>OY728130.1:272857001-274107001 GCA_963277665.1 Viscum album
ATGGAGAAACACTAGGGCGAATAAATCCCTTATTACTCAATTCCTCTAGTTGTTTCTTTAGTTCGACTAATTCTATAGTGGCCATTCTATAAGGGGTCTTTGATATAGGCCTTGATCCAGGAATCAAATCAATGGAAAACTCTACTTCTCGTTCTGGAGGATGTCCAGGTAAATCTTCCGGAAATACATCTACAAATTCTTTCACAACAGTTACGTCCTCTATTTGAACATTCCTTTCCTCACCGACAGTTATTTCATTCTCTTCCTTCCGAATAATCGAATTAAGTTGAGCTACTGGGGGTGGATCTAAATAAGAATTAGGTGGTGACGATTCTGCTCTAAAAATAAGGTGTTCCTTATCATTATCATCAAGAATCGTAACCTCTTTCTTCTTACAATAAATCTTCGCATCATAGTCCGAAAGCCAGTCCATACCGAGGATTATATCAAACTTAATCATAGGTATGACGATGAGATCAGCAGATAAAGAAAATTTATGTGCTCTAATGGGGACTGATTCACAAAACTTTGTTGCAATGATACTTCCCTTAGGAGTTTTAACTGACAACTCCCTTATTAAATCAAATTGGAAATATATAATTTTCTTAGAAAACTGGGAAGATATGAAACAATGCGATGATCCAGAATCAAATAATGCATTTGCTAAACTTGAGGAAACCATTAAATTACCTGCCACTACGTCTTTCGGAGCTTCTACCTCAGCAGTAGTGATAGCATAAGCCTGGACTTGATCCCTTGGCCTTTTCTGAGGTAAGTTCTCCTGACGCTTAGGACATGCATTTGCATAATGCCCCATCTCCCTGCAATTGTAGCACTGAACGTTGGTAGCTTACTTCTTCCCCTTGCAATCATGAGCTTGGTGGCCTTTTTCACCACACTTGTAACAGACTCCCATTCCCTTCAAGCAAGTACCAGGAAGTTTCTTCCCGCATTTACCACAAGATGGATATTCAACCTTTCCCTTCTTCCCCTTATTTCCATTCCCAGATTGATCAGCAGGTCTCTTCTTCTCTTGCTTTGATTTAAAGTCATAAGACTTAGAGAATTCCTTTTCGGTCTTGATAGCACATGAGACAATGTCTTCATACGATGAAAAGGATTGTGAGACTAATGCTCGACGGAGAAATGGTTTTAACCCATCAAAGAAACGATCAATCTTACTTCTTGGGTTGCGAATATAATCTCCAGCATACCTTGCTAACCTTGTAAAGTTAGCCTCATACTTTATGACATTCTCATCCTCCTTTTGTCTCAGACTCAGAAATTGCCTTTCCATATCTGCTCGATGGTCGCGAGGAAAGTATTTTTCTAAAAATAAATCTTTGAACTCCCTCCATTCCATATTTGATACTTCATCATCTTCCTTCGTATTTTGAATCAATGACCACCATTGATCAGCATCTCCAGTGAGGTGGTAAACTGCCATGATAACTTTTTCCCTTTCACTGCTCCCCAAAGCCTGAAATATTTTCTCTAGGGAAAATATCCATTGCTCAGCTACTAAGGGATTTGTATTCCCATTGAACGTTGGTGGTTGTTGCCTCATGAATCGATCTAACATTGATCCTCCACGCTGCGGATCAGGGTGCTCCATACGGGTAAGGTTATTATTCATAACCTGAGTAAGTTATCCCAGTATGGTGATTAGTTGATCGGCACCAGTTGCATCACCAGCTCCACTATAATTATCTTGAGCAGGAGGGCAATCCCTACATGGAGTTCGTGTATTGATACGGTTTCCATTTCTTCCACTAGGCGCCATTTCTAAACAATGGCATAAACTAGATCAGTTTATGAATCAAAATACATAATCCCATACTTATAAAACACTTAACATAAATTGAACTATTTATGGATATAATCCATAATCATAAGAATGTTTTCTTTGAGGAAGTATATACTCATAATCCCTTCAAAATGATTTGTAAAGAAAATGAGAGTTATCCTAAGCATATCCCCCGGGAGTGTCGTAACCAAGAGTGCAGCAAGGCCCGTTGTCGTGCACCAGTTCCCGTTCGAGTCTAGCTCAAAGCGGTGTTTTCGGGTTTTACCCCTAGGTACATCTATGCCAGAGCCGCCTCTACCTGCTCGTATCCAGACAGGGATGTATTGCTCGGAAAACTCACAAAATCTCTACAATACCAAAATTCTAGGAAGTTCTTCTATACTAATCCTCAAAGTTCATCTTAGGTCTACGTGCTCTAATCAGAGTTTATCTAAATCTAGCTTCCAAGGTTTGTACTAAACTTCCTCTGATACCAACTGTAACGCCCCGACCCCAGTTACCCAGAGTCGGTGCATTATTACATAACATTGGCATGATCACAAGAAAGATCAAATCTCGAAAGACCGATTGGTTTAGTAGCCTTGGAAATGCCAGATATATTCATAAGTTTTACATTACATCATAAAATGAAAAACTACTACAACAACATAATGTCTCAATAGACCACACTATTATCCCCTCATAAAATCCCTGCAGGTCATTCATAATTTACTTCTTCACTTCCTGGGAAAAATAAAACATAGAAAAGGGGTGAGCTCAAATGCCCAGTAAGGATAACAATATAGCAGAAACTTTCATAAATAAGAATAAACATTTAAGGCAATGTATAACTAAAACAAAATCCTTTTAAACTTGAATATCAACATAATATGGCAAAAGTAAAATGAAATAATGCCATTTACTCATTCACATGGATATTCTACTAATCGAATAATCACATGCAAAAATCACTAACCACTTTCATAATGTTGGAATGCATAATGCCAGACTATCATAACCACATAGCCAAGGCCTCGTGCCAAGAATACAAATAAGATTTTGTCAAGGCCTTGTGCCAAGACACTAGTTTGTCTCATGAGACCTACTGATGCATCGAGGAGCTATAGCGGGCTCCACCCGTCACTTATTAAGTCCAATGCATTCCCATATGAAAAGGTTTAAACATAACATAAACATTCGTATTAAAACTAGTATACGAAATGTCAATAATTTCACCATAAACTATGAATGGTATAAATATAGCACAACCTTAGTCAAACATATCACAAAACCTTCAATTCAATATAGAAGTTTTGTATCATAATAAATCAACTCCAAATAATCTTAAAATCTATCAAAGGATGTTGACATAGATGAAATCAAAATTCTTTTTAAAGAAGTATCTCCTTTTATTTTGAAATCATTTAAGATCCATATAAAATAAAACATTTACTTTGAAAATATTCTTATAAGCTTGTATGGAAAGCTTCGACGATTTTATAACGGCGGAAAATAACCGCACCCGCCGTATAAGTTAAAAAAAACATTCTTACCTCAATTCTGTCGAAAAGGTTAAAAAGGACCTTGTTTTGAAAACGACGGAAAGATTCCTTTATAAACCTCTTATAAAAAGTCAAACAAGGGTATAAATGACTTAAACCCATATTCTTGTAAATAGTAAAAATGTTTTGAAATACATTTTTAAGAAACATGGATGTGGATGATAAAGAAATCCCAGTAGATTATTACGTATAAACAACCTCGGATAATGAAGAGATTGTGAAATAACCCTTACCTTGTACTTTTCCTTGGTTGGGGTAGGTTAACCTCCTGTATAATAGTGAAATAATTGTTACTAAATTATACAAGAATCATATACATTAATATGATATCATATATGATCTTTTAATATTGATTTGATAATAATATCTTAGTATTATCGCCGTTTCGGGTGTTAACTTACTCATTTTCTTTATATGTTTTGTTACGTAAGTCATGTTTGTTGTATCTTATGCATATCCAGAATGATATCAAGTCCTTAAACGTCATTTTTAAATCATTAAATGATAATTATACTTGAATGGATACGATGGAGAATGAATCTCATCGCGTTCGTGGAGACGGTAGTCCGTACGTACGCATGAACGCTACTTCCATTTAATTTTTATTTTAAAAGAATCGAATCCAAATGATACATAGGTATATTACTATTCCAGTATAATATAATATTTTATATATGTTACTTAAGTTCATTAACACCATCCTTTATACGTTCCATGTGTGGTATGAACGAGTCATATCATTTTAAGGGGGCGGTAGTCCGCACTTCCTCAAATGAAATTATCGTATGTATATGAAACGAATAATGGTATGAAATAAAATGGTATTACAGAAGCTTATATATAAAATATATATCATTGATATAATATTTAATTGCAGTGTCATCATAATGGCCACCATGAGAGGCGGTAAGATGTATTTGAACAATCATCGTTTCGTGAGGCGTTAGTTTGCCATCCACAGAAACATTATGTTCATCATCCATTAGATGTAGTTGTGTGTATGTGTAGTTTGAATCCTTCTTATAACAACATCCTAGTATATTTAGGATACTGGTGTTGTTACAAAAGAAAGGAAATAAAAAGAGTTTGGGGGTTGAAGAAGCAAAATAAATGAAAATACTTTAAGAGAAATTGTTACCTTTAATTTAGGTAACTCACTTTGGTTGGAACCAAAGGACTTCTTGAAATGCTTTCTGCCTAAGGGGAAGCTTCAAGGAGGAGGAGAGGGATGTGGGGAGCTTAGTTGGGCAGAGTTTGGACGAGCCAAGTGGCTTGAGAGGTGTGAGGAAAAGAGAAGGAGGAGTGCCCTTTTATAAGAGGGGTGAGGGGCACCTTTGGAAAAGCTA
This sequence comes from Viscum album, assembly GCA_963277665.1. Lineage (NCBI taxonomy): Eukaryota > Viridiplantae > Streptophyta > Magnoliopsida > Santalales > Viscaceae > Viscum > Viscum album. Next base: position 272,861,696 of record OY728130.1, read on the forward strand.
GAAATATTAATTTATAATAAATTCATATTCGGTTTCCAAAGGCTCCAAAGTTGACTATTCAAAGTATGAGGTGGGGATAGGTCGAAAACAACTCATCCAATATAATTTAGACAGGTTTGGGTACTTATATTAACCTTGTCTTTAAGTATTAACTCTAAGTTAATTAGTTTCACTTTTACAATGTCTCTTTGTATTTTTATATAATATGGTTAATAAACTTACTATATACATCCAAGAGACCCCCAAGTGGTCCATTAATGATTAACCTATCATAATATAAGTCTCTTGGCCGAACCTTAGATTTTTAAGAATTTAATATCAATTAATAATATAATATTTGTTTTAAGAACTCTTTTTTGTCAATTTTGACACTATTCAATAGTTGATTTTTGTGAAACTCATAACAGATTGATTACTTCGAACAAAGTCAATTAAATCAATCCTAATATATCATATTATCCTAGAAAATTAGTTTAATTCATTAAAAGTTTCATATTATATTTATTTGGGTATTTATAATATCAATTATTTTAATTTTTCACTATTATAGTAATTACTGCATCATCATTGTGTCATAAATAAAATAAATTATTTAATGTTAAAAAATTATAAATAAAATATCATTATGTAGGAAATCGTTTTATCTTTCTAATGAATATTTATAATCGAAAATCCAACATGTATAACCCTATGTAAAAATTGTTCTTCTAAAAGATGTAAGCTTATGCCATGTTTATTTTTATTTTAACTTTATTAATATAAAGTGTCCCTACCACATACAAGTGGCTCAAAGGGGTCCCCAAATTGACCCAAGGATGCTCATGGTCGGGTATGTGTCCACCAATAAGGTTAGGACACGTTTTAGGGTAATTTTGTATTATTATAATATTGTTTTTTTAACCCTTATTTACCGGATTTACCTTTAACCATGGTAAATAAAATATTTACCACAGTAATTATTCAAAATGTCTAAAAATAAAAGTTACCTATTTACACAATTTGGAAATCCTGATTCCAAATATGTAATCCATTTTCCTAAATTCAAAACATAGAAGTGGCAGAAATTAATTTAAAATTAATTCCCGCTGTCAAAACAAAAAGCGTGTTTTTAAGAGGTAATAACTATCAAAAGATTGACACTTGTTTATGTTCGGTTTAATTGTAAAATTATGTCCAATGACCAACATTATATTAAATGGTAAAAATATATTCTAAATATACTTTAAAACCACTCAAATTCATAATTTATCACTATTAATTATTTTGATTAAAAAATTTGTTTTTAATTAAAATTTAGTAATTTTCACTATTCATCAAAATATAAAAGTTATCCGAAAAGTGCCAAAATTTCACCCTAGGATAATTTCGATATTCCGAATCCAAAAATGAAGTCCATTTTGAAATATAAAATATATATATGATTTCAAAAAGTAGGTATTACTATTCACAACGGCTAGTTTAATTAGTTGTGGTGTGTGTTAGAACTCGAAGTTGCGTACAACACACGCTATCACATTATTCGAAGGGAAACGTACCGTGGAAGCTTGGGGTGTTACATATTTCATTTATAATTTGAATATAAATATATATTTATATATACTCAATGTTGAGTAGAATAACTATTATCAAAATTGTGTGTAACACGATCCAAGAATAGTGTTGCGTATACTGCAAGCTAATACGGTGTTGCGTATAGTGCAAGGTAATCTTGGTGTAACATACAACACAAGACATCAATGAAATTAAAAGAATATTTTTCATAAAATCTCGGGGTGTTACATTCTACCCCCCCTAAAATGAATTTCGCCCTCGAAATTCATCGGGGTTATAAATGGTTTACTACTCGAAAGTCTGTTTAATAGAAACCCACATCGTAAAAAGGAAATCCAAAACATGGCTTTAAAAACTAATGTATGAAATGTGACGTTTACCCAAATTAACTCATCACTGGGTTTCCACGTAGGATAACATAGGTGAAAATATGGATATGGAAGAAAAATCTAACCATCAAGTTCTGATGGAGAGTGGTAGAGAACATGGATATGGAAAAGCCAGCAATCACAAAGCCATAAATTTCTGACGATCTAAGGTACTATCTGATTCATTATATATAAGAGCACTAGGACAACATTTTTGGTTTTCAAGATCATTTCCCTAAAGTTGATGAAATTGAATTAGAAGAAATACTTTCGTGATTTTGGTATAGTCTCACCGTTAGTCGTTCTTTGGACAATTTACACTTCATCTCTTAAAGAAATGAAGTTGAATTTGTCATTCGTGATGTGTTAGCAGATCATGTGATAGAATGAGGGGTCATTCCATCTGTCTCAAAAAAAAGGTTAGAAAAGTTATCAAAAAAAATACGTAAGTCCATATATAGTGAGATTAATCATATATGGTTCCTAAAATGGACTTATACTTCATATATTATACTGGTTAATATAATAAAACTAGTTTCTTTTTAACAGGGACTTCCTGTAGGCTAGTGGTAGGTGATAAAGGCCAGTCGCACTTCGGTTGTGGGTTCGATTCCCACAGCCTTGTCTGACGCGATGGGTTGTCGCCAGTCCTGCAGGTTATCCTTTTTCTAAAGCTATATTACTATAACATCCCATCAACAATATAAAAAAATGTTTTATCCTTAAACAATACTAACTTATGTCCAACATAATCCATTCCAATCTTTAGGCTTACCTAAAATACTTCGATCCAAGCTCATAGAATAAAGAAAATGATCACATGAATTCCATCATTTATCACCCATATATCATAAGATATATCTTTTTGGTCAAATTACAAACATGTGAATACCTTAATCATGTATTCTCTTGAAGAATGAATACCCATTGAACCTTAGTGAAAACATGAATGCAGTTAAAAGATAACACTTTCCACATACCAAAATCCTCAAAATTCTATATACTCAAACCATGATATCACTTAGTCCTTATAACAATCATGAGCTCATGAATACTATCAAACATATTAGATTCTCTTTATCCCTTCATTATGTGCATATCATCTGCTTTCCAAAAATATTTCAATCACTTTTCATGGTTACCGATGCCATATTCTTATTAAAAACCACAATGGACCAATACATAGATATTCCAATATACCATAAAAGTACCTCAATAACATTATTCTTGAATTCCAATACATAAACACTTCAAACCATCATCTTCAATGATTGTCCTGAAATAATTCCTTCCTTAATTTAGAAGTAACTTTTTATGTCAGGGCATTGAGTTGGGTAATGCCCATGTTCTCCACAAATAAGACATTGAACTCCATAACAGTCTTTCACTCTATGTCCCTTTTCTCCACACAGATAACAATTGTCCCTCCATTTGAGGTATTCCTCAAGGTTCTTCTTCCCTTCTTTAGAAATCTCAATCTTCCTTTCTTTATGATCCTCAACATGCGAAAATGCATAAAAGTCTATCTTCCTCTTATTTGATGAATTAGGCATACCACAAAATTTCACCTTGTTAATCATATATCGCGATGACTGATTTGGCATAATCACAATATCATTCTCTCTAGGCATTATTCAATTTTGTTGCTCATAGTCACCAATTTGTCCATTGGATTCAATGCTAATCAAATTTTTTATGGTTCCCTCCATTGACTAAAACAAAAAAAAAGAATTCTGTGAGAGGCAAAAATCATACTAGGAAAATAACATAATCAAGGGGGAGTACCTTCAACATCTAACATCTTAGGTTAAATTCTAAGATCGTTAGCGCAATTCTAGGACTATAACCTATATTTATACTTAACCTTATAGACATCCCTAGACATACCTTGGAAATATCTCTAGGGATCTCACTAAAGTTCTCGCATCCTAGTTTCCAAAGGCTGACTAAACCTTTCCTCTGATACCAACTATAGAGACCCGAATCTTGACGTACATGGACATTACATTACTTTTGCGGAATACTTAGTACATAACAAAAACACACACACACAAGGACCGTAATAGTTTAGTGACTTTGGAAACTCGGAATATAATCTTCTAATCGTGGTGAAAGATCATCAACATCTCCCATAAAGATCATCTTTTTTTTACCTAAAACCTTTCTTTATATCCTGGGGAAAAGAAAACATAAAAGGGTGAGCTCAAATGCTCAGTAAGGGTAAACAAAAGAAATATCAATCACATCATATACATAAGAACATAACTTTTGGAAATCGTAACCTGCAAAAGAAATCATAATTTCATAACAGGGGATAAATCATAGTAGTGAAATATAATCCCAATAATCATAACATAAAACATGAAACTTTGTGGCATACATACATAATCATTGAGAATCATTTCTTATTAGTAAATACTCATTGCCAAGACTATATTAGTGGGAAATGTCCATTTCTGAACCGATTTCACTCCTCGTTTCAGTCCTGTTTCACTGAACTGGTTTAACCTGCTGTTCCAGCCATGTCTATCTCATGAGATATAAAATCATTACCCAATTCATTGGAGGGAGATATAGGTACCACCCATCTCATAATGATACCATTCTTATGTGTTCCATAAAATCATAAATCATACATCATTGCATAAACCATGTAATAAAAATGGGATTCTTAAACATCATGACATCATAAAACAATTCATATAAGATAAAGGAATTCATAAAAATAATTCCATCACAACATAATCAAATCAATTTAACAATAGGGGTAGAAATAGAACCCTATATTATCTTAGATGGAAAATAATTTTGATAAAACACTTGAACTCCATTCTTGAGGAAAATATCCTTTTTACTTCAAAAACACTTTTCCTTTCTTAACATGTCATTCAATTCTAAACTAAAAGAAGTTGATTAAAAATAAACTTGAAAACTGGTAAAAGAATCTGAATGGAAATAATGTTTTAAAAATCCATTCATGCCGTATAAGTTAAAAAACATTCTTCTCGTACTTTTGTCGGAAAAGTCAAAAAGTACCTCGTACGAAAAACGACAAAAGAATCCTTTAATATCATTTACTAAAAACTCAAAAAAGGGTAAAATAGGTTTTAAAAAATTGTAGGTGGATGGAAATAATATTACATATTGAGGGAACATGGATGTGGATGATAAAATACACCCCAGTAAATACCAAAGTATAAAAAATCTCGGATAAAAATGAGATTGTGATATTTTCCCTTACCTTAGGTCTGATTTGCTTCGTATGTGTCCGAACCTCCTGTATAATGATTTAAATAATGTCATTGACTTATTCCAGAATCATACTCATTTTTATGATATCATATATGGTTCGCTTATGACTTTATATTACCCGTTCTTTTGTAAATTCCATGTTAAATAGCGTTTTGGGAAAAATCGTCTCATTTGTCATTCGTGTTTTAACTTGTAATTATTCATATGATTACTTAGATCATGATTACTTAATTAAATAATATAAAACATTATTTATATAGATTCAGAATAGACATATATATAATATATCGATAAATGGAAAGAAATACACCGTTCATGGAGACGGTAGGCCGTACGTACGCATGAATGCTGTTTTCGTTTCCTTATTGAGTTGAATGGAATTAAGTAGAAGAAATACATATATAAATAAATATAGTAGCTTTATAATGTCATATATTTCATTATTATTTCTTATATATACTTTATAATCATTCTAAAATGGTTAACATGTAGAATGAATCTCATCACGTCGTAGAGACGGTAGTCCGTACGTACGCACGAGCGATGATATCATTTCCATAATTATTGAATTTAATTGGAGTGGATTATACAATATATCAGAATAGGTATGATGTTATAATAACTATGTATAGTTATTCTTTACACCATTATAGCCATTCATGTAAGGTGTTGGTGGGAAAACAGATTACACCACGGCGTGGAGACAGTATTCTGTACGTACGCATGCGCGATGATTTCATTTTCCGTAGGATTGATAGATGGTGAAATAGGGTTGTTTCATATTTGTAATAACATATAAGTATATTATTGATAATGATTTTATTACTTCATAATTAAACAACTAAATATGAATATGTTGAAGAAGAAAGAAGCTTGAAAGAATCGAGAGAAGAAATTACCTCTTCTTCGATACGCCTCTTTGAAACCTCCTCTTAGGGTACTAAGATTGGTCTTTAAAGTAGACCAGAAGCTCTAGGATGTTTCTAGGGAGGTGGAGAAGACAATTTGGCAGGGTTTGGCCGACCTTGAAGGCTCAAATTGGTGTGAGGAGGAGATGGAGGAGGTTCCCTTTTATAAGGGAGGAGAGGGGCTCCTTTGGAAAAACTAAAAATATTATTTTATTATAAAGTCATGTTCGGGTTTAAATAGCTCCAAACTGATTTATTTAGAATATAAGGTGGTTATGGGTTGAAATCATTTCATCCAATAGAATTTAGACAAGTTATGGTTCCTATTTTAACCTTATCATTTAGATTTAACATTAAGTTAAATAATTTTACTTTTACCGTGTCTTCTTGTGTTCTTATACTATAAGGTTAATAAACTTACTATAATAAGCCAAACGAACCCCAAGTTGTTTATTATTAATATATATAACCTTATATAAGTCATTTGGCTGAGCCTTAGATTTTTAGGAATAAAATAAAAATTAATAATATAATATTTGTTTTAAAAACTATTTTATGTCAATTTTGACACTATTTAGTAATTGATTTTTGTGAAAATCCTAACAGAATGATTAGTTCGAAAAAAATTTAATTAAATCAATACTAACATGTCATATGAACCTATAAAATTAGTTTAATTCATAAAAAGTCTTAAATTACATTTATTTGGGTATTTATAACATCAATTATGTCAATATTTCATTAATAAGATAATTACTGCATCATCTTTGTTTCATAATAAATGATAATTATTTAATCCCTAAAAATACTAAATAAATTCCTATGATGTACATAATTGTATTATCTTTCTGGAGACTATTCTCTTTAAAAGTTTCATGAAGTTTATCACTAAATTAAAATTATTATACTTATAAGATTTAAGAAAGTGACATGTTGTCACATTCTTTGGTTTTAATAATAATTAAATTATTTTCATGGAAAAAAGTCCATTAAATGAATCTAATCCGACCCTTAGGTGATATGGGTCGACTTTTAGTCATCCAATAGGGTTTTGACATGTGTTAGGGTCATTTTATAATATTATATTTACCCTTAATTACCTGATTTACCTTTAACTATGGTAAATAAAATTTACCATAGTTACTATTCATAATTCCCAAAAATAAAAAGTAGATTATTAACATAATTTGGATCAAATGATTCCAAATATGGAATCCATTTTTCCAAATTCAATATACAAAAGTTTCAGAAATTAAATTAAAATTAATCCCGTTGTCGAAAGAAAACAGGTTTTTCTTTAAAACATTGCAAAAGATTGAATTGATTCATCCTACGAATTCAAGGTAGAATCAATGCTAATGACATAAATTATACTAAATGGAAAAAATATATTCTATTTATAATTTAAAACCAATCAATATGATAATTTAACCATATAAATTATTGCGATGAAAAAAGTTGTTTTTAATTAAAATATAGCGTGTTTTTACTATTCATCAAAATATGAAAGTTGCCAGAATAATATGAAAAATTTATCCAAGGTAAATTTTTATTTCATGATTCCAAAGAAAAATTTTATTTTGTCAAATTGAACTTATAAACATTTCAAAAACTTGATTTAAAGTTGGTGCGCCATCAAAAGGCGACAAAACTACATTTTTTGAAAAATACTTATTTTACCCGAAAAATTTATTTTGTTCTTATACCATGTTCTAGAAAATGTGTAAGATGAATAATAATGTTATAAAATTCAAACATTAGTTAATACTATTCATAATAGCTAGTTCATAATAATATTATAATAATAAATCGTTGTTTAGTAAAACCCGGTATTGCGTACAACACACGCTATCGAGGAAGGTCGTGATTGCGTGTAATGCAAGCCAAGTCAGGGTTGCGTGTTGTGCAAGAATCCTTAGTTTTTTCGTATAATAGATTCCAACCATATTTCATTTATACATTGAATATATATATATATATATACTCAATGTTGCGTAGAATAACTATTATCAAAATTGTGTGTAACACGATCCAAGAATAGTGTTGTGTATACTGCAAGCTAATACGGTGTTGCGTATAGCGCAAGGTAATCTTGGTGTAGCATACAAAACAAGACATTAATGAAATTAAACTAATATTTTTCATAAAATCTAGGGGTGTTAAAGTTAATATATATATTTTTGATCATATTTTTGGAAAATTGATTTGTCATAAAGACGATATCTTTTACGCCTATCAACATTCCATTTTTATGCTCATTGCCACCACTGTTCCAACCTTGTACATCATTCTCAAAGTCACTATGAATTCCTTGGAATTTAGCCATCGACTAAAACCAGAAATAATTGTGTGAGTAACAGTAGTCATAAAATCATTTAGAGATTAACATGTCACCATATTCTCAATTTGAAACTCATTAGGATTAACCAAGGTCATTTACTCTCATCTTATATATTTAATACTTCAAATCGGTTAGTAAAGAAAATTTAAATTATCCTAAGAATATCCCCTGGGAGTGTCGTAACAAAGAGTGCAGCAATTCCCATTGTCATGCACCAGTTCCCGTTCGAGTCTAGCTCAAAGCGGTGTTTTCGGGTTTTACACCTAGGTACATCTGTGCCAGAGCCGCCTCTACCTGCTCGTATCCAGACAGGGATGTATTTCTTGGAAAACTCAAAAAATCTCTACAATACCAAAATTATAGGATGTTATTATATACTAATCCTCAAAGTTCATCTTAGGTCTACGTGCTCTAATCAGAGTTTATCTAAATCTAGCTCCCAAGGTTTGTACTAAACTTCCTTTGATACCAACTGTAATGCCCCGACCCCAGTTACCCAAAGTCGGTGCATTATTGCATGGAATTGGAATGATCCCAAAGGATCAAGTCTCGAAAGACTGATTAGTTTAGTATTCTTGGAAACAATAGATATATTCATAAGTCTTACATTACATCATAAGGTAAAAAAACTACAACAACATCTTGTCTTCATATCCCCTCATACTATCCCTGCAGGTCATTCATAAATTATTTCTTCACATCCTGGGAAAAATAAAACATTGAAAGGGGTGAGCTCAGATTCTCAGTAAGGATAACAATATAGAGAAAGCTTTAATAGATAAGCATAAACACTTAAGGCAATGTATAATAAAAACAAAATCCTTTTAAACTTCAACTTCAACATAGTATGGAAAAAATAAAATGAAATAATTCCATTTACTTATTCTCATTGATATTCTAATAAACAAATAATCACATGCAATATCAATAACCACTTTTCTAATGATGGAATACATAATGCCGAACTTTAATTTCTGTGTCAAGGCCGCGTGCCAAGACCTAAGGGATAACTGTAACCGGAACCCAACCCGGAGAGCCTCTGTAACCGGACTCTATCCCGGAGTGCCTCCAATAACCGGACACCATCCCAGAGTGCCTCTAATAACTAGAAACCAACCCGAAGTGCCTCTAATAACCGGACACCAACCCGGAGGGCTTACTTTTATCGGTCCCCAACCCGTAACATACTAGTTCAACACATTCATCTTAAGAAGAGGATGAAATATAACATAAACATTTGTATTAAAACTAACATACAAAATGTAAAAACTTTAATCATAAACCATTAATGGGATAAAAATAACCCATCCATAGTCAAAAATATCACAAAACATTAAATACAATATGGATAATTTGTATCATAATAAATCAACTTGAAGCAAGTTTAAAATTTATCAAAGGATGTTGACATAGATGAAATCAATACTATTTGAGAGAAATATCTCTTTTTTTGAAATCATTTAAAAGTCACACTATTTGTCAAGAAGCCATTTAAAAATAGATTTTTGAATAAATGTGTCCCATACCACTTTGAATCTTTTAAAAGGATTTTTAATTTTAAAAATTTAATGTCCATATAAATAAATCCTTAAAACCATTTTTTAAAACATGGACATTAATGAGAAAGATTTAGAAGAATACGCCTTTAAAACATTTAAAAATGGTATTTTAGTTAGAGTTTCTAACCAAAAGAGAGACACATGAATACAAATAATTCAGGTAATAAAAACATTGTAATATCCTGAGAATAAAGGGATTCGTGATATACTATGTCAAAGTACACTATATACACCATAAAAAAGTGATTTGGTGTATATCAACAAAGAAGTCTCAATGGAATGTAAATTGAGATGAAATCTCTCATAAAGGCTATACCCTTAGGTTAAGGATAAATTAATGACATAGTTATGTGTGACATATATAAATACACTAAATATGATTGGATATTCAGTGTAAAGAAATCAAAGGACATTCACACATAATCTTGTAAAAACAACACCAATGAATTGGATGTTTAACTAAACAAATGGAGAATGAGTTAAAATTAATTTTATCAAATTCATATCGATGAATTGAGAAATTATCAATGGAGTGATTAAGTGTATCAAAAGTATATCCACAGAAAAGGGGATTAGAAATTATGACATAAGAAAATTAATAGTGATTCCACACATAATCTCCGAGTAAAATAATCAATGAAGTTTGCGTAAAGCCGAATAAATAGAAATAGAAATTTCAAATTCCCTTATTGATTTGGTAACATAAAAAACATACACCCATGAAGTAAGGATCATACAATGATGATTTAAATATACTTGAATTAAAGTATATTACACAATTAATACAAACATGGGCAGTACACACACCACATGCAATAAATAAGTGGTGAACAATGGAATTCTCACGGAATTAAAACTGAGATAAGAAACCCCTTACATTGTACTTTTTACTTGGTCGACAGTAGGTTAGCATCCTGTATAATGGTTAAATAAATGTTATTGAATTATAAAAGAATCATTTACATTAATATGATATCATATATGATCTTTTAATATTGATTTGTTAATAATATCTTTGTATTATTTTCATTTCGGGTGTTAACTTACTCGTTTTCCTTTATATTATTTATATTGTAAGCCATGTTTTTTATGGATAGGTTGTATCTTATTCATATCCAGAATTATTTCAAGTCCTTAAAAATTATTTTTAAATCATCAAATGATAATTATACTTGAATGGATACGATGGAGAATGGATCTCATCGCTTTCGTGGAGACGGTAGTCCGTACGTACGCACGAGCGACAATATCATTATTTTGATGTTTAAATAATATATAATTGGATGGTATATCATATAGAAATAATAATTATCATGTTATATTTTTTATTAACATGAATTACACATCATTATTATACCCATCCAAATAATAATTTATTGAATAACAATTACTCCACGACGTGGAGACGGTAAGTCGTACGTACGCATGCATGGTGATATTTTATTCAAAGGATGGATAGAATACTGAATATGGTTGTACAATAATTATAATAACATCAAATTATATATAATATACTAGATTTATTATTTTAGATTGGTAATAACAAAGAAAGAAGAAGTGGAAGAAGAAAGGAACTTGAAAGAGGGTGGTGAAATCATTACCTTTTCTTCGAGTTCTTCCTTTTGATTTGATCAAAAGGGATCTTAGGTTGGATTTCTGATCAAACTAAGGCCTCTAGGTTGTAGTGAGGGAACTTTAGAGAGTATTTGGGTAGATTTTTTCTGAACCAAATGGCTTTGAAGGTGTGAGTTAATGAGAACGGAGAGTGCCCTTTTATAAGAGGGGTGAGGGGCACCTTTGGAAAAGCAAGAAATATTATTTTATAATAAATTCATATTCGGTCTCTAATGGCTCCAAAGTAGATTATTTAGATTTTAAGGTGGGGATAGGTCGAAGACCACTCCACCAATATAATTTAGACAGGTTTGGGTTACTATATTAACCTTATCATTAAGTATTAACTCTTAGTTAATTAGTTTCACTTTTACAATGTCTCTGTATTTTTATATTATATGGTTAATAAACTTCCTATATACATCCAAGAGACCCCCAAGTGGTAAATTAATGATACACCTATCAGGATATATGTATCTTGGCCGAAAAGTAGATTTTCATGAATTTATTATCAATTAACAATATAATATTTGTTTTAAAACTCTTTTATGTAAATTTTGACACTATTCAATAATTGATTTTTGTGAAACTCATAACAGAATGATTACTTCGAACAAAGTCAATTAAATCAATCATAATATGTCATATTAACCTATAAAATTAGTGTAATTCATAAAAAGTCTCAAATTACTTTTATTTGGGTATCTACAATATCAATCATTTTAATTTTTCACTATTATGGTAATTACTGCATCACCATTGCTTCATAACTAAATTAAATTATTTAAGGTCTAAAAATTATAAATAAAATACCATTATGTTGGAAATAATTTTAGATTTATAATGAATATCTATAGTCTAAAATCCAACATATATAACCTTATGTAAATTTTTTTTCTAAAAGATATATTATTGTGTCATTTTTGTATTCATTTTAACTTAATTAAAATAAAGTGTCTCTATCACGTACAAGTGGCTCAATGGGGTCCCAAAATAGACCCAAAGATTCCCATGGTCGGAATTGTATCAACCAATAATGTTAGGACACGTTTTAGGGTAATTTTGTATTATTATAATTTTATTTTTTAACTCTTATTTACCGGATTTACGATTTAACCATGGTAAATAAAATATTTACCGAAATAATTATTCAAAATGTCTAAAAACAAAAGTTACCTATTTACACAATTTGAAAATCCTGATTCCAAATATGAAATCCAATTTTCCAAATTCAAAACACAGAAGTTGAAGAAATTAATTTAAAATTAATTCCCGTTGTTAAAACAAAAAGTGTGTTTTTAAGAGATAATAACTATCAAAAGATTGGCACTTGTTTATGTCTGGTTTAATTGTGAAATTATGTCCAATGACAAACATTGAATAAAATGGTAAAAATATTTTCTAAATATACTTTAAAACCACTCAAAATCATAATTTATCAATATTACTTATTTCGATTAAAAATTTTGTTTTTAATTAAAATTTAGTAATTTTCACTATTCATCAAAATATGAAAGTTATCTGAAAAGTACCAAAATTTGAACCTAGGATAATTTCGATATTCTGAATCCAAAAATAAAGTCCATTTTGAGAGATTGAATTTATAAAATTTCAAAAAGTAGGTATTACTATTCAAAATGGCTAGTTTGATTGGTTGTGGTGTGTTAGAATCTCGTAGTTGCGTACAATGCACGCCATTGCATTATTAAAAGGGAAACGTACCCTGGAAGCTTGGGGTGTTACACTCTAAGTGCATGTTTTTTTAATATTAACATCAATTCTAGTAAAAAGACAAACTATCATACTCAAAATTGATAAAATTCATTTAAATTATTTAAATAATTTAGGAAAACAATCCATAAGTAATTATTAATGTGTATAAATTAGTCATACCTCAATATGATACAAAATGTGATCGATATGAGTCAAAGTACATGTTTCAATATTAAAATGACATTTTATAAAATAAGGCATGTGATGTACAACGAACTGAGAAAACAAATTCATAATGTTATGATACTTTAGGAAAAGAATCTATAAGTCTTTAGGGATGTGTAGGAATCATCCTCACCTCAAACAGAAGCACGATGTGACTAGTATGAATCAAAGTGAATCATTTTATTTACAATTTTCATCAAATTTAGTAAAATGGGAAATTTTCCTACTCAAAATCTAGTAAACACATTCGGATGGTTTTGATACCTTATGAAAACAATATGTAAGTCATTTTTGAAGTGTTGGAATTAGCCGCACCTCAATCCAATTCACTATGTGCCCAGTACGACTCAAAGTGTCTATTATCATTTTAAAATCGACATTTTAGTTCAAAAATTTTCACTCACTGAAAATTGATCAAACTTGCTTGGATTTTATTGATAATTTAGGAAAATGATTCGTAATTCATTTTTGACTTTTAAGAATCTATTTCAAATCAAATGGATACACAATGTGATCAGAATGAGTCAAAATTGTGTGTTTCTAGTTTAAAATGAAATTTTAGTATAAAATAAAGTGAAATAATGACAACTAAGAATACACATTCAGATTGTTTTGATACTTTATGAAAATGATCCAAAATTAATTTGAGATGTGTTGGAATCAGTATCACCTAAATCCAATCTACGGTGTGACTGGTATGAATCCATGTAACATCCCAAGTAAATAAAGAATATGATATTTTCTTGTTTATTAATATTTTTGAATTAAATATTAATTTTACTATAAAGGGGATTCTATGTTTGATAGCGTACCTGACATGAAACAATCGGTTTTTATAAAATCTCATGTTGCACACAATGCTGAGTTATACTGAAAAAATATATATAATAATATAATATTATTTTAAATGGTAGTTAATTCCTAGCCGTTGAATTGGAGGAAATGAACAAAACTAACTACAATATTATTATAAATTTTTTTTAAATTTTTTTACATTTATCCAATAAAATTTAGAGGCTTAAAATGTGAATGAATCCAATTTTATGCATAAATACTCTAATATTCATTAAAAGATTGACTGACCACCTTTTGAAGGTAAACCCTTTTTAAATCAAGTTATTGTCACTTTTATATCTTATATTTGAAAAATTAAAATTTTTCTGTAGAATAAGGACATCAGAATTTAATTTGGATGAAATTTTGATATTTTTCTAATAATGCTCATTTTTTATTGAATAGTAAAAAAACAACATTTTAATTCAAAACTTCCTTTATTTAAATTTATTTATATGGTTAGATTACCTTTTTAATTGGTTATACACTGTAATTAGATTATAATTTTAGCATTTAATAAAATTATTCTCATTTTAAGTAATTTCACTTTGAAATTGAACATAAACAATGGTCAATCATTTGGTAGAATTTTATTTCATAAAAACACGCTTTTTGGTTTTGAAAACGGGAATTGATTTTTAACTAAATTCTGAAAATTCGGTGTTTTGAATTTAGAAAAATAGATCCCATATTTGGAATTAGTAGGACAAAATTTTGTAAGTATGTAACTTTTATTTTTAGATATTATGAATCATAACTTGAATAAATATTTTATTTACCATGGTTAAAGGAAAAATCTGGTAAATAAGGGTAAAAACTAATATTATAATAATATTAAATTACCCTAACACATCTTCTAATACTATTGGATAATACATATATGACCATGGTAATCTTTGGGTCGATTTTGGGACCTCATGGATCAACTTTTATGTGAAAAAGTATCTTTATAAAAATTAATTTAAAGTTAAGTAAAATATAACATAAACATATATCACTTAGTAAAACAATTTTTATAATGGGTTATATAAGTGATATTTTAAACAATAAATAGTAATTAGAAATAAAATAGTATTTAATGAATCATGGTACTTTATTTATAATTTTTAGACATCATATAAATAAATGTATATATGACACAATTATGATGTAATAATACCTCATTAGTGAATGTTTTAAAGAAATGAGATTATAAATATTAAAATAAATATATATTGAAACTTTTTATTCCATAAAAGAATTTTATGGATGATTATAACATTATAACATTGAATTAATGTAGTTTTTTTAAATAATAATGTTTATATATTCATATTCAAAGTCTTATATGAATAGTTTATAAATTGAAAAAAATGAGTTTTTAAATCAATCAATATTTTATTAAAAGATAAAATAGTCATAAAAATATAAGATTCATCCAAATGAAATATATGATGTTAATAATTTCATTAAAGACCCATTTTTTGGTTTTTTTTCTCTTTATAGTGAATATATTAACCATATAGTATGAATATACAAGAGGACATGGTATATGTTAAATTAGTTAACTAAATGTTAGAGCTAAACGATATGGTTATGATTAGTCCCTTTACTCTTCTAAAACCAATTTTCTGAGTAGCTTTAAAAAATAATTGCCTTATCTTTGAATTAAATGAGGTGGGTAATTTTTTAAATTGAAATTAATTTTATAATAAAATAATATTTTCAAACTTTCCTCAGGAGCCCCTCCTCCCCCTTATAAAAGTTAATCAACTCTAACCCTTACTCACACCTATCAAGCCCCATTGGCTCATCCAAACTCTACCCAAATGATCTCCCAACATCCCTCTCTTCCACCTAGAAGTCTTAACATAGGTATAAACACTTCAACAATTTATTTTTGTTAAAACAAAAGGGAGTTACCCAATTAAAATCTAATGTTTTCTCTGAAGTTATTTTATTTTATTTTTCTTATATAACCCCCTAAACTACCTTTATTCCATTATTTTATAACAAAACCAGTATCTAATATATACTATTATGTTTCTATAAGGATTATATAAACTATAAATATACACACCTTTATCTAATGGATACAAACATACTGTCTCTATGGACAACGAACTACTGCCTCACAAACAAATGCTTGTTAAATTATCTCATACCGCCTCTTATGGTGGACATTAAGATGTAACTTTATTTATATGTGATATATATTATATTTATATTGTCTCTATTCTTCTTTATTTTTCATTTATATCATACCTTTATGGTTTCCATAATGGGTAAATTCGATAATTTCATTTGAGGAAGTGCGGAATACCGCACCCTCATGGTGATATAACTCGTTAATGACATACATGGAATGTATAAAGGATGGAGTTAATGAAATTATATATGATATTATAGTAGAATTATAATATATCTATTTATAAATATGTTTTAATTCCATTAAATATGAAATAGAAATGAAAGTAGTGTTCATGCGTACGTATGACTTACCGTCTCCATGAATGGTGGATTTCATTTCTTATCTCCAAATATTATGCACTATTGTAAATACATATATATATATACTTGATATATATGATATATATGATATCTAAATCATGAATATAATTATGGATGTAATGGAGTTTTAACGACATTGATAACCTGTAATTATAAGAAATTCAATTTTGACTGAAGTACCTAAATATCGAAAAAACAACCGTTATTAACTTAAATGATTATATAATGTTTAAAACATGGTAATAAGTGACATAAAAGGAATAATAAACATGAAAAAAGTTCTTATTCAAGAATAAATTAACTTTAGTTTATTATTCAGAAGATTAAAGAAAGAACGGGTCAAGTCGGACATGAATTAAGGGACTTCATCTCAATCTCCTTTCATAGAGGCATATTTTGATTTATACACGACATTATTTTATACAATGTATAAACCCCTTTGAAATTTAATTTCATTAAAAGGATGTATTTTTTATGTAGTTCTTTATTAAATGGAAAAGGGAATATTTATTTTTAATATACGCGGCGACAACAACCTTTCCTCTGCCGTGGGAATTATTTAATTTTTGGATTCCTTAACAATCCGTAATGTTTTTAAAAGGAAAATAAATAACATATACTCTTTTACGTATTTTGGTATTGAAAATGGTTTTGATAATTTATTGGTTATATCAATATATTTAAATAATATATTTTGATTGAAAAGTGGAAGTGTTATCTTTCCATTATGTTTGTTTTATGTGTTATGAATATGTTATGGTTCTTGGGAATTTTTTACTTATATGGGTGGTTCTCGGATGAACCAAGGGAAAGTGAGCCCGATATAGCTCTCCAATGCATTGGGTAACGTGACAGAGGTAAACATTAATGTTTCTCCTAAGAGATATAGGGTATATACTATGATGGGTATTCCAAATGTAACTCCCTACATAGCTGTGAAATATAAAACATTAGTATGTTATGGATGCCACAAGTTACCTCTATGATTTATGATTTCTATATATTATTCATAAATCTTATGATTTCTTAAGGTATGTTAAATATCTTATGTTTTGTATGTATTTATGTACTAATGTTTTCATTCCTTATTTTATAACCCTTACTGAGCTTTTTATACTCATCCCATATTTTTTAAAATGTTTTTCATAGGGTATAAGGAAGGATAATAGAATGGAAGAATTAAAGAAGATTTATATCTAGAAAAGAATTATTATTTTCTTTTAGGAGTTTGTATTATAAGAAAAAATTGGATACTGAAGTAGAAGTGTCTACTTTATAATATTTGAGATTTAATAAAATAGTAATGGCATAATTCTCTAAAGCTCTAATCTTGAAAATTTCTTCAATGTGAATTATTAACTTAATTCAAGATTATGTAAGCTTTAAGTTTTGAGCCTTATAGTTTGTATCAAAGGTCATTTTATATTACTATTGGATTTATTATATTGTTAAATTAATATCCATAAATTATTTTACGTTAAGATTGAAATGATGTAGCATTTAAATATTACCTAATTGCTTTGCCTAATATATTTCTGTGTTCATAATTGTAATCTGCAGAGGAAACAAGGTAGTTATGTTGGGACGACATCAAGAAGAAAACAACCTTCCAAATTAGCAACCTTAGATGGTCAGAATTAGAACTAAATAGTTTGTTGCAGTGATGGAATAATTGACACAAACTATAAATGGTGGTGGTATCCATGAATGAGATCAGCCAGATCAACCACAAAAGAACATGTCAGTAGTGGATCATTTCATGCGGCATCATCCCCCATAATTCATAGGATCAACTGATACTATTCTAGCTGAATGGTGGATTAAAGTATTGGAGAATATTTTTGATGTCATGGGGTGTTCAAAACATCAAAAGGTTAGTCTTGTTGTTTTCTGTTTTTAAGGTGAAGCAGATCAGTGGTGGTCATTAGTGAAAACTATCAGGGATAGTGAGTAGATGGATGCTCTGGATTGGGATGAATTCAAAGGTATGTTTCTAGAGAAATGTTTTCTTAAGGTGGTTATTCTTAGGATGGGAAAACAATTCCTAGAATTAAGGTAGGAGGATGACTCAGTGGATGCTTATGAAGAAAAATTCACTCGACTGGAATGGTATTCTCTAAATTTCATATGATATCTTCATAGTAAAATCAACAGTTTTTACTCCAGATTAATGACAAAGTATCAAAGGTATTTAGCTTCATGTGAGTTCAAAATTTATGAAAACCTTATTCGATGTGCGGAGAAGGTGGAAATGGAGTTTTCTGATGATCAGGTTTTCTCTGAAAAAACATAATAAGATTTTGAGGTGGTAGAAGAAAGGGACGAACTCTTTAAAAAAGTCTAATGGTAAGAAACATATGTTTACGGTCTGTGAAATATGTGGTAAATATCATGATGGGGAATGTCTTATGAATTCTAGTAAGTGCTACTATTGTGGTAAAATGGGACATAAGGCTCGTAATTCCACTAAAAAGATCAGGGTAATGATAAGGGAAAATCTGATTTATAGTCAGAAATTTTTTTAAGTGAAATGAAATGGGTCATTATGAAAATGAGTATGCAACGAAGAACTCAATTGAGGGAATGAATTCGGACTACAAGAAGAAAGGGGTGGTGAAACCCTTTGCAACTACTTCAGTAGATGTTATTCCATTGAATGAAGTAGTATCATCTCCAGGGAGCTTAGTATTTTTTGAAGATTGACATGAGGTCAAGGTACCCTCAGATGAAAATAATGGAAGTAGACATTCTGAATACCACGTTTTATACTAGATATAACCATTATTAATTTTTTTATGCCTTTTGGGTTACCCAATACACCTACTGTATTAATGGATCTTAAGAATAAAATTTTCTATGAATTCATGGATAACTTTTTGGTTGTATTTATTGATGATATTTTGGTTTATTCCAAAAGTAAGTATGAACATGAAAGTCATTTATGGGTTGTCTTGCAAACCATAAAAGAATATAAATTGTATGGGAGATTCAGAAAGTTTGCGTTTTGGTTACAACAAAATTTGTTCCTTGGTCACATTGATTCAAAAAATGGCATAACTGTTGATCCTATTAAAACAAAATTTGTTGAATAATGGACAATACCCAAAAATATAACTGAGATCCATAGTTTTCATGGTTTAGAAATTTATTACCAGAGGTTTGTTAAAAATGATTCACATTTATCTAGACCACTGACTAAGATAACCCTAAAAGTTGTTAAGATCATTTGGAAAAAAGAATGTGATGATTGTTTTTGGGAATTGAAATGATAATTGGTGAAGGTTCTAGTTTTCGCACTACCTTCCAGAAATAGTGAATTTTTTATCTATAGTGATACTTCATTATAAGGACATGGTTTTTTCCTAAGTAAGAATGATCAGAAATTTCTTATGCTTCATGTCAGTTTAAACCTAATGAGTTAAATTACCCTACACATGATTTAGAATTAGCTCCTATTGTTTTTGCTTTAAAATTTTTATGGAATCTACTATATGGAGTAAAATCTGAAATATATACCGACCACAAAAGATTGAAGTATATATTCACTCAGAAATAATTAAACATGATATAGAGGAGATGGCTGGAATTAATCAAGGATTATGATTTCACAATTAAATACAATCCAGGAAAGGAAAATAAAGTGGTTGATTCTTTGAGTCAAAAGACTAATGATGTATTAAACATGTTACGTCTGGAACAAGATCCATTGATTAATGATTTTACAAACTTTGGAATAGAATGTTTTGGTGCAGGAAGTTCCTCTATTTTGTTTTAGGTGTTAGTAAAATCATTCCATGCAGACGCAATAAAGCCAACACAGAAAGAATATAGTGAGTTGAATAAAAAGGTAGAGTTTGTTAAAGAGGGTAAGTCACATGAATTTAACATTGATAAATATTGTATTTTGATATTTGTGAAGATATTATGTGTGACTTGTGATTCAAAGTGGAATATTGTGTTGTTATGTGAAGCTCATAGTTCTATGTTTTTAGTTCATCTCGACAGTACTAAAATGCACAGAGATCTTCAGAATTATTACTAGTGTATGGAATTAAATGAGACATTTCTGAATTTATTGTGAAGTTTTTAAATTTTCAATAGGTTAAATAAGAGAGGTGGTTACTGAAAGGGATGCTTCATCCTTTACCGGTGCCAGAGTGGAAATGGAAATATGTGTCCATGGATTTTGTTATGGGATTACCAAATACTTCTCGAGGTAATAAGTAAATTTGGGTTATTGTTGATCGTTTGATTAAATCTACTCATTTCCTTCCTATTTGAGATACTTTTTCTCAAGATCAACTTTTTTGGTTGTATGATAAAAAGATGGACAGTTTTCATGGAGTTCCCCTCTCCATTGTATCCGATCATGATCCTATGTTTAATTCATTCTTTTGGAAGGGCCTTTAGAAGTCAGTGGGTACTAAAGTAAATATTATTAAAACATTTCATCCACAATCAAATGGGTAGTCAGAATGAACAATCCAGACATTGGAAGATATGTTGTGAGCTTACTCAATATATTACCAGGGAAGTTGGGACCAACATATTTCTTTGGTTAAATTTTGTTATAATAACACTTTTCATTCCAGTATATATATGGAACCATTTAAGGAATTATATGTAAAGTGATGTCGAACTCTATCTTTTTGGGATGAAGTAGGTGAAAGGAAACTGATGGGACCATAATTGGTAGAATAGATGGAATAAAATGTTCAATTGATTCAAAAGCACATGAGAACAGCACAGAGTAGGCAGAAAATTTATGTGGATAACCGAAGGAATGATCTTTCTTTTGAGGTAGGTGATCATGCCTTTCTCAAATATTCTCTATGGAAAAGTGTGACTCATTTTTCCAAGAAGAGAAAGTTGGGTCCAACGTTCATTGGACCCTATGAAATCCTGGAGAAAGTGATCAGTTGAGTATAGAGTAGTTTTACCTCCAAGTTTAACCTAGGTATAAATTTTTTTTGATGTTTCAATTTTGAGAAACTATATGCCAAATCCATCTCATATTTTGTTTCTAGAGGTAGTTCAGCAAGATGAGAATCTTTCTTATGAGGAACAACGAGTCCAGATTCTTGACTGTGGAGAGAAAGTGTTCTGAAATAAAGTAATCCATCAAGTAAAATTTTTGTGTAAAAACCATATGGTTGAAGAGGAAACATGGGAATCTGAAAATTCTTGGAGGGATAAATACCCCCCATTTATTTGATAAGTGATCAAAATTGCGACGAAGCAATTTCAAAACGGGGGGAAGGATGTAACATCTCAGGTAAAAAAGGAATATGATATTTCCATATTTATTAATATATATGAATTAAATATTAATTTTACTATAAAGGGGATGTTATGTTTTATGGCTTACCCGACACGCAATAATGGGTTTCTTCAAAATCTCATGGTGCAAACAATACTGAGTTATACTGAAACAAATATAATAATATAATATAATTTAAAATTCTAGTTAATTCATATCTATTTTATTGGTGGGAATGAATAGAAATAACTATAATATGATTATACATGTTTGTTAATTGTTTTTAAATTTATCCAATAAAAACTATAGGCTTAAAATGTGAATGAATCCAATTTTAAGCATAAATACTCTAATATAGTTTAAAAGTCCGATTTAACGCCTTTTAATGGAAAACATTTTTTAAATCTAGTTTTTGTCACTTTTATATGTTCTATTTGAAAAAATAAAATTTTTCTTTAGAATCGGGATGTCAAAATTTACTTTGGATAAACTGTTTGTATTTTTTTGATAGTTTTCATTTTTAATGAAAAGTGAAAAATACTGCAATGTATTTCAAAACGGCCTTTTAATCTAATTTGTTTATATGTTAAGATTATCATTTTAATTGGTTTAAAAGTTTAATTAGATTATATTTTTACCATTGCATCCAATGGTGTTCAGTGGAATTTATTTCACTTTGAAATTGAACACAAAAAAGTGCCAATCATTTTATTATTATAATTTATTAAAAACAGGCCTTTGGTTTTGACAACCGAGATTAATTTTAAATTAATTTCTTAAACTTCTGTGTTTTGAATTTAAAAAAATGGATTTCATATTTTGGATCAGGAGGTCCAAATTGTTTAAATATGTAACTTTTATTTTTCTACATTATGAATATTAACTTCAGTAAAAATTTTGTTAACATGGTTAATGGGTAAATCCGGTAAATAGGGGTAAAACATAATATTATAATAGTATTAAATTACCCTAACACATGTCCTAATATGACTGGAAGATACATGTACGACCATGTAAATCCTTGGGTCTATTTGGGGACACCATGGAGAAACTTTTAAGTTAAAATGACACTTTATAAAAATTAATTTAATGTTGTGGAAAATATAACATAAACATATATCTCTTAGTAAAAAAACTATTTATTATGGGGTATATAAGTAATATTTTTTATTATAAATTATCCTTAGATATATAAAAATTTTCATATGGCATGGTATTTTAATTTTAATTTTTATACATCATATAAATAAATTTATTTATAACACAATGATGATGTAATGATTACCTCATTAATGAATGGTTTAAATAAATGAGATTATAAATATTGAAATAAATTAATTTTTAAACTTGTTATGTCATCTAATAATTTTATGGATGATTATAAATTGATATATTTGAATTAATATATTTCTTTTGAAATAATCAAGTTGTTATATATTTTTAAAAGTCTTGATATGAATAGTTTTTTAATTGACATAAATGAGATTTTAAATCAATCATTATTTTATTAAATGATAAAATAGTTCTTAAAATCTAAGATTCATAAATATAACATATATGATTTTAATGATGTCATTAATGATCCATGTTTTGGTCTCTTTTCATTGTATAGTAAATATACTAACCATATAGTATTAATATACAAGAGGACATGGTAAAAGTAAAATTAGTTAACTAAAGGTTAAAGCCAAATGATAACGTTAGTTGTATGCCCAAAACATGTCTAAAATCCATTTTATAAGAGTATTTAAAACTATAATTACCTTATAATAGAATTAAATGAGTTGGGGAACTTTTAAAATTGAAATTAAGTTTATAATAAAATAATATTTTCAAACATTCCTAAAGAACCCCTCCTCCCGCTTATAAAAAACAATCACCTCTAACTCGTACTCAAACCCCTAAAGCCCCATTTTCTCTTCAAACATATAACCAAATAATCTCCCAAAATCCCTATCTTCCACCTAGATGTCTCAAATTATTAATAAGTCACTTTATTAAATCCTTTTGGTTAAAAAAAACGGAGTTACCCAATTTCAAGGTACTGTCTTCCCTCAAGTTCTTTTCTTTTATTTTCCTTCTCTAACCCCATAAACTCTTTTTATTACATTATTTTATAAAAAAAATAGTATCTTAAATATAATAGGATGTTTTTATAATGATTATTATAACTACACTTCCACACATTACCATCGAATGGATATGAACATATTGTTTCTCTGGACGGAAAACTACTGCCTCACGAAATGTTGATTGTTTAATTATCTCTTACCACATCTTATGGTTTCAAATAAGATAACACTGTATTTATATGTGATATATATTATTTTTAAATTTTCTATGTGCTTATTTTTTTCGTTTATATCATACCTTTATGGTTTATATAATGGGTAAATACGATAATTTCATTTGAGGAAGTGCGGACAACCGCACCCTCAAAGTGATAAGACTCATTGATGCCATATGTGGAATGTATAAAGGATAGAATTACTAAAATTATATGTGATATTATATTTAAATTATAATATAACTATTTATCATTAAGTTTTCATTCCATTAAATATGAAATTGAAATTAAAATAGCGTTAATGTGTACGTACAGCTTACCGTCTCCATGAACGGTGCATTTCATTTCTTATCTTCAAATATTATTTACTATTATAAATAAATGTATATATATATTGGATATATATTATATATATTATACTTAAATCATGAGTATCATTATGTAGATAATTTTGTTTTTCCACATTGACTACTTGTAATTATAAGAAGTTCATTTTTGACTCAAGTACTAAATATCGACAAAATGACCGTTATTAACATAAATGATTATGTAATGTTTTTAACATGGAAATAAGTAATATAAAAGGATTAGTAAACTTGAATAAGGTTATGAATCAAGTATAAATTAACTTCAGTTTATTATTCAAGATATTAAAGAAATAATGAGTCATGTCGGACAATAGTTAGGGACTTCGTCTCTATCTCATTTCATTGTGGTAAATTTTTATATAGATGTGATTTTGTTTTATAAAGTGTATAAAACCATTGTAAATGACATTTCATTCAAAGGGAATCTTTTTGTACATATAGTTCTATTAAAAGATATTGGGAATTTTTCTTTTTCACATTTTTGGTGAGAATTACCATTCATCCACCATGAACATTATTTGATATTTGGCTTCCTTAAGAAGCCATAATGTTTTTAAAAGGAAAATAAATACCATATACTATTTTATGCATTTTGGTATTGAAAATGGTTTTGATAATGGATTGGTTATGGTAATATACTTAAATGATATATTGTGATTGAAATGTGGAAATTTTATCCTTCCTTTAGGGTTTTATGTGTTATTAATATGTTATGGTTCTTGGGAATTATTTATGTATAAGGGTGGTTCCTTGATAAACCTAGGGAAGTTGAGCCTGAGATAACTCTCCAATTCATTGGGTAATGTGACGGATGCAATAGCCCAACTCCATAATACCCCGAGATATTTCCTTGAAACATGATGTGTAATTTTTAACAAAAACCTGCATTGATATTTTACACATCATGTTCCATATAGCTGATCAATTCTGTTCAGGTTCTGGGTAACCAGCTACTTTTGAAATGCTTCTTCTACTAAAACCTGATACCTGAAAATTTTATTTCAAATATGTAGTGTGAGAATATGAATGCCCGATAAGGGGTTTTAAAAAAACATAATATACAAATATAACATTTGAAAACACTCTTTTAAAATTTACCAAAAATATTTTCTTAAGTAATACTGAAACATAAACATCACAACATTGCATTTAGTCTAAGCATAATAAAGGCACATTTCATGGAATTTTGACAGAGTTATAAGGAATCATGATTCAATTGTAAGCATGTTCACTCAGAATAATAAGTAAAAGTCATTCTAAATAAGTATGATATAGGAAAATGCAAATTAAAATTTAATAACTAAGAGTAATACATATTTAGAGTTACGCATACAG
Organism: Viscum album; assembly: GCA_963277665.1. Taxonomy (NCBI): domain Eukaryota; kingdom Viridiplantae; phylum Streptophyta; class Magnoliopsida; order Santalales; family Viscaceae; genus Viscum; species Viscum album. The sequence continues at coordinate 272,887,801 of OY728130.1, forward strand.
GTAATAACATCAATTTCATTCTTTACTAAAGTGAAATATATACTAGCTAATAAATCACTGAGTAAAAAATACACATCATTTCATAAGCATTTACTTATTCTGATACACATAAGTACTGGATCTTAAGCATGGATATTATACTATTTGAATATCCACTTGGTTAATTAATTATCATAAACCTAATGAGGGAATCTATAATATTAGACTCTATTAAGACCACGTGTCAAGACCTAAAATTTCAATGAGCTCATGCCATGACCTGATTGCCTCATGAGAACTATTGATGCATTGAAGGGATGTCATTAACTGGTGCCCAACCTGTTATACAGAGTCTACTACATTCCTCATATTCTAAATAGGGTCGTATATTCAAAATGTCTCATACCACTTTGAATATTTAATTTATCATTTCATATTATTCAAGGTGTCCCATACCACCTTGAATAATTTAATTCATAATTCTGTTAAAGTTCATAAGTGTATTAATTACATTCATTAGCATTTACATATATCTTGTGAATAAGGCATATAAGTATTAATTACAAAACTATCAACTACATGGCTATGTCATTAAATGGAAAGTATGTTAAGCAGATTATAACACATGTGAGCACAACTAATGCCCAAAAGAAATACAATCCTTGTCACAGAAAATGATAACCATAAATTCTAAAACCCTATTAATCAAATATATATTATAATTTTATCATGGTTTGGATGCAAAGTTATCTAAAATATAAACCAAATATTTCAAAAGGGGTATTAAACACCGATGCTCAAACATTTATCACTCATATCAAAAGGCTATACATAATGTAAAAATGAAAATCATGAAACCCAACCATAACTAATAATATTTTTTATATATGAAGATAATTGATTTATACATATGTTTGTGAGTGTAGAAAACCCAAATACTATACTCATGATTTCTAAATAAACACCTAACACATTAGAAGTATAATAGTTAGAGTATTCAAAATTAGGGTTTAGTGTTGTGTAACTTTTTTTATTCACAAGGGTGTATATAAAGAGTTGTATATAAAAACCACTCATACATCGAAAAAAACAAGTTTTATTCTTTCTTAGTAATCTTTGGAAAATGTATAAATAAAATTTGCGATCCAAGTTTATATGTATACATATATATTCCCAAAACCGAAAAAAAATTATGTATGAAAGGGTTTAAACCAAAAATCTAATAACACCCACATGACTTAAATATATTTGCTATATAAATTAATAAGAGTCCCTGAATTTTAAATCATAATGTGAAATTTAAAAAGGATTATTTATTAAACAAACTTATGTATATATATTCTTATGTAAACATGTACAAATCACATGTATAATTGAGTATACATATATGTCTTAAAACAAAGTTAATTGACACTCACTTGTTTATTAAAAACATAAATTGACCATTGTAGTTCAAGATTAAAAGACATAAATCTGGTCCATAAGGTTTGTATTATATAAAATATGTAATTATATATGACCATGTACACTATATATATATAAGTTTGATTCAAAATATAATTCCTTGCGTTTTAGAAATTCTTCTTTAACCTTGAAACCCAATAGATTAGGAGTCTTAAAACCGGACATAATAGTGGTTTATATAGAACTTTATGGTTATATATTTCTATATATATAACCGAGTATACAAGGTATGTAAACAAGTTTTTCTTAAGAAAGAAAATTATCTTTCAGAATTAAGAATACCACATAAGCCCAAAATATTGATGTCTTGGAATCGGGTATAAGATGGTTTTTGTCCAAATTAAATGGGTGTGTATATATATAAGAGTATATATATATATAAGTATATAAAAATTAAACACAAAAATAAAGGAAACATAAATTCTCTTACCTTGGATTGAAGAGGAGGAGAGGCTCAGGAAAGGATCATGGAAGATCACTGGTGGCTTGAGAAGTGTAAGAACAACTGAGGGAATTGGGTGAAAAATATATTTTACAAAAAATATAAAATATTTTAAGGCCACTTTCTTGAAAACGAGGCCCGTTTGGTATTTTATATGACTGAGGTGAGTCAGTCCTGTGGAATATGGAAGCTAGGAGGCTCAGATGGCAACAGAAGGAGTCCTGGGTGTGGAAAAAATATGGTGAAAGTAGGTAGAAAACCACTTGGGTCGGCACACGTGGAGAAGAAGAAGATACTGCGAGATGAGGAGAAATGGAAAATGAACGGATGACCAGGATTTGATTTGAACTTGATCCAATGGTTGTGGTGCATCTGTGAGATTTAAAAGGATAGATGACTCGGATTAGGTGGTGATGGATCAGATGGTTATGATTGACATGGTTTTTTAAATTTACACGAATAGTTGTGATTAAATCATGTGAGATCCAAAATATCAGGGTGACGTGGTGTTTTAAAGAGTATTAGATGGTCGAGATTAGATTCGTGATGGATTGAACAGCATACAAAAACAAGGAGATATACTACATCTGCTAAGTATTGAGGACCAAACCGAATAAGATGGCCCAGATCGCATGTGGCAAGATCTAACAAACTGGATTCAATCCCTGATGATTTTCATTGTCCCACATTGAAACGGGGGGAAGTTTGGTGACCCTTTATAAGCCCGGGACTCTATGCATAGGCTCATAATACTCTATCCCCCCTCCCAGTACCCCCCCGTATCAAGTTCTGTAGGTGCGCTCCTGCACCCACCCATGCCGTTGTGTCGCCCTGCACGGTGGCATGCTCAGATCCCCTTGCACATGCCCCTGTGTTCCCTTCAGGGTATCTATTCCCCCTGCTCTCTAGACCTAGCATTCACCATGAATGCACATAAGCCTACAAGCTAGCCTGTGCTAATGTTTAAGGCTAGGCTCGGCCACCTAGCATGTGATTCCTCCTTCATCCTAGCTAGACGGCTTCCCATTGTGGGGTTTGTTTTTTGTTTACTTAAAAACAACGTTTCTGTGCACATAAAAATGTGTTTTTCAAAAAATATCCCTTGGTTTTATAAACAATAATTTTTTAAAATAAAAATTTATAAATTGAAATTTAATACATCCATATGAAAACGTTATACTAATATTATAGAAATCAAACACATAGTTTAGTTAAAACTATGTTTACGAATTAATAATGAAAATATTTACAAGAAATTTGAAATATTTAAAAGGTGTTTGAAATCCTCATCTCAATTTAAAATCACCCTAAGTGTAGCTCAAAATATTAAATCATTTTCCACTTAAAATTCATAATCAAGGGTTATAATATAGTTTCAATTCATAACTTAAATATTTTGGAAAAATGAATTATACTTAGATATTTTTAATTAATACAAAAAAATACCAACAGATATAATTATAGCTGTTAGAACTCAATGGTTACCTAAGGGGAAGCAGTCAAGTTGATGCTTTATAAAACCATATATTAGGGTGTCCTAAATTCAAGACCATTATCGAAGATGGTTCTTGCTATACCACTGATGCTCAGTATGGTTTTCATGATTCGGAATGTGATGTTCTTCTTTGTGACTGGCGCAAAGGATCATCTTTATTTTCTAGGTCTCATCATTGTGTAAGGTGGCCTCTATGTGGATTTTATAGGGCTTTTATTAGGTATTTTTTGTTAGTATAGCTTTCATTTGATCTTACTGTAATGTAAACACTACGACGTTTAATTAAAAAAAATGAATTTGTGTTTAATTTGTATTTTTTGTTCAGATAACATGAAAATAAAATGAAATAAAACCATAATATTATTATTACTTGAGAAATATGTTTTCGGGTGTCACATTATTCCCCCTACAAATAATTTCTTCCTCGAAATTAATTTCATACAACCACACTAAAGAAACACTCGTACGTTCTTCATCATATCCTCCATCATGGAAGATACTCATGTGTAGACATCTAAATACCGAAGTTGGTGTTCAATTTTCTGCTTCCCTTTCCCAAACACACATCAGACAGTATGGGTAAACCACATACATTTTACACTCATGCTTCTAGAGGGAGGCTCGAATAGTAGATAATTTAAAGATTTCTAAATGGAAAAAATTTCAAAGGACTCATTGGATCGTCTCTTGTTTGAGGTTGTCAAGGTTGTAGATGTGGTCTTAAAAACTGAAGCTCATGATTTGGTGGATGTAGGCTGTGTGAAGGTTCCCCTCCAAGTCCCCCTCTATGATTTTTTGTGGTAGAGTGAAGAATAATAAAATACCTTCATGGTAATTTCCCCTTCATCTATACTCGGCGAGTGGAGTAGTGACTATATGGTGGTAGATATAGGCATTCCCTTTGAAAGAGTGGAGAATGTCTGGACTGTTTGATATCTCGTAAAGATGTCCGCATATTCTTCATAGGTTTGCAAAAGGAAGGTATTATTTTGTAGAAGTTTTGACCATGATGACCTCTAATTCTTCAATGGGAAGACATAAGATATGGGTTTTTCCTTCCATTGGAAAATAAAAATTTTACGAAAGTCTAATCAGTGAAATTCACATAAATGACCAAACACTTAAATGATAAGAGAATGAAGATACAGAAAATTGTATTTTTTTAAAACCAACTAGTACAATACACCCAGAACTAATGGTTTCCCCATTTCCCAGTTACATAAATCCCCAAAACAATTTTAAAACTCTCAATATCCCTTAACTAAATGCAACCTAAGCAGTCTGGTTCAATCTTGTGGGTGCACTTATGGTGTCTCCAGAGTGTGACATGAGGGGTGAAAAGATGAGAGACATAATTATTTACTTGATGTCTGTACACAGAATGGAAGGATTTAAATTCAAGGATTTCAATGTCCATTACGTTACCATAATGACCATAGGATAAGACTTGGCACATATATGCTGCTCGGAGGTCACATGTTGCTACAACTTCTTTGAAATCCAAAACGGACTGGATTCCTTCTTCTGTGGATATATATGTATACATAAAAATATATATTCTTTCAGTGATTTATTATCCAGTATATGTTTCATATTAGAAGGCATCTGAGTTTATATGTATACATATATATTCACAAAACTGAAAATACATTATGTGTCGAAGGATTTGAAACAAAAATATAATAGCACCCATATGACTTAAATATATTGGATACATCAATTAACATGAGTCCACAAATTTTAAATCATAATGTGAAATTAAAAATTTTTATTTATTAAACAAACTTATGTATATATATTCTTATGTAAACATGTACGACTCACATGTTTAACCAAGTATACATATCGGTCATACACCAAAGTTAATTGACACCCACTTGTTTATCAAAAACGAAAATTAACCATTAGAGTTCAGGGTTAAAAGACATAAATCCGTTACATAAAGTGTTTATTATATAATCTATGTAATTCTATATGACCGTTTATAATATATATATATATATATATATATATATGTTTTTGAAAAAAATATAATTCCTTGTTTTTTAAACATTCTTCATTAACTTTGAAACCCAATAGTTTAGGAGTCTTAAAACTGGACATAATAGTTGTTTATATAGAACTGTATGGTTATATATATATATAACCAAGTATAAATTTGATGTAAACAAGTTTTTCATAAGAAATAAAATTATCTTTCCGGTTTAAGAATACGTCATAAGCCCAAAATTCAGAAGTCCTGGAATCAGGTATAAGTTGGTTTATGTCCAAACCGCAAGGGTGTAAATATATATAATAGTATATATATATATATATAAGTATATATACTTCAAACACAACAAGAAAGGAAACATAAACTACCTTACCTTGGTTTGAGTAGGAGGAGAGGCCCGGGAAAGGATTGTGGATGTTTTTTGGAGGCTTGAGAAGAAGAATAACAACTGAGGGAATGGGGTAAAAACTATATTATACAAAAAATATAAAATATTTTATGTCCACTTTCTAGAAAACTGAGGCCCACTCAGTATTTTAAATGACTGAGGTGATTCAAACTTGTGGAATATAAAATAAAGGAGGAAAGGAAGGCGACGGATGGAGTTTCATGTGTTAAAAAAATGGTGAAAGTAAGAAGAAAACCTACCGGTGCGGTGCACGAGAAGAAAAAGATGATGACATGGGAAGAGAAGAACTAGAAAATGAATGGATGACCAGAATTTGATCTGGCATTTATCTGAAGGTTGGGGTGCATCCACAAGATTTAAAAGGATGGATGGATCATATTAGGTTGTAATGGATCAGATGGTTAAGATCGACGTGGTTTTTTAGAATTACATGAATGGTTGTGATTAAATCATGTGAGATCTAATAGCTCAGAGAGATGTGGTGTTTTAAAAAGTCTTAGATGACCGAGATTAGATCCATGATGGATCATACAACATAAAAAAATGTGGAGATATACCACAAGCATTAAGGATTGAAGACCAAACCGAATTGGGTGGTTCAGATCGCACATGGTGAGATCTATCAGCCTGGATTCAATCCTGGACAACTTTCTTTGTCCCACATCGAAATATAGGGAAGTTTCTCGGCCCTTTATAATCTCATGACTCTAGGTATAGGCTCATAATACTCCCTCCCCCTCCCGATACCACCCTTTATCGGGTTTTGCGGGTGTGCTCCTACGCCCACCCACGCCGTCGGGTCGCCCAGCACGGTGGCACGCTCTAATACCCTTATGCATACCCTTGTTATCACTTTAGGGTAGCTTCCCCCCTCACTCTCTAGACCTATCACACACCATATAGGAACACAATCCCACAGGTCGGCCTTTGTTGAGGCTAAAGGATGGACTCAGCTGCCTAGAACTTGCTGCCTCCTTCGGCCTGTATAGAGTGCTGGCCTTTGTGGGGTTTATGTTTTGTTAACTTTAATACTAAGTTTCTATACACATAAATATGTTTTTTTCAAAACAAAATTTCCCTTAGTTTTATCAACACTAAATTTTTAAAAAACAATTTTATAAATTGAAATTTAATACATCCATACAAAAAATTTATACTAGTATTATAGAAATCCAAAACACAGTTTAGTTAAAACCTTGTTTAAGCATTAAGAATGAAAACATTTACCAGAAATATGAAATATTATAAAGGTGTTTGAAATCCTCATATCATTTTAAAATCAAACTAAGTGTAGCTCAAAATATTAAATCATTATCCTGTTAAAATTCATAATAAAATGCTATACTATAGTTTCAATTCACAACTTAAATATTTTGGAAAACTAAATTATACTTAGAAATATTTAATTAATCCACTAAAATACCAACGTCTATAATTATAGCTGTTTGAACTCAACAGTCACCCAAGGGGAAACAGTTGAGTTGATGCCTTATAAAACCATATATTAGGGTTTCCCAAATTCAAGACCATTATCGAAGATGGTGCTTACTATACCACTGATGTTTAGTACAGTTTTCATGATTCTGGCTTTGATTTTCTTCATTGTTATTGACCCAAATTATCTTCATTATTTACTCAGTCTCGTCGTTGTGTTAGGTGGTCTCCATGCAGCTTTGATAGAGTTTTTATTATGTTTTTTTTGGTTAGTATATCTTTCCTTTGATCTTACTGTAATGTAAACACTACAGTGCTTAATTAAATAAAATCACATTATTTTTAATTTGTATGTTTTGTTTGGGTAACATGAAAATTAAATAAAATAAAACCATAATATTATTATTACATGAGAAATATGTTTTGGGGCGTCACAAAGGAGGTAAATTTTATTATTTCTCCAAAGAGATTTAAGTAATATAATATGATGTGTATTCCAAATTTAACTCCCTACATAGTTGTTTAAGCTATAATTTAAGTATGTTATGGATTCCAAAAGTTACCTTTATCAATTATGATTTATTTATGCTAATCATAAATCTTATTATTTCCCGAGGGATGTTAAAGAGATTATGTTTTGTATTCATTGATGGACTAATGTTTTCATTCCTTATTTTATAACCCTTATTGATATTTTTATGCTTATCCCATGTTTTTGAAATATTTTTTCTAATGTTATAAGGAAGGGTAGGAGAAATGAATAATTCAAGAATATTTATATCATGAAACGAATTCTTGTTTTCTTTTAACCATTTTTATTTTTATGAAAAAATGGATACTGAGTAGAAGAGTCTATTTTTTAATATTTGAGATCTAATGTAATAGTTATGGCCTAATTCTATAAAACTATAAACCTTAAAAAGATCCTCAATTTGAATTATTAAATTAATTAAATATTATGTAATATTAAAGGATATGGCCTTATATTCTAGGTGTGTATTTTTATTTAAAATTGAAATCAATTTTAGTAAAATCAATACTTTCTATTAATTTATTTCTTTTTATTATTAGTAAAATAATTTTTTTCTTATATAGGTGCATTTGTTTGTTTAAATTGCCTTCGTTTTTTGGAAATAGCATGACTTGGTTTAGGATTAAAAAAAGGAACATTGATGTTTTTGAATGTATGTAATAATTTGTATTTATGTAATTATATAAACCAATGTTTGAAATGTCTATAATATCTTATTTTTTCTTGTGTTGGTTTTTTAAATTTCATTTCATTTAAATCTTGTATTAGGACTTTTTGTTGATATATGGGGTGTTTCTAGTGTGGTGGTGTGTTGTTACAGCACAATGTATTACGACACTTTATCGATGCTTTTAAAAGCACATATAAATGTCTACTTTATCAGTGCTTCTATGAGAACTGATAAAGGTCCACTTTATCTGTGCTTTTATGAGTTCGGATAAAAGTTCCTTTATTAGTGGTTTTATAAATGTTGATAAAGGTATGCTATATCTGCGATTCTATAAGTGCTCATAAAAGACCCTTTATCATTTCTTTTATAAGCACTGATAAATGGTGCCTTTAGTGGTGCTAAAATAAAGTGCTAATAAATTTGTCCTTTATAAGAACTTTTAAATGTGTTGGTAAATGTCCCAATTATCAGTGATTTTTTTAAAGCTGATAAAGGAACTCTTTATCATCACTTTTTCAGTGTTGATAAAAGACCAGGTATTTTAACCTTTCTCATGTCATCAGTGCTTTTCTATAATTGATAAAGAAAATTTCTAGAACTGTTAAAGGACTATTTTATATTAGTGTAAGATATTTTTTGTATTTTTTGATATACCCATAAGATATGGTATTTTAATATTAGATACTTGGATATTGTATGATTTGTGTCCATCATGTAAGAAACCTAAAAATTGTAACATATTTTAAATACAAAACATTTTGTGTTCCCATTAAATATGATCATTTAGTATGATATAAGAAATTCTAAAAAATTGAAATGTTGGGATCTTCTAAATGTTAATTTTGAAATATTAAGTGGGATAATTCTATTATAATAAAAATTGCATACACATTAAAAAATTCTATGGGGTTTGATGGTAGCTGATATTGAAAGACAATCCCAGCACTTCTTTGAGAAAAGTTATCCACCTGTATAACAGAAGGAGGTACCATGCTATGAATCTCAATTAATGGAAACTTGCATACTTTTGTAAAATGAATCAAAATATCCATTATCTAATGTATGTTTTTAAAGAAGGAAATATTATAATACTTTTTGTTATTTAAATGTATATTCTCAATATTGATTTATTGTGTTTAAATAAAATAAATAAATCATAAGATTTTTTGGCCTTTTTTAATTGGAGAAGATCATGATACCGATAATCAAGGAAGATTTCCATATTTAAAATATAGAAATATAATTATGGGAAGTATTTATAAATATAAAGGGAGAAATTAAATGGATATAGGCATTGAAAATTGATATTTATGAGTCAATACATTGTTGATTCATAGAACTATTTTATGAATGAAAGAAAAATAAGAGAACATCTATTGGGGGTTCTATATTAATACTTATTGGTGTTGATAAATTAAATGTGATTGTTCATCGTATGAAATATTGTTACTATATAGGAAGGAAATCATCATTTGTGTCCATGTTCATATGCTCAATTTTATTATTCTAATTAATTTAGTGGGAATATCAAACTTATGTTTTTTCATTGATAATGTACTGAAAGTCAAGACCATCTAGAAGAATATCTTCTATTTGATGCTAATGTATCTAATGGAGTTTATAATATATTGTTCACACTCAAGGGAAATGAATAAATCATTAATATTGGTCGTTCAAGTATTAACAATGCTACATTTGTTTCCATTTATCTACCAAGATTCAATGATGTATTCTTCAATTATCTTTTACTGGCATTGGTATCCTCATAGAAAAAAAGTACGACCATTTCCCCTTCTTATAATCATTGAATATTTTAGTGGCAATCTTTGTAACAACCTATAATTATTAATGAAATTTCCATTATGAAAATATAATTGTGTTTTATTTAGTAATATAAAATTATATAATTCACATTTACGACATGATAAAATAAAAAAAATTATAATAATTTAAAAATTACATTTACAGAAAAAAATTTCCATAAGAATTGAAATTATTAAAATGGGGTAATAAATAATAAATAAAATAAAGATAATAATTGGAAATTTTGGATCTCTTTGATCCCCTAGAATAATCTTACTCATGGACAACACTATAGAAATGATTTAGAATATTAGTAATGAAATATCCTTTTTAAATATATATATATATAATTTTGAGAAAAATGTTTAAGTGAATTAATAATAAATAAAATATAGGGAATTTATATATTTTTGGAATCCCATATGATCGTTACAAATTTGACTGTTGGAATATTAATCTTACCATTAGAATTGTTACTTGACCACTGGAATAATATGTTGACTGTTGTGAATAGTAATTTGACAGTTAGAATAGTATTATCACTTATTTAATTGTAAAATTATAATTTTGTACTCTATAAAATGAAAATATTTTACATTTAAACCATGGTACAAATAAATAAGTGTTTTAAATAAATATAAATTAAGTGTTTTTATTTTTATAAAACATAAATAAATTTAATTAAATGTTATTAATAAATAAAGTGATTTAAAAGAAATTTTATTTTCATAAAATAGATTTATAAATTAATATTAGGTTGTATTATAATGATAAGATAATTTTATAAGACCCTATTTTATTTTTCAAAGGGTTATAAAATTGAACAGATAATTAAAATTGGCATTTTTTCTAATAAATGGGGATATTAATTAAAAATTAAATTTATAATATGTATAATATTATTTCATTCAATGGATTTAATTTTTTAAATATGAATGTATAAAACTGGTTAGGGTGAACTTTTTATATTTTTTTAAAATAGTTTATTTTTTTTATGAATATTAAAATACGACAAAAGATGGTATTTAATGTTATAAGAAAAATAAATATATTTTTTATTCATGGATAATATAATACCCATTATTCCAAACTAAAATTCACTATTTTCATTATATAGACATAATAATCAATAATATTGATAGTCTTAATCTAAAATAATATTATAACGAATATAATATTCAAAGATACACCTCTCCTCTCTATATAAATACTACACCTCAACACCCATTCTCCTCACACCATATAAGACCTATAGTGTTCCAAAATTCTACCCAATTCCCTTTTAAATCTTCTCCCCAATTCCATGTTCTACTTGTGTCACCCAAATACCATTTCAAGTTTCCTTAATAAATATTTCAATGAGACAGAAATTAATAGGTAATATTCTTAATTTTTCCCTTTCAAATTTTTTCTTCTTCTACTTCCTCCTCACCTAAAACACCCAACATAACATAATGACACAAGTTTCATAAATATAAAATAATTTAATTTTTTAATGGTATATCCATCTTATACCCTCCCTTATTTTTATTCTAAAAAAATTGTTCATAATAGGGTTGGTCCACCACCTCCATGAACACCACACATTGTTTTTCTCCACCACATTCAATGATGGTTATAAATATATTATTATGGTTCAATATGAATATAATAAGTACTTTAAAACTTAATTAATGTTATTTAATGTTTCAATAATCATTTAATTAAATAAAAAACAATGTTTTTATGGTCGATATAATGGCCTAAGTGAACTAATTATTTAACATTAAAGTTTTACTAAATGAATTGTCCTTACCTAAGAAAAAAAATGAGTATTTGGGACCATTTAAATTTATATAATTAAATTAATAAAATTTAACTTAACTTATATAGTTTTAGTCCCATTTTATAGGAACATCAATACTTATCCACATGTGACCAAATCATTAAACTATGAAACAAATGCTCTCAGAAAAATATAATTAGACTTCATATCTCATCGAAATGACCATGAATGAACATAATAAAATTAGATTAAATAAAATATAATTATAAATGTTTCTGAATTAAGTATTTCATTAATCTAATTTTTTATTCTGGACATTAAGATCAAGTGAATAATGATTTTGGAACATATGGTAAGGGATCTCCCTGACCCATCCTATGTTCTTTGGGTTACAAATTCTCTTTGTTTAAATAAATTTAACTCTTTACTAATGATATATAAATATTTTATATTATATATAAATTTATATATATTTATCAAAAATATATTCTATGAGTATTTAACCTTTCTTTGATGGGGATATACATGTTTTAAAGGTTCACTTCTCATTTTCTTTCGAAAAGTTGATTAAGGGAAACATCTTTGTATTCTTTTCCTATTTTAAAGTACCACTCAATTAAATGTTTTAAAAGTTGAATGGTTTATAAAAATAATCATTATTATATGGAAACCCATTTTAGTTCACTTTTGTTTCCATTTAAGGTATTATTCTCCTACCTCATTTAAATATTTGTTACTCTTTTATATAAAACCCCACTTAAGTGACACATTTATAAAGCTACCTAAAAATAATTTTTCATTAATTGACTTAAATTGGAAATAATTTATTATTATATATACTTATTTTTTCATTATGAATGTCCAAGAAATATTTAATAACTTATTTCATGGAAACCTTTATGTTACACCATTAGGTAACACCTTGTCACATGATTATGAAACCCATTTCTTTACATGGGTAATCCATATGTTTGTGAGTTATGTTTTATTTATTTATATGGAATAAATATGAATTTACATGTTATGATGGGTGCACCAGGATAGATATCCAATACATTGGGTAATTTTATAGTCTGATGAGGTTATATGTATAGGATTAGGGAATGAACTTAGTCTATGATGGGACTATGTCCTCTATGTAATGTTTTCTTGGAATTGTTCCTTGACTTATGCATATATCAATATTTGTGTTGTTTTTACATTCCTATGACTCCATGATCTTATGATTACATGTTCTTTATATTATTCCTATAAATTATTAATCATGAGCCACAAATTGTATGTTATCATGTTATGAATTCAAGCTCATATGTAATTCTTTATATTAATTTTTATTCCCTTACTATGTTTTTTTATCTCACCCTTTTTCCTATGTATTCTATATGTTATCCTATATAGTTTTAGGAGATAAAATGTGATTATGATATATTTATAGAGGTTAAACTATATAATTATTATTTTATTTTCATGTTGTCTATTTATGTACCTAATCTTCCAAAGACACTGGAATTTTAGATATATGGTTTCTATTTAAGAGATATTTATGTTCAAAATATTGTAATAATATGTGTAAAAGTTTTGGGTTTTTATAGTTTATATCATAAGAATAGTCCAGTTATTTATGTTGACTAGTACAAGATTTATTTATTGAGAACCCTAGGGATTAGCCTATGTACAAAACACCAAAATTCTAAAATAATAACATTTTATTAAATAGAATATCTGAAATGATACTTTGATTTTATCTTTAAATGAATGAAATGATTTTATGTTGCATTAAATGAAACATCAAGTTTTTTTTATGTCTTGTGTTACACGTATGACTGAGTTTTACGAACAACAATATGTTATTATTATTATTTAATATGATATTTTTCACGTAACCATTAGAGTGGTGTGTATGAATAGAACTAACTAAATTATGAAAATATATATTTTACACATGTTTATTAGTTTAATATTTATTATATATAATCATTATCATCATTCAAAAATATGATTTTTTTAGAAAACTTGTGTTTTCCCTAAAAGATGGTTTAGTCCCGCTTAGTGCACATAATTTGAAATTAAATTTTACAAATTTTAGATTATTTATAAGAAAATATTAAAAAAATTAAATTGGAATATCTAAATTATAATAGGGTCAATTTTTGGTATTTTCTAAGTTATTTCATTTTTATGAATAGTGAAAATTACTGAATTTTAATTGAAAACTACCTTTTGGTTTAAATTTTTCATAATTTTAAAATAATTTTTTAGTTAATTTTAAAGTAAAATTAGTTCAATTTAAATCAATTAATCCAATTTAGTTAATTTAAATCAATTATATATATAATTTTTATATATAAACTTTATAAATTTTGAACATTTTCACTTTAAAAATCAGGTTTGTCATCTTGTATGTGGGATTAATTTTAAATTTGTTTTTTTTCAATTTTGTTAATTGATATTGGAAAAATCAATTCCATATTTGGAATCATAATAATTTATAATTTATATTAATTCCAACATATTTTTTACCAAAGTGAATAGTGAAAATAGTTAAGATTAATTATAGTGATTAAGGTAAAAACAAGTTTACCGTGGGATTAAACTTTAAACAAAAGGGATCAAATGACCTAGAAACCAGTAAAACACCAATTTTACAGAACTTTTTCTACCTTATACCTTATATTATTGGTAATGGACCATTATTGGGTCTTTTTGAAAAGGAAAATATTTGGGTGGGAATCATTCTTTCAAAACAATTACAAGTGTGTCACACACCTACCTTATAAAAGGTTATACTCTCTCCTCCAATATTCACACCATCAAAACCCATTAGTCAGTATGAGACCTTCCCAATCACATAAAAAATACCGTAAAATAATCCTAGAATCATTATCTTGGTGATAAATACAACCTAGTAATGCTTTAGTGCCAACATAAGGAGGAAACCTGAAAAGGAGGTATTGTTCTTCAATGAGCGTCTTTATTTTACTTTTTTCTCCGCCTCTTTCAATTTTTATTATAAAATAATGATATAATAAAATAATAATCTAAAATATAATATGATGTTTTTATAATAATTTCATGAACTAAAACCTTATTCAATTCCATCAAATGGGATATGATATCATCGGTTGTGTGTACAGTGTACTACCGCCTCACAAACCAATGTCGCTCATTTTTCCCATTTCCACCTCTCAAGGTTGGGTGTGATGATATATATAATGTATATACATGATATTTATAAAACCATTATACATATATAGTCTCTATATAAGATAATATATATATATTTATACAAAAAATCAATTCTATAGGAGATAGGATAACGTCGCTAATGTGTATGGCGGACTACCGCCTCGCGAAGCGATGTGATTATTCATTCATAAACTCTTTAAATGGAAGGTGATAAAGATAAATTTAATTATTATATATAATATAATTTACCAAATTATTTTATTAATTACATATTTAAAATTATTTAATGTTAATATATTTCATTTTCTTTGTTTCCTTTCACTCACATAAAGATGATAACATCAATCGTCTACGTGTGGACTACCACCTTTACGAAGTTATGTGACAATCTTTTCATAACCAAAAAACATGGATAATATAGATAAGTATATAATATGGTATAAATGATATTATGATAATTATTTAAAATTAAAATATTACATACCACCTTTCAATAACGATCTCTAAAAAATGGTATTGCTACTTATGCTTACGTACGACCTACTGTCTCCATGAGAATAATGTACATTATCTTTCATAACCATCATTAATGATTGGTTTTAAAAGTAAAATTGACATAAGAATATCATAAATATGTCATTATTATTGTTCTTTTTATGATATTACTATATAATATTAAGAAGAACCGGAACTTTCATAAAAATCATACATGAGAAAACAAGATAATTGACACATGAAACAATGAAATTAATGAATGATTATTAACGAACATGTAATAATATGTAATAAAATTATTATATTTGATATCATAAATATTAATATGGTTGTAGAATAATTTAATAAAATGTTTAGAAAAACTATTCCGGAGTTTAAATCATGTTCAAACAAAAGGAAATGTGGGGTAAGTTTTTCTCAACTTAATTTTACTTCCATTAGACATACACCATATTCACAACTTATTTATTTTGTGTGTTGTATATAATAACCTTTTGTATGAATATATAATGAATTAATTTATCATAATGATATTTAATGTTTCATTTTATGTTAATTATTTCATTGGGAATTCGATACAAAATTTACCAAAGTGGTAAGAGTTTAATCCACTATATCATCGTTATTTGAGATGGTTTGCATTTACGTCTCCCTTAGCAGAATTATTTGATATTTTCATATTAAAATCAATTTATTTCATTATAATATGGTTATTAATGATTTTTAAAGTAATAATACCATTTTATACGCTTTTTCACTTAAATTATTTGAGAACGTATTTTTAAGAAAATCTGACTTCATTTCTCTCTTCGATCAGAAATGTGTTTTCATCCAAAACCATTTTTTCTAGAGATGTTTTCAAAAAAAATTAACAGTTTAACAATAATTTATTAAATACACTTTTACTCGTTTTTTCTTTTCAAAATTTATTTTCAAAGGAATCATCAAGTCATTTTCCTTTTAAGACACCTTTTTAGTCATTTTACAGTGAAAAAGGAATTTTATTCTTAACTTTTATGGCATGTACAGAATTACCCACTAACATGATGATAATTTATTTCAATTTAAATTTAATATTTTAAAGTTTTAGTTTTTAAATAATTTTTTTCCTTATATTAACTAAATGCTTAATTTTTAAAATAAAATAATTTTTAAAATTTTATATTTTAAAATTTTATTTTTGAAATGAAAATTGTATTTTATCTGAGAATATTTTTAAATATATGTTTTGGTATTTATATTCATCAATTAGAAACCCCCTTTACCCTTAATCAAATGGGTATATATTTTAATTATATTATTCTTATAATTTCTCTATATGGTTTATGATCATTTTTCCAAGGGATATTCTATTTCAATCACAATCACTTTACTCTAGATGGTCTATGATTATGTTAATTAATCATGGAAACTAATAAATATCATATTATAGTTTTTAATATGAAGTTTTATATTTATTATGTTTCAATTCTTTCATACAAGGAATTGATTTGATTTCATATGTGATAGTGGGGCCTGATATAGCCCCTCGATGCATCGATAGGTTTCATGAGACAAACTAGATTTTTTTTGTTAAGGCCTTACCTATTTATTAGATGTCTTGGGAAGAAGCCTCGACGGTATTAGGTGTCTTGGCATAAATCCTTGATGGAATTAGATGTCCTGGCATGAAACCTATATGGTATATTCTATATATTCTTTGTTACTCCTTCCATCATTACAAATATAGTTAGTGATATTCCATGTGATTATTCGATTCGTTAGAATATCCATGGTTATGTTTATTGATAGTGTAATTATTTATATGGAACTTTTTTATCACCTTTTATTCCCTCCATGTTATATTCATGTTATTAATTAAATGGAAGGTGTTTCATTTATTCACCTTTTTATTTTGATTATTCCTTATTTATTCATATATTATATTGTATACATACCTTTATTGAGCATATAATCTCACCAATTTATTATTTTTTATATTTTCAAGTTACGAGGAATTATTTTTTGATCAATATGAAGGGATAAGCTAAGGTGAATAATGGAATTATCAGAGAGACTTATTTAATTTTAAACTTTATTTTAAATTTCAATTATGTATCTAGTTTACCATGACCACAAAACTATTTAGTTTTTTGGGATGTGAATACTTGTACTTATTCGAATATAATGGTATCAGAAACTAGCTTCATGCTACTGGGGTCACGGTCCCGTATAGTTGGTATTAGATAGATTTTACTAGAAACCATGGAAACTAGATTTTCTAAAAATATAGATGAGGTAATATAACCTTATGGTATAAATTGAGGATTAATATTGAAGAATATCTAATGTTTTAGTAAAGTAGGTAATTTTTTGGTCTTGCAAGAAATTAATCCTTGTATGTATACTACAAGTGGATGTGGTTCAGGAACAGAGGTACCTAGGGGTAATAACATCAAAATATTTGTGTTGGTATTGACTCAAGTGTTACCCAGTACCTAATAATGGGCCTTAATATGCACTTGGATTGACACTCTATGGGAATATACTTAAGATAATTCACATTTTCTTTACATGATGTCATTACGAAGTTAAAAATAATGATATTTCTAAACAAACCATGTTTATGATTATTAGATTATCTATGTTAAGTGTTTCACTATTTTTGGATTATACATTATGTTTCATAAAATTATGATCTAATATAGTGTAATATATTGTTTACGAATGACACCTAATGTAAGGAATTGGAACTATAATAATGCACATATTCTATGCAGATATTTCACCCGATGGAAAGACAATGAAGTTAGAGATGGAGATACAAATGGAACTGGTCATATTATATCTATATTGGGGAAACTGACTCATTTTATGAGTAATAACATTTACTGTGTGAATAATCATACAAATCCACTATGTGGTGTTATAATATTAAACCACTTCACGCATTAATAACCTCCATTATTTAATGGGACTACAAATCCATTTGTAGCTGAAAATGGATAAGTTCCTTAGAGAATATATTTCATATTATGGGAAGTACTGAAAATGAGAACGTTTTCAAGTTAGTTTATCATCTCTTGGAAGATGTGGATCAATGATGGTTGTTGATTCAAAACACTAAGGATGAGTATGAAATAACAGGCATGGAGTAGAAGTATTTCAAGGTAATGTTCTTGTAAAAATATTTTACTTGTGATTAATGAGTAGATATGGAAAGACCGTTATTCAGAATAAGATATAAATAAGCGTAAAATTTTTCAAACTATGAACCAACAATTCAAGGTTATCAAGGAATTTTGTAGACTACGTACATAATCTAAAGATCAAGATTAACAATTTTTTGATGGTATTAATCTGATTCATAAAATAGCACGAGTCACCCAAAATTTCTCAACAATTTAGGAAATATTATCATGCTCTATTAAGATTAAGAAATAATTCTACAAGTCATACAGATTCAAAGGGAAGAAAGAGAAGAAGAGGATCGCAGAAAAAAGGAAGATAAAGTGAATAAGGGAAATAAGGATTTTCCAACATGTAATACTTATGGAAGGAAACACCATGTTACATGCATAAAGGAAAAATATTTTTCTTAAATTGTGGAGAAAAGTCTCATTATACTCAGTACTGTTAGGGAAAGAAATAACTTTCCAATATTCAATGCTTAAAATATAAGGATATGGGGAACTATACAGATGAATGCCCTAAGAGCCAGGGTAATATACCTCATGAGAATCTCAGGTATCAAGGAAAAGCTTATATTATTACTATTAAAGAAGTGGAATGATTAATTTTCTTTTTTTTTATTAAAAAATTATGAGTTTATTAATCAATGATATTCTTGGTTGTAAGAACTATGAACTGTAAAAGGATTTAACTAAAGTAATTTTTCATTAAGGATTTGAAAGCGTATGTTGAATGGTACCAATGACCACGAAAAATGATTCAATGTAAATTCAAAATTCATTAAATAGACATTATTAAAGAAATGATAACCCTTAATATTTTTTTAATGTCTAGATAATTATATTGTTCTAAATAGATGATTGATATATAATAATTAAATTGGATATTACTAAATACCTTATAACTAATTAATGATAAGTTCATTTTGGAAAATTAGTAAACTTTTTTCTCAAGTTATAGATCATAATATTTTAGAGGGGTCATAAGATTTACCATTTATGCAATGTTTTATTTTGGACATTGGATGAGGTTTTAGAGATTTATTTATTATTTTGGATAACTTGGGCTAAACATATTTGTTTTGGAAAATATTTATAGACTGACAGAAGGACTCGTCACTCTATTGTGGACCTTATGATCTATTAAAAGTGGATTTTAGTGCTTTAGGAATAATAAATCCATATATGGATATTAATTATTATCAGAGTAAGTGATGATTTATAAATTGATCACATCACAACAAAATGATAAAAATTCACTTATTAAATAGAAATGCATCATGTAAATAAATTTCCTTATATTTTTAAATATAAAAATAATTAATAAACTTTAGAAAAATTATCCCCAAATAAAAATGATATTTTATTACCTAGATATCCAATGAATCAGATGGCCTTTTAAATCATCTCAGATTTATGTTTTTAAGGCCCTTAACATTACATTTATCATTAACTTTCTTGTGATCAGTAGCCTCAATCACTCTGGATAATTATTTATTGTTTTCTTCTATGTCCATATCACCACTTTCCATTGATGTTCTCCAAATCAAAAAACTGGTTATGTGTTATTTATCATAACCATGTTACTTTACTTTACATATTATTAATATAATGTTTCATTAATTATTTTACGATGTGGGTTTTTCAACAATGGTATTTTTAAATTTAAAGCCTTTGATTTGCAAGAACAAGTTTAAATAATAAGGATTAAATTTATTTAAGGTGGGGAAAATGTAACACCCCAAAATTATAAAGTAATAACATATTTCTAAATAGGTTATGTTAGATGTAACTTTCATTTTATCATGAAATTCATCAAATAATTCCTTTTGCCTTTCATTACATGCAATAATGAGTTTCTTTGATATCTTGTATTTCCTACAAGACCAAGTTTTACTGAACAACAATATACTGTTAATATTATTATTTAATAAGATATCTATCACCTAGTTATTGGAATGGTGGGTATGAATTGGAATAACTAAATTATAAAAATATATATTTTTTACACCCATTTTTTGGTTATCAATTGATTATATATAATAATAATCATCATTTAAAAGAAAAAATAAATGTTTTCAGAAAAAAAATTATTTTCCTTAAATATGCTTTTAAAGTTCTTGACACACATAATTTAAAATTACATTTTACCACTTCTATAAAATTTATATGGAAAAATAAAAATAATTTTATTAAATCGGAATATTGAAATTATCTTCGGGTGAATTTTTGGGATTTTTCTGAATTATTTCATTTTTTATGAATAGTAAAAAATACTATAATTTAATGGAAAAATGCTTTTTCATAAAAATAAATTATAATTTTAAACTATATGTTGAATTGAATTTAAAGTAAAGTTGGTTAATTTTTATATAAATTATTCCAATAAAGTTCATTAGAATCATACATTGGGTTCATCTCCGATTAGAATTCTGTCATCAATAACCTTTAATCATGGCCTCATACAGCCAAAGATCAATACAGATGGGAATGGCCCAACATCGTACAAGGAATCCCTCTATAGTTCATCGCAGGGTTTGAGAACTTTTGGACTTCCTAAAATTAAATTTTTTCCCCATTTATTTGTAGGGATGTTTCTGGTCTGACAGTGGAGATTCTGTCGAAGACTTTTGAAGAGGTGGTTGTTTGTCTCAAATAGACTCTTGTTGCGTGATTTGGATCAAAAAATCCATCTTTATCACTTTTTATGAAGTTTGAGAATTCTTGGGGGATTTCTTATATGATAAATATTTCTTCAATTCATCAGGCTTCATTCTACTTAATCTTTGATTCTGAGTGGGATTTCATTTACACGTGGTGCAATTCCCCCGGATCATGGGTCGTTGGAGATACAATTTAGCTCGATGGTCGATTGATGTGAATAAAGGGAGGGAAAGTCCTCAAGAGAAAGTGTGGATTTTTCTACTAGGTTTTCCTCTACCAATGTATAATGGTTCTATTCTTAGGTCTATTGGGGATTTCCTTGGGGGATTTCTGTGTGCGGATATCAAAACTTGTGATTATGTGGATGTCTCATCCGCTAGGATATGTGTTGAATTGGATATGTCTCTAACTATTCTAAATAATATATCTTGGAGATTGAAACAAGTGAAGGCTGGGAATCATTATGTTGTTTATTTGGTGTTACCATGGCTTTGTTCCCACTGTTATTTACAAGTCCATTCGATTCTAGTTTGTAGGAAGCGGAGACGAGGTAACTACCAACATACAGATCATGTAAGGGTGAATTTAGATGAGATATTATTTGATTCTCTAATGGATATTGGGAGGGATGCTCTCATAACCTCTAAAAAATCATGTAATGATAATATTCTGGATGTGAGTGAATGTGATAAGATATTTGATAATACTAGTATGATTATTGAGAAGGTTTCACCTATAGCCTTTCAACAACCATGAAGAGATAATATTCTAGAAGTGAATGAATACTCCCAATCATTGAGTATTCCATTTGAGGAGGGTTTTATATGGCTATCCAGGGTGAATGGTTTAACGAGCATGTATATAAATCTTTAGGGTTTCAATTTTCTATGGGAAGGGTTGACGAATTAGTATTTGGTTGGTACAATGTTGCAGAATTCTCCTATGATGTTGAGTGTGTCTAGAATAGAGGTTATCCATGTTTGTGATGAAATTAGAACTTTTTTAGGTGGTTGCAAAGAGTCATGAAATTCTATGTTAATGTTCAATGAAGGATGGTTTTTATATAAAGAAAAACTGGAGGTTGTTAGGTAGAATGTTATTATTGTTCCTGTATGTGAAAACTATGGAAATTATTCTCTTTTGAGTAAGGTAGAAGGGAGATCTCGATAGAGATGATATTTTTTCTTCACCAAAAAAATACACTTTTTCACTATAAAATGAAGTGTGCACAAGAGCTAAGCTACAGTATATGAAGGCATTTTTCGCTTCCCATTCTTACATGACCAAGATTCCTGGGGTCAAATCCAGGAAAGATATGTTACAATCATTCTGTTCCAAATATGGAACACTAGTGGTATTAACACTTGGGTGAAGAAGGATTTTTCGGCCATGGAAATAAAAAAACACAAGGTATGCATTGCTGCTATTTTAGAGCACAAGAAGAACATATTGAGAGTGAACGAGTATTCACATAGACTCAGGATGCAAACTGGAGTACATACAGAACCAGATAATTATCAAATATGGATTTTTTTGAAAAATTAAATGAAGGTGGATCTAATTAAATCTATGGATCAGTATATTATGGTTAATGTCAACACGGGTGTGGAGTTTTTGTATATATCCTTTATGTATGAGAGTTGTGATGCTAAAAAATGTGAGTTTTTTGTGGACAGATTTTTATAACATTGATCCAGAATAATACACATGGTTTATTGGTAATGATTTTAATATTATATCTAAACCATATGAGAATAAAGGTTGGGGTATCTTTCCTCAAATGGCTAGCAGAAGATTTGTTCAGTTTATGGCCGGAAGATGTCTTAAGGACATGGGTTTTTCTGGTGACTGTTTTATATGGTGTAACAACTAGAAATATGATCATAGATGCCGGAGTCAGATGGATAGGTTTTTGGAAAATATACATGCTATTAAAAGGTTCCCCAATGCTAAGGTGGAGAATCTTGTTTGTGGTATTTCGGACCATTCACTGCTTCTTATATCTTTTCTCTTAAGCGGGGTCCTAATGAGAGGATTAGATTCTATGATCATTGGGTTGATGTGCAGGTGTATCAACAGTTGTTTAAGGATAGTTGGGGTGAAGATATTCAAGGTTATGTTTGGGTTTATTTTCACAATAAGTTGAGACGTATGAAAATTAAACTCTAGACCTAGGCGAAGGGTATTCCTCCTTTGGACCAAGATGTGGATATTATAAAATCAAAAATTTGACAATTTGGAAATATCCCTTGAAGATTATTAGGATGAGGAAAATTATAAAGTGTTTTATGTTAAGAATAACATGTTGGATGATCTGATTTTAAAATAGGAATGCATAGCCAGGGAAGGATCAAGAGTGAAATGGCTTCATGAAAGGGATAAGAACTTATCTCATTTTCATGATTGTATTAAAGAAATGAGTAGGTTATTTAAACCGAATATTTTTCTTGAATATGGGACGTATTCTAATGATAGAGAGGTGATTAGTAATATGAATTTCCCATTTTTTAAAAAATTTCTTGCCAGTCCCAATACGAATATGTCAAATGGGTTTCCTGGAGGTAATTTTGAATTGTTTGTGGTGATTCCCAGCATATTGTATGATAATGATAATGCTTTGTTGGAAGCTATACCAGATGAAAGGGAGATTTATGATGCTATGATGGGTCTTTATCTAGAAAGTGCTCCTGTCCCGGACAGTTTTCTAGGCTCTTTTTATAGGGGGTCTTGGGAGATTATAAAATATAATATCATTATGATCATTCAATATTTCTTTGAGGGTGGTTCCTTACCAAGTGTGGTAGGGGATACTACTTTGGCGATTCTCTCTAAAATTAAAAATCAACTTTCTATTCTTGACTACAGACCAATAAGTATGTGTAATTTTAATTATTAGATCCTTTCTAGTATTGGTAACAGGTGGATTTCCATGTAAATACCTCGGTGAGTTTCCTTAGTGAAACATGGTTTTGTTAAAGGCTGTTCTAGTCAGTGTGTAGTTGCATAGGCCCGAGAAATGATTCGTGATATTAACTTCAAAACTCATGGTTCTAATATGGAATTGTACCTTGGTGTGAATAAGGCATATGATAGAATGGAAATGGGATTTACATTGGGGTGCTCAATGGTATGGGTCTTTCCTCTTGGACTTTGGATATTATTTTTAGATGTTTTAGTTCATCCTGCATGGCAGTTTCTTTTATAGGGAGAACCAATGGTATTATCAAGACTTCCCGTGGTCTTAAATAAGGGGACCCAATTTCTCCAACTTTGTTTATTCATATGAAAGATAAATTAATTCACCTTATTATAAAAAAATATGTCCATGAGAAA
Organism: Viscum album; assembly: GCA_963277665.1. Classification (NCBI taxonomy): domain Eukaryota; kingdom Viridiplantae; phylum Streptophyta; class Magnoliopsida; order Santalales; family Viscaceae; genus Viscum; species Viscum album. The sequence goes on from OY728130.1 coordinate 272,912,635, forward strand.
TATTCATTAGTATCATAGGAAGATGAATCAACGTTTGATCTCTCACCTGATGTTTGCGGACGACGCACTAATTTTCTGTAATGCTAGTGGAAGATCGGTTGGTGGGTTATCTAATATCTTGGATGCATATTTTTTATGGAGTGTTCAAGTGATTAACAGGTCCAATAGAAGTATTGTTATCTCAAATAAGTGTGGTGATAGGAAGGTTTCTTCTCTGTGTAAAAGAATGGATATTCATAGGGGCTATTTTCTAATTTAGTATCTTGGTTATCCTATAGCTCCTGGTTGTCATCGAATTTGGGACTTTGATTATAATGTGAAAAGGATTTTGAATCATGTGTTGAACTGGAAAAAAAAGTTTATTATCCTTTGGAGGCCGGATTACTCTAGTTAACAGTGTGTTAACTTCAATTCCTATTCATGCTCTATCAGCTAGTTGTGTGCCTAAGGGAGTCTTTTAATCCATTGATAAATTTCTAGTAGGTTTCATATGGGATTCCTTATTTCAGGGGAAACACCATTGGTATTCATAGAGCAGGGTGGTAAGAACTTTTCAGGAAGGTGGGATTTTAGTGAGAAGCCTGGCTAATACCATTCACTGCATGCATGCAAAACATTCTTGGGAAGTGGTGTAGGAGCATACATTGTGTGGGAATACTATGTTATATAAAAGGATTGGTTATGAGTAAAATTTTGTTTCAAATGGATCTTCATTTTTGTCCTTAATCCAAAATATTATTCATGTCATTCGGAAACATAAAAGATGGATTTTTGGGAAGGTGGAGTAACGTTTTTGGTTTCATAACTCGTCAGGATTAATATTGGGTTATCCATGTTGTCATGGACCTTTTATTTCATTCATGGAGAACATAGAACATCCTTGGTTCATTAATGTAGTTCTGGATGAGAGGCAAATGGTGGTTTTTGATGATATTATTTTAAATTCTGATATGGATAGTTGTGTGTTTACTACATATAACACAGGGGATTTTTCTTTAATGAACTTCAACCAAATTTTGAAACATTAAGGGAAACAGTATACTTGGAATAAAAAGGTATGGTGTAGTTTTATTCCTACTTTGTTTAACTTTTTTGTATGGCAGATAAAAAACCAGGCTATTCCTATAGATGATAATGTAAGGAAGTTATGAATAAACCTGGTTTCCAAATGTCATTTTTTCAAGTTATACAGGGAGGAAGATGTTAATCATCTATTCTTTGAGAGTGATTGGGCCATAGCAGTATGGAGATTTTTTGGAGTGTATACTGGAATTTTTTACAAAATCTTACTGAAATTTTTTTGATGGAAAGATGGTTTCATGGTATTAAATGTGAGGGTCCAGAATAATTGGCTAGAGATGTATTATTAAGTGCAGGTTGTTGGTGCATCTGGTTGGTAAGAAATAAGGCCAGGTTTGAAGGCATTCTTCCCAAGGAATGGTCCATTTTTATGAGAACGAGATCCAATCTTAATGATCTGGTTAATAGTTATTATAAATTGAATGATTCTCCTTCTTTTAGAACCTTACGGGGGAATGGTTTTATTATTTATAAACTAGTCCATGCGATGAGATGTAATTGGGTTCAATGGGGGGTTCCAAGCACAGGTTTGATGCTGAATTTTTATGGTTCGTTCCTGCTATGTATTTTGGGAGGAGGAGGGGTGGTTCGTGAGCTTGGGGTAGTTTCCTGCTTACCTATTCTACTTACATTGGTAGGGGTAATTCAATTCAAGTAGAATCTAAATCTATACAGATGGGTCTTGTATTTTATGCCTAGAAAAATATTATACTCAGCCAGATTGAAACAGATTCTTTAATTGTTCATGATGAAATCCATGGTAAAATTCCATCTCCTTAGTCTATAACCTATTCTATCAAGAAGTGTAAATCTTACCTCAATAACTCTAACATTCGGTTTTCTCATGTGTTGAAGGAGGGAACAAAGTGTCTGATCATCTTGCTTCATTGGCGGTGGATGATCAAGGTAATAACATCATTTGTTTATCAAGTTCTCTTTAGTGCGATCCGGAGGGAGTAAATTTAATTAGAGGTGATCAATTGGGTATTAATTATTTTATACCCCCTAGTTAGTTTCCATTAGACTTCTTTTCTGTAGTTCTGTTTTTTTTAATAATAATGAAATGTTTATGATGACTTATATTTTCGAACATTTTCACATTAAAACACCATTTTCTCATCATGTCTATTGGATCAATTTTAAATTAATTTTTTCCACTTTTGTGAATTGAAATTAAAAAATTGGATCTAATATTTGGGATAAGAATACTTTATATTTTTAAATATTATAAATTAATTTTTTAACAATGTGATTACTGAAAATAGTGAAAATTAATTAAGTGATTAAGGTAAAACAAAGTTTATTGTGGGACTATACCTTAAAATCAAGGGAAAATGACCTAGAAACGTGTAAAAATATAATTTTATAGAAATATTTAAAACTTATCCATTCTATGATCAATATTGTTGCAATAATGCATCCTACTGACATGAAGAAAACAAGGGTATAATTCACTATTTCAAAAATATTACAAGTGTTCCACTCACCCCACTTATAAAAGGCCACCACCTATCCTGCACTCTTCACACCTTCAAACCCAATTGGTTTGGAAAATACAAGACCAAAAAACATCCAAAATTCTCTCACCTCATTATATATTCTTTCTATTGTTCATGAATTCATCCTAGGAAGGATTTAGTAAAAACCTAAGGAGGATACCAGAAGAAGAGGTGATATTCATCAATGAGCTTCTTTATTTTACTTCTTTCTCCACCTCATTAAATTTTTATAATTACATTATGATATACTAAAAAAACTATCTTCAATATAATGAAAATTTTTTATAATAATTTCTTAACCTAAAACCATCTCCACTTCCATAAAATGAGTTACAAAATCATTAATCTTGTTTACAATAGACTACCGCCTCACGAACTGATGTCATTTATTTTTCCAAATACTCCTCTCAAAGATGGGTGTGGAGATGGACATAATATATATGTATATATATTATATTATATTTATAACATATTTATACCACTTTAGTCACTATATCATATATATATATATATATATATATCTTTTTACATTTCATTTTGTAGGATATACAGTAAGGTCACTCATGTGTACGACGAACTACTATATTGTGAAGAGATTTGATTCTTATTTCACCAACACTTCCAATGGAGGGTGATAATGATATATTTAATGATTATATATCAAATAAATGTCATATTTAAGATATTAATAACAAATTTTACATTATTTAAAGATAATATATATCATTTCATTCATTCCTTTTGAATCATGTAAAGAAGATAACAAAGTTTGTGTATGTGTGCACTACCACCTTCATGAAGAAATGTGACTTTATTTTCATCACCACACATCACGGATGATATATATAATTGTATAAAATTTCATTAATGATATTATTTTCATTAAGTAAAGTTAAACTTTTACTTTTCATTTTTCAATAACGATCATTGAAAAATGGAAACATTACTCATGCCTATGTATGGCATACTATCTCCATGATCGTAACGTACATAATTTTTCATAACCAAAATTCATGATTGGATTTAAAATTAAATTTGATTTTAAAATTTATAATTATGTAATGATTAGTATTTTGGATATGATATTACTATACAATATGCACAAGAATTAGAACATTCCTAACAAAACAAGCATGATAAAATAAGACAATTGACACTCAAAACAATGAAAATAATGAATGATAATTAACAAACAAGTAAAAAGATAATATAAAAGGATTATATATGATATAATAAATACTGATATGGTTTTATAATAATTTAATATAATTTTTAAAACAACTATATAGTATTTTAGATTGTGTTCAAATAAAACGAAGTGTGAGGTGAGGTTTTCTTGTCTAACTTTTACTTCTGTGATACATACACCATATTAACCTCTTATTAATTTTATGGGATGTATATTCTACCCTTTTTGTATTATATATCATGAATTAATTTATCTTAATGATATTTAGTTTTTTTATAAGTTAAATATTTCATGGGGAATCTGATATAGAATTTACCAAAGTGGTAAGAGTTTAATTCCTAATACATCATTATTCAATAAGGATTATGTTTATGTCCCCTTGGGGGAATTATTTGATATTTACATCATTAAATCTATATATTTCCTTATCATATGGTTATTCATGATATTTTCAAGTAATAATATCATTTTTCCACACTTTGGTACTTAAAATAACTGTGAAATTATTTTTAATAAAAATCTATTTCATTTCTCTCTTTGGTCAAAACTATTTTTTCGTCTAAAACCATGTTTCCTAAAAAAATTGAGATGTTTTTAAAATTTTATCAATGATTTATTAATTAAATTATTTATAATTTTTTCATTTCAAAAAAATCAAAATAATATTCTTCTTTTCGGTCAAGGAACTTCTCTAACATTTTTACATTACAAAATGGATGTTCCTTTCAACTAGAACGATATGTATGGAATTAACCACCAACAAGACCATAACTTATTTGATTTTTCCTTTTCAGTTTTATATGAAAATTTTAAATAAAATTATTTCCTTATATTCCAGAAATACTTCGTTTTTTCAAGGAAATTTATTTTCAAAAAAAATTATGTTTCAAAAAGTGATTTTTAAAATGAAAACAATATTTTTCTCCAGAATATTTCTAAATATATTTTTATGGTATTTAAATTCATCAATGAAAACAATAATTTAACCTTACTCTAATGGGTTATACTATAATGATATCATCTTTCACACCACTACCTTTAAAATTATTTTATTTTATTATTTCATTACTTTTGATATTCTCATCGAGGTTCGTATTGAGTTCTAGTTTACAATTTTTAAAGTTTAGTAATTATGGTGGGATTTGGATCGGCGTACGGGCACCGCATGGTTAGCATTAACTGTGCGGTCGACCAGGGCGACTGTGTGGTTGCCTAATATTTAAAATAAATAAAATTCTATAAAAATAAAATATAAAGACAATTTTAATAATAATAATATTATTATTATTAAATATAAATTTAATATTACTATTATTATTATGTTATTGTTATTATAATTATTATTAGTATTATTACAATTTTATTTTAATTTTTTTTACTTTATTCTAAACCAAGGTCTCTCTTACCCTTACCCCTACCATTTCAAGGAACCCCCCCTTCAATTCCCCCTTCCCTATACGACCACCTTCTGCATGCTCCCCTTTCTCTGAAAAACCTATTTAGTGGATCCTTTCTAATCTCATTTTATATAGTTTTGTTAATTACTTCAAACCATCAATATTTATTTTCTACTAAATTTTTTAAGTGTTTTAGATTTATTACGTCAATTTATTTATCTTATATTAGAGTCAATAGTGAATATATTATTAAGAAGTTTATTCCACTTGAAAGATAAGAATATTATCTTCATGTCATCTATTAATTTATAAATCCAATTCAATTATTTTGATGATGAAAATTTTCACCGAAGCTGTTACAAGTTGTTCAAGTGATATTATAGTTTTTATTATAAATTGAAGATTTTTAAAAGGACACAACTATCCTTCCACTTGTGTCTCCGTTATAGACATCCTAACCTAACATGAACCTCCTCCCTAGTAGTGCCTCCGGATGCCCCCCCCCCTCGTGAGGCATCTCCCTCCGGCTCCCCACTATATGGTTCTCCCCCACCCCATTATTTGTTTCTTACTCACATGAAACCACCAACAACCGCGCCTTTGGTGCACGACCGACCTCCTCTCTAGGGTACCCCCTCCTCTAGCACACCACCCACCTACGGTGGCGGTGACTCCTCTATCTTGTGTGTTTTTCTTTCAATTTTTGGGGTTTTCTTCACCTTATCCAAAAACCTAGATGTTAAGGTTATTTTTTTCCTAGTTTTATTTGAATCTATGGTTTGTGGTTTGTTAGTAAAGGCCATTTAATCCTCCTGCAAGAGTTTTATCTATATATCACCCCTTCAAGGTAGAATATTCCATGTTTTTATCCTTTATAAAGCAATATTTTAATTCTTGAATAGTTTCAATTAATATTTTCACATATTTTTCACATCCATAATACCCTTGGTTATCATAATATGGTGTTTTTAAATAGGTATAATTTTCTAAAAATTGTTTTTTATGTGACGTCGTGCTTAAACATTGTTGATAAATATATTATATTTGCTTATGATTTTTTTGGATGTTATATAAATTATGTGTGTGATGGGAAAGTGGTTTTTGGAAATATTAGATAATTATTATATTTAAAATTGGTTTGTTCGTCACAAAATTGGGTGCATCACTTATGTAATGTCTTTTTGTGCTCCTCATAGTTGTTTTATAAACTGTTTAATTGGTTTATAAAACTATTTGGGTGGTGCAAAAGTAGATTATGAAAGGTTTTTTCATAAATTTGGTTTTCAGATGTATTTTCATGAGGCATTGTGTATGATTTATCTGAAAACCTCGGTTGAGTCATTTGATTGCATTTTATAAATTATGCAAGTGGTTTATTGAATTTTTTATGAGATGCGATGCTTATTTTGGAAGGGCCTTAGACTACATTTGATTTCAAAAGAGGATTTCAGGTGTGTTTTTTGTGTGAATACTTTATTTCTACTTAGAAGTTTTTTAAAAATTGTTTAAACAGTTTATTAAATTATATAAGTAATCGCATATCATGTTTTGAAATGGTTTTGGTGTGCATTTTTTTAAAGAGGGGTTTGGGTGTTTCTTGAAAGCAGAGAAGGTGTCATTAGATGTAGGCATATCCAATGGTGAACTAAGTGCACACATGGATGTGCCCTCAAATGAATATGGTACTTTAAATGGTGTTTAACAATAAACCCTGGTTATTTAAATGGTTTTTGGTTTCTAAATAATGATGGTTCCCTTCTATAATTTTAAAATGCAGTTTTAAATGAGATATTAAGAGGTTTGGCCTGGTAGGCCTCGAAGCCAGTCTTGGTGAATTTTGGTGCAAAAAGGACCCTTTGGAATTGAAAATATAAAGGTAGTGTTTGTGGTTTCTTTTGAAGGAGTTTGAAAATATTATCTGTAAAATCTTTTGGTATAGTAAAGTAAAAGACCGTTTGGTGTTCTGTACTTACAAATGATGTTTTGTGTTGATTTTGGGAAATTATGTTGTTTGAAAAATGAAAAATCAATGCTAGAATCATTAAACATCTTGAGGTATGTTTTAGAAGTAATGTGATGTGACAGACCGGTTAGAACCATTGACGATTTGTTGTGTGTGTGTGTGTGTGGATATATGTATATGTAAATAGTGGGAACCCCTATCTAGGATTTCCCTTTATGGGTTATCATATAGGTGATGTAGAAGGGGGTAGGCAAGTGTGATCACAACATGTAAGGTGAGTCATGCATGTGAGGGCCTCCCACATACATAGTTTACTATTACCATGGGTTCCTGGGATTATTTTAGGGGGTCGAGTGATAGTTGCTGACCAACCCCAATTAGACGGGTTGGTACCCCATGGATCATAGATAGGCTAAGTGGGATGTTCCACAGGATTAGTCATTTTAGGGAAGCCAATTTTTTGACTTAGGGGCTTCACCATACTATGATAGGTGGTTCTGAGCAAAGTACGTACATGGGTCTTTTATGGATGTTTAGGATAACCCATGGTTACAATATATGTCTTGTTATTTATTTTTTGTGTCCTTTAGTTTCAGCATGCACTATTTACTTATTTATTTATTTATTTTCAGCAAAACCATGGAGTGTTTTTGTTAGGTGTTTGGTTTAGTTTTTGGTATCAAAAGAATATTCTGTTTTGAAAATGAAATGTGGTGTGTGATGGATTTTGAAACGGGGAGTTGTGTTTGTTTAATTAAATATGAAAAAATAATTTTTTATTAATATATTTCAAACTAATGTAAATTTAATGTTTTTTGGGAAAAGAAGATACATGAATTCCATGGTTTATATTTGGAATTCCTATTAATCATTTCAATGCTCATACCTAATTTATCTTTCCATTTTCATGTTATAGTTTTGGATTTCTCTTGTAGCGAGTATGGTTCTATGTCCGATGGTGACCCATGAGGTCACTTCTAGGTATATTATGTTGTGAAACAGTATCTTATTTCCACTGTTAGTGTTTATCTATTTCATTTAGTTTATAATTATTTGTTTGTATTTTTTAAGGGCCAAAATCATTCCCAACTATTTTACTTTTGTTCCCGACACATTTATTTAGCCCATGGGGATTAGGAACGCCATTCAGGTCATGTCATAGACTGACTCAGGTGACTAGTTCTGGGTCAACCTAGGTTGGTTCATGACAAAATGGTATCATAAGAGGCCCTTGTTATTTGTGGTATCTGGTAGTTAGTGATTAAGACATTGGTGAATTGGGAGGTAGGTACGAGAAGGGCGTCATGAACCCTTACCCATTCCGAACCTCATGTTTATAGGGGTAGTCCAGGAGTTGAGTCGTCTATTCTTGTTTTAGATTGGGGGATAACAATGGAGGCAAGCCAGTGTTATGTTGTGATATTACATGGATTAGCAACCCATATGGAATTTGGGTACACTGTTTAAGATCCTCCTAGTTGTTTATGCTTTCTAGAAGCATGGCCCACTACCTTGTCAATGGGTTAAGCATAACTACTAGTCCTTTACTCTGGTAGTTTGATACAAGTTGATATTCATCTTGGTTATGGTTGGTGTAAGTGCCTTTTTTTAAAATAAAAAGGGGTTTTTAAATTATAATTCTTTTCTTTTAATGGATTTAAATTGGTAAATCAGATTTTTTTTTAAATTGTTTTTATTTGATAATTTGGGGGTTGTTTGGAATTGGTAAGTAAATGTCTTGGTGAGACGCATGGTGTTATTTATGAAAATTTTCACATGTGGGGGTATGTGTGTTGAAAGGGAATGTTGGCACGTGTGGATGGAAACATATGGACACACATGTGATGGTTCATAGGATGCCATAGGTGAGTTTTTCAAATTTAAAGGTTTTAAAAAATTGTTTTCTCTTTGAGGAGTGGATTTTGATTATGAAAAGTGGTTTTATGTTTGGAAAATAGCCTTAAAATAAGGTGATTTATAAAAGGGGGTTTATTTTTTAAATTGAAATTTTGTTTAAAATGAGTATTTGGAATTTGGTAAATTGGGCTTAAAATAAGTCAGTTTTGAAATTTGAATGAAAATTGTGGCTTCTGAAAGAATTTTTTTTTTATTATTGTATTTTTTTCTTTATCAGCCTATTTGTTTGGCTTGAGATATAATTTTTTAATATATTTCATATTGATGTTGGATTTTATTTTATTTTTCTCATGTTTTTCAGAAAATACCACCCAGAAAGGTCCCCATAGTTCCTAATGAGTCTTGTCTAGTTTCTAATTCTTCTCAAATGTTTCATATCCTTCATGGTGATTGAGTTCCATTTTAGGTAGTGGAGTGGCTTAAAGAGGTCGAGCGTGTCTTCAGTGGGTTGGGAAGTCCCGAAGCGGTTAGAGTGTGTGTGTTATTGGGTCGATTTGAAGGTCCATCTTTAGTCGAATGGGAGATGTTCACCCTGCCATCATTGAAATTTGGGATGACATGGGAAGTGTTAAATACATTTTTTGTCTGATGGTTCATAGCTGAGGAAGTGAAGATATAGAAAAGGGAAGAGCTCATGGGTATTCAACCAATCTAGTAGTTGGTGAAGGCCTACATTGACCACTTTAAAGAACTATTTTCCTTTTCTCCAGAGGTAGCATCACATGATATCTTAAAGAATTCACTCTTAAGTGGGGGTCTTCATCCAGAGATCAAGGAGAAGGTCCTCTATTATAAGGACCATTATTTTGTGAAGCTGGTAGAAGAATAATTCTTAGCTTATTTGGTGTTTGGAGAACTGATGATTGAAAATCTAGTATCTCCTATTGTTCAGGAAGGTTCCCCATCTATCAAGAAGTATATGCCAAAGGAACCTAATTCTATGGAGTACCCTCAAATGGTTTTGGTTTCAAGTTCATCGGATTATCCTTGTGTGTTCCACTAGTGTGGTAGGTTTGGGAACATGAATTTGTGATGTTGTATCCCTCTAAAGACATGTTATCATTAGGTTTGTCTGGTCATTTGGATAATTCTGGAAGAAAGTGTCTATTGAAAAATACATTATGACTGAGGGATGCTCGTATTATACTTTGAGGTAGGAGATGCTTCATCCATCAAAGTTTGAGCCATATGTCTCGGGGGTGAATCCCATGAATAGTCTAGGTTTCCAAGGATATGTGAGACCTTATCCCAATTATTTATCTTCCATTTTATAATAGAGACATTTAATGTTTCTTTATTCTTACTTTCTTGTTGTTTTTAAGGTAAGATCATTCCATAATAGTTTAATAAACACACTCTATCGCAACCCAAATAGTTGCATATATTCTAAATATGGATTATTGAATCTTTCTTTGTTCCTATAATGTGTTTGGCCCTTGTGTGGGATGATTTTGTTTTTTTGGTGGTAATTTGGAGACGTTTGGGATTTGTGAGATATGTGAATGGTGTTTCTAATCCATATTTTAGTTGGAATTTATTTTCATGAGTTATCCACTATTATTTTTTTATAGTTTGTGTGTGAAAATATTATAGTTCTAGTGGTGGATTTTTTTTTCTCATGCTATGGAAGTTGGTTTCGATTGGTTGGGACTTCCAACATTGGCCCCTACCCATGGTGGTATGTTTGGGTTTTCATTTCTGTGTGAGTAGAATTCTTATGGTGGGGACAACCCTCTCATTTTCTCACCTTTATTAGGGTTGTGGTTTCATCTATATTGGTTGGGTGTAACTTGGGAAACAAATAGTTACCCTAGAATCCATTATTTCTTCTAGTTGTGTTTGGACATGGACTCGATTTTTATTAACGTTTGGCTTGGTGACTTTCGGGGGAATAAATTTTTTTAGTGGGGAGAATTGTGACACTCTGACCCTTAAAATTATTTTATTTTATTATTTATTCACTTTGGATATTCTCTTTGAGGTTTGGGTTGAGTGCGGGTTTAAAATTTTTAAAGTTCTGTAATTTTGGTGGCTTTTGGGCTGATTCACGGGCACTGCACGGTTGGCAGTAACTCTGTGGTCGGCCTAGGTGACTGTGTGATTGACCAATATTTAAAATAAATAATTTTTTTTAAAATATAATTTAAATAATGTTTTTATAATAATAAATATAATGATAATATTATTATTCAAAATAAAATGGATACTATTATTATTATTATGTAATTATTATTATTATTATAACTATTTTTTATTTTATTAAATTTTTTCATTATTATATAGCTAGTTATCTTTTCCCTTCCCCCTACCATTTCATGGTACCTCCCCCCTTATTCCCCCTTCCATGTGTGACCCGCCACATACGTGCTTCCCTGTCATCGGCCAAACCATCTCCCCAGCATCACTTCCTAATGGTGCCTCTCCCCCCATGATGTATATCCCTCCAAATCCCCCCCTCTACCCTAGTGTTGTGCTTCCCCCTTCTCCCTTTCCTTCTCACGTGACACCGCTGAAGACCTCCCCTCTAGCACAGGACCCTCCTCTGGCCAACCTTCTCCCTGGCGTGCCACCTCCTCTTGCACTCCACCCTCCTCCGATGGTGGATACTCCTCTCTCCGGTGTGCTTTTCTTTCAATTTTTTGGGCTTTCTTCACCTTGGAGAAACCCTAGATCTTGGGGTTAATTTTTGGTCTTGTTTTCTTTGGATCTAGGGTTTTTCATTTGTTCATAGATGCATATTAATCCTCCTCTATGAGTTTTATCGTAATCGCACCCCTTTGAGGTAGGAGATTCCATTTTTGTATCCATTATGAAGAAATATTTTAATGCTTTAATAGTTTCAATTAATTTTTTCACATGTATTTCACAGCCATAATACCTTTGGTTATCATAATATTTTGTTTTTAAATTGGTAAAATCTATTAAAAATATTTTTTAGTTGGATCTGTGCTTAAACATTGTTGATTAAACTATTATTCTTTCTTATGCATTTTTTTCATGTTTTATAAATTATGTTTGTGATGCGAATGTGGTTTTTGAAAATTTTGTATAATAATTTTTATTTAAATTTGTTTTTTCTTCAGGAAAGTTGGTATATCCCTTATGTAAATTCTTATATTTACCTTTGGATTTGTTTTACAAATTGTTTAATCGGTCTATTAAACTATATGTGTGGTGATAAAGTAAATTATGAAAGTTTTTATCATGAATTTTGTTTTAAGATGAGTTTTTCATGAGGAATTGGGTGTGATTTATGTCCAAATACAGGTTGAGTCATTTGATTTCATTTAATAAATATGGAAAGTGGTTTATTAAATTTTGTAAGAGATGTGACACTTATTTTTTAATGTCCATTGTGTACATTTGATTTCAAAAGACTATTTTGGATGTCTGTTTGTGGGAATCTTTATTGTTCTACTTATAAGTGTTTTATAAATTGTTTAAAAAATTTATTAAACTATGTAAGTGATTGAATATCGTTTTTTGAAATGGTTTTTGTGTCTATTTTTTTTAAATATAGTTTTGAGAGTTTCTTGGAATATTAGTTGGTGTCATTTGGTGTAGCCACATCCAAGGGTGCATAAAGTTCACACATGAATGTGCCCTCAAATAATGATGGCTCTTTAAATGGTGTTTGTCCACAAACATTGGTTCTCTAAATGGTTTTTGGTTTCTAAATAATTTTGGTTCCCTTTTTTGATTTCCAAAAGAGTTTTTAAATGAGAACTTAAGTGTTTTTCCATGTTTTTACTTGAATAATGTCATGGTGAATATTTGTGAAAACATATATGTTTGGCATTGCAAATATAATTGTAGTTTTTGAGGTTTCTTTGGAAAGAGTTTGAAATATTTATGGTAAAATCTTTTGGTCTTGTAATGTGAAGGAATGTTTTGAATTGTATACTTTTAGATGAAGTTTTGGGTTTATTTTTGGAAATGATGTGGTTTGAAAAATTTAAAAGACCAGTTGGTGTAACACCCTAACCCCAGTTATCCCAAATCTGGTGCATTTTTTTAATCCATAATCATGATTAAAAGGGATTAATTCCTGAAGGACTGATCAGTTTTGTAGGTGTGGAAAATATATTACCTACATGAAATTTACATTAAAATTTCTAAAATAAAATACAACATGGATAATCCATTTTAAACTCCATTATTCTCCTAGCATAAACCTTCATATAAATCATAATAAACTTCTTGGAATCCTAGGAAAATATAACATAACAAGGGGTGAGTTCAAATGATTAGTTAGGATTAACAATATAGCATAACCTATCAAAAACAATCATAAACATTTATGGCAAGATATAAAATTGAAATACAAGCCCTTTAAACATAAACTTTAGTATAAAGATAAATCAAATAATTTCATTAAATTATTCACAAAGATATTCTACTAGTCTAATAATCACATCTATCATTAATAACTAATCTAATAATGATGAAATTCATAATGCCAGACATCTTAACCACAAAGTCAAGGCCTCATCCCCAGACCCTAAATATAAATTTTGTCAAGGCCTAGTTCCAAGACACTAGTCTGTCTCATGGGACCTACCGATGCATCGAGGGGCTATGGCGGGCCCCTACCATCACTTAATAAGTCCAATTCATTCCTCATATGAAAATATCGAAACATAACATAAACATTCGTATTAAAACTACCATACAAAATGTCAACACTTTAACCATTAAACATGAATAGTATAAAAATATCACATTCATATTCAAAAATATCAAATCTCATTCAATATAATATGGAATATTTTATTCTAATAAATAAACCTCAATAAAGAATAATATCCAGTAAAGGATATCGTCATAGTTGAAAATGATTAGTAAAACTCTTTGAGAGAATTATCTTTTTTTTAAAATAATTTAAAAGTCACACATTTTTAATGGAGGTCATTTGGAATAAATTTTTTTAATCTATGTATCCCATACCACATTGAAACATTTGAAAGGAAATATCTTTTTAAAATAATCATGTCCATATAAATAAATCCTTAAATTCATTTTGAAAACATCGACATTAATTACAAAGATTTAGAAAAATAAATCATTAGAACATTTAAAATGGTGATCTTGATAAGGATTCCCTTCCATAAAACCTTAAAATATTCCTTTTGAAAAAATATTATGAAACATATACATGGATTATAAATATTTCCTAGTAAATACTTACACATAAACAATCTCGAATAATAATGACATTGAGGAATTAACCCTTATCTTGTACTTTACTTTAGTAGATGGTATGTTCAACCACCTATATATTGACCATAGGATGTTATTAAATTATTCCAGAACCATATTAATATTTATGATATCATATATTATTCATTTATTACTTTATACTACCCATTTAATAAAAATTTCTATGTTAATGTAACATTTCGGGTAATAATCTCTTTATTTATCGTACATGTTTTAACTTGTATTATTGATCGTATCAATTAAATATTAATTTCCATACTTCTAGAATATAAAAAATTCTTTATATATCATATATATTCCTAATATAAATATTTATAATAGATAGATATATGAAATGGAAACACCATTGATGGAGATGATAGTTCGTACGTACGCATGAACGTTGTTTCTGTTTTCTTATCTTATACTATAGAAGTAAGTAATCAAAATATATTTATCTAAATAAATATATATTATTATATTAGAAATATTATTTCATATAGCTTATAATTAATCAATATATCTATTTTTATAAAAGATCTTTAAGGGTAATCATTGAAGATGAATATCATCAGGTTGTGGAGACGGTAATCCATATGTACGCATGAGTGACAATATCAATCTATTGATGGTGAAACAGTGTTTAATTGGATGTTATATTATATATAATTAATAATTAACATTTTATATTTATTATTTACATCAATTATACTCATTATTATACCCATCCAAGTAATGAAGTGTTGAATAACAATCTACACCACGATGTGGAGACGGTAAGTTGTATGTACGCACGTATGGTGAATTTTTCATTCATAAGATGGATAATATAATGAATATGGTTGTAACATATTTATAATAACGTCTCAGTATGTAAAGGTTTCTTGACTTATTAATTTTTTTTTGGAAATAACAAAGAAATTGGAAGTAGAAGAAGAAAAGAACTTTGAAAGAGGTGATAAAATAAAAACCTCTTCTTCGGGTTCTTTCTATTGATTTGAACAAAAGGGATTCATAGGTTGGATTTATGATCAAAGTAAGACCTCAAGTTTGAAGTTATTATGTTTTATAGGAAATTTTATCAGGTTGTGATCAATCCAAATGGATTTGGACGTGTGAAATTGAGAGAAGGGTAAGTACCCTTTTATAAGAGAGGCGATGGGTACTTTTGGAAGAGCTTGGAATATTATTTTATTATCAAATAATTTTCTGTTTATAATGGCTCAAAATGAATTTATTTTGAGGTTAAGGTGGGTATGGGTATATATCCTCTCAACCAATAGGTTTTAGGCAAGTTTATGTCATCATATGAATGTTATCCTTTTGATTTAACACTTAGTTAAATGGTTTAAGTCTTACCATGTCTTCATTTATTCGTACACTGTATGGTTAATAAACATACTATAAAATGCCAAGATAATGTGAGTAGGTTCATTAATGACATATATAACATTATTTGAGTCCATTTTCCTAATTTTATATTTTTAGTAATAATATATAATTTAATAAAATAGTATTGTTTTTAAAAATTCATTTCTGTCAATTTTGACACTATTTTGTATTTGGTTTTTGTGAATCTCATTAAAATTTATTAATCCAAAAACAATACTTTTGATAAATAATAAAATTTTATATTCAACTATAAAATTTGTGTATGGCACCATAAGTTTCAATTTACATTTATTTTAATATTTATAATATCAATTATTTTATTCTTTCATTAATAAGGTTATTAATGCATCCTCATTGTGTCATAAATAAAATTAATTATTTAATATCTAAAAATTATAAATAAAATACGATGATATATAAAATCTTTTTTTCATTATAATTAATATTTAATGTCTAATTTATCTTATGATTAACCCTATATTAAAAAAATTAGTTATTAAACACTGAATTTCACACTTTCAACTCTTCTTTAAATAAAATATAATAAATGTATTAATCTAACTCAAGTGAATCAAAAAGCATAAAATTTTTGTTCTAAGTTTTATTTCGATCTAGAAACACTTATCCAATAGAATTAGGACATGTGTTGGGGTAATTTTATATAATTATAATATTATTTTTACCATTAATTACCTTATTTACTTTTCATTGTGGTGAATAAAATTCCAAACTTATTATTCACCAAATATTATTTTCATCTTATTAAACCACATTTTACTTAATGATTTCAACCATGACTCTCAGATATTTTAAATTCAATTCACAGAAGTGGTAAAATTACATTTTATGCAAATTTTCAAATGTGCCTTGAAGGTGGGTAAAAGACGTTAAAAAGTTCAATAAAATTTTATATATCTAATATTATTATAAAATGAATCCAATAAATTAAATTGGAATAATATAGGTATTATGTATCTATTTTTAATTTAAAATAAATTTAAATTAAAAATAATTATTTAAATAAAAAATTCGGTTTTTATATACTATGGAGTATTTTTCACTATTCATAAAAAATTGAATGTTTTCAGAAAAATACCAAAATGTAAACCTAATTTTTTTTTGATATTCTATATTTAAAAATGAAGTTTATTTTACCAAATTCAATTCTTAGGAGTCCCTAGAATTAATTTTATTATTGTTCACCAAATGACATAAAAAGCAGTTATTTTAAGAAAATGGTTTTTTAAAATATATTACTATTCTAAAAAAACATGTACATTTCACAATACAAACTATAAATAACATTACAAATGTATTTTCTACCATTAATATCACAATATTTAATTGATAAATAAATATATTGTTTAAATAATTATAATACTAATGTGTTGTCTCGTAGAAACTCAATCTTGTGTATAACGCAAGCCAAATCGGTTTTGCGTGCAATATAAACTATTAAATTACTTTAAACAGATAATTTACTATAAAATATTGGGGTTTTACTTTCTCCACTCCATCAATAATTTGTATCCTCACAATTTTAAATTGTTCTTCAAAAATAAAATGGTGAAAATATAAAATAATTTTGGGGAAAACCCACATTAGAAATAGGGTTAATAAAATTTTGTCTTAATAAGAGGGAAACTGAAATGAAAAAGTCACCACAAAATTATGATTTTGAATAGGGGAAAATTGGTGGAAATCAGAGACAGATAATTGGAGGGAAAACTTAAATATTTATAGGAAGTTATTGAGTTCATCCATCACAAACAAGTGAACAATAAATGGAAAATTGAGGGCCTCAAAGACATAAATCTATGATGATGATTTAAAATAACATCGTTTCAACAAAACATAAGGTATTAAGATAACACATTTTTGGTTGTAATATCCTTTCCTTAATGTTTAAGGAAAAAAATACATGAAAAGTATATTTACGTCCTTTAACTAGTTTCTACCACAAACATATCTTTCACTCCAAAATATAATAGAACTAAATAATATAATATTTAATCTAATTGTTTAGGGTTCCAAAAAATAAATTTATAAATCATATATCAGAATAATAAAAAACTACATTATACACACCAGGATATCACGTAGTCCAGTGGTAGGTGATTCACCCTTATCGTCCTTCGGTTGTGGGTTTAAGTCTCACGACCTTGCTGGATGTGATGGGTTGTCATCCAATCTCCAGGTTTTACTTTTTATAACATTCCAAAAATAATATTAAGAGATGTTTTAAATTTAAAAAGTATTATCCAATGTCCAACATAATCCATTCCAACCTTTAGGATTATCCAAAATACTTGTGTCCAAACTCACAATCCAAAAATTTATAAGGAAGGTTAACATAACATAATGAATATCTATTTTATCACATAACAAAATTTGAATACCTTCATCATTTATTGTATTAAAACATGGTAACAACCTGAATTACCATAAAAATTTATTTGAATAGTTAAGTACTTTCTTATTCCTTATGTAAAACATAGAATACTGGATATACTCCTTAAATACAAAAATGTTGTAATCTATAACAATAATGGGATAAAAAAGCCATTAATTATTTACAAGGTATTCAATAATATCCAATATACTTTATCCAACCCAATTATATATTATTAAAAAATAATTACCTCAATATCAAGACAATTTTTTGGTTTATCATTACCTTAGCCTTATATTTTCCAAAAAGACCTACATGCTATTGAGACACTTTTCTTCATACCACAAAATCTCAAATCCATAATGAAATAGTACTGAAATACAATCCTAATATAATCTATAATTCTTATAACTTGTACTTCATTAATAAAAAACTCAAATGACCCAATTAATTAATAAAAATATGAGAACACTAATTATTCCTCTTCATCTGCAGCAGTATCATAACTTGATTATTATCCAATAGCATCATTTGAGGTATACTCTGATTCTTGGGACACTGATTAACATAGTGTCCCAACTCTTTGCAGATGAATAATTGTACATTTGAAACCTTTTTCTTACCCTTAAAATCACGTACAATGCGTGCTTTTCCTATACACATGTAACAATCTCTCATTCCCTCCAAGCATTTACCATGGTGATTCTTTTCATAGTTATCACATTTGTGAAAATATTATACTACCTTCTTCCCTTTATCCATCTTTTTCTATATCATACTCTTCTTCTCTTACTTCCTTTAAAATCCATAGGACTCATAGAATTATTTACTTATGTTATTTACAAATGATACTATTTCTTCATATGATGATAATACATGGGAGAATATTTCTCTTATAAATTTTGACTTTATACCATGAAAGAGATGATCCTTCTTACTATTTGGATCATTCAAATTGCTAGAGTTCTCATTCCTTCTATTGGGTGCCATTTCTAAATGATGACATACACTAGGATAGATCATATCATAATTTATAATCCAAAAAAGAAGAAAAATAATCAACATTAATTGAATATTTTTACACATCAGTATCATAATCATAAAAATGGTTTCTTTGCTGACATATTTACTCATAAATCCTTCATAATGGTTTGTAAAGAAAATGTAAATTATTTTATGAATATCCCCAAATATTGTCAAACGAGGTGCGTAGTAAGTTATGTTGTCCTGTTCCAGGATACACGAGGTCAATACCAAAACTCTTTGTCAGTGTTTTCACTCCTAGGTACATTTGTGGCATAACCATGTCCACTTGTAGTATACATACATGGATTTATTGCTTGGAAAACCCACATAATATCTATATTACCAAAACAATTGATGTTCTTATATACAAATCCTCAAAGCCTATCTTAGGTTACTTTTCCTAATTAGATTTTATCTAAATCTATTTCCACAGTTGGTGATAAACTTCCTTTGATACCAATTATAACACCCCGACCATAGTTAGCCCAGATCTTGTGCATTATTTCAATACATTGGTATTATTATAAGGAATCATGTCCCAAAGTACCGATCAGCTTAACAGTCTTGGAAAATAGATTACATACGTGAAATTTACATTAAAATTTCTATCATAAAATACAACATATATAATACTTAGAGAACTCTATTATTCTCATAGTTTAAACCTGTATATAAATCATAATACACATCTTATAATCCTAGGAAAATAAAACATAAGAAAGGGGTGAGCTCAAATGCTCTGTAAGGATAAAAAATATAATGTCAACTATCATAAATATTAATAAACTTTTATGTAAAGGTATAAAATTGAAATGAAATCCCTTTATACATAAACATCAACAAAAAGTTGAATCAAATAATTCCATTTACTTATTCACATGGATATTCTACTAGTCGAATAATCACATGTAGCAATAATAACTATTCTTGTAATGATGGAATGCATAATGTTGGACATATTAACCACAAAGTCAAGGCCTCATCACAACACCCTAAATATAAATTTTATCAAGGCCCTGTGCCAAGACACTAGTTTGTCTCATTAGACCTACCGATGCATCGAGGGGCTATAGCGGCCCCCACCCATCACATACTAAGTCCAACACATTCCTCGTATGAAAATGTTGAAACATAACATAAACATTCATATTAACACTAAAATATGGAATATCAATACCTTAACCATAACACATGGATGGTATAAATATATCACATCCACAGTCAAACATATCCTAGCTCATTCAATACAATATAGAAGATTTTATTATAATAAATCAACCTCAATCAATAATAATATCCAGTAAAGGATGTAAACATAGTTGAAAATGATCAGTAAAGCTCTTTGAGAGAAGTATCCTTTTTTTGTGAAATCATTTAAAAGTCATGAATTTATAGAGGAAGTCATTTAAAATAGGTTTTTAATTAAATTGTATCATACCACTATGAAAATTTTGAAAGGAAATAACATTTTAAAATAATCATGTCCATATAAATAAATCCATAAAATCATTTTAAAATCATGGACATTAATTACAAAGATTTTGAAAAATAAATCATTAAAACATTTAAAATGATGATATTTCTAAATAATACCTTCCAGAAAATATAAAATATTCCTTTTAAAAAAAATTATGAAACATGGACATGGTTTATAAATATTTCCTAGCAAATACTTACACATAAACAATCACGGAAAATAATGAGATTGAGGAATTAACCCTTACCTTGTAATTTCCTTTAGTGGAGGGTACTTTTAACCAACTATATAATGACCATAGTATGTTATTAAATTATAACATAACCATATTAATATTTATTATATCATATTTTATTCATTTATTACTTTATACTACCTATTTAATAAAAATTTCTATGTTAAAGTAACATTTTGGGTAATAATCGTTTTCTTTATCATATGCGTTTTAACTTGTATTGTTAATCGTATCACATAGATAATTATTTACATACTTCTAGAATATAAAACATGATTTATATATCATATATTTTGATAATATAAATATGTATTATAGATTAATATAAGAAATGTAAACATTGTTCATGGAGACAATAGTCTGTACGTACGCATGAATGTTGTTACCGTTTTCTTATTGTATTGTATGTAAGTAAGTAATCTAAATATATTTATCTACATAAATATATATTATTCTACTAGAAATATAATTTCATATACCTCATAAGTAATCAATATATTTTTTTATAAAAATTATTGAAGGGTGATCGTCAAAGATGAATCTCATCGCATCTGGGAGACGGTAATTCGTACGTACACATGAGCGACAATATCATTCTATTGATGGTGAAATGGTGTTTAATTGGCTGATATATTATATATAAAGAATAATTAACATTTTATATTTATTATTTACATCAATTATACTCATTATTATACCCATCCAAATAATTAAGTGTTGAATAACAAACTACACCACGATGTGGAGACGGTAAGTTGTACGTACCCACGTATGGTGAATTTTTAATTCATAGAACAGATAGAATAATTAATATGGATTTACCATATATATAATAACATATAATTATGTAGAAGGTACTGGAGTTATTATTTTAGTATGTAAAAAACAAATAAAGAGGAAGTATAAGAAGAAACGAACATTGAAAGAGGTGAAAAAATAATCACCTCTTCTTTGGTTGCTTCCTATTGATTTGAACAAAAGGGACCCTTATATTGGATTTCTGATCAAATTAAGGCATCTAGGATTAATTTATGGTAGTTGGTAGGATATTAGAGTAGGGTTTTCTGAGAAAATTGGCTTTGGAGGTGTGAATTTAAGAGAAAGAGGAGTACCCATTATAAGAGAGGTGAGGGGCACTTTAGGAAGAGCTTAAAATATTATTTTATTATAAAATAATTTCCAGTTTATAATGGATCCAAATATATTTATTTCGAGTATAAGGTTGGTATGGTCTAAATCCTCTCAAATGATATGTTTTAGACAATTGTAGTTCACCATATTAACCTTATCTTTTACATTTAACCCTTAGTTAATTAGTTTACCTCATACCATGTCTTCCTGTATTCTTACACTATATGGTTAATAAACATTCAATAAATTTCCAAAAAAACCTAAAGTCGTTCATTAATGTCATATATAACATATTTTTAGTCCTTTGGACGAATTATAGTTTTTTAGGAACATTATATTATTTAATAAAATAGTATGTTTTTTAAAAACTCATTTATCCTAATTTTGACACTATTTAGTATTTGGTTTTTGTGAAAGTTATAAAAAATTTATTACGTCAAAAAAATACATTGAATCAACCCTAACATTTAATATTAAACTATAAAATTCGTGTATGTCACCAGAAGTTTCAATTTACATTTATTTTAATATTTATAATATCAATTATATTATTCATTCATTAATAAGGTAATTAATGCATCATTATTGTATCATAAATAAATTTAATTATTTAATGTCTAAAAACTATAAATAAAATACCATGATAGAGAAAATATTTTTTAATTTATAATTATTATTTATAGTAAAATTTATCTTATGTGTACCCCTATATTAAAAATGTTTTAGTTATTAAACATTGAACTCAATACTTTTAACTTTTCTTTTAATAAAATATAAAAAAATTATCTAATCTTACCCAAGTGAATAAAAAAGGATCACATTTTTTTCCTAAGGTTCATTTGAGAATATAAACACTTATCCAATAGAATTTAGATATGTTTTGGAGTAATTTTAGATTATTATAATATTTTTTTACCTTTAATTACCCTATTTAATTTTAACTGTGGTAAATAAAATTCAAAAGTTATTATTCACCAAAAATAATTTTCATCCTATTGAACTACATTTTAGTTACTGATGTCAACCATGTCTCTCAGATATTTGAAATTCAGTTCACATAAGTGGTGAAATTACGTTTTATGAAAAATTTGAAATGTGCCTACAATGTGGGTAAAAGACGTTAAAAAGTTCAATAAAATTTTATATATCTAATATTTTTATTAAATGACTCCAATGAATTAAATTGGACTAATATAATATCATTTATATATTTTTAATTTAAAATAATTTTAAATTAAAAATAATTATTTAAATGAAAATGTTGGTTTTTTATGTACTATGGAGTATTTTTTACTATTCATCAAAAATTGATTGTTTTCAGAAAAATACCCAAACCTCAGCCTAATCTAATTCTGATCTTCTGAATTCAAAAATTAAGCCTATTTTACCATATTCAATTCCTAGGAGTGTCTAAAATAAATTTTATTATTGTTTAAAAAGGACATAATAAGTAGTTATTTTAAGAAAATAGTGTTTCTAAATATATAACTATTTAAACAAAACATATACATTTTATTATAAAAACTATACATAAAATTTAAAATTTATTTGTTACTATTCATATCAAAATATTTAATTGATAAATTAATATATCGTTTAAATAATTATAATACTAATGTGTTGTTTCATAGAAACTCAATCTTGCATACAATGCTATCCTAGTCGGTGTTGCGTACAATATGACCTATTAAATTACTTTAAAGAGATAATGTACTATAAAATCTTGGGGTGTTATAGATGGAATATTTGAACATTTTGAGGTATGTTTTAGAAGAAATGTGAAATGATGGGTCGGTTGGCACCACGGATGATTTGATATATACATATATAAATGGATATATGTATATGTATATACTGGGAACCCCTATCAAGGATTTCCCTTTATGGGTTATCATATAGGGGATGTTTGTGTTTGGGGTAGGTAAGTGTAGCTGTAGCAAGTAAGGTGAGTCAAGCATTCAATATCCTACCACTTACAATATTTACTATTACCATAGGTTCCTGGGCATCTTTAATGGGATCATGTGATAGTTTCTGACCAACCCCGATTAGACGGGTTGGTACTCCCTAGATTGCAGATATTCTAGTGAAGGACCCCAGAACACACTGATAGGGGGGGGGGTGAATCAAAGTGTCAACTTTTTCTTTTTAAATTTATGGATCTTGTTCCTATATTGTTAGAAACTGATTAAATCATTCAGTTAAAGGAAATAAAGGATATGAAAAAGCACTTTTACTTGGTTCTCCACAAAGGTATACGTCCAAGGAGCATATGCCGACAGTGTATCAATTGTACCTAAATCCAATAATATTCACTAGTTTTAGAGTATAAGTGTTTGGTCACAGTCACTCAGTTCCAGGCACAAATCCATTACAAAAGCTTGGGGATGGCTCACCGCTTCCCTCGGAACAGTTCTATAAAATCCCCCTAGCTCTCTGTAGTAAGAGAAGTATAACTCAGATTATCGACTTAAAGGTCGATTTAATAGATTGGCATTGAACTCATTCTCTCTGTCTAGCACGGGACACTACATGCCTCAGAGACCTCATTATATTCTCATTGAATGGCCTAACTGCTCAACACATATACCCAAAACATCCCTTCACAAAGCCCTTTTTCAAATCTCAAACCTTCACAAAGCACACCACCTTGTAGAGCACAACCCTTCACGAAGCTCACTCCCTTTTAGAGCACAACCATTCACGAAGCTCACTGCCTTATAGAGAAACCTACTTCGTTAAGCTCACTGAGCCAATGCGTAACTCCCCATCTTCACGAATCTCATATAACATAGAACCATTGGCATCATTCAAGACATTAAAAGTCTCTTCACAAATCTCAAGATCACTTAGAAAAACCTTCTTCGTGGAGCACCCCTTACATCGAGAAGTCATAGTGACCACCGATTTTCTCTCTCAAAATCATTCGTATAGAAGAGGGTTAGCCTCTTATTTATAGTCATGGTCGAATGTGGAGCTCCGCTTCTTCATACGTAAAATCCAGATTGGTCAAGACATCTCTGCGGCGCTTTCTCCATCTCGCAAAGCACCACTGAAATTTCCATTCCGCATAGATCATTGTAACCGCAAGGAAAAAACATCTCAAATCATAGAGCATAATTTATTTGGAATTATCATGCTGATATTCGCCAAAAACATCCCTTTTACATATAAATAAAATGTTTATTCTAGAAAAATAACTTTCACAAAGCTCAGAGATCAAAGTCTCGTAATCGTAGAGCACACCGTCACAATCTTTATTGTCTTTGAAAAACACACTTCATGAAGCCCTTCTCTTTAAATTCATGTCTTTACCATATTTTCTTGAGTCCTCTAAGAAAAACGAATTTTCAAAATGCTTTCCATTCCCAAAATTTTGGACCACAATATTTTTTCAAAAACTGGGATATGACGTCGCCTTAAAAATTGCTTATGGATTAAAATTTATGATATTTTTCCTTGAAATCCCCTTGATCATCCATGGGAGGATTGACAACAGACACAAACCATGCTTCTTTTTCAGCAAAGAATATCCTTGGTTCCAAAAGCTAGGTTGGGTGTGCCACGAGATTGCTGAGTTTAGGGTGGCCAGTGGTTATTGAATTAGGGGATTCACCATACATTGTTAGGTGGTTTCAAACTGAGTACGTCCTGGGGTCTTATAGGGATATTTTGGATCACCCATGGTACATTATATATATGCTTTATTACTTTCCATTGCCTTTAGTTTCAGTATGAATTTTTTATTTAATTTTTTATTTATTTTTCAGCACAACCCTATATTGTTTTGATTCAGTGTTTGTTTTAGTTTTCTATAAAAAAAAGGATAGTCTATTTTGAAAATTAAATGTGGCCTGGGTTGGATTTTGAAACAGGAAGCTATGATTTTTTAATAAAATTTGAAAAATTATTTTTTATAAATTCATTTTAAACTATTGTTAATGGAATGTTTTTGGGAAAAAAAATACATGGATTATGTGGTTTATCTTTCGCATTCCTACTAAGCAGTTTGGTGCTCACGCCTACTCTATATTTCCAGTTTCAGGTTCTATTTTTGGATTTCTCTTCCAGTGAGTGTGTTTTTGTGTCATGTGGTTACCCATAATGTCACTTGGATGTACATTTGGCAACAGGATTTTATCTTTTATGCATTCTTACTATTTCATTCATTTTATATTTATTTATATTTATTTTCTTTATTTTCCAAAATCATTCCAAACTATTTTACTATGTTTCCCGACACTAGTTGACAACCCTTGGGGATCTGAAATTCCCTTCGGTCCATGCTATAGATCGACTGAGGTGACCAATTCACGGTTGACCTAAGTTGGTTCATGACAACATCCTTATTATTTCTTCAGACGTTTTATAATCAATTTTACTAGGAATGTACCATTTTGATACCATTATCTTGACTCTGGATGCTCTTTGATTATATTTATTGAATGGGGAAAGTATTTACATTTCACATGTTAGTTTTTTATAGGAATTTTTATATTGATTATGTTTCACCCCTTTCATATAAGGAATGCGTTAGATTTTGTATGTGATGGTTGGAGCTCGTTATAGCACGTCGATGCATAGGAAGGTTTCATGAGATAAACTAGATGTTGTTTTGGTTGAGGACTTACACATTTATTAAAGGTCATAGCTAGAATCTTTGATGGTAATAGATGTCTTGGAATGAAGGCTCAACGGCGTTATATGTATTGGAAAAAATCCTCTACAGTGCATTATTGTTATTCATTCCATCATTATGAGTTTAGTTATTAATATTCCAAGTTATTATTTGATTAGTTATAATATCCATGGTTATTTTTCATGATCTGGTTATTATTTATATGGAACTATTTGATCACCTTTTATTCCTTCCATATTATTCTCATGTTATTAATTTAATGAGATATGTTTCAGTAATTTACCTTGTTATTTTGATTGTGTCTTATTTATTCATAGAATTCATTGCACACTTACCCTTACTAAGTGTCTTATATCACCCCTTTATTATGTTATATTTTACCAAGGATACCGGGAAGTATTTTTTTGATTGATATGTAAGGGTAAACTAAACTTAATAATTGATTTATCATTGAATTTTATTCTTGTATTTTATATTTTAAAATGTAATGTAAATTTGAATTATGTATCTATTTTACCAAGACTAATAAAATATTCATTCCATTGGGATGAGATTCCTTATATATATGCCAATTTAATGGTAACAAGCACTAGATCTAGGCTGCTAGGTTCGGGGCTTCTACACTATAGATAATTCTATTTATTAGAAAATATCCTATAATTTTGGTGAATTATATGGTGGGTGATTTCCAAGAAATTACATCCCTTTTTGTATAGTAATGTAGATATGTCTCTAACACAATTTTTCTTAGGGTTAAATCCCTAAAAGGGTGCATTGTTATTTGGTTCAATCAGCACCTAGTTTATGAAAAATAGGACTTGGTGCACACTTAGTTTTGTGCTCTTGAGAGATATTCCATGGAAAGTTGACAACATATTTATAAACCATTGTTGAAACCACTTAATGAAATTCAGAAAGTTCAAAGAAAAAAAAAACCAATATCTAGAATCTATGCACAAGAGCTTCGAAGCCGAGCTTCATGAAAGTGCTCCGCAGCTGAGCTGCGCGACAGGGCTACGCGGCCAAGCTGCACAATATGACTACACATCCGAACTACGCACAAGAGGATTTGGGATGCCTCTGCACGGAGCACCTGCACGGTGGAGCTATGCGGAATATCTGCACGACCCATGTTTTTTCGTCCAGGCCCATCCGTTCCAATAAATAGGACCCTTGGGCTCCACATTTCCAGACATAAATTTTTTAAAAGATGTTATGAAGCTCCCATTGTGTAGCTCTTTCACCTAGATCTCTCAAATTTTCTCAGTTAGTTCTATAAAATCCAAGATAAGGGATAATTAAAGGGAATAGGTATGTTTTTTAATGTTTTTCAAATTCTTCAGTCACCATTAATACCTATGCGGTGTACCTGCACACCAAACCAGCACAGTACAACTGTGCAATACATTTTCACACTATACCTACGCGATTGAGTTGTGAGGGGTACTTACGCGGCATACCTATGCGCAGTACCTACACGAAAAACTCAAATACCCTTTGAAGCATTTCATGGCAAAGTATCTATTTCTTTGGTTCCCTTATTCAAAAGGGTCTAAGTTGAAACCTCCCCCAAAACCTCCTAATTCTCAGACCTTTGGGTAAGGCACATCAGTGCGTCTTTAATTTGGGTTTATATTTCTGCAGTCATATGTTTCCCACATTTGTTTCGCAATGGGGTAAAGATTCATGGGATGATTGTGTGTTTTTATGTCTGCAGTCACATGGAATTTTCTCCTAGAAACAATGTTAGGATGTTCCCAGTTTGGAAAATGGGGGGCTTCTAGCCTCTCCCATTTCAAAGAGGTGACCCGGGTCCTCATTTCTCCAGTAGGGAAGGTACACTTCACACTTTAAATTCTGCACAAGTATAAGAGAAGAATACCTCTCCTACCAGAACCAATTTCAGGGAATCCATCCTGTTATAAGCCCCTCACCTTCACCCCTTCTTCCTTATATTAGACCCTTGTCCAATGTAAATAGAATAGAGGGAAGGCTCGTTACCCCACCTTCTCCCACAGTCAACGCTCCCTCTTCCATCAACATGGAGGAAAATTTTGGAAGTGTAAATTTCATTGTTGAATATTTCTCATCCTCTTGTTTCTCACACTAAGCATGACTCATGTGGGCTTATATATATGGGATAGTTGGTACAAGTGAAAAAACAATCATAGAATGAACTACGACAACTCTGATTCTTGTTCAATATAGGATACATAGGAAGCCCTTTTAGGGCCTGAGATCACTGGATATCCTCTTTAAGAATCCATCCTTAATTCCCCTAATTTGGGAATCCTTCTTAGGAAATAAGCCCCAAATTCAATCCTCAAATCATCAAGGAATCCTTTTCAGAATGTAACCCCAAACTCATCTTTCCCAGAGGACTATAATCTCCTATGAGATTCATCAAACTGTGTGGGCTTTGATTCCCTTCCACATGGGATACGTAGGAAGCCTCCTTGAGGTTCAAAACCAACACATAAAATCAACCCTATTCTCATTGGGCCATATTCCCAATAGGGTCTGATCATACATGGAAACCTATATCCTTTCCAATGTTCCTTGGGCTGTTTCAGCATAAGTCCCACACTAAGTTTCAACTAAGAACCTTCCACTTAGGGGTCCTTATCACATGACCTTAAATGGTATGATGTGTCTCATAAAGTGGCACATAACAACGAGGGTTCTGATTCCTTTCACAAGGATATGTAGGTATCTCATTTTGTGAGCACAATCCAAAGATCAAAACAAACCTTCATCTCCCTAGATGACAATAAACTCCAGAGTTCCCCACTGAGTGTCTTAAAAACTAGTATCGTCATAAATTGTGATTAAAATAATCTCTAATCAGTATATTATAGGATACCATTGATGGAAAACCTCAAATACATACTGATAATTCTAAAAAATTTATACATGTTAAATAAGTGATTTTAAATTCCAAGGGATGCTTATGATACACATGGTGAATTAATAAGGATTCATGAAAATATTTTAATTTCCAAGAGAGTCTCAGAGTAGAAAATAATTACCCCCAAAAGGGTGTGATGAGTCCGACCTCCTATCGTCTTGACCAATGCATGTTCTTAAGTATCGTAATGTTTAAAACTTAAACGAATGTCAGCCTTTGGAAAGCAGGTCTATTTTGGATAAATAACTGTTGGAAGTTTCTTGTTCCACGAATAAATCCAATGGAAACCACCTGGAAACCAGTATTCATAAATCCAGAATATCATGATTCAAGGACCTGCGAAACAAAAATGGTGAACCTGATGTGAATACTTAACCAAGTTAATAGTGTTTCCCACAAGTTTGGCCCCTATTAATTGATAAAGGTAGTCCAGAAAAAGGAATTAAATCATGCATGTATCCATCTGACAAGAAGTCACTTTAATATAACTTGTTGTTGTCTTAGTTTTCCATAGAATTCCATTCAATCCAAAGAATGTCTTTCTCAAAGACAACATCTGTGAACTTCTCGACTGCTGCTCAAGTTGGATCTCCATCCACAGGAAGGACGTTATCACCAACCCAGTGTCTTCAATGTTGGGTCTCCAATGTGATGATAAAGGAATATCGCCAGCATAGTACAATTCCAACCTTGGAGGATTCTCGACAGACCCTCCAGGTCAACAATAATCCTCAATCATCTGGACACCAATGACCAATGATCAAGAAGAAAATGGTGAGAACCACTTTTTCCAACCATTTCGAGTCATTATACCTTGAACGCAACAATCAATCTCTCCCATGCTATAGGGATGTAGATCCAGAGGTCACTGAAGTCCTCACATCAAGAATACAGAAGTTCTTCTTGAGGAATCCCACCAGCAAAAACCGCCAAAATCATGCGGTAGTATATCCCCAACATGATGGGGATGTTGCTTCTGGACGTTTGTCTTAGGTATCTCAGACATGGGCACGCAAGACAAACCGCCAGGGATGATTTCTAGTTAAAACGAAGCAGGTTCTCACCTCTACCTCCCCTAGAGAAGTCCATCAATATAACATGATGTCTAACAAAAAGCGGGAATATACACCCAGTCGTCCTGATTTCATTTCTCAGCAGACTCGTCTGGTAGTAACCCACCAATACCACCATATAAAGCCAGTGGAGTACCGTGAATAGGCACAAACACCTGTTTACCAGCTATCTATATATCAACAGGCTCGTCTGACTGTATTTAAAGAGACCCGCCAATCTAATATGGTGGAAACTTGTAAGCAGGAACATACATTTGTTTACAATCCCCAATTCTGTCAGCAGTCTCATCTGCCAGTATTGATGGAAACCCATCAACCATACTTGATGGAGAATATCCAGTAGGCACATAAACCAACCAATGTTCATAAAGGTTGCCAACTGTCTCTCTTGGTTGCACCCGGAGAATGTCAGTCGAAAAGCTTCGATGAAAAATCTGGAACATACTCAACTCTCTGCCTCTATGAAGTAGTACTTTCAATATCCGTTGACAAGAAAAGGAGGACAGTAGCAGGAACATACACCTACTCTAGATACAGAATGGACATATTTTCCCATTATGACAACTAAAGTCACTAAACACATCTTTTCAATGGTGAAAGGGAATAATCATATCCCTACCCATATTCTGGAAACATGTCAGGATATTTTAGAAACTACTTCAGTAGTATTAGGGGAATAGACACATAAATATGTCCCCACAAATGGGATAAAACAAAGGCATTCCATCCCAGAGTAGATACAGACCTCTGTGCCAGTCTAGGAGAGTCATGGTGAATACTCCCCCATATCATACGGACAACAAGATCGGGAACATACACCCTTTCCAATTGGAGGTAAACAGTCTGTTCCAGTAACTAATCTAAGACACGCACATATACCTACCCATGATAACCAATTTTCCCAGAATGTGGCCCCAAATAAGTATAAGAGAATATTTAAGAATAAATCTAATGGAATACCGTTGGAAAATCAAGATTCAAGCTGTAATTTAGCTCCTCTAAATGTTGGAGTCGTTGAATCCCTCAGACATTTATCTGTTGCTGCTCAAGATCCTACCCTCCCATTACAAAATTTTATGAGTGGTAATTGTAATTATGAATATTCTCATCAGACACTTCATCATGAAAACTTTCTTCACAGAAAGTTGGTCAATCCCGAGTGCCTGTCTTTGGATGAGATCCACTACAACCCTCCATGTTTCCAGAAGACCCAGGAGAAAGATGATTTATCCCTTTCTTTAATCCACCATGGTGATCCTCCCGATGATGGATTTCACTGAAAAAGTAATCTCTATAGTAGTATTTCACATTGTCAAAAAAATTCTATAATTGAAAATGTAGTAACAAGAAAGACCTCCTATCTCGAGGCACTTGCAAACACAAGGCCAGCCATGTCTGATGCCTTTTCATTTACGTGTGAAACACTTTCTCAGTCAAAAGACATCTTAAGGGAACGGTCATTATCTGAACCTCCCTCGGGTCATTTATTCTCAAATACAGAGAATCCACTTTGGTCAGACCAAGTGGAGACACCTCTAGTAGAAGATGACGAAGTTGTGTTGAACATGAGGAAACAATTAGCTAAAAGAGAAATACCAGTCATGTTCTGGACTTCAGAAAATTCTCAGTTTGATATTCCAGAATTGATGATAGAAGATTGTATTCATAACATTCATCTCGACTTATGGAAAACTCTTCATCATTTGAAAACCAAAGACTTACCATATGATGAATATCAAAGTCATATAAAGGTAATAGGAGGGTTGCAGCACCCAATTGACCTGTCATCTCTTTCAATTTCCCAACATCCAAGGGTTTAAAAACAATAGAGAACCCTTCAGTGTGCATGTCTTAATGCTCTGAAAAGGCTACACCAATTAATTTCTGATTCCCCATCTAATGTTCACATCAGAGGATGGGGTGCATATGGAGCATTGAATTTGACTACACTCCAAAATCAGCAATGTCTGCCAAAAGTGGTTTCATGCAATGTTATTTCCCATAAGAAAACTCAATTATTAGGTCTTGTATGTAATGAAATGTATGCTCAAGAAAAGCCTCAACCAGTTCTCATCATAATCAGGCTCAAGGAAAAGAAGTTATTGAGCTACTTTTACATCAAGCTTATGAGAATATTGAGCATGAATCTCATTTAGATTATGTCAGGAGTCAAAGGATGTAAATTTCTAATATAAAACAGAGATCTTCTTAAATTGGTGGTGTAAATGATGGTCAGATAATGCACCCAGCTCATGTCTGAACCAAAATCCACAAAAATAGAAGATCAGTTGCATGGATTTCAGGTATAGAAGTTCAAGAATCACCCCAACTTGTGAGGTTGTGAGCTCATCTAAATCAATCATTGAATTAATTAAACAATGTTCAATTATTTTAATAATAAGAACAAAATAGACCCCATCCTACATGGCTGGGGGATTTTTCACATTTTCAATCCCCTCCTCAGCAGAAGTCAGTTTTCTCCCGATTCGGGAAGAAGCCACAAGGAAAGTGTATAAATGAATTATCCAATGATTCCCTTCAGATTACTTCCTTCCAAAAAGTACCAACGAATTCCTTATATAAGAGAATAGAGTCTCATAGAAGACACAAAGGGAGACAATCTAGTAGAAGAATGGATAGAATTCCATCAATTGGTTATGCATCGATAAATGTCATCAATGCTGTTGTCACTATTCCCCCAGAACATGAGGCTCAATCAGAGAGATCAAATGAAGAAGTTCATGTTCAAGAGGCCATACACATAGAAACAAATGAAGAAGGTGTGCGTACACGAAATCAAAGTCTTACCCAGAATCTTGGTATTCCTTCAAATAACCAACTTTCTCCTCTTCGAAAGGCATCTAAGAAGGGGAAAGGAAAAAAGTTAGGTTACGTTACACCCATTCTCTGGAGAAGGCCAATCACTCTCATTAGAGGAATGGTTTTCACCACAAGAAGAAGTAATGAAGGTGTTATGGAGGTTAAATGCAGAACTACGTCAAGGTAGTCTTCCTCCTAAGCGTGCTGGAGTTAATCAATCAAGGGAATTTGTTGCAGGTACTAGGATGGATCAAGAATATCCCCCTTTACAATTACACCCTCATAGATCTAATCCTATGGGTCATATCTGACAGCAACTGGCAATACAACCATCAGTGAAAATATCAGTCTCCACACCCATCCAAACTCTAGTTCATGCACCTGCTCAGGTCCAATCTCAACCAGATGTTTCTAAAAAATTAATGACTACCATTGAGTCATTAATAGCACGGTTGGAAGCTATTAAAGGAAATAGTTCACCAGTTCAACCGGAGAAGAGATCTTACCCTAAATGGTTAGATACAATTCCTCCCCCATCAAATTTTGTGAGTACCACATTCCCAATTTTTAATGGTTCAAGAGAACCAAAACAATACATAACACATTTTTTTCTCGTTTTGATCTTATGATGGGAACTCCTCAACAACAAGAAGTCGTTAAGATCAGGTATTTTGTGCATTCATTACAAGGAACAACATTTTTCTGGTATACAAGTTTGCAATCTCAGTCAATTACTGGGTGGGAAGATCTTCGTCAATGGTTCCTTCTTCAATTTATCTCAACATTACCAAACACGACATTATTTATGTATCTAATTGTAAAAAAAGGGAGAATGAAAGAGTTTCATATTTCATTGCTCGCTGGAATGGATTAACATATTCCTTAAATTTAGCACTCCCTCGAGAAGAGTTACTACCAATCTGTGTGGAAGATCTTCATGATGAATTACGCACACCGTTGATCCCTGTGAAATACATAGGAGGATTTCAAGACCTTACTTCAATCGCCCAGTAGATAGAAGACTCTCTTAAAAAGACTAATACTAAAACTTGTGTAATTCCATCAGTTCTAGGAAGGAGAATAGGGAATGTAGAGACTGATACAGTTACACTTAAACAAGCACATGTACCTTCTTTCACTTTTAAACCTTCATGTATCGAAGGGCTCCACCTCATGAGCTTCAACAATGGACGACTCATCAAGATGATCAAAAAGATCAAAGGCCGAAATAGTTTGAGGATTTAAAGAACAAAGTTTATTCTTTCCATAATAAACAAGTTCCTGGTTACTTCATCTCAGCTTTGGAGAACAATATTGTTCAATTTCCAAGGCTTAAAAGGACAAACAAGGAAAGAGATGAAGACCTCCCCAACTATTTCCCATTTCATCAGATGTTGGGGCATCCCATTAAAGAATGTTTTGTCTTCAAAGACCTCCTAAAAAAGATGGTTGACTCTGGAAAAGTAAAACTGAAAGGTTCTTCTTCCCATGTAGCATGTGTTACTGCTAATGATCCAGAGGAAGAAGGCAAATAACACGAAGTAAAAAGAAAAAATGCAAAGAAATATGATGATTGGATTGTCAAGAAAATGATCAACCAAACTCATTCCATTTTATGAACACAATTAAATAAACCAATTGTGTCTTATGCAATGGCTACCATTTCCAAACCCCCTTCATGAGATGGAAAATCCTCAATGAAGCAGCATAATTTGAGGAAATAAGAGCAGTCAGAAGAAGACGAGCTCATGTCAAAACCTAAGTTGTCTTTGAATCTGGCAGATTTTATGCCATTTTCTTCAAAAGCACATGCATCGCTCCACCAAATAGAACAGCCTGAACTAGTTAATCAGGAAGAATCTTCATCAGATGAAGAATTGATCTTTGGTTCTATTAACATAATTCATTTAACAGATCCTTATGCCAATGATAGTTTTGATTATGATGAGCCTAAGTTACCTGTATCTAACAGAGTAATTAGAGGAAGAGACAAAGTTCTAGGATACAGGGGAAGACATGGATTTTCTAAAAGAATCTATTTCAATCATACCCCTTCCAGAACTATATAATGCAACAAAAACCCATGGAAAAGCCATTCAACAGGCTCAACAGGAACAAGAAAGTTCTTCCACACATGGTAGATTCGGTCCTGGCGTAGTTATTTTGGAAGACCAGTTAGATGTCACACCTTCATACTCTCAGAAAATAGATAGACCTAGTCAGTCTAATCTACTAAATCCAAGAGTATTTCCAACTCCTACCCCAATACGAGATGCATCTACTTCTAAAGAATCAACTTCAAAGGCACCTGAAAAACCAAATTTTCATGATTGTAAATGCAGACCTTTGAACCCAAAGTATGATGTCTTGAAACATTTGTCCAAATTAACGGCCATGTTATCAATTTTGGATGCCTTGAATCAATCAAAAGATCTTCGGGATGCACTTATTAGGGATTTTTTAAGTCCTCAGGAATTCAAAATTTAAATCATTGGGGCTAAGGTCTTCCATATAGAGAATGATCTTGAAGAATGCCATGTAGTGATATCTTTTATAGATAAAGATGAAGTTGATGTTGTGCATGGACATATCAGACCTTTGTATCTATCTGGAAAATTCAATGATATAGACATCTGACGAGCTTTCATTGATAATGGATCATGAGTCAATCTCATTCCTATTTTTACACTTCATCGATTGGGCCTCACTGAATCATATTTATCTCTATCTACTTTGATGTTGCAAGGATATGATAAGAATTAAAAAGAACCTCTGGGTGAAATTAAACTCAGAATTCAGTTTTGAGACCTTGTGTAAAATTCATACTTCATGGTTCATTGTCAAGATACAGCCTTTAACATTTTCCTTGGAAGACCTTGGCTACATCAACATGCGGTCGTACCTTCGTCATACCATCAATGTCTCAAATATTATTTCAATGGAAAAATTTGGACATTGTATGGTGACAAGGTCCCATTAAAAACACGTGAATCTCAATAAATTGAGGCAAAATTTTATCACATGAAGGGAATGGAAAAATCCCCAGCAAAGAAGGTTACTGAAATTAATGCTCTAAATGGTTTGGAAAAAATTCCAGTAAACCCATTCATATATGTGAGTATAGATTATGTGTTGCCTATCAGTCAAATTGACAGGATAGACCTAAATCCAAACACTCTTATTGAAACATACATAATGTCAATTGTGGAAATCAATCCAGAATGCATGGGAGAAATTATTGATTCACCAAGAAATGATGAAATCATAGATGGATATGTATCCATTTAATCTTCTAAAATCCTGCAATTCTATACTTCATCAACCAAGTCAGAAGAAGTTATAGAAATATTAGAGGAAAACAATGATGTCAATTACCAATCCATCTTCTCCTTTTTATCACCCCTGGAAGACCCTTCATCGTCAATAGGGTCAGAAATGGTATCCTCTTCTCCAAGATGTTCAAATTTTAACTTCTCCCCTGAATATTGAAATCATGATTCGTCATATACTATGCAAGTAGAAATAAAAGAAATAATACATATTGAAGAAGAAGAAGAAGACGGTTTTAGGGATGCTCCTCCAGCATTTGAAGAGGGTATCTCTACCACTGTGGATGAACTAAGAGAAATAAATCTGGGTACAAAAGAAGATCCACGCCCCACTTTAATTATTGTGGACATGACTCCTGAAGAGTAAGAAATGTATACTTAATTTATAAATAAAAATCAAGATGTATTTGGTTGGAATTATATAGAAATTCCAGGTCTTGATCCTGATGTTTTCACTCATCATTTGGTTTTTCCAGAAGAACATCAAGGATTCAAGGAAGCATCAAGAAGAACACACCCAACTTATGCATCCAAAATTTAAGCTGAAGTTTATAAGCTTATCTAGGATAAATTCTTCAAATAATTTCAATATCCCAAATGGATGGATAATATTGTCTCTGTGAAAAATAAGAATAGGAAAATTAGAGTTTTTATTGACTTCAGAGATCTTAATCGAAATTATCCCACGGATGATTTTCCAGTTCTGATCACAGAACTCTTAATTTATGCAACAGCTGGCAATGAAGCACTTTCCTTCATGGATGGATATTATGGGTATAATCAAATACTTATGGCTCTAGAAGATGAATAATCTACAGCCTTCAGATCCCCTCAAGGTGTGTTTTTCTATCAGTTAATTTCATTTGGACTGAAAAATGTAGGTGCAACATATCAATGTGTCATGCACCATATCATCAAACCCTTTTTAAGAAATTTGTTGAATGTTATGTGGATTATTTGGTGGTTAAATCTAGACATCGTTATGATCACCTAGCTGATCTGAAAATCATATTCAAGAAACATCGACATCACAATTTGAAGATGAACCCCTTGAAATGTACTTTTGAGTTAACCTTTGGAAAATTTCCTGGCTTTTTGTACACCATCTTGGTATTGAAGTTGATCCTGAGAAAAAAAATCCTTGGTATGTCACCTCTTCAAAATTTGAATGAATTAAGAGGACTTCAAGGAAACTTGGCCTATATTCGGTGCTTTATCGCCAATTTGGTTGGCAAATGTTTACCCTTCACCATATTAATGAAGAAGGGAGTTACCTACCAA
This sequence comes from Viscum album, assembly GCA_963277665.1. Lineage (NCBI taxonomy): Eukaryota > Viridiplantae > Streptophyta > Magnoliopsida > Santalales > Viscaceae > Viscum > Viscum album. Next base: position 272,950,582 of record OY728130.1, read on the forward strand.
TGAACTGAAGATTTCAAAAATTCATTTGATACCCTTAAGTAATATCTCTTGAGTCCACCAGTATTAATGTCACCTGTTGAAGGAAGACAACTTATTCTCTATGTGACAACTTTAGAGTGATCACTAGGTTCCTTCCTTGCCCATAATAATGATGCTGGGATTGAAAACAACCTTTACTATCTCAGTCTCACTATTTTTGATGCGGAAACTCGGTCTTCAAATATTGAAAAGCGCTGTCAGACATTAATCCTTACAGTTCAGAAATTGAGGCATTATCTACAACATCATGAGATCCAATTGTTATCTCGTAATAACCCACTCAAATTTATCCTTAGTCACCCTATGCTTACAGGACATATAGCATGGTGGGCGGTTATTTTGCAGTAGTTTCATATCCATTATATACCTCAAAAGGGAATAAAGGGTCAATCTGTGGTTGATTTCCTTGCTAAGCATCCATCCACATAAGATACATCATTTAATACTGAACTTCTTGATGAAGAGGTCTTCTCTATCCAAGATAATTCTTAGACATGGGAAATGTATTTTGATGGTGCTTCTAGAAGTCAAACAGGGAAGAGACTGGAAAATCCCAAACTCAACAAGGTTGGATTAGGAATAGTCTTTATTTCCCCAAAAAAGACAGTATTGCATTATTCTTTTCTATTATAAGAAGTCGGTGACAATAATGAGGTAGAATATCAAGCTCTCATTGCTGGTTTGGAATTGGACCTTTAGGTGCGAATGGATCATTTAAAGATAAAAGGTGATTCAGATTTGGTAATCAAACAAATCAATGGGGAATACTCTATCAGAAAAGAAGAGTTACTAACTTTGTGTGATTACGTCAGAGAATTAATGGCTGAATTTCCATCAGATCCAACATTATCCTATGTCCCACGATCATGTAATTCCCAAGAAGATGCACAAGCTAATGCAGCTACAGCCTTGGAAGATCCAAATCAGGATGAGACAGTTATCAGCATAGCCCATAGTAGTATGGTGTCACTTTTTTTCAAACCATGAGGGAGGAAATAAATGAAATTTCTCCTACTTCTGAGCCATATGGTCATACCAATGGATGGAGAACATCCATCACGGAATATATTCAAAATGGTATACTTCCATCAAATAGGGCTGAGAAGGACCAGATACGGCGATGAGTGGATAATTTTACTCTTTATGATGGTCCAAATCACCAAAAGATCCTTTACAAGAAGGGATATGATGGGATTATCTTCAGATGTATTGATGGAGAAGAAACTGCGACTGTCATGAAAGAAGTTCATTCAGGAGCTTGTGGTGCCCACCAATTTGGGCACATACTCTTTGATTAGATTCTAAGGCTTGGATATTTTTGGCCTTCAATGATATAGGATTTTACAGACTTCACAAAAAAAATCATCCCTACCAAGTGCATGCCAACTTCATTCATCAACCTCCTGAGTTACTACATATAGATAAATACTCTTGGCCATTTTCCACATGGTGAATGGATGTAGTAGGGTCTAATCCTCCAGCCACGACTAAGTAGTTCAATTATATTCTCACTATTACTTATTTCTTCTCTAAGTGGGCTGAGCTAATACATCTCAAGGTAGAAGGAGCTAAAAACATCATTATTTTTGTCAAAAATAATATCATATTCAGATTTGGCATCCCTCATACTATTTTGACGGAAAATGGTACCAATTTTTGTTCTGCTAAAGTAAAAAAGTTATATCAAGAATATAATATCAAATCCAACCATTCATCTCGCTATCATGTGGTAGCCAATGGACAGATAGAGGATTTCAATAAAACCCTATCAAATATACTCCAAAATATGGTGGATAAAGATAAGAAATCGTGTCTTGATAAACTTTTGAATGCTTTATGGGCTTATCGGACAACTATTCGTACTGCCACGCAAGAAACTCTTTATTCGTTGGAATATGGAACGGAAACAGTTTTACCAATTGAAATGCAATTTCCTTCATTAAGTGTTGCAATCTATGATCGGTTATCTATAGATGAAATGTCCCAGAAATGGTTCAATGAGTTGGAATTATTAGATGAGAAAATATTTCATACTTTTCATCATCTAGAAGTCTATCAGAACAGAATTTTGTGAGCTTTTAATAAGAAAGTTCATCTTCGTTCATTCCTTTAAGGAGAATTGGTATTGGTCCTTATAACTCCAATGATATTAGGAAAGAAACCTCCAAAACGTGAGCCAAAGTGGTAATTACCTTATTCCATACATAAGGTTTATTCAAATGGAGCATATGCTTTAGTCACAACGGATGCAGAGCTCATCAGAACCCCAAATAATGCAATATTTTTGAAGAAATAATTTTTATGGTTTTGCATAATTAGTCCTCACTTCAAGACATTGAACAGAATGGCCCCATGTCCTACTTTTAATACATTAAACTACATAACAACCATAAGATTCTATGTTGCATGACGATAAAGTGCATAGCATTTTTGTCAGTGTCGCATGACGTTAAACTACATGACATCATTTTTTCAACTAACATTTTCTCTATGAGAAATTAGAAGTTTCCATAAGTAAATATTATTGACATCATCACTACTCCTTACCAGTACATGAGTCCCTCTCTTTCCTATATTGGATTTAGATCTACATAGAGACCAAGTTTCAAGAACTATGTATGGCTTGATTCTCATTTTCAAATGAGATACATAGAGATGCATGAATCTCCAATTTAGGGCCCATGCACAATGAAAAAAATTTCTTATTTTCTTTTTTCCTCCTGTATATGAATCAAATCTATACATAGTGTTTCTTTAAGATTTATGATTTGGCCCATATACCATTTCATGTCCTAATATTTACCATTATCTTAGAATGTGTTAAATCCCACATTTATTATGCTAAATCCGATTAACATGAAGAATGATTGTTTAAAGAACTATGTACGGATTGATTCTCATTTTTTCAGTAAGATATGTAGAGACACCTAAACTCAAATTTTGGGCTCAGTCGAGATAAAAAAAAATCCCTTTTTATTTATGGTATGAGAATCAAATTTTCATAGGAAATGTTTTAAGAACTATGAAAGAATTGATTCTTTATCTAGAAAGACACATAATGACATTTAGATTTTATCCCTTAATCCAGTTACAATGTGTCTTTTCTTTCATATTGTTTAATTCTTGTCCTTACTACATGATGATAAACTGTATGGAAATTTACTAACTCTATTTCTCACTTGTATCACCTTTATATTATAAAAGGAACCCTTACTGCTCCTTGTTTCTCAAACCGAGCATATCTCACATGGGATTATGAATTGGGTAAATGGATTCATTATGTAAATAGGGTGTTTTCAATTTATTATGGGTTTATCAATGTCCTTACTGCATGACTTGAAATTTCATAGTATGATGTCCTCACTGTATGACATAAAATTGCACATTACCATATTCATTCAAAGGAAACAAAGAAAGCCTCCATTTTACATATGAGTCAAATCTATGTAAAGGACACCAAATTTATGGCAAATATTGATTCAAATATTTCTTATATACATTGGGCGTAACCCCCTTCCACATCTCACACACTTAATCTTGAATTTTTCTTTTATATTTTCATAATCTTTCTTACGGTTTATGGTAACAAGGTTTTCAATATCAAATATCTCTTTTTCCTGACTATGCAGCACGTACCCTTAGGCGGCCTTGCATAAGTTGCCTACATAGCAGGCCTGTCATCCAAAAGTTGCCTCTATTTGGCTGTGCAGCATATTCCCTAGTTGGCCCTACATAATACAGGTCCCATAATGGGTTTTTAAAATAATTGTAACTTCGTTCTTGGTTATAGTATCTTTGTCCCCTTTAAGATTTGATGATAATATACAAGAATCTGTATTTTAAAACAATCGTTCAAGTACACTTGTCCCATTATCTTTCTCAAAATATTAAAGTCTTCAAGACCATGGTTTACACATTTTCCTCATCATTTTCTTGATACACTAGGAAATAATCTTGAAATCACTTGTACACATGTTATATATTGTTTCCATTTTTGGTCCTAGTTGCATGACTTAAAACAGCACAGTACCATGTACTCACTGGATGACATAAAACTGCACAGTACTATGTCCTCAATGCATGACTTGAAATTACACAGTACCATGTCCTCCGTGTATGACTTAAAACTGCACAGTACTATGTCCTCACTACATGACTTGAAACTAAACAGTTCCATATCCTCACTACAGGCCTGTTGGTTTATAATAACCCTTTTTCATTCTTAAAATTCATTTTCATGGGAAAACCAGCTACTGTGGTCTTAAGTCATCGAAATATTAGTTTCCAATATCTATCAACAACAAAACATTAAATTACTAAAGAGCTCCTTTTCCTGACTATTCATCACGTGCCCATAGGCAGCCTTACATAAGTTTCTTACATAACATGCCTGTCAGTCAAAAGATATCACTATTTGGTTATGCAGCATATGCCCTAGTTGGCCCTACATAATACAGCCCCCATAACGGGTTTGTCAAATAATGGTATCTCCATTTTTAGAAAGGATAGACATTATGTTGATACATGCTTTAAGATTTGGTATCCATAAAAAAATCATCATGGCCCAAAAATTCCCCTTGTAAATATTTAAAGAATGTTAAAGAAATTCTTATCCATGAAGTATTTTTTGGGATCTAATTCAAAACTTATGGTCAAAGATATTCAACCCTAAATATTAGCACTTTATAGATCAATATGCATGACTTTAAACTGCCAATAACAAAAGGCTTGATACTCATCAGACTAAGAACCCGCAAAGGGTGATCTGAACAAAAGTCGAGTACCAACTCACTAAATATACTTTTTTTTGTATGATTTATGTAATATTGACCAATAAAAAGTCAAAATATAAAAAACATGTGGGTTTATCCATGTAACCCTCAAAATAATCAAATTATGCTCCTTCAATCACTCAGCTTAATAAGAAAATTTTAGGCACCTCATTCTGGTTATTATAAGGATGATTGTTTAACATAAATGAATCCTTATCATCATTAACCATTTATATTGTAATCAGGAAAGAAGAACATAAATGAAGGCATTTATATGATTGGAAACAACATTTAATTTATTTATGTGAAAATGGAGGGCCATCCAAAAATGGGAGCCTCTCTATCATGTTTTAAAATAAACATTCAACATGACTTTTCATTTATTGAACTACTTCATAGGATCCATCAGTTTCCTATTGAAGTTCAGATAATTGAGCAACTCCAACCTCCTCTGCCTAACAAAGTGCTTCTTTAGTTGTTGAAATGGTAGTTACCCCTCAAATTGGGATTCTCATAATATCTGATTCAGTTTCTCAAGCTTTTTTTGAATAGCATCCAGTTGATGTTGAAGAGATAATAACTCCTTCGTGGATTCTTTTGATTTTTTGGATAATCTCGAGTGATTTCATGTTATGATTTGCCTCCTTATTAACCACTGAATCTTGAAATACCATAATATTGGTGAGTCGTTTAGACTCTTCAAAATCTTGTCGCAGTTTGTGCTCCTGCTCCTGTCTGTGGATAGTCTCTTTCATGGCATCTTATACCGGCCGGTAATTTAATCCACCAAATCCTAACACACGGAATAATGATGGGAGTTTTATAAAATGGCACAATAATTTATCTAAAGGATTTTCAATAATTATGTTCTAGATCTTCCACCATGTCTTCTTACGTGCCATGCAAAGAGCATATTGAATCTCTAAATCTGAATCTGAGTCACTACTATGATGTAAAATGTACTCTGGAAATAGGTTTCTTAAATAATTGTTTCATTCTCCTTCTCTTGGGATGGTAGAAGCTTCACCCTCTGATCTAGGATCTGATAACCCTAAATAATAAATCAAGGTCATTTATTATTTTCAAATGGGAGAAACAGATATGACTCAGATGGATGACTCTATTTACCCAACAATAAGTTAGCTACTTGATTGGATTCATCCTCTGTATTTTCAGCTCTGGTTTTTTGAGTAGTTGTTTCTTGAGGAGGGGGTTGAATTTGTTCAGATATTACATTTGAAGACTCTGGAATGTCTCCTGATGAAGGTTCCTCTGTAAGTGTTTCTTCAGCCCCAGCAGATGGATAAAGTGGAACACCCTATTCTTGAATAGCCTTTGCGACATTTTTTGTAGATAAAGCTGTATAAGGTGAATTTTTATGTAAAGAATCAAGTTGAAGAAGAAATTATGTATGGAAAATGAAGAAATAGGAAGTTACATCCTTGCAATTCTTCATGGAAATCAACAAACTCCTTGATGGAACCTAGAATATCAATATTCAGATTAAGGGTGTCCATTGTTTCAGAATATATGGCCTGAAATGTTACATCATCCACACCATTTAAGGTATCCAATAAATGTTGAATGATGCCCAAATTGGCTCCACTGACATTTTTTTCTACTGAATCTTTAATTGGTATTGCAACATCAGATGTGTTAATTTCAGCATTGGTTTCAGATTTCCCTGGATCATCAGTCCATTCTTCTAAAGCAATTAGAATATCAGTATTGATTATTTTCAATATCCTTTAACAAAAAAAATTACTGGGGAATGTATTTTATCATTCCATTTCCTTCCTCTCTCTCAACAGATCCGGGAGCAGGTATAGCTGAATCTTTTGATGGTTCAGATACGTCAGCATGAACCTGGGTTTTCCCTGGGATTTGTCTTTCTGGTTGTGGAGAATCAGCTCTTAATCCCTTGGGGGAGGAAAGATACATAGATTCTACAGGAGTATAAAACATGGTTACGAGAACGTCTTGAGAAAATTGTATGCTATGAAGATTGTATAAATAATTACTCTTTCGATGAATGCTTCGAAGCAATCTCATTGCTCTTTTGCATTTTTGTTGAAAAGCATGTGGGGAGATTGATACACTTCTCTTAGCATGGGAAACTTGAGGTAATGGTTGAGGATTATTTTTCTCCATTACCCCGGTCATGATTCTTTCTCCTAGAGAAATTTTTGGTGACTTAGGTGGATTATTCGTTGCGCCAATGGGTGAACCTGAAAGACTATACTGAGGCGATTCAAAAATCGGTCCAGATATTATTTCTCTACATTGAAGCTATGAAGATACATTTTCATCTTGATTAATGATGTCAAATGATAAAGAAGATTTGAGATGAAAGAAAAAATAAGGGAAATACATTCTCAGTATTAACATAAATATCCCACTCCTCCTCAGAGTCAATAATTACCCCTTTGCGGACTCCTAAGTCTAGCATATGAGATACTCATTTCGAAGTTGGGATTTGTTCATTAGTTGCATATATAAAAGTCTCTAACACTGCAATAAACAATCGTACTTCATCTAAATTATTTTCCAGATTGAAATCCGAAGGTGCTTTGATATCACCAATATCTGATATTCAAATTCCATTCTGAAAAAATTCCTAGGAATCAATGAGATCACAGGTAATATTCTCTCAGTAATGAATGGACGAAGGTCACACATAATTCGATTTTGGCCTAGCTGATTTTGGAAGAGTTTCGACACCTTCCGATTAAAGATCTTCTTCATCCCTTTATTCCCTAGAAAATTCGACAGGTGGAATAGGAATCTCTATTTGATGGCGGCGACTGGATCGCCTTGGTGTTGGAGTTATTTCTTCTTTAGGCATGGTCTTGCTATTGTACTTCCTGCGAAGACACTTTGAGGGCTCTGAAACCTCTGAAATTCTTGTATAATCTTTTTCCTTGGACTTCTTTCCACGATTTTTACATGCAACAGTCATTGTAGCCTCCACTCGATATACTAATTTTTTCAGATCCCCTAGAGGATATGAAGAAACCCAAGCTTTGGCATACCCAGCTTCCAACTTGATTGATGCATCTGGTGGAGATAATGTAATTGACAGTTTGGATACCTATAAAGTTTTGAGAATCTGTAATTGTCGTGCTACCAATGGGTGCTTCTCATGTTTGACATGTGTGGGTGGAAAGTTGCCTGACTGTTGAAGACACCTGAACTGATGAGCAAAACTATAGGGCACATAAACCTCATAGATAATTTCACCATCAATCCTCATTGATAGTACACTATCCCTAAATTCCATCATATAAGATCTCAGCTCATACTCTCCATTACCATCATCAATAAAAGTTCTAGTTGGTGGATTACCAAAAGGAAAGAAGTAAAATTCTCCTAATACATTCAATACCATTAGTACCTCGTTAGGTCTCAAGCTAAGAGGCTTAATACCAGAACATTTTTGTAAAAACGGGGTGAATCGACCATTAGGAACTCTGACTGAGTTTAATACCAAGTACGAAGAAATATGTGCTAAAATCCCGCCCCACAACACTTGAAATGGCCCCGTAATTCTAAATGGAGCCTTCCCATTGAATAAATGCAACATGAGATGGTAAATTCTTGCCAAAACAGGGGTTTCTAGCACAATATACTTCCCCTATACCAATTTAGCGGCAATTACAAAAGTCCTTGATCTTACACCACCACCATATTCACAAATTGGAAGCAAATAAATACTTAGAAACATATCAAGGAAGGTTGGTAAGAATACTTTTGCATCTATATCAGGTTTGAATTTAAAACACCAACACTTGTAATAAGCTTTTTCCAGTGTAGGCCAATATGTGCTTGAACGGCCTTGATTATCAGCAGAAGGAAAAATAGTAGGACGTCCACAAGTTGGACCTTTCTCTGTAGTTGGTTCTAAGAAAGCTTACATCGACACTATGGCATGAATATCTTTCTTATCATTGGGTAAATTCTTCGCTATCTAAAATAATTCATGGTCTATAGGTGGTGTTCTAGTAACATCACCCCATGTTGAAGTAGGCAGGATGAATTCATCATACATTTCCCCAAAAATAAAAATTCCAATGATTTAGTAGACATCCCAGAGACTAATACCAACTTCACCATGCGTCAGATGAAAGGAGTTTGTTTATGGGATCCATTGGCTCAGTAATTCAGGAATGAGTTCATCTTTGTAAACATAAGGTTTCCCCATCCAAACAGCTTCATAAATTTGAACGTCTAATAATTCTTTTCTGAATTTTTCACATGTCTGAGGTACCCAGAATTCCCACATCCACTCGGGTTTCACACCCCCTCTAGAATGAAGGTCCCAATCTCCTTTCCAACCATTCGATTGATCTGTTTGAGAAGCTTGGAAAGTGGAATCATAACAATGTGGTCTTTGTTATACAACATGATACTTCATATCTAGAGCACAACCACTGTGATTAAGGATGTGATTAATAGGGACTGTTCCTTCTTGTATTGGAACACCCCCTGAACTAACATTCATGTAGTTACAGTTGGAATACTGAAGAAACGAATTCTTTGGAAAGAATTTATTAATATATAAAAAATGGGTGTCTTCCGAAATTCCATGCCCATACAGAGGTAAGTGAGGACTTTGTGGATAGTCATGCTGGTATGGAATTAGACCCTTCCATAGCCCAGGAAGAGTACTCTCAAAAGTGTCATAATAATCTAGCCTGACAATCCTCATCATTTCACTTTGGCAAGTCTTAGATTCCTCGGTATGGGTCATAAAATGAGTCATTATTTCCAAAAAAAGAATGACCAAAATTAAAGATTATATTTCTAAATAAGAAAGTAAGAAAATTGGAAAAGGAAACTTGTCAACGAGGTCCTTCAATGAGGTCCTTTTATGAGGTCCTTTGACAAAGTCAGTTGCATATGTGCTTCGACAAAGATCTCATCCCGATTCCATCGGTGAAGTCCTTTTGGACTAGCTCTATCACGTAAATAATCTTACCTTGATGAAATTTCAAGAGAATTATGTGAGATCACAAAGCGATGTAGCTGAACAAATGACGTACGTAACGATAGCTCCAAACTTTGGAAACCGCAGGTGAAGAAAAAAAACATGAAAGGTTGAAACTTATTTATAGGCAACAGAAGGACTATGCGGCATAGTTGCATGCCATAGCTGTGTGGAATCTCTGCGCGATATAACCACGTGAAATTTCCTCAGGACTTGACCCTCTTTTTTGTAATGTTTTGGATCCAATCCTAATGAGGATTTGTTGACATCCCTTAATGAAATTCAGAAAGTTCAAAGGAAATATCAACCAATATCCCGAAGCTACGCGGAAGAGCTCCGCAGCTGAGCTGGGTGAAAGAGCTCTGTGGTTGAGCTGCGTGACAGGGCTACGTGGCTGAGCTGCGTGACATGGCTACGCATCCAAACTACGGGCGACAGGATTTCGGATGCCTCTGCGTGGAGCACCTGCGCGGTGGAGCTACGCAACATATCTGTGCGACCCATGTTTTTTCAGCTAGGCCCATCCATGCCTATAAATATGACCCTTAGGCTCCCCATTTCTGGATTGAAATTTTTTTAAAGACTCTCTGAAGCTCTCATTGGGTAGCTCATTCTCCTAGATCTATCAAATTGTCTCAGGTAGTTCTATAAACTCTGAGAGAAGGGATAATTAAAATGAATAGGCATGTTTCTAAAAGTTCTTCATATTCTTCAGTCACCATTCATACCTACACGCTGTACCTGCACACCATACCTATGCAGTACAACTGCGCGGCACATTTTCACGCCATACTAGAGCGATTGAGCAGCACGGGTCACCTACGCAGCATACCTGCACGCGGTACCTACGCAACAAACTCAAATAACCTTTGCAGCCTTTCATGGCAGGGTATCTCTTTCTTTGGTTCCCTTATTCAAAAGGGGATAAGTTGAAACCACCCACAAAACCTCCTGACTTCTCAGACCTTTGGGTAAGGCACATCAGTGTGTCCCCAATTTGGGTTTGTATTTCCGCAGTCAAAGGTTTCCCACATTTGTTTCACAATGGGTTTAGGATTCTTGGGATTCTTGTGGGCTTCTATATCCGTAGTAACATGGACTTTTCTCCCAGAAACAATGTTGGGAAGTTCCTAGTTTGAAAAATGGTGGGCTTCCGACCTCTCCCTTTTCAAAGAGGTGACTCGGGACCTTAGTTCTTCAGTAGGTAAGGTACACTCCACACTTTCCATTCCATGCAAGTATAAGATAAGTCTTCCTCCCGTAGCAGAACCAATTTCAGGGCAGCAATCCTGGTATAATCCCATCACCTTTACCCCTATTTCCTTACATTGGACCCTTGTCCAATTTAAATAGAACAGAGGGAAGGCTCATCACCCCGCCCACTTCCACGGTCGACGCGCCCTCTTCCATCAACATGGAGGAAAAATTTGGAATTGTGAATGTCATTGTTGAATCTTTCACATCCCCTTGTTTCTCACACCGAGCTTGACTCACGTGGTCTTAGAGATATGTGAAAGTTGCAACATGTGCACAAACACTCATAGAATGAACTATGACAACTCTAATTCTTGTTCAAGCTATGATACATAGGAATCCCTTTCAGGGCCTGAGATCACTGGATATACTCCTCAGGAATCCAAAATTAATTCCCCTAATTTAGGCATCCTCCTTAGGAAATAATCCCCAAATTCAACATTCAAATTATCAAGGCATACTTTTCAGGAAGTAATCCCAAAATCAAATTTCTTAGAGGACTATACTCTCCTATGAGATTCATCAAACTATGTGGTCTTTGATTCCCATCCATATAAGATACATAAGAAGCCTCCTTGAGGTTCAAACCCAATACTTTGGGCCATATTCCCAATAGAGTCTAATCCTACATGGAAACCTATGTCCTTTACAAAGTTACTTGGGATGCTTCAGCATAAGTCCCACACTAAGTTTCAACTAAACACCCTCCTCTTAGGGGTCCTTATCACATGAACTTAAATGGTATGATGTGTCCCATTATGTGGCACCAAAATAGGAGGGTTCTGATTCATTTCACAAGGATACATAGGTAGCTCATTTTATGATCACGATCACAAGATCAAAACAATCCTTCATCTCCTTGTATTAAAATAAACTCTAGAGTGCCCCACTATGTGGATAAAAAACCTGTATCATCATAAATGGTGATTAAAAGAATCTCTAATAAGTATATTAGAGGATACCATTGATGGAAAACCTTGAATACATACTGATAATTTTAAAAAATTAATACATGTTAAATAAGTGATTTTTAATTCCAAGGTATTCTTATGATACACTTGGTGAATTAATAAGGATTCATGAAAATATTCTAATTTCAAAGAGAGTCCCGAAGTAGACAATAATTACCCCCAAAAGGGTGTGATGAGTCCAACCTCCCATCCTCTTGACCAATGCATGTTCTTAAGTATCTTAATGTTTAAAACATAAATGAACATCTGCCTTTGGAAAGAAGGTCCTCTTTGGATAAAGAACTATTGGATGTTTCAGGTTCCATTAATAAATCCAATGGAAACCGCCTGGAAACAAGTATTCTTAAATATAGAATTTCACGTTTCAAGGACCTGAGAAACAACCATTATAATGGACTTGAATATACTGTTAGATTAAAAACCCTAATTAGAAAATTATCATGAATAACCTATATTGAAACTTGGAGACTCATAAGTTTGGATATAATTTTCATTTATATGTTATTCATTCTCTAAGTTCACAATTGAATTTTTATATTCTCAATATCTAAGTATTCATATACTTATTTTTTTTATTCAAGGGTAGGAAATATGAGAACCCATCCTAACAACCAATTTGATTTGAAGTGTGATAGTTTCCCTAATGTGATACTTGTATTAATGGTAGTAGGAGATGAGAACTTCATGAAATTATTGGCTCAACTAGATCAAGTTTGGAATAATAACTTCAATACTGTGGAATTACCTCCTTCTCCTAAGAAAGATTAAGTTTTTTTGAATCCTTTATGTATAAAAGCCCTCCTACATTTAGTAGATAATCAATTCCCCTCATCATGGAACAATGGATTAACTCATTAATAAGGTATTATCTATCCTCCAATTCGTGGGAGAACCGAATGTTATGCTAGCTACCTATCATTTTAATGGGGAAGTTGATTAGTGGTAGAAACTAATCAAGAACATGAAGTGAAAAGAGTAAATTAATTCCATGTAATGGGAAGGATTTAATAAAATATTTTTTCATAAATATTTTCTTTGAAATTTACATCTTTAGATGGAGAAGGAGTTCCTTAGACCAATAAAAAAAGGAAGGTTAGTCTATTAGGATGTATGAGGAATATCTCAGAAGGCTTTCATGGTAATACTTCAACTTCATCGTCAACACTAAAAGTGAGGTGGTATATTTCTTCAATAAATTATAGATAAGTGTAGAAATTTTTTTGGCAATTTAGGACTTTGATAGATATGAAGATATTGTTCATTGTTCCCTCAAGTATGATATGCATATTGGAGACTCTTAGTGGTCTCGTGGGACTGATGATAAAAAGTGTAAAATAGATTTTTCCTTAGGTGGATCACTAGGTAAATCCCATGGAGGAATGAAATCCCAACTACCCATATGTCAGAAATTTGGGAAGAAGAATCCTAGAAACCATCACAAGGGAATCAAGAGATGCTTGAAATGTGGAAAAACTGGAATATAGATAATCAATCTTGAAGGAAGATAAATAGGACCAAAAATGTGATATAAGAAAAGTAGGTTCAGATCCCCACTCATCCTATGGTCTAGTGTTTCAACTGCAAGTAACAAAAACATTATATGAACCCATTTCTTAAGAAATAGGTTTTTTAAACAGTAAACGAATACAACCTCCAATATAGTAAGGAAGGGAATATGTTATCACTACTACTAAGGTGGATCTTGAAAATGATGTGGTGATATGTATATTAGTTATTCATTCAAGAATAGTGAACATACTTTTTTATTATAGTTTTATAAATATTTTAATATCTTTCAAGTTTAGTACAACTATTTAAACAACACCTCAAAACATGGCGGTTGAGCAATATATGAGGACATGAAATAGAGAAATTATTGAATTCAAAGTATAGAACTCCACCCAAATAAATATTTTTGGACTAAATATTACAAAACAATATCATCCTACTTCCATTACTAGATCTTTATGGTTTATTCTATATGGATTAGATATCCTTATATAAATCCAATAAAAACTCTCAGAAGAGGTAGACCACTCTTCACATCCCGAATCATCCTCCGATTATGTACAACATTAATAAAGAGTATGAATCTACTTTGGAATATTTTAATCAAATGTAGATATTATTTCCTTATAATAAATAATATATAGCTCAAATGATTGAGTCTAAGGAGAGAATAATTCTTACATACATGCCCATTGTGTTGGATTATACGGATGCACTCCCTTAAGAGTTGCATGGTCTTCCTTCTAACAGAGAGGTTGAGTTCTCAATTGGACTTATATCTGGATGTCTACTCATTTACAAGATTTCTTATATAATGTCCAACATTGATTTGGAATAACTAAAGAAGCAATTATAAGAGAATATGGAAAAGGGTTTCATAAGCCTAATTGTTTCACCATGGGGTGAGTTAATCTTCTTCATCATCAATAAGGATGGATCAATGAACCTCTACATTAATTATAATGAGATCAATAAAATCACAATAAATAACAAGTATCCCCTACCATAGATAGATGTCTTGATCAATAAACTATATGGGGCCTAGTATTTCTCTATAGTAGGCCTCCGATCATGATATCACTAATTAAATGTGAAGAAGGAAAATATCCCCACAACATCCTTTCAAACAAGTTATAGACACTATGAGTTTATAGTGATTCCCTTAGTACACACTAATTCTCTATAAATATTCATGGACATAATCAATGATGTATTTGTATATCACCACAATAAATTTTTGGATGTCTTCATTGATGATATTTTGATATACCACAAGATAAAGTAGAACAATAAGGTGAATTGGAACATTATACTAAAGAATTTGTGAAAGGATAAGCTATATAAAATGTATAGAAAATTTGAGTTCTAGATGGAGGATGTATCATTCATATTGAATGTTTTCACAAGTAATGGAATATTTATAGACCCGTACAAGACACAGGAAATTAAGGAGTAACCTAGGACAATATTAATAACATATATCTATCATTTCCTTTGACTAATTGTGTATTACCGATGACTTGTGAGAACCTTATTAAGAATGTAAATTATTCTAACAAGATGACTTGGATGGGATTAATGTATTTTTTGGACTATTGAATGTGAAAAGAACTTCAAAATTTTAGAAATAGGCTTATCACAACACTATAACTTAAAATACCCATAAATGGGGAACTCTTGGTAGTATACAGTGATGCTTCAATGAAAGGATTAGGCTATGTACTAATAAAAATGATAATGTGATATCCTGCAAATCAAGGTAGCTGATTTTTCTAAGCATAACTATCCAACGCAAGATCTTTAGTAGGTAGATTTGATCTTCGTATTGAAATTTTAGTGGAATTATCTCTATGAGGAGAAGTGTGGTATATATATAGATCACATGATCCCCAAAAATATATTAACATAAAAGGGTATTAATATGTTTCAGGGAAGATGGTTAGATCTAATCAAGGATTAAAAATTATTAATCTACTATCATCTTCTTAAAAAATAAAATGGTAGATTCTCTAAGTATAATGGATATTATATCTTTATCAATGAATAGGATTAAGAAGGATCTAGTCTTTGTAGACTTTGATAGGATGGACAAGGAAATCATAATGGAAGGAATGTTATATTTTCTTTCAAAAATGATTGGTCAACCATCCCATTTTTAAATGATAAAGGATTCTCAAATAGATGATGTGGACGTTCTGAATAAGTTGGAAGCAATGAGAAATTGGAAATCCTTAGAGGTCATAATTGATGAGAAAGAGTTCTAGTATATGTGTAACGACCCACGTGTTTATAGAATAATAAATTTTTATATTTACTAATATTTATGAATAAGATATTAATTTTAAGTTAAAGAGGACACTTTTTTCAATATCGTACTCAGCATGCAACAACGGGTTTCTTTGAAATCTTATGTTGCACTCAACTTAGAGTTATACCTAAAAATAATATAATATTATTATTATCATAAATGATAGTAATGAATAGTTTTTGTATTAATGGGAATGAACATAACTAAATAAATTATGATTACAAATTTTTGTTAAATTTCATTACATTTTTCAAATAAATTTTAGAAGCTTAAAACAGGAATGAATCTGATGTTAAGCAAGAAATAGCCTAATAATCTTTTAAAGGTCGATTTACCACCTTTTGATAGTGAAATTTTTTTATATATATATATTTTTTATTTTTATTTGTTCCATTTGAAAAAAAGATCTTACTTAGAATAGTGACATCAAAATTTTCTTTGGGTAAATTGTTGGTATTTTTCTGATAAATTTTATTTTTTAAATAAATAGTGAAAAATGATGCATTTTATGTCAAAATGTAGTTTCATCTAATTTATTTATATGATTATATTATCGTTTTATTGTATTTTAAAGTTTAATTAGATTATATTTTTATCATTTAATCAAATTTTTGTAATTGGAAGTAATTTCACTTTGAAATGGAACATAAACACATGTCAATCTTCTGGTAGTTTTTACTTCTTAAAAACACGCTTTTTGGTTTTGACAATTGGAATTAATTTTAAATTAATTTTTGAAACCTCTGTGTTTTGAAATTTAAAATATTTATTCCATATTTGGAATCAAGATTTCCAAATTGTGTAAATAGGTACCTTTTATTTTAATACATTATGAATTGTAACTTCAAAAAATATTTTATTTTCCATGGTTAAATGGTAAATCTTGTAAATAAGGGTAAAACGTAATATTATAATAATATTAAATTACCCTAATACATTTTCTAACCCGATTTAATGAGATATGTTTGGCCATGGGAATACATGGGTCTATTTTAGGACCACATGGAGCCACTTGTTTGTGAAAATGACATTTAATTAATTTTAATTTAAAGTTAAGAAAAACTATCTAAACCTGTATCTTTTAGTAAAACAATTTTTATATGGGGTAATATAAGTTATCTTTTTATATATAAATATTAATTATAAATAAAAAAATATTTCATACATCATGTAATTTTATTTATAATTTTAAGATATTATATAAATAAATTTATTTATGACACAATGGTGTTGTAGGGATGACCTTATTAATGAAATATTTGAATAAGTGAGATTATAAATATTAAAATAAATTTATTTTGAAACTTTTTATTTCATACACAAATTTTAGGTATGATTATGACTTTTAACATTTGAATTAATTATGTTTTTTTCGAAATAATCATGTTTTTGAGGATTTTTAAAAGGACACAATACGAATAGTACAAAAATTAACATAAATGAGTTTTTAAATAAATTAATATTTTATTAAATGATAAAATATTACGAAAAATATAATATTTTGAAAAATTATATATATGATGTTAAAATATTCATTAAGGGTCCATTTTATGGTTTCTTGTCATTTTATATTAACTATGATAACCATATATTTTGAATATAAAACAAGACATGGTAAAAGTTAAATTAGTTTACTAAGGGTAAAAGGTAAAAGATAAGGTTACTTTTATGACCTAAACTTGTATAAAATACATTGTTTGAGAGGATTTAGACCCATCTATATTTTATATTCTAAATATATCAATTTTTTGTTATTAGAATTCAAAAATCAATTAATAATAAAATAATATTTGCAAACATTCCTAAAGTGCCCCTCCTCCCTCTTATAAAAGGACACCACCTATATCCCTTACTCACACCTCTCAAGCCCCCTTGTATTATCCAACCTCTTCTCAAATAAGTTCCCAACATCCCAGTATTTCTACTAGATGACTTACATTGGGAATCAGTCAATTAAATAAGTCCCTGTAGCTGAAATTAAAATGATTTACCCGATTTGAGGTAATGTATTCTCTCAAGATTCTTTCATTTATTTTCCTTCTCCAACCCCTAAACTCTGTTTACTCAATTATTTTATAAAAAATCAGAATATTAAATATACAAAAAAAATTTATGATAAGGATTTTAACTACACTTACACCCACCTCCATCTAATGGGTATAGAACATACTATTTCTGTGGATGGTGTACTACTGCCTCACAAAACAATGATTATTCAATCTTATTATACCACCAATTATGGTGGTCATTATGATGGAATTGTAATTATATATGATATATATGATATTTATTTATCTCATTTATTTTCAATTTCTCATTTAGAACATACTTGTATTCTTTTCATGTTGTATAAATATGATAATTTCAATTGAGGAAATGCAGACTAACGCCCCATCAAAGTGATATGACTTGTTCATGCCATACATAGAATGTATAAAGGATGGAGTTAATGATATTATATATGATATTATACTAGAATTATAATATAAGTATGTATAATTTAGTTTTAATTCATTTAAATATGAAAAATAAATGAAAGTGGTGTTCATGTGTACGCATGGTTTACCATCTCCCTGAACGGTGAATTTCATTTCTTATATCCTAATTCAATTGACTATTATAAATACATATATACTGGGTATATATGTTATATATTATATCTAAATCATGAATATTATTTGGGAGATAATGTAATTTTGATCACATGGACAATTTATAATTATAACAATATCATTTTTTACTCAAGTTCCGATCATCGAGAAAATGTACGATATGAACTCAAATAATTTACTAATTGTTATAATAAGGTAACTAGTGATATAAAATGAATAATAAATTTGAAAAGGGTTCTTAATCAAGAATAAATGAACTTAATTTTATTATTTAGGAAGAACAAGGAACTTATGAGACAAGTGAGACTTGAGGTAAGGGACTTTGTCTCGATCTCCTTTCATTACGGCATGTTTTGGGAATATGCACCTCTTATTTTACACGGAGTATAATAAACCCCTTTGACATTTATTTTAATTAAAATGGAATATTTTTTTATGTAGTGTTTTAATAAATGACAAAAGGAATGTTTTTAATGTATGTGGCAACAATGACCTTTTCTCCATTGCGGCGGGCATTATTTGATATTTGGATTCTTTAACAAGTTGTGATGTTTTTAAAGGGGAAATAAATACCATATACCATTTTTAAATATTTTGGAATTGAAAATGGATTTGAAAGTGGATTTACTATTTCAATCTCATGAAATTATTTCTTATGAATTCAATTGAAATTTTATGATTGAAATATTGATATTTGAAATATTTTATGTGTGATGATTATATAATGGTACTTGGGAATTTGATCGGTGGATGCATGATAAATCAAATGACGAGTGTTTCGATGACAAACCAAGGATGGGTGGTTATTTTATAACCTCCAGTGCATAGGGTATGGAAGTCTACCATATGGAAATTCCATTTTTAAGAATTATTTGTTGAAGTTGACAGTATGGTTATTACATTTAATTATGATTATGTCCCATGTTTACCTTTTATATGTTATGTGTGCTTTATATGGGTTTTATGGTATTCTTTGGTTAAAAAATGGTAAGAAATGATCTTTTATTCCATGAAGAGTATTTAATACTTTATAAAGGTGAAAGGTATTACTTATGATAAATTATTCATGTTTTACATGTTATTTTGAAAAACTAACGGTTGCCCTCTTCATGTATCCCTTACTGAGATTTTTATGATTATATAATGTTTTCGAAATGTTTTTCACTGGACATAAAGTAGAATATGGTCATGGATGGGATCAATAAAAATTCACACTATTTAAAATAGGGAACTCGACATGTTTTTTAAAGATTTTTTATTTTATGAAAAAAATGCATACTGAGTAGAAGTGTCTACATGTAATATTCAAGTTGTTATGTATAAGTTATGACCTAATACTATAAATCTCAAAACCTAAAAGGATCCTCAATGTGAATTATTAACATAATTCATGATTATGTAATGTTTAAGGATGGGGCCTTATAATTGGCATCAGATGTTGTTTTAGATAACATTAGAGGGTATGGTGTTATTTAAGTATAAGTGACATAACTATAATGGTTAGCATATTGGAAATAGTCATAGTTATTTTAAATGACTCTAATGAGTTTAAGATAACATGAATAATTATATCTTAGTGTTAACCCTCTTCATAAGATAGTATATGATTATTTTACTGATATACTCACACTAACCTTTTTGGTTTTAGTAAATGGTTGGATCTAGAAGGAACCAAAGTAAATATGGATGTGAAGAAACTGTGGAGATTTTATGAATCGGAAACCAATGGAAATGGGAGCTGCAATGAGAAATCAGGTGGTTATTCTTAAACATCTATCTAGATTCATGATTTACCACTTGAACCTTGGTGATTTTTATATGGAAATATATATTCGAGAAATAAATCCCAATGGATGTTCAGGTAATAATAATAAAGGAAAATATATTCAAAAACCTATGTGTCAAAAATGTGGAAAGAAAAACCTAGGAAAATGCTTCAAAGGGACAGGTAGATTTTATAGATGTGGTAATGAAGGTCATAAAGCAATAACCAACCCTAGAAAAAGGAAGCATCTAGTTGACTTCCAGAAAGTGAAAGAAGTTCTTTATGAAGGATCAATTGAATGTTTTAAATGTGGTGTGAATGGTAATTATACAAATATATATCCTAAGAAGAAGTTTTTGGAGTTGTATCAGTAGGATCATACAAATGTATTTTTACCAATTCTTAATTTCATTCCAATTGAAGATGAGGAAACATAAAGTGACCTATGAAAGTTTGGATTATTTCTTAGACCATGTTTTTACATTACTAAAATCTTATGACATTATACATTATTTTATTTATGAAATAAGTATAAAAGAATAAGTTGGAAAAACATGGATAATGGATCATGAATAATGTTCGATGATTAAGATATCTACATTTTAGGAATTGAATTGTTATATTTGATATATGGATGATGATATGTTTAAATTTATTAATGGTAGGATTATTATGGAAGACTTTTTCTAGTCTGTGTAACCCTTATGTTTGAAATGTGAAAATGTTGTTCAAGGAAGAATTATCATTTCTTCTATATATAAAGTTATAAATAACTATTTTGGTTTATATGATCCTTGAATTTGAGGCAATTATAGGTTATTACTTTTTGGTATGAGAATGTGATGTATAAGATAACATTTGTGGTTAAAATTTGTTATGGTTTTTTTAGGAATTTATCTCTTTTTTTGGAAATGTTATAAAATTATATAATTTTTGAAAAAAGACAACACTTAGACCATGGGATAACCCATTGCATCCTAAATAATTATGGGAATCGAACCCACAACCAAAGTGCAATTCAGATTTATCACCTACCACTAGACTGAGAGAAGTCCCTCATTCGTTTGACTTATTCTTTTTTAGTTAAATGATTTTATGGATCAAGAATAAATTTACTTTGAGAACTTTTGTTTTATCAAATGGATATCCTTAGTATAGGAAAATTATTTGGTGATTAAGCGATACAGGTTATTTTGGAAGACATTATCTCTTTTGGGAACACTATATTCTTAAGGAAAATAGAATACTATGGGATAACATATGTGGAGTAATGGTTGAAATTTTATTTTGGATGAATCAATTTTTTTATAGTGGACATATGGTGATTTGGGTTATTTATGGAAATGATTAACCAATCATAGAGAATATGGGATTAGGTTAATTACACTTCATTATGATACTTTAAGAGTTGTCGATGTTATTAGGAGATAAATGTTAATATTTACTATGGAATACGATGTGATTAAATCCATCTTATTTTTTGGTTTAAATATTAGTTTGGATTAATTTAAATAATTTTAAGGATATTTTTTTATTGAATGGTCCTCTTTGAACTTTGGGTATTGTTTGTCGAATTTTCGTGATTAAGATTAGTATTTCTTTTTATAATGTTTTATACTTTTTTGGGGATTATCTGCTCCCGTGCTGACTATTTTTGTTTTGGTTAGTGTCTAAATTCAAGGAGAAATATTTAGTTCGTTTTTTTAATTATATGATCCTCTAGAAGTTGGTTCCAGCACTTCATATGTGACTATGTCATTTGAATACTCATCGTTTGGAGAAAAGATGAGTTTTTGGTATAAATTTGATTAAAGGATGAAACACTACTTTTCAAGTAAGTATATTTCCTTATTATCATAGTCTAGGGAGTAATAAAATTATTCAACTCTATGAAAAGGATCTCGAATAAAAAAAATGTTATAAACTTTCTTTTATCATCATAATTTTTATCCAAACACAAAGTTATGGTATTTTGGTGGTTAACTTTTTGTGATCAATTTCTCTATCACTCTCTATTAATCTATGAGAGTCAGTTTCTCTTCCATATCAATGTTATCCTAAATGGAATCCTAGTATGTGTTATCTTGGGTGGCCTTTTTATTTATCTTTATTTCTTTTAAAGTTATAGTTTTATTGACTCTTTTTCAGATGTGGGACTTTCAATGATGTTTCCATGCCCAATTTTAAAATTGCGAGGACTCAATTTCCAAAAGGGGGGAAGTATGTAACGACCCGGTTGTTTATAGAATAATACTTTTTCATATCTATTAATATTTATGAATTTGGTATTAATTTTATGTTAATGAGGAAACTTTGTTTGATAGTATACTCCACAAGCAACAACGGGTTTCTTTGAAATCTTATGCTGCACAAAATATTGAGTTATACAAAAAAATAATATTATAATGTTATTATTTTAAATGGTAGTTAACATATTGTCATTGTATTTCGGGGAATAAAAATTACTAACTACATTATCACTACACATGTTTGTTAAATGTCTTTACATTTATCCAATAAATTTTAGAGGCTTAAAATAAGAATGAATCTGGTTTTAAGCATGAAATACTCTACTATTCTTTAAAAGGCCAATTTATCGAATTTTGATGAAGAATCCTTTTTAAATCTATTTTTTCCACTTTTATATGATGCATTTGAAAAAAATTAACTTTTCTCTTAGAATTAGGGCATAAAAATTTACTTTGGGTAAATATTTGGTATTATTTTGATAAAGTTCATTTCTTAATGAATAGTGATAAATACTGTATTTTATGTCAAAACTTTCTTCTCATCTAATTTATTTATATTATTATATTGTCTTTCTAATTGGATTTAAAGTTTAATTATATTAAATTTTTGTCATTTAATCCAATTTTGGTCATTTTATGTAATTTCAATTTGAAATTGTACATAAACACATGCCAATCTTTTGAAATTTTTTACTTCATAAAAACATGATTTTTGGTTTAGACAACAGAAATTAATTTTAAATTAATTTCTGAAACTTATGTGTTTTGAATTTTTAAAAATGGATTCCATATTCGGAATCAGGAGGTCCAAATTTTTTAAACAGGTACCTTATATTTTTAGGCATTATGAAAAGTAACTTCAGTAAATATTTTATTTTCCATGGTTAAAGGGTAAATCTGGTAAATAAGGGTAAAAAAAATATTATAATAATATTAAATTCCCTAACAAATTTCCTAACCCTGGTGGATGAAATATTCTCAACCATTGAAATCCTTTGGTTTATTTTAGGACCCCATGGAGCCACTTGTTTGTGAAAATGACATTTAATTACTTTTAATTTAAAGTTAAGAAAAATATATCCTAAACATTTATCTTTTAGGAAAATAATTTCTCTATGGGGTTATATAAGTTATTTTTTATACTATAAATATTAATTATAAAGCTAAAAAAATTTAATACATCATGGTATTTTGTTTATAATTTTTAGAGATTAAAAAATAAATTTATTTATGACACAGTGGTGATGTAGTTATTACCTTATTTGTGAAATATTTTAATAAATGATATTATAAATATTAAAATAAATTTTTTTGAAGATTTTTATGTCATAAAAAAATTTAGGAATTATTATTACTTGTTATATTTTAATTAATGTAGTTTTTTCTAAAGAATTATATTTTTATTTATTTTTAAAAGGTCATGATATGAAAAGTATAGAAATTGACATAAATGAGTTTTTAAATCAATTAATATTTTATTAAATGATATAACAGTCCTAAAAAGATAAGATTTTTTCAACTGATAGATATGATATTACAAATGTCATTAAGGATTCATTGTTTGATATCTTGTCATTTTATAGTAACTATGGTGACCATATCATATGAATATACAAGAAGACATGGTAAAAGTTAAATTAGTTTACGAAGGGTTAAAGCTAAAAGATAAGGTTAGGTTATGTCCTAAAATTGTATAAAATCCATTTTAAGAGAATATTTTGACCCAAAAGCAACTTATATTATAAATATTTCAATTTTTGGTTATTAGAATTTGAAAATCAATTAATAATAAAATAATTTTTGCAATCTTTCCAAAAGTGCCCATCCTCCCTCTTATAAAAGGACACCACCTCTGACCCTTACTCACACCTCTCAAGAAATGTTGGATTGTCCAAAATCTACCCAAATAAGCTCCCAAAATACCTATATTCCTCCTATAATATTTAAACTGGGAAGAAGAAAATTAACGAAGTCCATTTAGCTTAAATCAAAAGGAGTTACCAGATTTGAGGTAATCTCTTCTCTCAAAATTATTTCATTTATATTCCTTCTCTAGCCCCCTAAACTCTTCTAATTAATTTATTTTATAAAAACACATGTATATTCAATATACTCGGTTGTTTTTATGAGAATAATTTGAACTACACTTACACACACCTCTTCCAAATGGCTATATAACATACTGCTTCTATGGACGGTGAACTACGGTCTCACGAAACGATGATTGTTCAATATTATCCTACCACCTCTTATTGAGGCCATTATGATGGAATTTAAATTATATATGATATATATGATATTTATTTTATATATATTCTTATTTAATTCCCATTTAGAACATTCCTTTATACTTTTCATGTTTTATAATATGATAAGTTAATTTGAGGAAGTACGGACTACCGCCCCCTCACAGTGATATGACTCGTTCATGCCATACATGGAACATATAAAGGATGGATTTAATGAACTTATATATGATATTATAAAATAATTATAATATAAATATGTATCATTTATTTTTCATTCCTTTAAATATTAAAAATAAATTAAAGTGTCATTCATGTGTATGTACGACATTACCTCTACATGAATGGTGCATTTAATTTAGTATATACAAATGCTATGGACTATTATAAATAAATATACACCAGATATATATGATCTATATGATATCTAAATGAATAATATCATTTTAGAGATAATTTAATTTTGACCACATGGACAATTTGTAATTATAAGATGTTTTTTTTGACTCATGTTCTGAACATCGACAAAATGTCTGATATGAACTCAAACAATTAACTAATTGTTATAGAAATTTAATAAGTTATATAAAAGGAATAATAAAAATGAAAAAGGTACTGAATAAAATATAAATTAACTTTAAATTTATTATTCATGAAGAACAAGGAAGATATGAGACAAGTCGGACTCGAGGTATAGGACTTTGTCTTAATTGCTTTCGTTGAGGAATGTTTTGATAATATACACCTCCTTATTTTACACAGTGTATAATATACCCCTTTGAGTTTTATTTTAAGTCAAAGGGAATATTTTTTCTATATAGTTTTTTACTAAACAACAAAAGGAATATTTTTAACATATGTGGAAACAATGACATTTCTTTCGTCACGATCATTATTTGATATTTGACTTCCTTAACAAGTCATGATTTTTTTAAATGGAAAATAAATACCATATAATGTCACAAACCATCCCCCAGGGTAGGTTCCATGACTACCCCAATCCCTCCTTCTATAGGCCAGGGGCTGGTGACTAGCACCGAAGGTATATTCCCTAAACCTGGGCAGGCTTTGCCTTTATAACCAGTAAAACAAACAACCAATCACACTTCAATATATGAACATAAGTAAACTGAATAGTAAACAGAGTGAGTACAGTAAGTAAAAGGGGCCAGAATACAAGCCCAATTGGAAAGTACAAGGAAAACCGGAAAGTACAAGATGAATGATAGGTGAAAATAAACTCATGGATCGTCCACCATGAATCCTATATGAAGGTTAGGTACAACTCATGAACGGCCATCTCTACGGTTCACCTTGTCTAATGTCCACCTCTGAGCTACCTTCAGTCCTGGTACTCTTATCCTCAGTCAGTGTTGTCCTTCGTCAGCAACAAACACAATAGGGTGTGGTCATAGCCCATGCAGGGGTGATTATAGCGATACTCAGTAGGGACCGCAAGACCCTCAAGGTCTCACAAAACCCACAATGGATAATCCAAAAATCATGAAGTCAACTGTCAACCCTAATTAGGTCTATGCCCATACATATACCTATGTTATCAAGTATACCCATCTCAATCATGAGGAAACACAGGGTCCGACCCAAAATCCCAAATCTCAACCGTTACACATAAAAAGGAATACCATGAATGTAAGTACCACACAAGTACGCCACACAGAAGAATACGACCATTGTATTACCACGAAAGAAAGTACCACACAGTACAGACTTAGCTCACACCAGGTACAACTTAAGTACAGTGGTAAAGATGATAAGATGTAACTACTGAATCATCTTAATCTGTAAATAATCTTACCCACACTAGATCGCAAGGATCTGACCCACATAGGATTGCAAGGTGCTGACCCACACAGGAGCACTAGGAGTTGACCGATACAGGATCTCTAGGAGCTGACCCACATAGGATAGCTGGAAGCTTACCCATACAGGACCACTAGGAGCTGACCCACACAGGATCCCTAGGAGCTGACCGGCATAGGATCCCTAGGATCTGACCCGCATAGGATCTTTAGGAACTTACCCACACATGATTTCTAGAATATGACCCAAAAAGGATCGCTTTTCATTCTTCTCGTCACAGCAAACTACTAGGTTCCTGCACTAAGT
Organism: Viscum album; assembly: GCA_963277665.1. Lineage (NCBI taxonomy): Eukaryota > Viridiplantae > Streptophyta > Magnoliopsida > Santalales > Viscaceae > Viscum > Viscum album. Next base: position 272,977,421 of record OY728130.1, read on the forward strand.
CTGCTTGTCTCCAGGAGGATCCGCTCCACAAGTCACTTGTCAATACTAAAACTGCTATGAAGTATCATGAGGAAGTTTACCAAAGGACCTCCATGTCATAGGGGTCTCAATGTAACAGACGAAACGTTATTCGGACGGTCGGTCTATGAGAAATTAGCCTTTTTGTCCCGAGGGCCCAGTTGGATTTGTGCTTGATACAACCCGACCATTCCCCAACATTATCCAAAACTCCAGTGGGGTATACCCAAGAGACCGTATAACTCCATGTTTTCTTGCATTGCTGATAGTTCATCAAACGTATTCCCAGTTCCGAAGATATGGTCCATGATAAGTATAGGGTCGTATCTGGTCCGGGTCTGGTCAGACTCGGTTGAACCGACCCGGACCGACCAGCTGGGTCCAGCCCAGCAGGCCGTGAGGTCCGAGAGGCCGCGGGGGTGTTTCAAGGGTGCGGTGAAGCTTGGACATGGGGGTTCTATGAGGGCATGAGGCCGTGGGGTGTCTTGGCCGTGGGGGTACCGCGAGGATGCGGGGTCGTGGGGTGGCTCGGCCAGAGCGGCTCGGTCGTAGGGGTGCCGCGAGGGCATGGGGTGGCTCGGCCAAAGCGGCTCAGCCACATGGGTAATGCGTGGGAGTGGGGCCACAGGGTGGCTCAGCCAGAGTGGCTCGGCCGCAGGGGTGTCTTGAGGGCGTGGGGTGGCTCAGCCACGAGGGCAGAGGTCATGGGGCGTCTCGACCGGGAGGGCGGAGGCCCTGGGGCAACTCGGCCGGGAGGGCGGAGGCCATGGGGTGACTCGATCGGAGGAGCTCGGTAGGAAGGGTGGAGGCCGCGGGGCAGCTCGGCCGGGGCGGCTCGACCGGGAGGGCAGAGGCCGCAGGGCATCGTGCCTTCATCGGTAGTTATCGAGTTCCACTGGTTCCAACTGCCAACATCGGTCACTGTCACCAATGACGCCTTCTTTCATTTCAAAGGATACACCATTCAAGTAGAACGGTGGAGGGGTCGGTCCATGTTTTTTTGGCCCACACCCTCCACATTATAGTGGTGGAAGCCACCTCAATAAGAACAAGAATATCAAGAACAGGTAAAGGAAATAATTCAAACACCCTCCCTACAACCGTCGTCAATTACAATTCCCAATCCCAAAAAAGAATTGGATGGGGGAACATGGGAAGTGATAATCATATAGAAGTAATTCCCTACCTTGTTTATTTGATTCGTTGACGATTTCCCATGGGGATGGAGATGATTCCATTGAGAATAGACGGAAGTTGGTGACATTAGTGTTTCCTTGTTCTTCAGTTCGTTCATCATTAGGGATCCTTCAATGATTTTTGGAGAAATATTATTCGAAGGAGTAGAGTTCTTTATTGGAATTTATCATTGGAGGATGAGTTTCTCCATGATTCTCCAAAGCTTCTACCTTTCCCCAATTCCACCAAAAATGAAATCCCAACATAGTAGAATAAGTTATCTATTTAGTTTGTTGTCATAAATTCCAATTGGATTAATTAATTAATTTATGTGGTTGAAACCATTATGTGGGAGGATACCAAAGGTCACCTCCCTCATTAAAGAGTGATTTCAATAGGTTTCTCCCATCAAAGAAGAATTTAGGGGGGTTCAAGTGGTCCCCACCCTCAAATTCTAATTGTACGGTTTTGGGCTCAGTGGTCCTCACCTCCATAACCTCAAATGGAAGGTTTTAACAAAAATAAAAATGTTAAACATTTTTATTTTATTCTATTATTCCACGAAAAAACCCAAAATCTAACTTTCACCCACCGACCAACTACTATTGAGGTGAAGGTCTCTTTAAGCTAATTTCGATGTTGTGAGTTCAACGGGGCCCTTGGATTTCAATTCCAAGCACTGGTTCAAATGTTACAAAAAACCGCTCATACATTTACTAAATTTACCTGAAAAAAAGTTCATAAATTCATTTTAGGCACACTGGGTCTCAAAATCATGCACCGTAAATTTTCACGGACTCATAAAATTCCTATATAGTTAAAAAAATTAAATTTGAATTTTTGGTCTTTATATTCTCCCCACCTCAGGGATTTTTTTCTTCTAAATCCACATCACAGAACTAGGAGAACAAGTGGGGGTACTGAGTACAAATCTAAGCCTCCCGCTCCCATGTGCTCTCCTGGAGGTTCTCGTGCTGCCAAAAAACGCGCACCAGAGGTATTGATCACCCAAGAAGGACCCGATCCTGTCGATCCTCAATCTCAAGTGGAACCTCCATAAAAGTTGTCCCATCGTCGATGTCCAACTCTCTTTGGTCGATGTCGTGGGAAGGGTCATGCACGTATCTCCTTAGTTGGGATACGTGGAAGACATCATGCACCCGGTGCAACTGAGCTGGAAGAGCTAAGCGGTATGTCTCCTCGCCAACTCTGTTGAGGACCTAAAAAGGTCTGATGAATCTCGGAGATAACTTACTGCCTCGGCCAAATCTCTGCAAACCGCATTGATGTGGGACCCATATAAAGACGTGGTAACCATCCTCAAACTCTAGAGGTCTCTGTCTCTTGTCAGCATACAACTTATTCCTACTTTGTATAGTCTGCATCCGATCCTGGATGATCTGCACTTTCTCTGTGGTAGCCCAAACTGTTTCTGGTCTTACGCGTGCTGACTCCCCTGGGTCAATCCAGCACAATGGTGATCTGCAAGGCCTCATGTACAATTCCTCAAAAGGTTTCATCCTAATAGTGGTGTGATATCTGTTGTTGTATGCAAACTCCACCAAAGGAAACTGATCCTCTCAGCTACGATGGAAGTCGAGGACACAAGCACGCAACTTGTCCTCGAGGTTTTGAATGGTCTCCATGGTATGGCCATCTGTCTGAGGATGGAAGGTGGTGCTCAAATGATTTTTCATACAGAAAGCCTCATAAAACCCCTTCCATAGATGAGAAGTAAAATGTGTATCACTAACAAAGACAATCGTCGTAGGTACTCCGTGTAGATGCACAATATCCTGGACATAGAGGCATCCCATGATCTCTACTTAACCCTGCTCTCTGATCGGTATGAAGTGGGATGACATGGTGAGTCAGTTGAAGATCACCCAAATAAAGTCATGAACCCTAGATGTATATGGAATTATTGTCATGAAGTCCATGGATATACCATCCCACTTCATCTCTGAGACCTATAAAGGCTTAACCAAGCCGGCTGGTACCTGATGCTCCACCTTCATTTGCAGACAAGTGAGGCATCGAGAGAAAAACTATGCTATTGATTTCTTCATTCTCGGCCACCAGTGTTGTCGTCAGAGATCCTGGTACATCTTCTCCACTCCTGGATGTACCGCTAGAGGGTATATATGGATCTCCCTCAACACTTACTCCTGAAACGACACGGGTACCATGGTACATCCTTGGAAGAGGATGACGTGCTCTCCACCTTCATAAAATCCATCAGTTCTCTGTCCTGTGGATATCTGAGCACGTCGTGTCTCATAGTCAGCGCCCCCACGTTGTGACTCCCTGAATCACTAATGAAGTGGGGGAGTGACTGTAAGAGACATAAGAAAATATGCTACATCTATACCCACAAAGGATATCTACAAAGAGTCCAGTTGCTCTATCACCATGCCTAGCAGTTGTATACAAGACCTCATGTTGAGTGCATCTTCTACAATGTTCCCCTTCTGAGGAGTATAGACTATCACGAAGTCATAGTCTTGGTGGAACTCAATCCAATGTCGTTGTCTCATGTTCGGGTCCTTCTGAGAGAATATATACCTAAGACTCTTGTGATCTGAGTAGGATGTAAAACTTCCACCCATCAGATAGTGCTACCACATATTCAAGGAGAATACCACTACTGCTAACTCCGGGTCATGGATAGCATAGTTCTACTCATGCTATCTCAGCTGTCGAGATCCATATGCCATCACTGCTCTCTCCTGCATCAGGACACATCCAAGCCTGGTCCCTGATGCATCACAGTAGACTACGCACCCTACGCCCTCCTCTGAAAGCCTCAAGATGTGGTCACTAGTCAGCCTTTGCCTCAACTCCTAAAAACACTACTGGAATCTCTTTGACCACATGAAGGGTTTACACTTCTTTGTCAATGCTGATAGAGGTGCTACAACTCTAGGGAAATCTGGCACAAACCTGCAGAAGTATCTAGCCAAACCCAGGAAATTTCGTACCTCCGTCACACTCCTCGGTGGCTCCCAGGAAAGTACCACCTCAATCTTCATTGGATCCACTACCACTCCAACGTCTACTATGACATGTCCTAGAATGTGATCCTATCGGATCCAAAACTGGCACTTTGAGAGCTTTCCATAATGATGGTGCTCTCAGAGTGTGTCCAGTACTACCTGAAAATGAAAGGCATGCTTCTCCTCAGTAGATGAGTAGATCAGAATGTCGTCGATGAAGATTACTACAAAGTGATCAAGCTATGTATGAAATATCATGTTCATGGGACCCATGAATTATACCGGATCATTGGTTACACCGAATGGTATAACCAAGAACTCGTAATGGTTGTACCGACAATTGAAGGTCATCTTCTACACATCTTCATCTCGTACTCTGAGCTTGTGATAGCCTGATCAGAGGTCTATCTTCGAGAACCACCATGCTTCTTTCAGCTGATCAAAGAGGTTGCAAATCCTCAGAAGTGGGTACTTGTTCATCACAGTCACTTGATTCAGGTGCTGATAGTCAACACAAAGCCTCAAGCTTCCATCCGCCTTCTTGGCGAACAAAATCATCACTGCCCAAGGTGAAACACTAGGCCGAATGAATCCCTTCCCCTACAAGTCATCTAGCTGTAACCGCAGCTCACGAAGCTCTGCGGGAGCCATCTGATATGCTGGTGTGGATATCGATGCCATATAGGGGTACGAGAAAATGTAAATGCCCACATCTCTAAGAGGAGGTAGACCTGGAACATCATTAGGGAAGCCATCCGCGTACTGGTCCACCCCTACAGGATAACTCATACTCTCCACATCAACTGCTCCGAGGGTAAGGCTAGCCAACTGATGAGTTATCGGTAGCACTCTCCTTGAGTAAGTCCATCCTGTGCTGCAAAGGATCCCTTCTTTCCGTTGAAGGTAAACCTGGTCCCATTCGTGTGGAAACACCACACTTTGTGCCTAATACAGTCAATCTGAGCATGGACTATAGATAACCAATACATACCCAAGATGGCGTCGTAAGGCCTTGATGCTGCTACTAGGAGATCCCAGCCAAAGCTCCTCCCTCATAGAGTAATCTCACACTGTCAGCACCGATGTGTAATCATCAAATCCACTCTTGTAGGAGTCTCTAGCCGTAAGGATCGAGCCAACGGCTCTGTCGGAATCTCCATGCTCTAAACGAGGGCAGTGGAAATAAACTAATGACCGGCACCTGTGTCTATAAGTACTGCAGATAAGGTGGAGTAGACACATATTGTACCTCGTATCATCTCCGGAGCACTGTGATCATAGGCCTCAGCTGCCTGGAGTTGAGCTCTCCCCTATCCACCTACTCCTTGTGGTCGGGTTGGACCTCCTGGTGGTGGTGGTGGTAACATCTCTAATTGTCCCCCATCGCCAGCTGCACGACCAGATTCTCTGCCACGTCCTCCTACTCCTTGTGGACCTCCTTCATCGAATCTCTGTCTTTTCCTGGGCGGTCCTTCGACCATCTACTGATCATCCGTACGGTGGGTTGGACTGTCACGAGCTATGTGACCATGTATACCGCATGCGTAACATTGTCTGCTCATGGCATGACTGGTTCTGCCTCAGGTGCCTCGCACAACCGACCCTAAATCATGTGGTCATCCACCTATAGGTCTGGTCCTCTTGGAATTGTACGTCATTTGTCTTCTAGCATCTTCAGAAGAATCTGATACATGATGACTGGTGGTGGGTCTCATTGCTGGTGACTACCCAGCAAGGAAACTCTCCACTAAGAGGGCTCACTCTAACACCCCTGGCTGCGTCGGGATGCTGAGTGAGATCATCGAAGCCCTAATATCCCGCCTTAGTCCCTACTCAAAGGTCTAGTCCCTGAAGAATGGGTCCCAAACAATATCTGTGGAGTACCACGAGAGGTCAGTGAAACTCGCTGAGTACTAATCCATAGTCATGATGCCCTTCTGCAGATGAAGAAGCTCTTGTATGCGCATTGCACGATGAGTTTATGGAACAAATTCTGCCCAAAACAGGCTCTTGAAGTCTGCCTAGAGAAGTACCACCTCATCGTGAACCTGGAGTATCATGCTCCACCATCTTCCTGCTTCTTCCTATAGAAGGCTGGAGGAAAGGATCACCATGAGATCAGTTGGTGTCCCTACTAGTTGGAAGACTCTCACTAAAACATCCAAATATCCTCAATAACATGTGGGTCCATCTCTCCCCTGAACCTCGGCGTCCTCTCGCACTGGAACACATGAAATGCGCTCAGGCGGCGTGCACCGTCTGCTGCTAGGGCCAGTGGCATCAGTGGCCCAACGGGTAATGGTACCACTGGTACATCCAATGGTGCCTCTACTGGAAGAGAGCCCAGAACCGAGGCCTCATTGCTCAGTGGGCTATCAGTGAATACTACTCTTGAAACCCTAGCTAGCTGTTTGTGTAGAGGCATCTTGAAAAGAAACAGGTGCTCCACAGTCAATAAGTTATACCTAGTGAGCTAACTTAAAGAGATCACAAAGAAAAATCTTGAAAACACACATGCAATCAGTGTTTTCATACACTAAGATAGAAATCAGGAGTCAGGGTCCTGGTGTATGGATACATAGGCCGCCATACCGACATAAGATTCCCTAAACTGAGAACCACGCTCACTACACTTAACACTATTGACATTAAAAAGAAATATCCGAGTCATATGTTCTACGGTATAACTGACTCCTCTGATACCAATTTTTTACGACCCGTCCCCCGGGGCCCATGTCGTTACTACCCCAAGCACGCCATCCATAGGACAGGGGTTGGCAACTAGAACCGAAGGTGTATTCCATAAAACTGTGAAGGAATTTCCTTTATAACCTGTAACACACACAACCAAGCACACAGAATGATATGAACTCAAGTAAACTGAATAGTAAACAGAGTGAGTAAAGTAAGTAAAAGAGGCCAAAATACATGACCAACTGAAAAGTACAAGGAAAACTAGAAAGTACAAGATGGCTGATAGGTGAAAAGAAGCTCTTGGATCATCCACCATGTCTCCTACCTGATGGGCAGGTACAACTCATGAATGGTCGTCTCTGTGGTTCGCCTCATCTAATGTTCACCTCCGAGCTACCTCTAGTCTAGGTACTCTTGTCCTCAGTTAGCGTTGTCTATCATCTGCACCAAAAAAATAGGGTGCGAGCATAGCCCATGTACGGATGAGTATAAAGATCCTCATTAGGAACCCTGAGACCCTCAATGTCTCAAAAAATCCACGAAGGATAAACCACAAACCATGAAGTCAACTGTCAACCCCACTTAAGTATATTCCCATACATATACCTAAGTTATCAAGTATACCCATATCAATCATGAGGAAACATTGGGTCCAACCCAAAGTCCTAAATCTCAACCATTCCCCAAAGTAAAGAATACCATGGAGGAAAGTACCACACAGGTACGCCACATAGAAGAATACCACTAAGGTATTACCATGAAGAAAAGTTCCACAAGCTATAGACTCATCTCACATCTGGTATAACATAAGTACAAAAATAGGGATGATTAGATGTAACTACTGAATCATCTTACTCTATAAGGATGTTGAACCACATAGGATTGCTAGGAGATGACCCACACAGGATTGCTAGGTGCTGACCCACACAGGATCTCTAGGAGCTGACCCACAGAGGATCGCTAGGAGCTCACCCACACAGGATCGCAGGGAGATGACCCACATAGGATCTCTAGGATATGACCCCCACAGAATCGCTACGAGCTGACCTATACAGGATCTCTAGGATCTGACCCACACAGGATCGCTAGGAGCTGACCCACACAGGATCGTTCTTCATTCTTCACATCACAACAAGCTATTGGGTTCCCGCACTAAGCATGCTCGTCTCCAGTAGGATATGATCCACAAGTCACCAGTCCATACTCCAACTGCTACAATGTCCCACAAGGAAGTATTCCAAAGGACCGCCATGTCATTGGGGTCTCAATGCAACAGACGGGGTGTCATTCAGATGCACAGTCTGTGAGTTATTAGCCTTTTTGTCCTGAGGGCCCGGTTGCATTCACGCTCGATCCAACCCAACAATTCCCAAAAATTATCGAAAACTCAATTGGGGTATAAAAAAGGGACCTTCTCGCTCCATGGTTTCTGGAACCACTGACAGTTCGTCAAACGGACATCCGGTGCCAAAGATATGGCCCATGTTATGTATAGTGTCGTATCTGGTCCGGGTCCGGTCCGACTCGGTCTGACCGACACTGCCCGACAGGCCACGAGGGTGCCGCGAGGGTACAGGTCAGCTCAACCGCGGGGTTTCCATGAGGGTGCGAGGCTGCGGCATGGCTCGGCTGTGGGAGAACCGTGAGGGCGTGGGGCCGCAGGGTGGGCCGGCTATGGGGGTGCCGCAGGGGCATGGGGCGGCTCGGCTGGAGTGGCTTGGCCGTGAGGGAAAAGGCCCCTGGGCAGTTTGGCCGGAGTGGCTTGGACCGAGTAGCTTGGCCGGAAGGGCTAAGGCCATGTGGCAGTTCGGCCAGAGCAGCGCGACCGAGAGGGCGAAGGCCACGGGGCGGCTTGGCGGGGCCAGCTCGGCCGGGGCGGCTAGTCCGGGGCGGCGCGGCTGGGGTGGCGCGGCTGGGAGGTAGGAGGTCACGGTTCTTCGGCAGTTCTCGAGTTCCACTAGTGCCAATCACCGACACCGGTCTCCGTCACCAAAGTCGCCTTCTTTCATCGTGAAGGATACACCATTCCAGAAGAACGACGGAGGGGTCGGGCCATGTTTGTTTGCCCTGCACCCTCCACGTTAGAGTAGAAGCAAGTGGCTCAACAAGATCAAGAATATTATTAATGGGTAAAGGAAATAATTCAAACTACCTCCCTACAGCCCTCTTCAATCACTATTCTTAATCCCACAAAATAATTAGAAGGGGAGGAAATGGGATGTGACAATCATATAGAAGTAAACACCTACCTCATTCATTTGATTCGGTGAAGATTGCCAGTAGAGAAGGAGACGATGTCGCTGGGAAAAGACTGACATTGGTGACACCAATGTTTCCTCGATCATCGGTTTGTTCATCGTTGGGGATCCTTTGATGAAGTTTGTAGAATTATTTGCTGAAGGAGAAGAGTTCTTCGTTGGCATTCATCATTAGAGGATGAGTTTCTCCACAATTCTCCAATGCTTCTCCCTTTCCCCAATTCCACAAAAAATGAAATCCTAGCATAATTGAATAAGTTATCTATTTAGTTTTTTAGCATAAATTCAAACCAGATTAATTAATTAATTGATGTGGTTGGAACCATTAAGTGGGAGGCTACCAAAGGTCACCTCCCTTATTTAATAGGGAGTTCAAGAGGCTTCTCCAATTAAAGTAGGAGTTATGGGGGTTTGGGTGGTCCCCACCCTCAAATTTATATTGGAAGGTTTTGGGATCGGTGGTCCCCACCTCCAAAACCTCAAATGGAAGGTTTCAACAAAAATAAAAATGTTAAACCTTTTTATTTTATTCTATTCTTCCACAAAAAACCCAAAATACAAATTTCAACCTCGACCTACTACGGTCAAGTTGAAGGTTTCCATAAGAGAATATTTGCGCTGTTAGTTCAACAGTGCCCTCAGATTTCAATTCCAAGCACTGGTTCAAAAGTTACAAAAACTCGCTCATACTTTTACTGAACGTGTCTAAAAAATAGTTCAGATATTCATTCTGGGCACACCGGGCTACAGAATCATGCACCGTAAATTTTCACGGGCTCGTAAAATTCCCATATATTTAGAAAAAATTACATGGAAATTATAGGTATTTAAATATATCCTTTTTACTAATTTTGGTATTGAAAATGGTTTTTAAAGTGTAATTACTATTTGAATATCTTGAAATTATTTTTTGTTATTTCAAATGAAATTTTTTGATAGAAATGTTGATATTTGAAATCCTTTATGTGTGATGATTAGATAATGGTACATGGAAATATGATGGGTGGTTATGTGATAAACCAAATGATGGGTAGTTCCATGATAAACCAATGATGGTTGGTTACGTTATAACCTCCAATGCATTGGGTATGGAAGTCAGCCGTATGTCTATTCAATTTTTAATAATGATTTGTGGTAGTCGACCGTATGGTTATTCCATTTATGTTTGATTATGTACCATGTTAAGCTTTTAGATGTTATTTGTGCTTTCTATGGGTTTTATGGTAATAGATTGGTAAAAAAAGAGTAATAAATGAGATTTTATTCAGTAAAGAGTATTTACTACTTCATAAAAGTGAAAAGTATTACTTATGATAAAGTATTCATGTTTTACATGTTGTCATGATAAACTAATACGTTTCATTCTTTATGTATCCCTTACTGAGATTTTTATTATCATCCCAAGTTTTTTAAATGTTTTGCATAGGACTTATAGTGTAATTGGGTCAATTGTGAGATCAAGGAAAAGTCATGCTGTTTAAAACATGTAACTAAAAATGTTTCTTTTTTTAAGAGTTTTTATTTTGTGAAAAAATTGATACTGAGTAGAAGTCTCTACATGTAATATTCAAGTTGTCATGTATAAGTTATTATCTAATCCTCTGAAGCTCCAAACCTGAAAAGATCCCCAATGTGAATTATATGACTTTATTCAAGATTATGTAATGTTTATGGATGGGGCCTTAAAATATGGGTCATGAATATGTGTACCATCATGTCCCAAAATAAATAAACATGATTTGAATAATGCACATTGATCGGACTTCTCTATATACCGAAGAACATTGAATATGTATCAAGATATAAAAGAGAACTATTGTTGGGTAAATATGAAGAAGGAAATAATGGAATATATATAAAATTTCTTGTTATGTCAGAAAGTAAAGTATGGGAGGAAAATTTCTAATGGGATTCTGTAACCATACCTATATGGAAATGAGAAAATATAACAACAGACTCTATCACTAGTCCTCTGAAGGAATCCAGATGAAATAATTTTATATTAATTTTAGTGTATCATATTAAAAATATGGATCAATTTATTATAATTTGATATGACTTCATACTCAATAAAATTTCATAGATATATATCAGAGAAGTTGTGAGGCATCATGGAATACCATTAAAAAGTTTATCAAATAGTGATATGAGATTTACCTCAAAGTTCTAGACGAGTCTCCAATATGCTCTAAAAAGTGAGTTGAATGTCAGTACTACTTATCACCCCTAAATAGATGGAGAGTCTAAAAAACTATTCATATACAAGATAACATGTTGAGAGAATGGTTGATAGACTTCAAAGGAAGATGGGGAAAATATCTTCCTCTAGTCAAGTTCTTTTACAACAATAGTTCTTAATGAATCATCTAAATGGATCCAAATGAGGCCCTTCATGGGAAAATATTTATAACACCAACATGTTGGGATAAATTTAGTGAAAACTTGTTGATGGGACCTGAAATAGTTGAGGTAATGGTACAAAAGGTAAAAACCTTTCAGCAGCACATTATATATCCTAGGATTTGATATAAGATATATGCTTACAATCATTGATAGAACCAATAATTTTAGGTCTGATATAAGGAATTCCTTTGCATATCTCCATGGAAGAGAATTGTGATGTTAGGGAATAATGGAAAGTTAAGTCTCAAGTACATTGACCCCTTTGAGATTCTTGATCACATTATAGTTGTGTCCTATCAACTAGCACTCACACCAACCCTTTCTCACATACATTATATATTTAATGTATCCCTCTTGAAGAACTACATACCAAGACCCTCACATGTACTGAATTCAGAGGTTGTACAACTAGAAAGTGATCTGTCTTATGAGGAGTAGTCAGTGTAGATCTTGTACTATAGAGATAACGTTTTATGAAATAAGACAACTAACCTGTAGAAAGTATTATGGAAAACCCATAATTACGAGGATGAAAAATGTGAAATAGAGATAGACATGAAGCAAAATTACCCTCACCTGTTTCACCAAGAAATGTAAAATGAAAATTTTTAGGGGGAATTTATTAAGGGTGGGAGAATGTAATTACCCAAAATTTAAATGGAATTGTCCCTTTGAATATATGATTGTGTTTTATTTAGTGATATAACATTATGTAATACACACTTAACACATGATAAAACCAAAACAAATTATATAATATTTTAATATTAAATTTAGATAACAAATATAGCCATGAGAATTTAAATTATTACAATAGTGAACTAAATATAAAATAAGCTAATAATAATAGGTTAAAATGGATCTCTTTTATCCCCCAGAATCATTTCAATCATGAAAAACATTGTAGAGATGAAGATGAATATAAGTAATGCAATATCCTTTTTCAAAATGAAAATATATATAACAGTGTGATAAAATGAAAGTGAATGAAGAATGAATTAAAAATATGGTATTTATAGAAAGTATGGATCACATATGATTTTTACGAATATAAATGTTGGAATAGTTACATGACTATTATAATAGTATTAATGTTGTTAGGAATAGTAACCTAGCCATTATAATATTATTCTCAATTATGGAATTATAAAATAATATTTACGTACTAAGTAAAATGATAACATGATATAATTAAAATATGGTACAAATAAATAAATGTTTTAAAAATGAAAAATTTGGTGTTTGTATTTTTATAAAACATAAATGTCTTAATTGAAAATTTATAATAAATAAAATGACTTAAAATATATTTTATTTTAATAAAATAGATATATAAATTAATATTAATATTTATTGTAATGGTAAAATAATTTTATTTGACCATAAGTAATTTTTTAAAGGGTTAAATAATTGGTCATAATATTAAAATTGATATTTTTTTAATAAATGGGGATTTTATTTAAAAATTTAATTTCTAATATTTAGAAAAAAATCATCAAATTGAATTCATTTTTTATATCTACATATCAAAAAATTGTTAGGGTAGATTATTTGTATTTTCTAAAATAGTAGAATTTTTAGTGAATAATGAAATACATTATTTAACCTCATAATCTATATAAATAAATTTTTGAGTCATAAATGTTGTGAGAACCCATTATTGCAAACTCACATTAAATATTTAGTATATATAGCCACAATAATAAATACTATTGACATTATCGAGCCAGACTAATAAACAAATGAATATAATATTCAAAAACACCTTTCACCTCACCTTATATAAACTACCTATTCTCCTCACACCTTTTAGGACTTTTATCTAACCCAAATTATATCAAATTAACTTACAATTACTCTCCCCCATGTCCTAGTGTTTTTAGTATAACCAACATACCATTTTAAGGTTTCTTATGGAATATTTCAAGGATACAAGAATTTATAGGTAATATTATCAATTTACCCCTTTCAAATTATTTCCTTATTCTACCTTCTCCTCAAATAAAACATTCAACATAACATAATGAATCTGGTACTATAAATATAATGTAATATTATTTTTTTAATGGTATATCCATTTAATAACTCCCTTATTTGTTTTCTTAAATTAATTTATTATTCACAATAGGGTTTGTTCACCGCCTCCAAGAAGAACTCACTTCGTTTTATCCACCACCTTCAAGGATAGTTATAAATATATTATTATTGATAAATATGGTTATAATAAATATTTTAAAACTTATTTAAAATTCTATTATTTTTAAATAATCATTTAATTAAATAAAACAGATGATGTTTATGATGGTTAGAAAAATTACCTAAATAAACTAACCGCTTAACATTAATGTTTTACCAAATGAGTTCTCACTATATTGGAACACAAATGAGTGTTCAGGTAAATTTAAATTTATTTAAGGAAGTTAATACCCTTTTTTCACTTCTATAGTTTAGTCTTATTTTATAAGAACATCATCAATTATCCACAAGTTATCCATCCATGAAATAAATGTCCTCAAAACAACAAAATTGAACTTTATTTCTCATTGAAATTTTTTTGAATGAGTATAATAAAATTATAGTATATAAAATATTAATTTAAAATATTATTATTTAAGTAATTAATGAATTTAATTTGGTTGTTTATAAAATTAAGTTTAGGTGTAGAATAATTCTACATCATAAGGTAAGGGATCTCTCGGAACCACCCCATTTTCTTTAGGTTATGCGTTCTCTCTATTTACCTCAATTTATCTCTTTTTTCTTCATATATACAACTTCTATATTTTTTATATTTTTTCAAAACATATATATATAGTTTATATATCATTATTTATAGTTGTATACATGTTTCCCTTATTATTTACTTCTGAAAAGATTATTGAATGGATCTTTTTTTACCTCTTCTAAAGCACCACTTAGTAAAATATTTGAAACATTAATGGTTTCTCAAAAAATAATTATTCTATGAAAAACCATTTAGTTAAATTTTGTTTTTATGGAGATTATTATGATCCTACCCCATTTAAAGACACTTTAGTCTTTTCACTAAAATACAACTTAAGTTTCAAACTTCCAAAGTTACAAAACCACTCTTTTTCATGTCTTTACTTCTATTGGACACCATTTTTCACAAAATATGATTATTTTTACATTATTAATGACCATTAGTATTTTAATTAATTTTTTCTCGAAACCTTTATGATGAATTCTTTCATTAGTCCTTATGAAATTTTTATAAAACCCATTTACTTCCACGGGTGATACTTATGTTTATACCTTATATTTGATGTCACACATATGCATGTTTAGGTTATGATGGTTTCACCCAAATAGTTATCCAATTCATTGGGTAATTGTTTAGTCTCAGGAGGTGATTTGTAAAAGATTACGGAGTGAACCTAATCCATAATGGGACTTTTTCTACTATGTGACATTATCTTGGAGGTTATCAATAACTTATGCTTATGTCATGTTTTATGTAGCTACCAGATTCCTATATCTCTATGATCTTATGATTTTGAATTGTTAATTTTATTCCTCCATATGATTATTCTTCATCCATGTACTTTATGTTATCATGTTATTCTTTTTGACTAATATTTTATGCCTCATTTCCATGTTTATTCCCTTACTAGGCTTTTTACCTCACCCCTTTTGATTATGTATTCCCCAAGATATCCTATGATGTTTTTAATGTCAAAGGGAGTTAGGATCTATTTATTGATATTAGAATAAATAATTTTTTTAGTTTAATGTTTTCTATTTATGTACCTGATCTTTAAAATACACAAGTCTGTTTATCCTTGGTTTGTATTTAGGGGATATTTACGTTGAAATCATGTAATAATATGTGTAAAATGTGTTGGATTCTATAACCTTCATTTATACATCTACCTTAACAAATAAATGATTATGTAACCACTTTTGAACTAATTCTTTTCAAAAATATATATGCTTTGTAATTTTTACATTACTTTTGTATATTGGGTGGGAGAGTGTTTATAATGAGTGCACATAGAACTTAAAAAGCCATAGAGGTTAATTTCATGAAAGAAGTTATAAAAACTAGAAAAACATATTCATCCCCCTTCTTAGTGGTATAATAACTATGTTAGTCACACCAATTTATAAAATTATATTTTTATTATATATTAGTATATTTATCAAAAAATTCAATTCCTTTTATTAATTCTATGTTTATAAATAAGAGAATTTATATCCATTCATTATGAACCATTAGCATAAAATAAATGAAACAATCATGGATATGTGGTAAACTATTGAAAATAATAATATAATATCCATTAACATTCTATGGGTGATGAACTGTTTAGAATTGACCAAGGTTTAAACCTTTATACTGAAGTGATCAAAAAATAAAAAGAACAATTAACATACAAATATTAGTTTTAGTTATAAATAATTATTATATTTTTTATAATAAATTATAAATTAATGATATTGTGAAAAATTAGTATAAATAAGGTTTTTTAAAAGATGAATTATAAACCTAAATTTACTATACATGAATTTAGAGGGAATTTAACAATACAATATTATTATGTGAGGGGTTTTCATATTAATTTCCCTTCATTGAAGAATTTTTCAAATTATGAAACAAATTTATTTTATATAGTTTATATATTACCTAATTGAATTATTTTATAATAATTCACTTTTTATTTTTTAATTATTATTCAATTTCATTTTATCTCTTTCATTTTATTTTTAGTCATCCATTACTATAAATTTAATAGTTTTTCAACTTAATATCACTTTATTGAGAAATGAATCAAATTATAAACAAATTTTGTTTTATGTATTTAACATTTAATTTTTTGGGATTAATGTTCTATTTCTTGTTTTCACTTTTATTTTATTTTTATTATTTCATTACAAATGTTTTATAGTTTTTTCTACACACAATGTCTCTTTCAATTTATCATACAATTTCTTATTTTATAATGCTCAACTAATTGTGAAATATTCTTCCCCTTATATATCTTTAATTTATACTATATTTTCACTAGTAAAATTACATTTTCTTATCATAATGTTATTATTTGATTTATTTATTCATTTATAAAAATATGGATTTTTTAAAATTAATTCTCAAGTTCTATATTAGTTATATGTCTTCCATATACGGGTTCATTATTACCACAAATGTTTTTTTTGTATTGGGAAAGTAAAATATGTTATATCAAATATAAATTTCTTATTATTTTTTCAGAAAATTATTTAAATTTTCTTTCATTTTCGGATACTTTAAAACACGTAGAAATGCATAAAAAGTAATTACATTCTACTTTTATATATTTTTTTAAACACTCTTTTATTATTTTAATTTAATCATTGTGTGTTTTTTTAAGGTTCCATTATTGGATACTTTAATTTTAAAATAATATTTTTAAATTATTTTATACAGCCTTTAAAAAATATTTTAATGTAAAATATTACACTATTTTATAAAAACATTACAAAAATTAAAATAACTCTTTTTATAATCCTTATTATATTTCACGCTATATATATTAAGTATCCATAATATTAAGAATTGTTCTTCATGTATAGCCCTATAAATAATCTTATGATATGATTCTTTTGAGTGATATATGTTTGGGAATCTTCCAATCATATTTTTGATGCTTTTTTGTGATGCCCCTAAGAAATGTTTCTAATCCATTTTCTCTCCATTTGTTGATCATGATTTTATGTATGATTGATTTCATATAGAATATATATGTATTGTTTATAATTTTGGGGTGGGTCATCCAAGAATTATTTGTCCCTCCAATGAATTGGGTAAATAATTATATCTCATGGAATTACTATGGGATTCCAATAGTGATTTTTTAACCACAATTTTATGGGACAAGTGTAGTGACTAATGATCCTCTATTTTATGGGATGTGGGTTTTAATGCCTTATCCATAAATTTAATATGGTCTTGTTGGTTAACCTTGATATATGTTGTGAAATCTATGCATATATTGGGGAAAACCCTATTTTATGTTCCCATGTCTCATTCTTATCTTGTAATGATCAGAATTTCATATATAATGGTATATGATTTTCTTTGATGATGATTATTTTATAGTTCCAAGTTCATATGGATCATTATATTATTATTCAATCAGGTCATATAATTTACTCATATAATTACTTGAACATATTCAATAAATTACATATTTCTCCCATTTTCTTATTTTCTCATGTCTTTTTATTATAATGATAATGTATTCATGAATCATTGATATGTTTTCCCTAACAAAGTATTTCATCTAACCCTTTCCTTATGTTTCATCATCATCATTCATTATATTTTTATTCTACGGAAAAGAGGAAGGATGAACCGGAGAAGGGGACTAAGGGGCTCTAAATTAATGTTGGCTGAGGGCATCCCCTCTGATCAGTTTGTCCCCATTAGGTTTAAATTGGGAGATATTGGAAAGGATAGTTACATTGGTGCCTTGGACGGCCAGAGAGGCTAGATGATCCGCCACTTGATTCCCCTCTCCTCAGGTGTGGGTCACCTTTGTACTTTTATTGAGGATCACTTTTCATTTCCTTATGATGTAGCATATCGACCAAGGCATGCCACCTCTTCCATGCAAAGTGTTTTGCAGAATCATGGAGTCTATTTCCACTTGAGAAAGGCAAATATTCCCTTGGGTGCATAGCTTGAGCCCCATAAGAATCACCTTGGCCTCGACTATAAGGGAGTTTCCAGTGCCAAAGTGGACAGTATAAGCGAGAACAAAACTCCCCCTGTAGTCCCTGACAACTCGTCCTCAATGCATTTCACCCGAACTACAAGCGCCATCTGTGTTCAATTTGCGGTCGGCCTCAGGGGCCATCCACCTCACCCATCTTCCCTGCATCTTGGGTAGAAGATGTTGAGCAAAGGGTGAGGGACCATGGAGAGCCCTCAGGGATGGCGCATCCATCCAGTTGCAGACCATAGTCACCATGTCCACCAACAGGTTCCCGGTATTTGAGATGATGAGTCTCCCTATGGAGTTGGTCCCCTCATATCTGGCTGGGTTTCTTTCCTGCCATAGGCACCAGAAGCCGATGCTGAGTATCATGGATCTCACCTTTTTTTCTAGCCTGCATCCTCTGCCCCCTAAAACCATCTATAAAGAAATGGAGTGTCACGGTTTCCTCTTGAAGACTAAGAAGTGAACCCCCCTAAGAAACTCCACACTTCATGGGCCTATTCCCCCTCAAAAAATAAGTTGGTTGATTTCTCCTCCAGCCTGTTTTTTCCGTAATGAAATCCGGAGGCCATGAAAATGCTGATCTCTTTAATCTGATCATCTATCGATATTGATTGGTTTCATATTCTCCACATGATAAAGTTAAATTTTGTGGTAATCTTGTTTCACTACAGAAAACTTGCCCATCTGTCGCATTGGGCCTGAGGGCTAGAAGATTTGTGGTAGTCCATGCAGTTTAATCTCAACGAGTTTGATTGTTTAAAGATGCATCTATCTGGTTCAGATCAGGTTTCAATGCTTTCAATGGTCTCTTGGTGCCCCGTGTCCAGAATTAATCTGAACAAGGATGGATGAAGCCTCGCTTCCTTGAAGGAAATGGTGGGAGCCGGATACCCCGGATATCCTACCATGCTGCCTGCCTAGTTATGTTTCCAGAACAGTAGGTTTCCCTTTCCATCTATCCATTGAGAATGATGTTGCATGCTTGGGATGTGGATTCTGATTTTAGACTAGAGAGGGGATCTGTGCACCGGTGTGTCACCCACGTTTCCATTATAAGTGCAGGCCATAGTCCTTCCCCACAGAGTATTCCCTTCAATAATTCCCCATGCCATTTTGCCATGCATGCAATCAATATTACCCTCTAACCGTTTCACATTGATCCCTCCCTCAAGAATTGGACGTGCCATATTCTCCCATGAAGCCCAGTGTTTCTTCCCCTCCAGAACAGCGTCCTAGATAAATCTCACCAGTAGTTTATCGATAGAATTGATAACACCTTTTGGCACATTTCTGGACGCAAATGCATGGGCCGCCATGGCAGATAGGATGCTATTCACCAAGGTAATGCGGCCCCCAAATGATAACAGGTGGTGTTTCCAGTTAAGGATGCGGAATGAGATCTTGTTAACCACCTTATCAAAATATCTAATACACATTCTACCTGTATAGATGAGAGCACCATGATTCTCCATCAGAAGGGATCCCTATTGCATGCCCATCCTGTTGCACATAAGCAGGACCCTACTTTCATTGCATCTGTTGGAGACGTAAACCATGCTTTTGTCCTTGTTGATAACCTAACCACTCAAATGAAATTAATCACCCAAGATTTTGTTGATGTCGTTAGGAGATCTCCTTCCCGTATTCATGAATACGAATTTGTCATCGGCAAAAATCAAATGGGAGATAGGGGAATCTACATCTTGCATCGGTAAGGAAGTACATCGTTGTTGGCTATACCATTATTGATCATACGACTGAGAACGTCTTTCATTAGGATGAAGATGCTTGGTGACAGGGTATCTCCTTACCTTATCCCGCAAGTGGCTTTAAAGAAGCCATGAGTTCGGCCAATAAAAGGAAACAACAAGCCACAAGGAGCTTACGCACCTGAAGATGAGGTCGCAAGCCCATGGGGACAGACCTATCTTCTCCAGCACTCTATTGATGAAGCCCCATTCGATGTGGTCGTATTCTTTCTCCAAGATCATATATAACAAAATATATCTAGGATGAAACATACATTAGATTATTTTATGTGACATGTTTATGTTTTATTATGTAATAATAAATTTATATAGATAATATCGAAAAAAATTAACCTTTGGGTTCTAATAGTGTATTTATTTGTGAGGTGTGATGATTTAATTATGGGAAAACTATGTAAGATATTTTCAATTTATGATAAATTCACCAAATTTGGATTCTGTTTTTAATTAGTCTATAAATCCATCACCATCTCAAGAATATAACTTAAAATATTACAAAATAAAGTATTGATTTATCATTTATTATAATTCTTCCCTATGATAATAAAATACAGTGGTATTTCCTCAAAATTTCACCCTTAGTCTCCCCCTTTTTCAATACAACTCTTGTACTATATTTCCAACTTAAGTATCTCCTCCTCTGTCTTAGAGTCAATAAACCTTGTGTTATTTTACTAATTATCCAAAATTCCATATTTTATAGTGTATTAACTCTCTATTTGTTATCTATCTCCATTTCATAGTTTCTCTCCTTGAACACCATAAAATTATCATCATAATATTAAATATCATTTTAAAACTTATAAACGTTTTTCCGCTTTTTATTCCACTTATTCAAAGAACCTTTATAAGTGTTTAGCACTAATAAAATTTATACCTTTATAAATTATCTTCTATATAGATATATGTTTGTTACCACAATATGTGTTTCCAAGAGAACTATCATAACTTTTTAAGGAAATTTCTAGAATACCATTCAATCTCTAAAACACTTCCATCTATAGTTACATTCTAAAAGATTTTATGTGAGTGAACATATCCCATTATAATGATTTAAAAAATATATACTTATCAAGTCTGAACTTGGTATAGGAAACATTAGTATAATCTAAAAATCTCAATTATATCCATTTCACTCAAAAACATCAATAAATAGATCTAAATTGAGCTTTCAATTCATTCAATATTTATCCCAATAATCTCAATAACACTTATGTATGATAATCAGTAAATAATTAATAACAAAAAACATGTTTGGATCATATGAAATGCCAAAAAAATTACCACTTGTTACATTAAAAGTTTGATACCAGTTATTGAAACATTTTATATTATTATTCATAAGGCTTATTCATCCCCCATATAAGTCCAATTATCCTTTGACTCTTTACCATGAACTACTTTTGAGTTCCATTGGGTAAATTACAATAGATAACATTCATATTATACTCTTACTATCTTTTAATATCTTAAAAACCAATCGAATGATAAGAATTTATTTGGTTGATGAAAATAATACATGAACACATATATAAACACTGAATCTACTCTAATAAGTTTTCTTCTATTTTTAGGGTAATAAAAACATGGTATATACCTAATAAAAATTTCGTGATCGCCATATTAAGCATTATACACCCCTGATATATTATAACCTAGTTTTAAGTATGAATCTTCTTTCCCAAAGTTACTTGTTTTATCTTAATAAAAATACTATTAGAAAATACACTATATAACAATAAAAGTATATGAAACCAAGAATCACATATCATGGATCATTACATGTCTAAAAAGTTAATAATATAAAATATGACAAAAAAAGAATAATATTTTAATTATTAAAAAATATTCTAGATCATCTTCACCCATGAGAATCATTATTAGTAGAACAAAAACTACCCTAATAAAAAAAATCAAAAATTTAGAAAAAATTATAAAATTATAAAATAAAATTAAAGGATTGAGAAGTGTTACCTGAGATGTTATAATGAAATGAATTTAATAAATTTAATGAGGGTAATATAATAATTATTTGACTATTATAAAAAGTTATATAACTAAATTTTTAATTCATAATTACCTATGTGAAGTTAATATAAATAAATATTATTTAGATGTTAAAAATATTATTATTTTCTCTATAAATAATTTATTTGAAATAAGTAATATTAGAATAAATTAAAAAATCAATAATTAATTTTTAAAAATATATTTTATTTTAGTGAAATTTTGTTTATGAATTATTTATATTTTACTAAATTTATTACTTCTCGATAATGGTCTTTGAAAATGGAAAAATAAAAATAAAATAATGATTAATAAAATAAAAAAAATCAAAGAAATAAATAACGAATTATGATAAATAAAAATATATTCTAAAGAGCCCAAATCTGGTGGTGTAACATAAAGGGGGAGGGGTCAATCAATAATCCATTTTTCTTTTAATGAATTATTCCTATTTATTCAGCCTATGTAGAAAAATAAGACTCAATCCACTATTTTTTGTCTCATAGACTCACCTAAATAATATCGTATGTAAAAGGTATGAAATATAAGGATGTATAAGGAACATTCTCAATGTTAGCCTACTACTTTTTGTAATTGTTTATGATCCCTGGTTACATATTCTTAAATTATTAATATAAGAAGTTATTATAAAATAGTATCACTCTGTGCTTATATAGAATCCCATAATGTGCTCTACCATTCCACTAAAGGATCTTTATATTACTTTGTATAGTTACCAGCCTCCTATTAGTTCTTGTCGCTGTCTCTCATAGATTAGTTCTCACAACCAAAATAAATTCCTCACAAATTCCAAGAAATGAATCATTTTTTAATTATTTATTTGGTCCTCAATTGAACAACCTTCATGGTGTGAAACACATCATCTTTTATCTTTCATCAAGTCCACATAATTGAATAAACTTATGAATCTTTTTATTTACTCTCCTATAAACTCTGGTTCCCTTTTAGTGTAGCTTATGGTATTATTTCTCAACTCATATTCTTGGTATCACAATTTCATCTTGAATAATTATTAGTATTAATCACTGGGGTAAAAATGAGTTATTCCTACCGCAAATTCCCCAATAAGTGCTACAATTATAATATCTAAATCTGGAATGTTTTTAAAGATCATCCAAAATCTAAATGAAGGTGTGGATTCTATATTTTGAACCAAAACATCATTGTACCTTCAATTTTCGTCAATAATGAAGTTTTTCTTCGTAAGACCTTCTATTAAGTGAAATAAATTTCAACCTCTTAAGTGGTGAACTTATAATTTATTAGAGGTGGTAAGATAATATAGGGTTCCTCCATATTCATATAATCTTAGAAAATGATATATTCAAAGGATAATTGAATATTAATTCTATGAAATATATCTTATACCAAATTTGTAATAATAATTTTTTTAAAGTGATTCTTCATTTATGCCATTATCCTCACATGCTTCATTGAATATTACAAAGTATTCCTCGATGATTTCTTTAAACCTCACCACACCTTGTGTAGTCTCCACTATTTTATCTACAGTAAGTAATAGATTCTTTTTTCTATCAATTTTAAAAAAAGGAATATTAGTTTTCATTTAAACATAAAAAATATGAAAAGATTAATTTTTAGAATGTAATAAATATTCCTTAAATTCTTCAAATGATGTCTCTTTTTCCTTAAAAAGTCTTTGGAAACACAATTTTTTTAAATGGTGGTAAATAATTTAGTTTTATCCAACTATTCCTCCAAATCCAAAATTTCTTATTTACACACTATAAAATCAAATTCATCAGAATCCTATAATAGTTAATTTATCAGATTATCCCTTTATCGTATTTACTGTTGGATGGATGTTTTTATCTGATTATGTTTCCTCTTTAATTACTCAATTTCACTTTTCTAGTCATATAATTCTTCTTTTTATTCTTTATAAATCTCCCATTATTGATCATAAATTGATTTTTTGGGTTATATATGTACTTTTAATAAAGGATGGTATAATTTTACTTCTTATTATATCATCCATGATTCATGTAGTATGTTAAATTCATATTCATCACTTGGGTAATCTTCTCATCCTTCATTGTATAGTGGTAGTTTTGGTGGTTTTGGGTATTGTTTCATACTTTCCCTGAATAAGAATTAAAGATATTCTAATTGAGTGTAGGTCCCCTTGGTTTGATCTAAATAATTCATCCCAGAATAGATTTTTAATACAATATAAAGTGTACTAGGAAAATATGTAAAATAAAAATGGATTAATAATTGATGAGTATAAATGTAAAAATGAAAGAAATCAAATGACAAAAAAATTAAAAAATAATAAATTAAAAGAAAATGATTTTTTATAAATGTATGAATAAAAAAATTTCCTTAATAGAAAAATGTGTTATTTTTATGAAAATTGGAATGGGTTCTCTCAAAATATTTTTTTTACAAAATAAAACATAATTGATAGCCTTGTTCATTCTCTTTAGGAGTAAGTGAATTAAACAACAATTTTTATATTTGAAGAAAAGAGAAGTAGAAATAAATGAATGAATAAAATAAATAATAAAATTGATGTGTATTTTTTAATTTTATTAAATAATAAAAGATATAAAATCAGGAATATTTGGGGATGATAAAAAATAAAATTGCGAGATAATGAAAAGTTTTATATCTTTTTTGGAAAATTTTCTTAATAAATAATAACTGATCAAACCCACCACATAAAATAATTAATTATCATTATCCCTATTTTTAAAATCAATTTAATTATAATCCCATAATATTTTATCCCCTAAACCCTATGAAAATTAGCACAACCATTAATAATGAAGCGTTTGAACCATATATTAGCTTTATAATATACAATCATGGCACACTGCTTTGATAATTATTCAAAAGTAAACTTTTAGGTATATAAATAATTAATAAATAACTTAAAGTCTATAAATGTTAATTAATTAAGTATTTTTATTATATTAGAACCTTAAAATTATATACAAATCTCATTAAATTTTACATTTTTTCAATCAGGATTCACACAAACTCATCCTCCCATGTTATGTTTTTACTGGTTATGTTAATTAAATTTTAAGGATATAATTAATTGATCATATTTTGATGAACCCATTTAGGTTCATGAAATCAAATTAATTAATTAAAAATGTTTATATAATATTTACTACTGAATAGTTACGCTTCCATGGGGGATGGGTCATCATAGAAACATTATGTAAAATCATTATCAATTCACTTCACTATATAAAGTCAATGTTATTCTAATACATATTGAAAATAAATTAAAGGGATATGAAGGGTTTAAATTACTCTATTTCTCTCATTAATATTATTTATAAAATGGACTAATTTATCCCAAATTATTCTCCCTTCCTAGTTTTAATTCTTTATCATATCCACTTTTAGAGAGAAGGATGATATTACATGTTGTCTTGTCAATGAGCCTTTTTAACCCAATATAGAAAACCAGAGTGATTTCACCAAGACATTAATATTTTTTATTGATTATATCATCATTTAATACCATAACCATAATTCTAAAACATAGGTTAGTATAACACATTTAATCCTAAATCATATACCCTTCACTCTAATCAACAAATACATTAGCAGTTTTATGTTTAAAATAATCTAATCCCCATTTCATTGAGCTTAAACATCAACCAACACTCTCCCTTTTTAAATGTGTGTTATATAACCAAAAAAATAAAAGGTTTCATTGGATATCCTCTTACTTCAACTTTTCATAGAGATAACCAAAACCATTAGATATTCAAGGAACAAATATTACCATCATTATCTTCATGTTATCTTCCATTTAAGAGGTTCATTCCCTTCCTCATTACTATGATAGATACTTTCACTATTTATAATTCATGATATTAATGTTGATAATCAACCAATATGAAACAATTAAGGATCTTATTAGATATTGAGTAGTTATTCCAACTTCTCATTTCCACATTACATCACCCTAAGATTTGATAACATGTATTTTCTATTTATTTAATAATAATTGTATATTATCTTTCTTTACACACAACATTGATCATAGATGAACCATGTTATACTATTTAATTATATAAATAAATATGTTCCTTAATGAGATGAAAAATAAATTATATATTGATTATCAATTGTTTAAAATTTAAGATAGAATATTTTGAATGTAAAAGAGAAATTTATAAAAATACTTTTTCTATATTATCAATGTACTTTTATATTAACAGGTTAAATTAAAAACTATTGATAAATGATTCTAATGAAATTATTAGACTATATATTCATTAAAATTATCTAACATTCATTTAATTATGGTTACTATTCAAGGAATGATAATGAAGTTATTTCAGGATTTAAAAATTAATTTTATTCAAAAATGGTTGTTATTTCATTTTTTAAGTGGATATTATAAGTAATTTTAGAGACTTTATAAAATTTTATCTAAAAATTGTACATTATTTTTGAAATAATCTTATAGAAATTATATTAGAGTGAGGTTTTCAGATTTTTATGAAAAAAATCATTTATTTTATATAGATAATTTAATTTAAAATTACCATTATTTTTTTAATTTTTTGTTAAGTAAAATAATATCCCTTTTATTAAATTTAATCTAATTATTTCAATAGGAATGATAATTTTATTTTATTTTGGTATTGGTCCATTTTTATTTTTAAAAATGTTTTGTTAACTATTTTTCATTGTGTTTTTCATACTTATATTAAAATTAATTTATACTAATTTTATAAATTAATTCATTAAAAAGGTATTTTATATTCATAATAAATAGTTTCAAATTTATTAATGAGATCAATTTATTTTTCGTTATTATTATTGTTATCCTTGGTAAAAATGTAGTCACCGTAGTAAATGGGTAAAATGGAATAAAGGTTAAACCTTTATGATAATGTCATAGAGTATAATATAATTTATTATTATATGATTATATTGTAGATATTATCACCTTATATTTTAATTTTTTTTCTTTTTAGTTCCAATTTACAATTATTATGATAGTATTAATATTTAAAAGTTTTGAATAATCACAAGGGTTCCACTATCCTCACTTATAAAAGGGTGCCTCCTCTTCTCACTTATCCACACCACATGATATATTTACTCTGTATATATTTAGAATTTTTTTTTACCAAACTTCATATTATATGAACTAAAGGTTCTTTAATCACTAAAATACAAACCTAAATGGATTTTGGTGTATGTCGAATGTGGTTTTCCAAAGAAGAGGTATAACACATAATAGAGTTATATCAAGTTTACTTCTTTTTATACCTCCTTAAAACCAATAATAACATTTTTTTTATAATAATATTAGTATATTAAATATAATAAAAAATTATTATGATTATTTAACACCTATTTCTCTTCACAGTTTCCATCGTATGGGAAATGAAAACATTACACATGCGTATGTATGGACTACCACCTCTACAAAGTGATGTGTTTCAATTTTCATCATCGTCTCTTGTAGATGGTTATATCCAAGGATTAAATGAATATATATGATATTTATGATATAATAAATATTATTTAAAGGTGAATTTTTATTTACTTTTTTATTCCAGCCATTGAAAAATGGAAACAATACTCGTGTATTTGTATGGACTACCATCTCCACAAAGTGATGTGATTCATTTATCTTTTCCACTCTATATGGATTGTTATTAACGTGTATATAATTAATAAATATTATATTAATGAAATTATTTATAATATAGAGATGATGAAACAATCAATAAATTTCAAGCACATGAACCTTTCAACCAAAATATTCATGGAAAACATGCCAGTTTTCACCTAAATAACGATTTCAATGAAGAATTTTGAAAAAATGATAATTGGAAATTATAAGTGAATCATATATAGTAATATATATATTTATTAATATGGTTATATATTATATTTATAATAAATATATATTTATTATAAATGTGTATTTAATTCATATAAATTAATAAAATACTTGATGTAAGGGCTATTCATATCAATATTGTTTTATTGAGACATGTTTATTGTTATCCAATAAGTTGTGTTTTTATGGTATATATAAAAACCCTTTGATATATTTTTATCATTAATATATTCATATTCATGGTATTTAAATTCCAATTTCAAGTTATTTATTCCAATGCGTTTATGATTCAAAATTTACCAAAGTATTAAGGGTTTATATTATAATCTTATTTACTTTAAATATTATCTATGTTAAACATCCATTTAGGGAAATTGTATGATAAATATATTTTAAAACCAATATTTTATTTTCTACTATGTTTATTTCTACTATTCTCACATTTTAAATTTATTTTCCTCTCTTTTTTCACAAAATTATTGAGAAAATGTTATTAAGAAAAACTGACCATATTTCTCCAATTTGGATCGGGGATGTTTTTATTCAATGAATATTTTATTAAAATAAATTTAAATAGTTATATATATATTATTAAAATTTTTATAAAGGTATATTATAAAATTTTTTACTTTAACATCAAATTATGAAAATGATACTTTTCTAATATTTTTCATACAACTCACTTTATACTTTTTACAAAAGTGGGAATTGAATATTTTCTTTTAAAAATAGTTGGAATGAAAAAAATACCACCATCATGACCTTTATTAATAATTAATATTAATATATAATATTAAATTTTTTTACAAAGAAAATAGTGTTCACATATTTTTTGAAATTTTAGTTTTTAAAAGTTTCTAAGGAAAAGGGTTGTTTTCTCATGATTTTCAAAGTATATTTTAAATGATTTTATAAATTGATTTTAATATATGTCAAAATTATTTATATATTTTTATGATTCACGGCAGATATGATATTATATTACCATCAAATTCCTTTATTTATATAGATTATTGTGATGATGTTTTTAGAATGTATTCATGAAGCATGTTTCTTTCCACAGGGCAATTAAGTTATGAGGAAATAATCAGTGTTTTTATATTTCCATCTGCTTCCTTTCCTCGAAAGGATTATTATTAAATGATGAAATATTTATGAAAACATTTTATTTTCCATTAGTTATACTATGATGGAATTATTAATGTGTTTTATGATCTTATATAAAATTGATATCTGGTTTTAATTATGTGATGGGTGGGCCCAAAATTGAATAGCACTACAATTAATTAGGTAATGATTGATATCTCATAAGATAATGTGAAATAAAATAGGGAGTGTGTTGGATATTAATATGAGCCATATTGATATTAGGGTTGAAATAATATGTTATTATTTGATCAATTACATGATAGGGGTGAATTTCATTTTAAAAAGATTAGTTTAAAAAAATTAAACTAAATCAATTCACAAACATCTTTAAATAAAAATATAAAATTCGTACTTGTCCCTTAGTCTGATTAAAAAAGTAATGTAATTAGTAATGATTTCATTATAATAATTTAAATTAATAAATTTTACATAAGATTCAATCAAATTAGAGTAAATAGATCATATTCAAGATAGATACAATTATATCAATATGTCTTAAACTCATAGTAAATTTGATTAATAGTACATATTGTGGTTATCGTATTTAGAATGTTATGATAAAAATATTACATACATGAACAATAGAATTTTATACTTGAAAGAAATAAGTAATAGAGTCACAATGATGTAAGAATGACTTCTAGTTATTTAAAAATAATTGATCTCATTTAATATTAATATTAAGGTATCCACTATCCATTGATAATGGTGTCCCTTGTTTTTACATACAAGAAAGTTTTTCAATACTCATCAAGGAAATACCTCGATACAATGATCAAATTTGATTCGTCTATCTATCCCAAGAATCCCTTGATCTGATGGATCGTATTTTTCTTGTTATCCCTTCATTCCCTTAATAAGAAGATTGGATTATTTTTCTTTCTATCCCCACAAGCCCTCAATAGTTATCACAAATAGTACGTACAAAAAAATTCAAAGTGATTATTAATGAGACAACTTTCCATTTATTCCTTAATAATGACACTCTCTTAATAAATTAAAAATATTAAGAACAAGTTGTTCACGCATTAAAATCTTTAGAAAAAATTGAGAGCGGAGTGTAATCAGTAGCTTAAAACTCTTCAAATGACAATGTATTTATAGGTAGGCCTTTTAATGGTCACATTTTCTCCAATGGTCATATTACTCCATGTTATTCACAAAGAGTTGGAAACCTGGTACTTTAATGGCTCTTTTGAAACTTATTATTCGATGGTATATTTATTTACACCATTCAAGTGTAAAATATGTTCCTTATATTAGAAATCAATTTTCCATATTCATAATTTAAACTAAGTGAGTCTGACGAACTTCCATAAAAATGTCATTATGATGATCTCTATAAGTATGAGTTAAACTTTTATCGATTCCATTATTAGTCTAATTATGAGGACTTTGTTAGTAAAAAACACAAGATAGGAAATCTTAAATCTAATTTGATAAATGTGTATTCGATGTTTATCATATCTATACTCATTATGATAATAGTAATGAAGAAAGCTATTTTATATTCATAAATGATTCATAAATAATTCTAAGTATGGTGAAAGTTTAAGTTTTCTAATAATATATTCTAAAACAATTTGGACATAAACATTTAGTAAACTACATATAAAAAAGTGTTTATGATTTCCCAAAAAAAGGAGTAGAAATGTTAGACATAAAGAATATAACTCAACAAAGTGATCCAAGTTCAGTAAGGGAATTTTCAACTATGATAGTCTTGGAACTAAGCATTAAGTATGGAAATAATGTAATAGTGAGTGAACATGGGCCACTATGGGACAATTTCCACGACGATAGTCTTGGTAGTGATCCTTGAATAAGGATATGATTTTCTATGCATATGTGTGTTATAATAAAAAATATATTATGCATATGATATGGTCTCATGGCTCATGATTTATTATTGATTATTCTTAACTATTATGACTTATATTTTTTGTTATAACAAAGCCATATTCTATGAATTGTGGTTAATTATCTTTGAATAATTGGGTATGAATTCTTAAATTTAGGATCATGTTAACATATCATTATTTTTAGGTTATTCTAAATTATGATCATTGATTGATATCTCTTATGTTTACCCTTAAGGAGCATCTAATACCACCCTTTCTTATGTTTACATTTCAATATGTTATCAAGAAATTTTTTAAATAGGGTATGTCGAGTAAAGGTTCTATGTTAGAAAAAAAATTTGGGATATGTTTAATATCTTATATAAAATAAGCTAATTATATATATAGTCTCTGAAGATATTTACTTATTAAAATTTTGGGGTATGAAATTTTTATGTGATATATTGAATATTTATTGAAAATGATAAAATATTTATATATGAAATTATTTGGTATCTTTAGTGGTTATCATATCAAGGTTTAGTTATTTATAAGGATTAGGATTTCAGAAACATTGCTGAAAACCCTAGGGATAATTATATGTACGGGATCATATCCTATGTTTTTGGAAAGTTATATATTGTTTGGTTTTAATGTAATTACATCCCTTTTGGGATATAATTATGAAATATGGGATCTGACCCAAATTCACTTAGGGGTAAAACAATGAAAATGGTAGTTGAGAATTAACTAAATCTTTACCTAATACATGAAAATGAGTCCTAACTATGCTTCTAGTTTGACACTCCTGGGGGATATTCTTTGGTCATTACACATTCTCATTATGAACCATTATGATGAATGAGAGAATAGAAACGATGATAAACTATGATGATCTAAAAGTGATATATGATGAAATTAAAGTTTCATTGGTTGATAAAAGGTGTCATAATTTACAATATGTTTAGAATGATTTTTATATTTATATGATTTCTCACTTTGATTAATAATACTGCATACTCATGAAGTTTATTTTTGATTTAGTTAAAGGATGGAACCAAGAGGAATCATGTGAAATATTAATATGATATCCAATGAGATGATAATTTATATTAGAATCCAAATTAAATAGGATTTGGGATGAAAACTCTTGTAGTTATGATCATCAAACTCTCTCAAGCTATAAACAGAAACATTAATCTTATTGAAATTCTAAATCGAAAAAGGATGAAAAAACTCATTGTGGAGTATTTTATATAACAACATCCACCTTCCTTAAATTGTTCCTCAAATGTACTTCTTTTTGAGAAATGGATCATTTCTATAGAAAATATATTTTTCATTCTCTAGTTCTCAGAACATGAGAATGTTATTTTGGTTTTCTATTATTTGAAGGGTTAAGTTGATCAATAGTAGGTTTTTATCAGTAATATAAGTAAAGATGATGAAATATAATCCATGACATAAGAAGATTTTTATCATTTAGTTTTCATTAAGTATTTTCCCTAAAATATTCTCATAAGAATGGAAGTAAAATTATTGGAAATAAAGTAGAAGCATAAAAATCCATCAGAACATTTGAGGAAAATTTCATTAGATTTACAGGGTATGCTTCAGGTTTTAACATCAACCCAAAAATAGAATTCATAAGAGACTATGTACCTGAAATGAATTATCTATAAGATACTTTGTATCTATTAATAAATCATTTGATGTTGTCTCAAGCTAAAAATGAAGACTCAAGACTGTTGACACTGAGAAATGTGTTCCATGCAATTTTACACAGATATTAATATGTGAACCTCACTTAGACACCAAATGTTGAGTTTTTAAGTAGAAATATTTTTTTATGCTGGAAGAAGTACAAGATTATATTTACATGTGCTAAAACCCTTAACATTGTCAACTAGGATAAAAAATTTCATTGTGTGGGTCTATAAATTTTATGGGGGTTAGTGAGGGTAGTGAAGGGACCAGACCGAAGGGTTGGGACCGCAACCTGGTAGTGATCCCATGATTGGGTACGGGGGTGCTTCACTAGTGGTATGGAGCAGCTAGTTCACCCAATTCCCCCAAATCACTATCAGTGTGCAAGGTACCTATGTTCAACCTACCTACATGCCACCCACTTGTGAGTCCCAAAACCTTCACCTAGGGTCTTATATTTTCCTACAAATAGATTTTTGTGTTCTTCCTTTGTATGGTCAAATTTTCCCAAGGGTCGATTGCTACTCTGATCACCATAGTAATTCTCTCAGTTACTATGAACTCTCTAAGGTAGTTTTTTAACACCTAAAGAGAGAATAAAAGTTGGATAGTGAATCTTAAGTCCCATTGGGTTTAATGTAAATAACACTTGTGTGATTCATTCACCCAACCCCCTAATTTAAGAGGACTAAAATAACTACCCTTATTCAAATAGGAACTTGTGATTCTCCCTTCTGGGGATACCTATTGAGACTCTTGAAGGCTTCAGTTAGGCCTCACCCAAGTCTATTCATCTAGGTTCTTTTCTTAAAGTGCCACTAGTTCACCCTAACCCACTTGCATGGTGAACCTCTTGCACGATCCTTATTGTTTATCATCCCCTTACACCCTATACAAGCCATACATTATGCCTTACTCAAATCCACTGATGGTCAGGCCTCTTCTTCCTTTTAACCCTTCTCTGAAAGGGTCCTTGTTGAAACCTCCCATAATACCTCTTGATTTATAAAACCATAGGGAAATGCACATCATCATGTCTCCCAATTGGATTTGGATTTCTACATTCAGAGGTTTCCTTCACATTTACTAAAAGAGGGTAAAGATTCTCAAGGAATTTATATATTAGGATATATGAATATCCTTACCCTAGGAATAGTTTTAAAGAGTTTCCAATATCAGTTTCTATGGATAGGACACTATCAATCATTTCCCTTGTCTAAGATCTGGAGACACTATTCTTTAGTAAGTAGGGTGATTATTACAATTTAATTTACATTTTATCGAGAATGAAATCATCCTCCCTCAATACATGATTAATTTTAGGGTAGCCATCCTAGTGTAATCCTCTGTCTTTTCTTGATGGAGGTTTCACTTTTTTCTACACCCTGTCTCCTGGCCATTGAGTCAGAGAGCGGATGGGTACCTAAACCCTCTCCCCTACCACCTCAATGTCCCTGACCTTCATTTCTTCATAACCTTGTAATCTTATTCAATTTAATGTGAATATAGGTAATTTTTATAGCCCCAGCCTCTTCCTCCATAGCCCCAGCCTCTTCGATCAATGAAGGAGGAAAAGTGTGTGGTTTCTAAAATATTTTGCCACCTCTTGTTTCTCACACCACGCAAGACTCACATGATTTTAGTGGTTAATGAAGATCACGAAACCCACACAATCCACTTCAATTGATTTAATTATTAGAACTATGATTCCTATTAACTAGGATATGTAGGAAACCCACCAACTGCCTGAGCTCACTGAGCATCCTCCTTAGGGATAATCCCTAATCATAATTCCCTTAATCTTGGTATCCTTATAAGGAGTAAACCTCGAGTTAAAATCCAAAATCACCATGAGTTAAAATATCTTTCATGGTCCCTTCACTAGGGATATCCTTATCAGATGTAACCCACAACCTATCATCTCAAAGGGCCATTCTCCCTAGCGAGACATACACTTGAGGACCTCCATAGGCGTGGGTCCTCACTAATGAACTAAATGGGATTTGATTCCCATCCAATGGGATATGTAGGAAGGATCCATGAGGTTCAAACCCAACATTCTAAATCAATATTGTTCTTTCTGTTCCATATCCCCAGCAGGATCTAATTTAACTTGTAAAATCATGTCCCTCCCATGTTTCTTATGTTGTTTTTCTATAACTCACACACAAAACATTGTCTAGTAACCTTCCTCCTAGACGTCCTTTCCACATAACATTAAATTGTATTGTTGGGTCCTCTTCACATAACATTAAATGGTATATCATGTCCCCTTAATAGGCATCGAACTACATGGGTTCTTATTACTTTCACAAGGATACATAGGAAGACCATCTACGGGTTCGATCCCAACATCATAACAACTTCTTTCCCCTGGATGATGATAAATTCAAGAGTGAAATTAGTCCACCTAGATGACCAAAAAACTATTGAATTTCTAGAAAACTAGAATCGTCATTATAACATCCATAGAATCTCTAAGTAGTATATAATAGGATATCATCAATGTAGAACCTCATATATAAATATATATATATATATCCATTGATTAAGAACCTAGAATAAATACAAATAACTCTGAATTCCACACATGTGAATAATTGATTTATAATATTGGGATAACCCAAATCATACATGAATATAAATAAAGGATTCATGAACATATCTTAAATCTATAGAGAGTCCTGGAGTAGGAAGAAATACCCCCCAAAATAGTGTGATGAGCCCGACCTCCCATCCTCTCGACCAATGTGAGTTCTTAAGCATCGCAGGACATGATACCTAATGAGATCATGCCTTTGAGAAGTAGGTCCCTATGGATGTAGTACCATTGGGTGTTTTCATTTCCACAAAAAAACCCATTAAAAACCATTCGGAAATAAGGATTTCCCCAATAAAGTCACATTTCTTTCATAAACAAAAATAGTGAACCCAATTTGAAAGAATTAACTATGGAATATCCTTCATAATATAAAATGGATATACTGACCGATCTCCATATGAACATTATGTTTCCATAAATAATTCTCATTTATGATGGAAACAAATACTCTTATTGTTCTCATGATTTTAGGGAACATAAGAGAAAGATTTATTTTTTAGTAAACTCAAATAATAAGTCCCATTGAAGAAAAAAATAATCTTTATTATTATTGAAAGTGTGGAAGGAATAATGGGGAAGTCTCATTAAGAATATTGGTAAATTTTTAATGTGTTTAAATGAAGTCCGTTGAGCAAAATAATGTTTATGTGATGTGATGGAGTCATCATATGACACGTATGGAGAGAAAAATCAACTAAATTCACCACCTAGACTCCAATTATTCAATTTAATGTGGTATGGAAATTATAACAATCAGTTCACACATCAAAGGGTTAATGATGAAAATTAGTGTCAAAAACATCCCAATCTAAGAGATAAATAGAAATCAAATGTGATCACAACTATTGAAGTTGGTCTCAAAAATGAAGTGGAGTATGATGCACTGATGATCCAATTAAAAACATCAAGTGTATTATTTGGTCCCTGTTTAACCCACTCCTTTATACTTAAATTTTATTTATATGAATATCATCTCATTGACTACATGATTAATTTTAAATAAAAAAAATTTATGTGGTATGAAGAGTTTATCCAAAGTCTGTAAATCATCTCTGATAGAAACTTGTGGTAATGTGCTTCCCAAAAAAAATTTATTCTCCACCTAGTTGATTTAAATGTGATTATGAAAATGTATTATATCTATTTATATAGATTTCATAATGATTATTGAGTAAGGGATGTGGTAACAGCCTGAGATTTTGGGAATTATTTTTTTCAAATTAATTTATCCTTCTAGATATTTTTCATTTCATGCAGTACTAAAAATAGCTTTTCTATGTTGAAGCACTATGATTGGCTTATACGTCACACCAAGATAATAGTTCACTACACACAATATAAACATTAGATTTATCTACATGAAATATTGTTATTAGCTTGCGTTATATGCAATAATGAATTTCCTCGAAGACATGGGTAACATGAAATACTGGGTTTTACCAAAAAATTTATTATTAAAATTTGATTATTTAATATAATAAGATAAAACCTCGATGTTAAATTACAGGTCAGGAATAGTATTAAATAATATATTAGAATAGATGGTTTACAAAATATAATATGAATTAATAGTTTACCAATTAATTATAAATGAATATGAAATCTTATTTAATATAAATGGAAATATTATTATGGTCACAAAGTAGTTTACCCTAATAAATTTAATTTTCTTTTATGCCTTCCAATACACTAAGTGAAGTATTTCTTTCACATGGAACTGAATTGGTGTATGTTACATGAAACTGCGACTTAGAATATGTTACATGAAAAAAAATTTGGGAGTATGTTACACAAAACACCAAGTTGCCGTACTTTACATGAAACACCAACTTGGCATACGATGAACGCAATATCGAGTTTCTAAAAAACATCATTTTATTGTTATATTTATTTAAACGAGTTAGTTATAACCATGATATTAAAACTTATTAATAATAATTTTAATAACTACTTTTAAAATATTTTTATAATGGTTTTATGTAGATAAAACATATTTATATTGAAAGATATGATTTTTGGTATATTCCTTTTATGTTTAAAAATACCAATTTCTCAAATGAACTGCTATTAATATCCATATGTGAAAAATTATAAACTTAATTTTAGAAACATTTATAAATTTAATTTTATAAAATAAAATTAATTTTTGAATTCAAAACATTGAAATTATCCTAGGGTGAAGTTTTGGGGTTTTTCTCAGAAACATCATTTTTGATGAATAATGAAAACCACAACATTTTTGTTAAAAACTGACTTTTTGTTTAAAAAATTATTAATGATAAATTATATTTTAAATTTGTTTTAGAGTCAAATTAGTCCAATTATACATATATTAATACAATTTATTTCATTATAAACAATTTCACATTGAAATTGAATATAAAAACATAACAATCTTTTGAAAAAATCTCTACTTTAAAAACCTGTAATTTCGTCCCATCTGTCGGATTAGTATTAATCATAACTTTCCCACTTAAGTGAATTTAATTTCAAAAATCTTCCATAAACAATTTTAATAATTAAAATATTTATATTATAATATGTTCAATCTAATTTTTTACCAAAAATATTAGTAAAAGTGATTAAAATTAATCATAGTTATTAAGGTAAAATTTAGCTTAATTAGATACTAAACCTTAATCTTAGGGGATGGAATAAATTATACACTTTTAAAAAACCCATTTTTAGATTATTCAGCCGAAAAACATCCAATATTGATTTATCATTGTTTTTTATGACTTCTTTTAGTAAATAACATGTGTACAACTAACTTGTTTTCAAAAATTCCAAGTTAGTCATTTTCCTTCCCTAAAAAAGGCCACCAACTCTCCCTATTATTCACACATATAAAACCTCTTAACATCATAATATATCTTCCTAATACACTTCCAATAAATCATACCTTACTCCTTGAATCCTAAGTTTTTTCATTAGGCAATCCAAGGAGACCTGTTGGCACAAACAAAAAAGAGTTACCCGATTAAGAGGTAACTTCTTCTCTCAAGATCCTTTATTTTATTTTCCTTATCCACCCTATAAAACTCTATTTATTATATGATTATATAAAAAAATTAACCTCAATATAATTTTATTTTAATATGTAAATTCTTTTACATACACATACACTCACCTCTATCTAATGGGTAACGAACATACTGTTTTTGTGTATGGTGGGATATTGTCTCACAAAACGATGATTGTTAATTTTTGAATTAGCACCTATAATGGTGGCCATTATTATGGAAAATATTATTATATATTATATTTATAATTTATTTATGCTTCTGAAATTTTTATTTAGAATATACCTCTATTCTATCCATCTTATGTTGACACGATAATTTTGTTTGAGGAAGTGTATAGTATCGCCCCCTCAAAGAAATATGATTCGTTCATACACTACATGGACTATATTAAGGATGTTTTTAGTGAATATATATGATATATATGATATCATAAAGCTAATTTGATAATGATATATATATATATATATATATATATATCTATGTGTGTGCGTGTCTTTTACATTCTTTCTCTCAACACAACAATTAAATAAAAATAGCATTAATGCTTACGTACGTCCTACTGTCTCCATGAATGGTTTATTCTATTTCATACTTATATATTATATAGATTATTATAATAAACATATAATATATATAAATGATATTTATATTATTTTTTACATTTTTTAATCATGATATAAGTATAATTACTCAATATATAACAAATTAAGACACAAGAAAAAAACAAAGCAAATATTACCCGAAGTGTAACATTAACATGAAGCTGAAAAAAAGCGGGTAATATAAAGTAATAATATATACATATATGGTATTGTATAAAATAAAATGGTTATTTAAAATTTTTATAATAAATTTTTATTTATTAAATAAAATGTTTTAACAAGTACGATGAGAGTCAAGAACAAGGTAAGTGAATTTCATCTCACTTTTTATTTCTGTAAGATACTTGATTTATTCACCACCAACTTCTTTTGAGTGGTGTTTATACAGAAAATGGATGTATTATATGATAAATATAATTAAATTTATGGTTATTTATCTCTTCATTCTATCATACTTATTTCATGGGCTCAATGCTTCAAAAGTTACCAAATCGGTAAAGTGGTTTTGCCTTCAATTGCCTTCTTAGAGACACATGTTTTGTTATTCATGATGTTCTTTAATGGGTTTTATATTATTATAATTTACATGATATTAATAACCTTTTTTTCATGATATTTTATTCTTCATGTAACTTTGTTTTCTTACATTAAGAGTATGAACCCATGTAACTAAGTGTTAAGTGTTTATTGGAACAATCTCATCACTTTTCGAGATTTTTAATGATTTTGATTCATTGATGAAATATTATGGTCCATATCCCAATACATTCCTGAATTTTCTTATCCTATGGTTATTCGTACTATATTCTTGTATTGGTACCATTTAATTCTCTTTGTGACATATGATAGTTAAAAATTGTTTTTTAAGAAAGCCCGACTTTACCCACTCTTCGGTCGGAAACTATTTATTTCAAATATCATGTTTTCAAAAATGTTTTCAAGTGATCCTTGAAGAAAATTTACAAGAAAAAGGTATTTAAATTTTTTATGGTTTTTAAATCATGTTTTATATGTTTTCAAAACTATTTTCAAATAAAATGAATTTCAAAAATTTATTCAATCTTATTTTATAATTTTTTAAGAAAAATACTTTTTAAAATTTTTATCAGGATTTATTTATAAGTTTTAAATGATTTTTAAAAGTAGTGGATTTCAAAAAATTTAAAAAATTATTAAATAAGTTTTCAATCAAAATGGTTTTCAAAAGTTTTCAGGTTTTTAAAAATCATTTATCAAAAATAAATCATATTTTCCTCCACAATCTTTTTCAGAACATATTTAAAATTTATATTCCATCTAAGATGACATATATTTATGTTACTCATTCCTTTCTATGAAATGATATAAATGTTTTATTCATATTATTTCTATAAATTGTTTATGATTTTATATCATTCTTTATATGAATCTAATTTCTCTTCATTGAGTTATCTTCTTTGAAACATGCTTTTTTCATGGGTTATGCTTTCATTAAGTGATTGTGAAACATATCTATTTTCATAGTATATGATTTTATAAAATATTAATGATACCCATTTAATTTAATGGGTTATGATTTGATGTTTATATAACTTATGTTTTTATGGGTCATGATATGATGAATGTTTTATTTTGTTTCACATGAATGAATGATATTATAATGAGATGGGTGGGACCTATATCTACCTTCAATGAATTGGGTAATGATAAATGTCTTATGAGCTCAATGGGTATATGGGAGGGAATACCAAGCCCGAAACAAGATGTTATAAAGGAGTACATCCCAAGCCTAAAATAATGAGGTACGCTGGAGGAGATCCCAAGCCTGAAACAAGAGGGTTTACAAGAGGACATCCCAAGTCTGAAATAAGAGGGCCGATGGGAGGAAATCCCAAGACAAAAACAAGAGGGTACATAAGAGTACATCCCAATACCGAAACAAGAGGGTCATGGAAGGGAATCCAAATACCAAAACAAGAGGGTATACGGGAGGAAATTCAAATCTAGAAACAATAGTGTATCCAGGAAGAGATTAAAATCCTGAAACAATAGGGTACATGGGAGGACAACCCATGCCAAAAATAAGAGGGTAAATGGGAGGAAATTTCAACCCTGAAATAAGAGGGTATATGGGAGTAAATCCCAAGACTGAAACAAGAGGTTACGCTGGAGGACATCCCAATACCAAAACAAGAGGGTACACGTGAGGACATACCAAGCACAAAACAATAGGGTATATATAAGGAAATACCAATCCTGAAACAAGTGGGTAAATGAGAAGGAATCCCTTGTATGAAGCAGGTAAACTATTGATTATCACTTCCTTACATGTCACAAAGGCCTTGTTAGGCCACCTAGACATAGGGGTTTTATATGTGTTTTCCAAAATTCCATGTCTTATTCCTATGTTATGATTTTATAAATTGTTTTATTTATTTAATTAAGATTAATGTCTTATGAACTGCTAATATTTATTATGATCTCTTATATTCAAGTTATGATCTTCAAAGTTTATGCTCAAGTTCCATACACTTTTTCATGTTATGCTTTCACATTTCATTTATTTTCCCTTAATGTGCATATGAGCTCACTTATTTCTTATATTTCATTTCCCCAAGTTATGAAGAAAGGTTTTAGGTAGAATTACTAAAGGAGGAGATCTTTATTGGAGATTTTGAAGATCTTTCACCAAGATATATGATTTTTTTTCCATGTTTCCAAAGGAACTAAAGTATTATTGTCCTCAGGCATGTATTTTTGTAATGTACTAAATATTCATCTAAAATGATATAGAGTCCATGTATATCAAGTATAAGTATCTATAGTTGATATCAGAGGAAATATTTATTGAGTCATTGGAAAATAGGATGATAAAATTTTAGAGATATCCCTACATATATTTATTAGTATATGTCTAGGGATGTCTCTAAAGATAATTATAAGGATGAGTCAACATTTATGAAAATGTCTTAGAAATTTGTAAATAATAAAGTTAGTGGTTTCCTATAAATACATTTGTATCTATATACTAAAATTGGATGAGGCTTTATAATGAATTTTCCTAGGAGTAACAACTCTGACAAGATGTTCTGGGCCTGATTCGGGGTAATCTAGTACAAGACAATGGGCCTTACTGCACACATGGTTCGAAACTCCCATGGGATATGCTTTGGTAATTAAAAAAATATTTATAAACCATCATGAGGGATTTAAAAAGAGTATTATTATGAATAACATTGAATAAATGTAAGGTTTCATAGATTAAAATAGTATCATCCATAATCTAGGCATCATATAAGTACTTTTTCATGATTATATGGTATCCCATTATGATAAATGTTCCTCACACTACGATTTATTGTTTTAGTCAATAATAAGAATTATAAGGAACATGGTTACCATTGAATATTTCATATGTGGAATTTATGGTCATTGTTATTATTGATTTCCCAAGTTAAAATATCATAAATATAATCATGAAGGGTATGAGAATTTGTTATATCTCTAAGGATAAAGAGTCCAAA
Organism: Viscum album; assembly: GCA_963277665.1. Lineage (NCBI taxonomy): Eukaryota > Viridiplantae > Streptophyta > Magnoliopsida > Santalales > Viscaceae > Viscum > Viscum album. The sequence continues at coordinate 273,019,769 of OY728130.1, forward strand.
AACAATATTTCAAAGCTATGTGATTCTCTTCGAGTATTGTTTACATAAATCATAAGATGAATTATTATATTGAGGTTATGTAACCATAATAAATTATTTATATTTCATATTTGTGGAAATAGGTATTAAGGAATAAGTTGATGAATACTAAGTAATGGTTTAAGAATAAAGTTGTATGAATAAAGTGTTTTTGAATTCAAATATTATGAATTATATGAGTATTTTCAGTATACCTTTTCATTCAAGACTGAAAAGAATATGTTGAATGGTGATGAAGACATGAAAATGTGAATTTATGGAAATATTATATATTTATTAAGGGAAGGAAACCCTTAATTAATGCCTGATGTTAAGATAATGATGTTTGTATAAAGACATACTGGATATGAATAAGTAAATTAATGGTATGGATTACCCTGAAGCTGATTATTTAAAAAATGTTCAATGTCATCAAGAATGAAGTTACATAATTTTTTTGAGGAATAGGTCCAACATACTTTTAAATAATGAATCATTCATGATTTATAAAAGGATTTATGGTTATTAAGGTTGTTACCATGTTTCAAGGGAATATATGATGATGGTATTCACATGTTTTTAATATGACAACTTGGTGTTACATCGTGACACATGGGGGATCAATGTTAATTAGATTTCATTATTTTATTTCTAAATATTTTAATTTTCATATTTCATAAGGGTTATAAGCTTAACTCTTTATGGAATTTTTATGTCAATCTTCAAATAATGTTTTTGAGATTAATTTATTATCTCAGCACATGAGGACTTATGAATATTGTATAACCTATTTGTGTTTATAGTAATTGAATAATGTAGGGTTGAATTATCATATATATCATGATCTATTATTACATTAGAAAAGAATTATCATTCGTATATTAGGGTAAGAGATAAAGTGGGAATCTATCAGGGAATAACCAAATGTCTGTATTATGCATAAGAAATAGGTTAACATCAAGTAAGTATATTCCATATATTCTTGTTCAATAAATATAATTAGTCAATGATAGTATAATGATAAAAAAATATGATATTCTAATACCTTAATTTTTATTGTGTTGATGGCCTTTTAAATCATCGGAGATTTACGACATGAAGGCCCTCAACATTTCATTGACCATTCACTTTTTTGTGATTGATGGCCTAAATAACTCCCTATAAATAATTATGATTTTACTCTATGTATACTATTAACTCCCAACCTATGTTTTCCTATGAGTAAACTTTCCTATATATTATTTAGGGTAACCCTTATGGTTCCAAATTTCCCTTTTTAAGGGAAGTTTTAGTATTCATTTTTATGATGTTGGTTTCTATGAATGAAACTTTTGAGTATTAAATCTTTGATAAACCAGACGAATTTTGAGGGTGAAATTAATTTTAAGGCGGGTAAAATGTAACACCCCAAGATTTTGTGAATTATTTTTTAAAATTAATTTATTCTTTAATATATTTTTCCATTCATGAAATACTTAATATAGTTTATTTTATATTAAAGATCTATGTTTTGGATTTCATTATATGAAACACCAAGGTAATCTTACACTAAACACAACATAAACATTAGCTTTCTCTATATAGAACAACAAGGTTAGCTTGCATTATACACAATACTGAATTTCCTTGATGACTTGTGTAACATGAAAGACTGAGGTTTACCCAAAAATAATATATTATTAAATTATTATTATTTAATATAACAAGTTAAATATTTGACGTTAAATTAGAGGTTATGAATAGTATTAACTAATTTATGAAAATATATGGTTTACACAATATAATATGAATTCTTAGGTTACAAATTTATTATAAATGTATATAAAAACCAATTGAATATGAAATTAAATATTATTATGGTCACAAAGTTAATTTACCCTAATAAATTAAATTTTCATTTATGTAATGCAATGCACTAAGTCAAAAATTCCATTCACATAGAACTGACTTGGAATACATTACACACAACACCAAAAAGGTGTATGTTACACGAAACACTGATTTGGAGTATGTTACATTCAAAATTAACTTGGTGTACATTACATGCAACATCAACTTAGCATACGATGCAAACAATACCGAGTTTCTATGAAACATCATTTTATTGTTATAATTATTTAAACAAGTTAGTTATAACCTAGTCATTAAAACATAGAAATATGAATATAAATAACTAATTTTAAAATATTTTTACAATGTTTTTATATAAATAAAATGTTTTTATAATGATGGATGTGATTATTTGTAATGTCCTTTTATGTTTAAAAATATCATTTTCTCAAATGAACATCTTTTAATACCCTTTTATAAAAAATAATAAAATTAATTTTATAAACATTTATAAATATAATTTGATCAAATAAACTTAATTTTTGAGTTTATAACATATAAATTATCCTAGAGTTAATTTTTGGTATTTATCAGAGAAACTTTCATTTTTTGATAAATAGTGACAACTACTGCATTTTAGTTAAAAATTGTTTTTTGTTAAATAATTATTAATGTTAAATTATATTTTAATTTCCTTTAGAGTCAAATTACACCAATTATAAATATATTAATACAATTTAGTTAATTATTAACAATCTGATATTTAAATTGAATATAAAAACATAACAAACTTTTGAACATTTTTCTTCTATAAAAACATGAAAATTTGTCACATCTATTGAATTACCATTAATATTAATTATCCTACTTCTATTAATTTAATTTAAAAAAAACACAAACCATTATAATTATTATAATATTTTGAGTCTTATAATATCAAATTAACTTTTGACCAAAAATATTTGTAAAGGTTATTACAATTAATCATAACTATTGAGGTAAAATTAAGCTTAATTTGGAATAATCCTTAATAATAGGGTCCAAATAATGTATAAACTTATACAAAACCCATTATATATACATTAGTCATCTACAGACCTTCCATTATTGATTTATGTTGTTCTTTAATGACTTTTTTTAGGTAAGAACATATGTTCCTTCCCTATAACAATCTGCCACCTCTACCTCTTCTTCACACCTATATAACATATTAATATAGTCCAATACCTAAAAAATAAACTTATTATAAATCCTAATTTCCTATTATAATTCTTTCCTTGGGCAGAAGGCAATCTGAGGAAGCCTTTTGGCACAAACCAAAAGGAGTTACCTGATTAAGAGGTAACACATTCTCTCAAGATCTTTTCTTTTATTTTCCTTCTCCACCATCTATGAATCTCATTATTATATTATTATATAAAAAATTTATCCTCAATATACTAGTATGTTTTTATGTAAATATTTTTATTTACACTTACACACACCATTGTCTAATGGGAAATGAAAATATTGTTTCTATGTACGGTGAACTACAGCCTCACGAAATGATGATTGTTCATTTTTCTATTACCACCTATCTTGGTGGACCTTATGATGAAAAATATTTTCATATATTGTATTTATTATATTTATGATTTCTTTATTATTCTTAATTTTTTATTCATAACATACCTTTGTGCTTTCCATCTTATGTAAACATGATAATTTCGTTTGAGGAAGTGTGGACTACCGCCCCCTCAAAGTGATATGATCCATTCATACACTATATTGATTGTAATAAGTATGGTTTTAGTGAATATATATGTTATATATGATATAAAAAATTTACATTAATAATGATATATATGTACATACATATATACATATATACTTATATGTATTTTAATTTCTTTCTTTTAACAAGACAATTAAACAGAAATAGCGTTCATTTGTGCGTAGGACCTACCATCTCCCTGAACAGTGTATTCTATTTCATACTTATATATTATATATAATATAATAATAATAATATAATTTATATACATGATATTTATATTATGTTTTAAATTTTTGAATCCTGATATAATTATAAGGACCGAAGATATAGAAAATTAATACATAAGTGAAAAACCAAGAAATTATTACATGAAGCATAACCATAATATGAAATTGCTAACAAGTGGGAAATATAAGGTTATAATAAATAAATATATGGAATTAAATATAATAATATGGTTTTATAAAATATTTATAATAAATTTATATTGATTACACAGGTGGTTTGACCAAGTACAACGAGAGTCAAGACACAAGGAAAAGGGATTTCATCTCACTTTTTATTTTGGTGAGATAATATCTTTATTCACCACCCATTCCTTTTTAGTGGTGTTTATACTATCCCTAGATTTATTATGTGATTATTATACTTAAAATTATGTATATTTACATATCCATTCTATGATCATTATTTCATGGGTTTAATGCTTCAAAAGTTACCAAATCAGTAAAGTAGTTTTGTCTCAAATTTCCTCCTTTGAGACACATGTTTTTTTACACACCATGTTCTTTAATGATATGTATATGATTCCAATTAAAATTTTATTAATATAATTATTTTAATTATATTTTATTATTCATGTAATTTTATTTTCTTACATAAAGATTATTAACCCATGTGTTGGGTGAAAATCTCTCAAGGTATCATTGCAGCATTTTTGGGTTGGTTGTGTTTGTGGACAAAGTAGGTTTTCATGGTGAATTTTCAAGTTCCAAATAACTTTTTGACAACCCATATTGACAAAGAACCCTAAAAAAGGAATGGAAGATCTATAGGTGTTACAAAAAGAGCAGATATAAGGTGACACTAATTTCTAGTGTTTGCCAAATTTTTGCTGTCCAAAATTTGGAGTTTGGTGAGCATTGTGAAAACCAAATTTCTATAAAGATATCATAAAAGTATAGAAAGTGTAGGATATTTTCAAAGATAGTTTTCATGAAGTTGATTTTTAAGTTTTATGGTTATCTCTATAATTACAATGAGCTTCGTGACTGGTAGAGGCGAAGAGCATTGCAACGGAGCATTGCGGCGGAAAAAAGGTTTTGAAGGAAGGCTTTGTGGTTATGGGGGAATCGCGGTGATGGTGAAAAAGAATTTATGGAATGCTCCACGATTTTGATGAGCATTGAAATCTGGAAAATTTCCTTTGATATTATCGAAGAAGATATAATTTTGGTTGAAATTTCAGAGCTCTGTGAAATGGGACTACGTGCCACTGACATGGCGTAAATGGTTCTAGAGCCAGTAGGAAACACCTATACATAGGCCTCCACCCATGAGAGAATATTAGACAGTTTTCTTGAAAAATATATATCTCTCAAATCGAAAAGGAGGTTCATAGAGATAGTGTTATTTGGTAAAGGAAGAATATTTGTGGTAGCTAATCTAGCTCCATGAAGGAGGTGTGCTTCGCAAAGGCTTCTTCCAGAATTGCGAAAGCAGTGCACTGTATGATGGCTTCCACTCTGAAAATAAGTTTTCTCTATGAAGAAGTTTTCTCTATGAATTATTATTCACCACAACTAATTTTTCTCTGCGAAATTTTGTGCTTTTTGAAGCGGTTGGAACATTGCAAAGGCTTGTTTTATATTTGTAAAAGAAGGAGCTTTGTGAAGCAGTGAGCTTTTCAAAAGTATTTTAAAGGTAATTTCCACATGTTCAGTGGAAAAGTGATATTCATTAGTGGATGAAAATTGGAATTCAACAGAGTATCTATATAAATAAGTGGATGAATTAATCATTTATAATGAATGGACCTACAAGCCTATAAAATATGAGTGGAACTTCGGCAGAAGCAGTGAAAACATCAGTTGAGAGAGAAGTGAGCTTCCAAATTGTGATTGGTTGTAAACTAGTAGCGACAGTGAGTCCACTTAGAACTTGTAAATAGTAGTGTGCTTATAGTAGATTTGGAACATCATCACATTGTCATTCTATGCTCCTTGGGAATATCCTATTGAGGGTGAGCCAAGTAAAATTGATATGTCACGTGCATGCGTTAAGTTTTGTTTATACTCTACAATGGGAAGGAGAGAGAAGAGAGTTTTCTCTAACAATGAAAAAAGATAAAAAGGGGTAGCTGTTTTAATATATCTTACCATAATTCACCCCCCCCCCCTCTTAGGGTATCTAACCTAGTGGGCCTAACACCATGTAACCAAGTGTTAAGTGTTTTTTAAAACAATCTCAGCACTTTTCAATAATGTCAATGATTATGATTCTTTATAGAAATTTTATGATCCATCTCTCAAGAAATTCCTAAATTTTCTTATACTCTAATTATTCATGGTATTTTCATGTATTGGTGACTTTGAAATCTTTTTTTACATAGGATAGTTAATAAAGTGTTTTTAATATGGCCTGAAATTACACTCTCTTTGGTCAGAAATCTGTTTATTTCAAAAATCGTGTTTTGAAAAATAATTTCAAATGATCCTTGAAGACCATTACCAAGAAAAATGGATTTTAAAAATGATTTAAGGTTTTAAAGTTTCCTTTATATGTTTTAAAATCTATTTTCAAATAAAAGTGTTTTTAAAAATATTCTCAGTCTTTTTTTATAAGTTTTCAATGAAAATGGTTTTCAAAACATTTTTCAAGATTTATTTATGACTTTTCAGAGATTTTTAAAAGTAATGGTTTTCAAAAAAAATTAGAAGCCTTATTTATAAGTTTTTAAATTTTTTATAAATTAATGGTTTTCAAAACGTTTTCAGAATTCTTTTATAAGTTTTCAAGGAAAACTGTTTTCAAAAGGATTCATGTTTTTTAAAATAATTTATCAAAAATAAATTATATTTCCTTAAAGAAATGTTTTAAAAACAGGTTTAAAATTTATTTTACATCTAATGTGAAATCTGTTAATGTTACTCATAAATTTCTAGTAAATTATATAAAGGTTCCATTCATAGTATTTTTATGAATGGTTTATTCTTTGATATCATGATGTATATGAATCTCGTTTCTCTTATACGAGTTATATGCTTTGAACCCCGCTTCGTTTCACAGGTTATGCTTTCATTAAATGATTACTAAACCTATATATTTTCACAGTATGTGATTTGATGAAATATTAATGATACCCATTTTATTTCATGGGTTATTATTTGATGTTTATAAAACCTATGATTTCATATAGGTCATGATATGATGAATGGTTTATTTTGTGGCACATAAATAAATTATGTTATAATGAGATGGGGGGGACCTATATATACCTCCAATGAATTAGGAAATGATAAGTGTTTTATGAGTATAAAGGGTGCATGGGAGTGAATCCCAAGCGTAAAACAATAGGGTATATTGGAGTACATCCCAAGCCTGAAATAAAAGGGTGCAAGGGAGGACATCCCAAGCCTAAAATAAGAGGGTATATGGGATGACATACCAAGATTAAAACAAGAGGGTATACAGGATGACATACCATGCCCGAAATAAGAGGGTATAGGGGAGGCCATCCTAATCTAGAAATAAGAGGGTACACGAGAGGGCATCCCAATTTTGAAACAAGAGGGTATGTAGGAGGACATCCCCTGCCCAAAAAAAGAGGGTATACAAGAGGACATCCCAAGCCTGAAACTAGAGGGTACATAGGAGGACATCCCATGCCCTAAATAAGATGGTACATGTGAGTACATCCCAACCTAGAAATAATAGGATATATAGGAGTAACTCTAAAGCCCAAAACAATAGGCTACATGGGAGGAGATCCCAATCCTGAAACAAGAGGGTACACAGGAGGAAATCCCAAACCCTAAAGAAGATGGTATATGGGGGTACATCACAAACCCAAAATAATAGGTTACATGGTTGGGAATCCCAAGTAAAAAGCATGTACACTGGTGATTAACCCAAGCCTAACACGTTATAAAAACCGTGGTTGGCCGCCATGACATAGGGGTTTTATATATGTTTTCAATAATTCCATGTTTTATTTATATGTTATACTTTCAGGTATTATGTTCTTTATTTATATATGATTTACATAATATGAACATTAAATATTTATTATGATCTATAATATGTAGGTTATGATCTTTAAATTTTATTCTCAAGTTCCATATCATTTTTTTTATGTTATGCTTACACATTTCCTTTATTTTATCTTACTGAGAATAAGATCTCACCTCTATCTTATGTTTCCTTTCATAGAGTTATAATGAATGGTTTTAGTTAGAATTAATAAAGGTGTATAAATTTATGGGAGATGTCGACTATATTTCACCAGGATCAGATATTTTAACTCCATGTTTCCAAAGACCCTAAACTATTACGGTCCTCAGGCATGTATTTTTGTAATGTACTAAATATTCATCTAAAATGATATAATATCCTTTTATTTTAAGCTTGCGTAAATATAGATGTCACATTAAATATTATAAATCAACATATGATCATCAATTAAAGTTAGTATTAACATGAAATTATAATGTAAATTAGTACCCTTATATGGGTCTTCTACCTATTCACGAGGGGTATTTATCTCAAATGGTTGGGGAGAAACTATGAATTAAAGATATTCCCATTATTTTAAAATATGATAATGTATTTACAAAATAATTTCATACAATTACCTATAATTATAATGTTTATTTTTCAACATAACTCACACCTCATGCTATATCAATTTTAAGGACTCCTTATTAAATAACCCTAATCAAGTTATAGGAATTGAAGAAGCAACTCTTGGAGAACCTATAAAAGGGATTCATATTACTTTGTATATTTCCATGGGTTGAACCTATTAATTTTGTGAGGAAGAAATAATGGTCAATGTGTCTTTTCATTTATTATTGTGAACTTGATAAGATTAATATCGTGAACAAGCATCCTTTACCTTGTATTGATGACTCATTTCATCAACTACAAAGAGCTCACTACTTTATATGTATTGATATTCATTTTGTATATCATAAATTTAGGGTAAAAAAGGAATATATACCTTATATAACCTAATATAAAGGAATATACAATATTAATTTATAATTATCTCATTTGGACATACCAATTTCCTTATTATATTCACAGATATAATCAATAGAGTCTTTAAATGTTACCTTGATCAGTTTGTGGTAGTCTTTATATGTGATTTTATTATATTTTCATATAGTAAGGAAGACCATGAAGATCACTTGATGAATTCATTTAAGACCCTGAGGAAAGATATGTTGTATTCTAAATTTATGAATTCTGAATTTTGGTTACATAAAGTTTTATTCTTAAGTCATATAATTTTAAGAGATGTTATATCTGTGGATTCTTTAAATATGGATGTTACTAAGAAATGGACTAGAAAAATGATGGAAATTAAGATCCATATTTTTATTTGGTTGGCTGAATAATACTTATTATTTGGGAGAAGATTTATTATGGATATATAATACAATAACCATGTTGACATGAAAGGGAACCAAGTTTCTTTGGATAAAAGAATGTGAGGAAAAATCCAAGGAGCTGAAAAAATGGTTATTTAGTACAACTGTACTTACGCTACCATGAAATAAAGAATTATTTAGGTCTATTTTGATGAATTAAATGAGATACCAGGATGTGTTCTTATATATAATGACATGGTTGTATCATATGCCTCATGAAAATTAAAGGTTCACAAATAAAGTTACCTAACTCATGATTTAGAGATAGAATCGGTAATTTTTACATTATAATTTTGGTGGAATTATCTATATGCTAAAAGATGTCATATATATACTAATCATAGGATCTTGAATTATATATTGAAATATAAATAGTTGAATACGCACTAAAGGAGATGGTTGTAGTTGATTAATGATTAGGATTACTCAATACACTACTACCCCAAGAAGGTGAACCAAGTGGTTGATGCTCTAAGATAGAAAGAACATGCTAGTATTTCTATGATAAAGATTGAAATAGATCGAATACTTATGTATTTTTAGAATATAGACTTTGAAATCATAGGTAAATAGTAAATATCATATGTTTCATAGATTAATAAAAAACCATCTATCTATGTGAATATTAAAGAGGCATAGAAGGTGGATTTAGAACTTCAGAAGAAGGTAATGAATATTCTTGGGTGTAATCATGACTGTGTTGTAATGATAACGTTAAAGAACCAAGTACGTGTCTTATCAATACTAGACATAAAGAAGTATTTGTTCAATAATTCTCATAGTTCATTATTATCTTTTATCCTAGAAGAAAAACAGATGTTGACAAAACTCAAAGAGAATTTCTGGTGGGATGATATGAAAATGAAACTTTCATAGTATATATCTTGATGTGTAGTATGTTAGCATGTTAAATTTGAGAGACATAAATATAAGGGGATGTTATAACCATTACCCATACTATAATGATAATTGGAAAATATTACTATTGATTATCTCATTAGACTCCGAAAAACATCTAAAGTCTATTATGTTATTTGGGATGTAGTTAATCACCTTATGAATTCATCACATTTCATTTATATAATAGATTATTTTTCTCTTGATTATCTTTCCAAGATATGCATTAAGTGGTAATGTTTCATAGAGTACCATATTCTATTGTACCTTATTAGGATTTGATGTTTACCACTAAATTCAATACAACAATTAAATGGGTGTTTAAAATGGGATTGATATTTAGTAGTACATATCATCCTCATACAGATGGTTGGTTTAATAGGACCACTTAAACTCTAGAAGATATTCCAACTACTTTCTCTATGGATTTAAAATGTGGTTATAATCATTAACTTCCTCTAGTAGAATTTTCTTACAACAAAAGATTTAACCCTATAACTCATATGGATCATTATGAATCCCTCTACAGTAATAAGTGTAGAAATATAACATGATATAATGAAGTTAGAGAAATAAAACTATTGGGATGTGACAAAGTTGATTAAATTTCAGAGAAGGATAAAGACATTTAACAGCACATCAAGGATGTTCAAAGTTAACATAAATGTTATGCGTACATTTGTTAGAAAGATATAGAGTTAAAAGTTTGTGAAACTTTATTCCTTAAAATATTTCCTTGGAATAATTTTATGATATTTTAAAAGAAGGTAAATAAAATACTTAGACATATCAATCCCTTCAAGATACTTGATCTTATCAATATGGTAGATTATCAGTTGAAAATTACACTGAACCTTTCCCAAGATCATGACGTGTTCTATGTATCACTTTTGAGGAAGCAAATATCTAATATTTCAAATGTAATGAACTCAAAATTTATACTGTTGTATCATGATCTTTCTTATGAGGGACAAACAGTGTAGACTCTAGATCGTTGAGAGAACGTGCTACGAAACAAGACCACTCATATAGTTAATGTTTTATTTAAACCATAAATTTAAGGAATCTACATGAGAACTTGAGGATATAATGAATCATAAGTATCCTCATTTTTTATTGGAGTTACAGAATCTCGAGGGTGAAATTCTTTTATAGGGGTCGAATATAACACCCTAATATTTTAGAAAATATATTTTCTCTTTATTTAATTTTAAGTGTTTAAAAGATTTATTTACATTTAAAACCAAGCATAGAAAAACCATTTTATTCTATTGAATTATATTTATAATATTTTTCCCTTAATAAAATGAATATCCAATTATACTGTAATTATCAGTTTGTATGAAATGATCATAAAATATTTTGATGTTAAAAGAGATAATTTTCATAAAACCATATTTATATGTGCAATGTATATTTATATTAATATAATACATTATTAATTATTAATAAAATATTCTAACGAAATTATTATATAATATATCCATTAAAATTAATTTACATTTAAATAATTTTATATATTAGTCAAGAAATGAAGAAAACATTATTTTATGCTTCAAAAATGGGTTTTCTAATTTTTTGTGTGAATATTATAATTATTATTTTTTAAATTTTAGAAAAAATCACAAAATTTACATAATTTTTAAATAATCATGTCAAGATCATATTATAGTGATGTTTTCATGTTTTTATAGAAAGATTGACCATAAGTGAATAGTGAAAATAACGATTTTTTCAGAAATATCAATTATTTTATTTAAATATAATAATTTAAAAGTCCTGTTATATTTTTAATGATGTTTTAATGTAACAAAATATTTCTTTATTAAACATAATATATTTAAAATCCATACTGATTAAAAATTTATTTATATTGTTTATAAACTCATTTTATACTTAAAAACAATTTTCTCTAGAAACAGTTTTTCATTGTGTTTTAGAAATATATATTATAATTTATTCCTTCTTACTCTACTAATTAAATCATCAGAAATTTATTTCATATTTGGAATCAATATAATCAAATTTATTAATGTGATAAATTTAATTTTTGGTCATTATGAATAGTCACCTTTGTGAAAATATATTCACTATGATAAATGGGTAAAATAGGTTAATTAAGGTCAAAACATTGTGATAAGATCGCAAAATATCATTTTAATTCTTATTATAAGTTTTAATTTTGAAACATACTATATTATATTCAATTGTTAATTATTTTATTTCTATATTACAGTGATTAAGATGCTTATAATATTTAAAAGTTAAGAATAATTACAAGTGTGACACTCCCCTCACTAATAAAAGGGAACCTCCTCTTATCCATTCTCCCCACCACTTAATACATTTAACTAAACTATGATCTTCCAAAATACCTGACCTACCTACCTCCCCATGACCTATATATTTGGCATCACCAAAATACTAACATATAAGGCTTAAAGTGTATTCTAAAGGAGGTATTCCAAAGAAGAGGTATAACTTTTAATTGAGTTATTTCATGTTTATTTCTTCTTCTAACTCATTAAAACCAATAATATCCATGATGGTATAAAAAATTATATAATATATTTAAATTTTATTATTATTATTATATTTTCCAATTTTTTATCTCTTTTTCAACCCAATGGGAAATAAAAACATCGCTCATGTGTGTGTATGGACTACCACCTCCACAAAGTGCTATGTTTCATTTTTCATTACTGTCTCTTAGGGAAGGTTATAAATAATGATTCAATGAATATATATATATATATGATATTTATGACATAATAATGATTCTTTGAAATTTAATTATTGTTTGACTTTATGTCATTCCAACCATTTAAAATGGAAATATTTTTTGTACCAAGATACAATCTATTGCCTCCATGAAGTGATGTAATTTATTTTTCATTACTATTATATATGAAAGGTTAAAAATATTATATAATTAATAAATATTATTGTTATTTCATTATTCATATTTTGTATATGATTAAACCATTACCAAGGTGAAAATACAAGAATCGTCAAACCAAAACATGCGTGGAAAAAATGTCCATTTTTCACCCAAATAATGATTTTAATATATAATTTTTAATAAAAGGGTAATTGGAATTTCTAAGGGAATAACATTATATATATATATGGTTCTAGAATCTATTTATAATAAATATATTTTTAGTATATCAGAGGTTTGAATGCATACAGATAAAAATGATATTTGAGGTTAAGGTTATTCATCTCAATATTGTTTTGTTGAGACATGTTTAATGTTATGCACATATTTATCCTTATATATTATATATAATTCATTTTTATATATTTTACCATTAATATATTCTTATTCATTTTATCTAATGTTCTATTTTATTTTATTTCTTTTGAGGGGTTTATGATTCAAAAGTTACCAAAGTGGTAAGGGATTATATTAAAATCTAATTTTTTTCTCAAGATTGTCTATGTTAAATTTCCATTGAGAGAAATTATACAATAAAATATCCATATATATTATTATCCTCTATTAATTTTTGTTCTTTCATGTTTTTCTTTAATTTTCCTCTCATTTATACTTAAAAGTAATGATAATTTTTGTTAAGAAAAGCCAACCTAATTTCTTATTTTTGGGTCTGGTATGTTTCTCTTTCATATGGATGTTCTTAAAATGGTTTTTTGGAAGTTTTTATCAATTCATAAATATTTTATGACATTATTTTAAACAACATTTTAGTTTATTTATAAATAATTAAAACGAATCTTTTCAAATAGTTTCTATACTGATCACTTTAGGATTTTTACAAAAGTGTTAAAGAAATGTGATATTTTTAACATATAAAACATAAATATGAATTCCAAAAAATCATATCTATTATTTATTAAGAATAATCCGTTAAAATTTCAAAGGTTTTTAAAGTAAAATATTAATCACATCATTTTTAAACATTAGTTATGAAATATTACAAAATGAAAAGGGTTCTTTATTCTAGATTATGAAAGTGTATTTTAAATAATTTTATAAAAGTAATGCTCACCTTAATTAATGTTCTTTATTTATTTTTAAGATTCACTGGGGATATGATATTATGATACCATAAAATTAATTTATTTGAATTTATTTTGATGATGATTTTTTTAAAAAAAATTATGAATCCTATTTATTTCCATGAATCAATTAAGCTATGATTAAATAATAAACATTTTTATGATACCATCCAATTCCTTTCTCTCGATGGATTATGATTATGAAATGGTAAAATTTTTAATAAACTCATTTATATACCACATGTTATTCAATGATGGAATGATGAATGTATTTTATGATCTTGTGACACACTTGTATATATTTTTCATTATGTGATGAGTGGACCTAGAATTATAGATCCCTCTAATGAATTAGTTAAAGATTTATATCTTGTGTGATAATATGAATTTTAACATGGAGTGAACCTATTTTTATAAGAGACTATGTTCACTATGATAGTATTGGATGTGATCCTTGGTAAAAGAAATTATGTAATGGGTCGTAAACCCAATACACTATGGGACTATGTCTGCTATGACAGTCTTGTACATGAGCCCAGACTAAGGAAATGATTTTCTATGCTTTTGTGCACGCTACATACTTATTTTTTATTTTTATAATATATTATCATGATTCATAACTAATTATTTATGATTTAATAATCTTATTATTTTTATCTTTTTATTTGAAAATACATTATGATGTTACTCATTATCAATGATCTTTGACAAATTGGGTATCAATTTCAACGTTTATGATCTTTTTATAATTCCATTATTCTTGTCTTACTCTCACTTATTATCATTGATCGATATCTCCATTATTTTCCCTTAGAATCAATGATAACCCTTTATTATGTTTCCATTTAGTTGGGTAGTAAGTAAAGGTTATAAATAGGATATGTTTATTAAGTGTACTAAGTGAGAAGAAATTTGTGGGAGATATTGAAGATATTTCATGAAATAGGTTGATTAAGTATCTGGTATCCAAAGACATTAAACCTTTATTTTTGATGGGGTGTGTACTATTGTGGATGTATTTTATATTTATCTAAAATGATGTAATATTTATATATGAAGTTCTTGGGTCACTTCACATATACTATACCAACTTTAATTATTTATTTCACCTAATGAGAATTAGTATCACCTTAAATTACCTATATAGTAAGAACACAAGTACAACAAAATAGGCAATGGATTAAATTTTAAATCTATTTTTTTTAATAAGAACAATAGGGATAAAATCATTTATTTTTAGCTCTTAAGTGTCTATATGTCTCCATTATTATACCTCCTCTACTCTTCAAATACAATGATTTATTGGTTGGTATGGAATCTTTAATTTTAAAAATATTTATCTTTTGTTTATTTTTTATTTTCACATATACTACTAAAGATGTTTTATTATTCAAAACATCTTATTGGTAAGGAATAATAATCTCACATTTTTTCCTTATGTCTAGGCTGCTTGTAACATCCTTACAACATTCCTAAAACACCTGAGTTTCCATTTTTTTACTTTGTATCATGAAATTCGTGTTTCTTCATGTAAAAAAACCTTTTTACTCTTATCATTATCATATATATCATCTTTAACCATTTTATTAACCATTTAACATTATTCAGGTCAAAAGGTTAAGCGCTCCTTCTTAATAAACTCGGATTTATTAGAGTTACTATATGGATATTTGACATTCCTTATGTTACGTATTTTGGGAAAACACCTCACTTAATCTCTAGTGATGACATTAATTACTAAATAATTCCAATTATCCCTCTCTTGTATTGATTAAACTCTTTGAATCTAAATTATTTTATAAATTTTATCTTTTATATATTTATTAAAATGATCAATGGTTTGGTTTTTCTATGATAGTAAAATCATTTTTTCATTATTAAAAAGATATCTTTTTCATTATTCTTATTAATCTAATAGGGATTTTTTTCTAAATCTTTTCTTCTATTGAACACATTTCATTACCAATTTTTATCCCAATGAAACTTTATCTCTTTTATTTATAAATGGAATCCATCTAAGTTGTGGTTATCTCCTCATATGAACATATGAATTATACCTGGATAGTGCTTACCAACACTCTACCTCTCTACGACCACTTATATTGAAATACTCATAATATAATTTAAGACATTCAAATACATTTCTATTATATTGATCTCTCTTATTTTATGGAGTTAGGTTATGTTTAGTATGTATCTTCTTAACTTAAACTCTATTCCCACAAAATATAAGTCTTTTGTAGCTTTTATACACTATTTTATTATACAAAAACCATTTACCTTGATTACTAAACTTCTATTACACCAATAATTAACAAAAAATATTCTTCTTTTAACTTTAGTAAAAATCTATCTAGATTTAGAATTTTAATATTTCAGAGTCTGCCATTCCTTTCATTGAATATTATTTAGTTATTTTGTATTCTTAAATATTATTTTATGCACTTTTGATGATTTAGTATATTTCATGTAAATTTTAACAAACAATTTTGTCATGTTTTAATTTTAGAATCTATAGATGTACATAAAATAGAATTAGTATAAATATAACTACTGTGATAGTGGGTTATATTTTCAAATTACTTTGATATACATGATTTTATAGATGATATTAACCTCTCTTTTCCATATTTCATATCCCATAAAGGTATTATATATACTATTTAATTATATTTTCTTTGTCTTTATGCATCTTACTTGATTCATATAATGATTAGTCAAGCTATTTAATTATTTTTTCTTTGACCTTCATCTGAGTAACTTTTATAATCAAATGTTTTTTTGAAGATTCATCCATGAATAGATTAATTAACCATAAAAACTTTTATCACAAAATTATCACAAACAAGACCTTTTAATTCTTCTTCATTCAAGGAATTTATTTTATATAAATTTATCATAGGTTCTAGATTTTTTAATTTCACTTCACATTCAAGATACTTCATAGTGAGTATGTTCCTCTCACCCTCAATCAATATTAAACTTTCTTACCGTTATTGTTTAATCTTATAAATATATTCTTCATGAATTTTTCTATATTTTAGTTTATAAAAATCAGGGTCCTTCTGATATTTGAATTTTAGTTGTGAATTATTGACATTTATAAATGTTCTTTACATATTTTCAAACGTAATGGATACATTTTTCAATCACATTATCTTTTACTTAATTCTCAAAGATATTATCTTTGACCCATTATTCAATTATTAAAACTTTTCCATTATAAATAGAGAAATATTTATTTATTTTCTTCTAGGAGGTCTGTGATAGCATTGAGCCTTTTGAATTTCCTTTTTAGTGTATCTTCTATTTTAAAGATTATTCTTCTAACAGTTATTTTTCATCAAAAAGTACCTTATAAAAATAAAGCATAAATAGAACCACTTCATCGAGAATAATCCTCACGTACCATTCTAATTAAGAGTAAAATTATTTAGTTGTTTTGATAGGTTTATATTCTTCATACTATCAATATATTGAGATATTTTCTTCAAAAGGATTATTGTAAACATATTTCATAGAAGATAAATTATCACCTTGATCTACTTCAGATTTGGATTGATCCATTACTTTCTTCTTTGAGAATTTCCACAATCTATTTACCTCATTATTCCTCCTATTTTTCATAGTTTTAAATAAATTCTTCATTGATGATAGAATATTTCAACTGAGTCACTTTGGAATTCACTTTTAGTATACACTTCATATAGATATTTTAATTAGTAGGGAAAAAATATGATCCAATCTGTAGTAGAACCTATTATTTGATATTTATTATAGAT
This sequence comes from Viscum album, assembly GCA_963277665.1. Lineage (NCBI taxonomy): Eukaryota > Viridiplantae > Streptophyta > Magnoliopsida > Santalales > Viscaceae > Viscum > Viscum album. The sequence goes on from OY728130.1 coordinate 273,037,729, forward strand.
CATAGATTTTTCATAAATATACATAAAGAAGGTGGGGTTAATTAGTGTGCCCAAATTTTATTGACTTTTATATTTTATATTTATTTAACCCTTCTTATACTTGAACCTCTTCCCAGATTAATAAGAATGGTTAAATTTGGTGTGCACTGTAACCTAACCTTATCATGAAATTGAGATATATAAAAATAACAATAGAACGTGATATTTACAAGGTTCGGAATCGACATGAGATCCTAAACTTTTTCATGTTTGACTATTGTTGAGTAGATAGATTTTATTATCACTAAGAATTATAGTTATTAGATGTACAGTTCAAAGTCTCACATAATTGTTGGGCAAGTATCATTTAAATCCAAAATGTTAGGAACAAAATTTACCTAAGTGTATGGAATTTTTTATACTAGAATGACCTCTTCTTGAATTGAGTTATTTTGTTAAGAACAACCTATTCTTCAAGAATCCATCATCACTATAGAATGATTCATATATTCATCAAAGCACTCAATTCATGAATATCTATAATATAACTTTTCCAATGTATTTTGAATCCATGAATATATCCTGAATTATAGAATTCAAATTATCCTCTTCTCAATATCTTCAATATGGTCAATTAATTTATGGGATCATGCATGCACAATCACAACTTCCTTCCTCCATGAAAATGTTCTAGATAAAATTAATTTTCAATAGAAGTGAATTATTCGGTCCTTTCTCATCAATCTTATTCTTCTTTGTGTCTTCTTTAATATATGATTTGTTCTTCTTGGTAGGTTTATTGGTGAACAATCTCCTATTCTCTCCATCACTTTTGGATTTATAGGAAATACAACATTATTTATAAAGATGAGAAATCACTCTCTTTTTATTATTTCTTGATATGTAGAAGGTGAATTGACATAAACAAATTGAACAACATTGATTTTCAATGTTTTGATTGCATATATATATATATATATATATATTTATATTTACAGTATCATGAATATAACCATGATTTTTGGTTGCAAGATTTATTATGGTTTTTCAGTCTTCAATCTCACTTAATCCTAGGTAAATATTCACTGAAATCTCATGAATAATTATTTTTTAATCTTATAATGGTATTTATTGTTTTTTATCCCTCTCTCCCTTTGATATTCCCTGAACCATGTGAATTTATTTTGATTTACTATAATCCTTTAGTAAATAAAACTTTTTATGTCTCTTATAATTACATACATTATTTAAATCTATGATACTTGGTTATTATTTCATTCATCATTTAAAAATACCATAGTTCAAATAATCACACTATATTACCTCATTTTATCCTCATTAAGACTCTTAAAAATTCCATTAAATATATGAATTTCCATATCCTCACATCACATTTCTTTATTATTTATTCAACACATGTATTGTTATCATGCTACCTCAATTTTTTATCATATTAATTCTTTATTTGTTCTCTTCTATGAAATCAATTGTACATGAAAGATGCATATTTTCATGAATGATAGTTGCATCATGAAATATAGTTTGGAATATCTATCTCAACACAAAAAACATTCTGAAGGGTTGATCTTTACATACATCATATGGGTAATAAGATAATACTTATGAAACTAAGATTCACACTTATGAATCTTGCATTAACATTTAAAAATATTGAATCTAACCTTATGTAGTAAGGGAATAACCTTTAAAAAAATGTTAATTCTATATTTTACTCTTATATGTATAGTATTCAACATTAAATAGTTCATAAGATGACCCTTATAAACTATATTTTCATCTATAGGAATAATTTGAAGGCTTGTGATGGGGATTGATCTCATTTTACTATAAAACACACCTATAAAATATCTTAATAAAATATTGTAGTGAAACAATGTTATATTGAAAAAAAGTTCGAGCTAACCTGGTTTTCTCTGAAGGATCCCACCATTATAGAAGTTTGAATGAAGATATTTTGAATTCTATTAATAGTATTTTAGTTCCTTTATTTTATGGAAATATAACTCATGGATGGAAGAACATAATGCTTACATATCTGCTTTCATAAGGGATTGAGGTTAGTGATGTTGTATCATTGGGTTTTATTAAACTAGTAAATCATATCACAATGACCTATTTCGACCAAAGAATTATTTAAGTGGATTAAAAACTGAGAAATTAACTCCTATTATCTCTATCAAGATATTTCTATATCAAAGAAATGGGACTTGGAAATTATAAATAGATATGAGTGAATTTGGAAAATTTGTATGAATGAGATATGAAAATCAAAGAAGCAAATATTCATATTTAGATATCCAAGTTTGAAAAAATTCATATGGATGATGAGGATAATATTTATGAATTCTTCACTCAGTTAGGGAGATAAGTGGAAATATCAAATGATTTGGGTATACTTTTAAAGATTTCACTATTGTGAATAAACTAATAAGGAATTTTGTAGACATATTTGAATCAAATATATCATACCTTGAAGAACATGAAGGTATATCTCTTGATGAACTTCATAATGCTATTCTCAATTATGATATGAGAAAATCCTTGATGTTTATGAAAAAATTCATAACTAAAGTCCTTATTTATATTTTATCACTCTCTAATATTGTATATTTTTTGGATCCTTCTTAAAATTTCTTTACCAACATAATCTGATATGATTATTCATCTTTTTGATAGTTCTCTCAACCTTTAGTAGTGAAAATAATTTCATTAGTTATCACAAAATTATCGAATTTATTTCAAACTAATCATTCATCATGCAGTTAATTTCTTATTTTGGGTTCTTTGATCGATTTTATTATATATTGGGTTGGAGTCATATGGTCAATCGAATACACATACAATCAAATGTGGCTATTTGATAATTATTTGTTCTATTGCACCTAAATTCTAATTCAATCAAGTTTTTACATTCATAATCTAGTCATTCACAATACTCAGTATTGATATAACTTACTTCAAACAATAGGTTATGCAACTGTGAAAACCATGAGGTCAATATTCATGACTTTTTAACCCCATGTTAAGTCCACATTTTTTCTTGTTATCTATCAAAACATCTCATGGAAGCTATTATAGATATTGGGTTGAAGTACTAAAGGTGGCACCGAAAATCATGTGATACTATGTATGAAAAGGAATATATGGTACTCACTCATTCTTTGGGACCTTTTAATAGTAGTAGAATAGTGTTTGGCTATAATCATCCCATTTTAGAATAGTCAATGTACTTCGCATCTCTTTATTACCAAAGATGTTTCATCAACCACTCAGTCATCACACCCAGTTAAGTTCTTGAAACACTCACACATATACACTACTGTAAAACCACCCCATTTCATATTGTCTCCTCTAAATCTCATAAATTACAGGAATACACCTTTTCATGCCCATGTAAAAGTTATACCACTTTTAAGTTCATCCTTACGGTTGGTTGAGGTTAACTCATCTCCTGCACCTAGTGGTTGATTCTGTAAATACAACTAGTTAATAGGGGCCTATTTGTTCGGATAGAAACATATAAAAACACTTCGGAAAAATAGTAACTTTGGTTGAAATAGTCCAAACAATATACGAATGAGCCACCTAAAAAATACCCAAGTGGGCCAAAAAAAATTATCCTCCTTAAATATATTCATTAAATCTCACTAAATAAGTTTAAAAAATATTATTGAAAACTTCAACTCAATAACTCTAACTTCTCAATTTTCATGCCACTTTTACAATTCTTCATTTACACACATCATTGGATGTTTCATCATCACTTCATATTTTATTGTAAATACTTTGTTATTTCTAAACACCATTAGAACATTCCTTGAGCATTAAAATCTATTCAATAGTTTCCATTATATAATAAGTTGATTACCTAATCAAACATGGAATCCATTATTTACATAAAAATAATCCAAGTATGGTTACACTAGTATTCTTAAACTATTCTTCCTAAATGATCTTAAACATATTCAATAATTTATTCTGTAATAATCAATAATTCTGAAAACCTTCATATTCCATATAAATTGACTTGTAATCCTCAAAATATAATGAATGCATATACAACATTACTTATTATTCATCAATATGGGCTCTTAAATCTCCCCCATTGGATTTAAAGTTTACTAAATTAATAATAATATTCGAACCTTAGTCTTTGAAAATACATATTAGTCTATTAGTGAAAAAATGTTTGCTTCTTAAATCAATTCCACCCATTTTTCCCTTTTTATTGAGTTTCTATCTCTATTAAACTCATATTAACACTTATTTTAAATATTAGTGTTTTTTTATTCTGTTCTTCAATTAATGAACTTCTAGTTTTTTCATCAGTACCTACACCACTACTTGAAATAGAAATAGCATCAATATAATAATTAGTAATATCTTATATCTTATTTGTAGGATTGGTCTTCATAGAATATTTGGTTAATTTATCTTGAACATAAACTTATATATCATAATTATATCATATCTTATTCAATCTATTTTTAGAATTAAGGCATTTTGATTGTCCCGTATTCAACTCTTTATCTTTTTTTCTATATTGGTATTGAGTTCCTCTATTATATTCTCTTATTTTGTAATTGTTACCTTGTATTTTTGGATTTCTTTGATAACATCGTCCTCCTACTTATCAACTTTTCTTTTTTATTTCTCTAGTTTCTTGAATTTATTCTTCAGTTCATTATTTCTATATAGATACACTTCAAGTTAAATCCTTTCTATATATTTAGTATAGGTATATTCTCCTTCCTCATTACTCATTAACATGTCTTCATGTTTTCTGACATCAGAAATGAATTTTTGTGACATGAAGAAGTTCCTTAATATTCTGTCTCATTCCATGATAATGTATAATCATATTTATCTCTACTTGTCAAATTTTTCTTTTCATTTCTTAATGACCTCCTCTTCTTCCTTGAATAACCTTTTCTAGATCATTAAAATATTCTCTTTTAGATTTTTTCACTGATTTAAGAATCTTCTTCTAAGAAATATAAATCATTTTCAATATCCTTTTTATTTTAGTGGTTTGAGGTGAAATAGCCAAAAAATTTACATTTGTAGCACCTTAAAGGATATTTTCTAGTATATATACCTTTTCTATTTTTCAAAGACTTATTTATAAGAGTTATCACTACCTTATAGTATTCATTTTCATCTTCATTATCATCTTTATAATTATAAAAAATTCTCATCTTTTGAGATACTCATTCTCATGGTTTAACCTATGGATGCGGGTTGGACGTACCATAAGAGATACATAAAACCTTTTGGGGCCAATGAAGAAAAGGGATATATTACACCCACATATTATTTTAATATTATAAGTTTGTAGGTATAGTGACCCACTAAAATCATCCCACATTAGAATAGATTATGTACTCAGTACTACTTTATAACTAAAGAGGCTGAGTTAACTAGTCGCCCATGACACACAAGTTAAACACTCACACATTCACACTAAAAACATTCCACCCCATTTCATTATGTTACCTTTGTATCCCATGAACACCATGTGTGCACCCTTTCCTTCCCAAGCACAGGTTATTCCACCTTCAACCTTCTCTATGTTTTCAGTTGTAGTTGGCCAAACTTCTGAACCAAGTAAATGAGTTTAGTCCTTTTGTCGATCAATTTAAGAATGCTGCTTTGGATAAACACAAATAAAAACACATATAAAAAATATTAAACATGATTTCCATAGGCCATCCAATATAGGATCGATCCACTTTAAAAATAATCAAGCCATCCCAAAATTTTATAGCTTCCAAAAAATTATGATATAAATCATAATTCATTGCTTTCAATAAATATTCTATAAAATATCTATTCAATAATTATCAACTTCTCAATTTTCATCCCCCTTTGATAATATTTTTTTCACACACATTATATGATGGTTCATCTTCGAAAATTAATTTTCTATAAATAATGTTCTATTTCTAAACACCATTAGCACATGTCTTAACATTATGGTCTGTCTAAAAATTGTCACAATATAATGAGAGGATTTAATTTTCAGGAATGGAATCCATTATTTGCATAAAAATATTCTAAGTATCATCACTAAGATCTTCTTTAACTCTTCTTCCTCGATGTTTCTCAACTTCTTATATACTTTCTCTTTCCATTATAATCAAAAATCATTTGAGAAACATATCTATATTTTACATTGACTTTTTTTCCTCATGATATATTAAAGCTAAATACAACATTCCTCATGAATCATCCAAATAGTTTTTTCATAGTCTTTACTTATAAAATAAATATGTTTTACTTAAGATATTATTTTATTACATATTATATTTTTTTAATAAAGTTAAATTTATCATATTTTAAGTATTAACATTAATTAAATATTATATATATATATATATATATATTAATTAACATTAAATTAATTTTTATTATCTATAATTGAATAAAAAAATCCATTTGATTTTTTAAAAGATACATTTATAAATTTTATTTTTTATAAATTTTGTGTTTTAATTTTAAAAATAAATTTTATCCTATTCAAAATTGAATTTATTAAAATATATTTCATATTTTCAATCCTCAAATAAAAAAGTATCACAATTTCAATATAATTTCTTGGAAAAAGTTTATTTCTCAAGGTAAAAATTCACTCAACCAAGACAATGGGAAAACGAGGTAAGATTTTAAACTATGGTGTAACATGATAAAAATATAACAAAAATAATTATCACAAAATTGTTTTTATGAGGTTTTAATGACCCATACCCCCCTTAAATATCTATTTTAAAGCCACTTGACTTGTATAATTACACCCCTTGAACATTGATTAATTGGTATTTGTAAATATGTCACCACTTCTACTTATAAAAGGATCTCTTCACTACCCTTTATAAAGCACATTGAAAATTTGGATACCTTATATACTCAGCACATATTGTCAATATTTTCTATAAAATATGCTTTTTAGTGGTTCCATTCTTAAATGTGTTTCCCAAATATTTAAAAAATAATAAGTAATCAATGATAAGATATGACTTATTTTATATAAGTAATTACTTCTTAACAATTTTTTTTATTTAACATCACATCCTCATTATTCTAGTATTAAATTTATAACTTTTATAAAATTTAAATAATATCATTAAACAATTTTAATGATGATATTATAATATAGTCATTACATATTCATACTAATTCACTAATTATATAATATTATTATTTTGGTTTTATTTAACATATTATTGGTATGATTCTATAATATTTTTATCATTGATAGTTTTGAAAACATAATTATAAGTTAGAAGTGTTATTAATTGGTAAATAATGTTTTTATAGTTTAGGAATGGTAATATTAAGTTAAAACTCATTATTAATATAAATTATTATGTTTAAGACCCCTATATTTTTAGAAAATAGACTTTTAAAAGAAAAAACATTTGATTTCTTTAATGTATTGTATTATAGGGAATACGAGCTTAGCTTGTGTTACAAACAACATTGAGTTTCTATGAAACATAATTTCATTATTATTTAAATAAGATGATAAACTAGATTTTAAATTATGGGGTATGAATAGTTTTAAAAAATTATGAAAATATATGTTTTATAAGTTGAATTCATTGGTTATTAACTAATTGGAAATGAAAATATATAATAATTAAATATAACAAAAAAACATTATTATCCCAAAGTCATTTTTTCTTCATAAATTAAATAAATTAAAATTTTTGAATAATATTAATGCAATATATATGCTATATATTCTGTCAAATATTTTTGATATTCATCGAAAAGTTTTTTATAGGAAAAAGATAAGAATTAACCCAATTTTATGCGTAAAAGCCTATATTTATTTTAAAAGGGAAATTTTATCACCTTTTAATGGCGAACCCATTTGAAATAAATTTTTTGGAAATTTTATAGTTTTTGTATGAAAAAATAAACTTCCTATTTAAATTTTGAGTATAAAAATTTACTTTGGTTGAATTTTTTGTATTTTTCTCATCCATTTAATGTTTTTATGAATAGTAAAAAATAGTAAATTTTATTTTAAAAAAACATTGAAATAATTTATAATGTTAAATTATATTTTTTATTAGTTTTAAAGTATAATTAGAATTAATTTTTATCATTTAATCAAATTTAAATAATTTTTATAACCTTTATATTTATTTTATATATAAAAAAGTTTCAATATTTTTCATGTCTTAACTTTAATAACTCATTTTCTCACCCCCATCAATGGAATTAATTTTAAAATAATCACTGAACATTATGTGTTTTTAATTTTTGAAAATTTATTCTATTTTTGAAATCAAAGGGTCCAAATTATGTAAATTGGTTTCTATTATTTTATAACATTATGAATAATAATTTATGTGATTTTTTATTAACACAGTAAAAGGTAAATCCGGTAATTAATGTAAAACCATAATATTTTTAATAATAGAAACATACCTTAAAACTTTTTCACATACCTTTGAGCCGTAAAGATCATCTATAAACTAGAATTTTTTACTTGTAAACTTCACTATACACATTATAGATGTGCTTTTATCCTCCAAAGACCGACTTTAGTGTCTTTGAGAGGAGATATAGAGGGCGATTTCTGAAGAATATGTATTCTTCTTCACTGAATCTTTCAAGATTATATGTTCTTTTACTTCCTATTCTTTTGTTGTTATCATTTTAAAAAAAATAACTCCATTATCACATATATTATTAAATTTTATTAGGATTATGTAACAACCAAATTCTATATTTTATTCAACTTACCAAAAACAGAAGTACCACACGTGCATATGTATTACATACCGTCTCTATGTGGTGGTGTAATCTATTTTTCATTAGCAATTTATATATATGGGTATAATGATGGAAAATATATATATATATATGATAATTATAATATTATATTTATTTTTGGAAGAAAATATACACCATCCACTTACCATTTCACTAGTAATGGAATGATATCATCGCTCGCGCATACGTATGATCTATCATCTATTTGAAAAGATGTGATTAATTTTCCATATTCACCACTAAAGAATGATTATATAAATGTCTAGAATGATTAAATATTATATTTATTACCTTAATATAATTATCTAAATTATATAACTATATTCTATATGCATAAACTAGGACTCATGCGACAAAAATTCATAAGAAAAGTAAGTAGTTAACACCTGAAAGAAGAGTAGTAATGAAATATTATTAAAAAATGGGTGATAATATGATCATATATTATATCTTCAATATGAATATGGTTCTAGAATAAGTTAATAAAATTATTTAATATAGTATACATGATTTTTAGATAAGTACGAAGGAAATCATACCTAAGGTAAAGGTTAATTTTATAATCTCATTAATATCTGATATTTTTTATATGTAAGAATTTACCGAGGAATATTTATCTTCCATGACCTTGATTATTAGTTTTTTACAAAATATTTTTTACTATTCTTATACAATTTTTTAAATTCATTTTTACCCATGTATGAATTTTTATTAAATTTTTTGAAATGAATCTTTTTTTGTTTTCCTAACGAGGTACATTTTGACTTTTCTGGAATAAGTACGAGAATAATGTTTTTTAACTTATATGGAATGAGTGGATTTTTACTCTTTCATGATGCCTTAATTATTGTAATCTTATCTTAAAATATTATAATGTTATTTTCAAATAAAATTCCATGTTTGAAAATTGTGTGTAATTTTAAGAAGAAAAAACGGTTTCAAATAAGAAATGATATTTTCCTCAAGAGTTATTTTTAAGTGATATCTCAAATGTTACTTGTGTTTTAATGGTGATATTTTTCATGGATTAAATCCATATTATTCCTATGGTGCTTTTATGTTTATTATGGAATGATATTTATGAAACCGATTTCTTTCTATAGTTTATGTTATGATTGAATGGTGTTTATGAAACTCATTTCCTTTCATGGGTTCTGGTATAATGAATTATTTATGTTCTTGTGGCACCCATATTAATGGTTTTCATTATTTGATTGTTGGGACCTATATATACCTTCAATTCATTGAGTAAATATTTATATCTCATGAGATAAAAAAATATAGAACGATAAATGATCTTGATTTAGTAATATAGGGATGTAATGGGAAGTAAACCCAATTTAGTAACACATGGCTGGAATGAGCGGTAAACTAAGTTTAGTAATAGAATTTTTCCACTATGATGGTATTAGTGATGAGGCTTGACTTATATAGAAATAATTTTTTATGCTTATGTGTATGCCATAAATTCGGTGTCTAATGTTATGCTCTCAAGGAATATATTCTTTGATGAAATTCTATGATTTATCCCATAGCATGATATCATGATTGTTGAAATACAATATGTGTATTAAAAATGTTATGTTTATATTATTATGTCTTATTTTTATGATATGATTTAAATCTCCCTTGTTTACCCTTACTGGGTATATGAGATCACCCTTTATTATGTTTATTTTCCCTAGGATATAAACAAAAAAGTTTAGGTAGGAATACTAAAGGGGGAGATATTTATGGGAGATATTGAAGATCTTTCACCAAAATATATTAATATGTTACAATTTTACAAATGAGCTAAACTAATATAGGATTTGGGAATTTTTTGTGTAATGTATTATGTATTTTGAAAAATTGATGTAATATCAATGTACATACATCTTGGTTCATTATAGTTTGTTTCACATTAATGTTTTAGTTAACCATTGGATACTAGGATGATAAAAACTCAGTCAGAACCATAAGGATAAGTCTAAGTATATGTTACTTTCATAGTGTTTTAGTAATGATCATGAGTAACCTAGGAAAAAACCTAAGGTTTCTTGAATTGAAATTTTACAATTAATTTCCATTGATTATGTAGTTATACCATTATGATTAGTGTTTCACACACTATCATTTCTTGTTTGAGTCAATAGATAGAACCCAAATGAACCGTGTTAATGGAAATTGTGATGGAAAATGAAATGATTATCCTCATGAGAAATAGAATTCTATGGGAGCTATAATTAAAAATATTGTTCCTATTCTCACCCATATTTCTCAATCAATGAATCATACTGGACATTCAAATGAGAAATATAGGTAGAAGCATTATTTCGAGTCCTTCATGAGGAAATTTCTACCATATTTTAGCATTTCTTTTCATCCACTTGTTGATAAACAATGGATCTATAGTACTAAAAATATATTCTCTTTTATCTAGTATTTAAAATGAGATAAAGAAAATATAGTTGTTTATCTGGTCTAAGGAAATGCAGATCTGTGGTGGAATCTAATCAATAATACAAGGAGGCAAGATGAAATTGAATCCTTGGATTTGGACGTGTTCTAGAACTTATTTTTCAAAAATTAATTTCCTCATATTCTTTTTAGAAAGATGGAAATAGGGTTCCTCGATCTTAATCAAAAGGATGATGAATACATTTGTACCAATAAGGAAATTTTTACTAGACTTGTGAGTTGTGCTTCTGGAATTATCATATAACTTGAAAGTAAGGTTGATTGATTATTTAGTAGTTTAAAACTAGGTATTCAGAGACTGTTATCCACAAGAGACTTTAAAATCTATGAAGAGATATTGTGTAGTGCTATCAAGGTAAAAATGGATGTTGGAGTTACATATCAATATCATGGTTTTGAAAAGAAATGAAATATAGAGTTTAATATAAATTATAAAAACCCTGGTGAAAAGAATATGAGTGTTTCATTATGATCAAAGTGGGGAAAGAAGTGTGGCGGTGATAGTATTAATGGGATTGAAAAATGCTTCATGTGTGGTAAATATGGTATTTATGAAATTGATAACTGAATTGATGGGACAAAGATAGATAATGATATGAATATATAAAATTCTTTGCAGAATGTACCTCGCAAGCTTCAATGTTTCATGTTCAAGGAAAATGGGCATTATAATAATCAATGCCCTAATCTAAGATTTATCGATAATGATCATAATAAGAAACCTCTTATGGGAAAAAACAAATGCAAATATCATGAAATCACTATTGGTGATGTGGAGTATGAAAAATAAGTGGGGCGAATGAATGAGCATTTATGTATTATAATTCAATAATATTATTGTGGAAGTAATTTTATTATAGAATAATGAAATATCTGAGGGTTGATCCACTATATTGTTTCCTTAAGGATTTGAAAGAATATGTTGAATTTTAATGGTAGCTATTAAAATTGATTGATATATTTTTAGAAAACACATGATTAAGGGAAGGATAACCCTTAATATGTCCATAATGTTGGGATAATGAAATAAAGAGATTTTTTAGAGTATTAATGACCTTGAGACTGATATGATGAAACAGTTGTTTATGATATCATGGATTGAGTTTATAGAATTTTTCGGATTTATAGAGTGTGGAAATAGTTGATTTTTGAAAGCATACATTTTTTCACAAAGGATTTATAGTAATTTAGGTTATTATCATATTCCCAGAGAATACATGATAATATTTTTGGGTGTTTGATAATTAAGGGCGATGTAAAGTTGTTTGGAGGATTAATGATAAGTTAAATTTTTGAAATTTAGTTCCGTCATTATGAAATTTTTGAATTCTGGAAGGATTATAAAAGTAAACATTTATGAAATTGTTCGACGTTTTAAATATTAAAGTATTATAAATCCATATGAGGAATTATGAATATTATATAAAATGTGTACAACCTTTTTGTTGTGATCTTAAGATATATGTAAAAACCTATCATTCTATAGATCACATGATCTGCTAATGCTTTAAGAATAAAAAAATCACCTTCATTTCTTGGAATAAGAGATGAAGTGGAAATTGATCAAGGAAAAAAAGGACGAGATTCTTCTTAATCATGTAAGTATTTCTTCTCCTGAAAAATAATTCAACTCTATGGAAAGGATCTTGAAACCAAAAAATTTATCCTAGTACCTTATTTTCTGATTAATCAAATGGTCACTTCGATTATCACAGATTTATGGCCTTTTGATTTTTAACTTTATCCAAACTATGTTCTCTATAACTCTCTATCAGAAAATGATAATTTTATTTCTCTTCCATGTCAATGTTTTCATATTCCACCTATTTTCTCTTATGTGTAAACCCAGTTATGAGAAAACTCTATGTTTTTTACTTTTCTTTTTAAAAAGATTTTCTGGTATTCATTTTTTTATGTCAGTTTCTAAGAATGAAACTTTCAAGTATTAAACCTTTGATAACCTAGTAAAATTTTGTGGAGAAATTAATTTTAAGGGGGTAGAATGTGACACCCCAATATTATTATAAAATAGAGTTTTTTTAAAACATTTGATATCTTTGATGTCTTGCATTACAATAAATATCGGTATACCTTGTGTTACACGCAACACCGAGTTTCTACGAAACATCATTTTATGATTATTTAGAAAATAATAACCTAGATTTTAAATTAGTGGGTATGAATAGTATTAACTAATGTATGAAAATATATAGTTTATTAGATTAATTTATTAGTTACGAATTAATTATAAATGAAAATATATACCAATTGATTATAAAAAACATATTATTATTATTATCCCAAAGACATTTTATCTTAATAAAATAAATAAATTAATTACAATTATTGAAAGATATTAATGAAATATATATGTCATATATTTGATTAAATATTTTTGATATACATCCAATAGATTTTATAGGCATAATATAAGAACATACCCAATTTTATGATTAAAAGACTATTTTTTCAATAGGGTAAATTTACCACCTTTTGATGGTGAACCAATAATAAATAAATTTTTTGACACTTTTGTAGTTTTTATATGAAAAAATAATCTTATTATTTTAAATTAAAACATAAAAAATTAATTTAGTAGAATGTTTTCTATTTTTTTGGTACATTTAATGTTTTGATGAATAGTAAACAAAATAATAAATTTAATTTGAAAAAACCTTTTTTCATCAAAATAATTTATAGTGATAAATTATTATTTTTAATTGGTTTTAACTTATAATAATATTAAATTTTTATCATTTAATATAATATATATCATTGGAATCATTTTTACATTGAGTTTATATAGAAAAAATTTCAATATTTTGCAAGGTTTAACTTTAATAACAAAATTTCTCACCCCATAAACGGGATTAATTAGAAATTAATTAATGAAAAGTATTTGTTTTGAATTTTTAAAAATTTATTCCATATTGGGAATCAAAGGATCCAAAATATTTAAATATGATTCTTTTATTTTGGGGCATTATGAACAGTGACTTTTGTAATTTTTATTAACATGGTAGAAGGTAAATTAGATAATTTAGAGTAAAAAATAATATTTTAAAAAATAGAAATTTACCCAAAAACTTGTCCAAATTTCATTTTATGAGTGTTTTTTGACCAAAATCATCCTTTTAATGAATGTTTTATCTTTTTAAGCCACATGGACGAGAGTAAGACATTTATTATTTTTTATTTAATGAAATGTTAAATATGTCATACTCATATTTTCAAAAACTATATCATTTTTAATATAGGGTTACATAGAATATAAATAAAAATATAAAAAAATTGAAACATAAAATGTTTTTATTTATCATGGTAAATTGTTTTTTATTTTTAGTAATTAACTAATTAACTAAGATTCTTATACAATGATAATATAGTATTTATTTTTTATCAAATAATTGTTATAAATAATATTAAAAAATTAATTTGAGAAAATTAATGTGACCAATGAATTTTCAATATTACCTTGAATTCTTAAAGATACAATAAAATATTTTTTCAAAGTAAACTTGTTATCTGGATATTTTTAAAATCCAAGAAATGAATAATGTCAAAATTGACACTATTGATATTTTATCAAAATAATGTTTTATTAAACTATTTAAAAAAATAAAATCTATTTAATAATACCAAATAATTATAATATGGTATAAAATTTTAATAAATGTTCATTTATGATCTAATTTAAACCAAATAAGTAAAAAAATAAACTTTTTAATATTGAAAAACTTGTTACTTTAGTTAAAATTAATATAGGTTGACTAAGTGTTAATAAAAATGATATGGTTTGGAAAAATTCCAGACTCAGAAAAAATATATTGGATGATTATATTAAAACATTATCTCATATTAGCTTCAAATACATGTTCTTTTTGAAGTATTTTTATAGATACTTAATTTATTATAAATAAATATTTTTAGAAAGTCCAAAAGTGTCCCCCACCACAATTATTAAAGGGAAATGCCTACCCCACTTCTTGACATCAATTTGAGCCTTAAATATTGATCATAACCTTCCAAATTCCCTTATTAACTTATTTACCCAAATTAATGATGATCTGGTCTAATCCAAAGACCAACTCTTGTGTCCCTAAGAGGAGATCTAGAGGGAGGGAGCCAAAGAAGAGGTCATCTCCTTCACCAATTCATTCAAGATTACTTCTTCTTCTACTTCCTCTTCATATGTTGTTTTCATTATAACGTAATAACTCTCGTATCAAATATATTATTATTTGTTATTATTATTATGGAAGAAACATATTACATATTTTTTCCATCCTATGAAAATCTAATGTACCACGCGTGCGTATGTACGACATACTGTCTCCACACCATTGTGTAATCTATTTTTCATCACCACTCTATCTGAATGGGTATAATGATGTAAGTAATATATATATATATATATGATAATTATAAAATTATATTTATTATGGGAAAAATATATATACCATCCACTTTATTACCATTTCACCATTAAGGGAATGATACCATCGCTTGTGCGTACGTACAATATATTGTCTCCACGACACAGTGTAATTAATTTTATATATTCACCATTCAAAAATGATTATATAAATGTATATAATGATTAAATACAATATTTATTACCTTAATAAAATTATTTAAATTACAAAATTATATTACATATGAAATAATGGGGACTTATACAACAAAACGTACATAAGAAAATGAAACATGTAACACCCAAAAGAAGAGCAATGGTGAAATATTATTAACAAATGGGTGATAATATGATCATATATGATATAATAAATATGAATATTATTCTATAATAATTTAATAACGTTATTTAATCTATTATATAAGAGATTTAGAAACATATAAAAGAAATCATACCTATGTTAAGGGTTAGTTTCACAATCTCATCATTTTTAAAAATTGTTTATACGTAAGTATTTACTGTGGAATATTTATCTTTCATGTCCACATTTCTTAATATTTTCCAAAGCACTTTTAATATTATTCTCAAATTGTTTAAAGTTATTTTTAACCATGTATAAATTTTTATTACACATTTTTAGAGGAATATTTTTTCGATTTCCTAAAGAGCAACTTTTTTAATTATCTAGTAAAAGTATGAGAAGACAATTTTTTAAATTATATGGGCTGAATGGATTTTTACGATTTCATGATGCCTCAATTACTTGAAGATTTAATTAAAATATTATAAGGTTATTTTAAATTAAAATTTTTTCTTTTAAAATTGTACATCATTTTAAGAAAAGAAAACATTTTCAAAGTAGAAAGGATATTTTCGACAAAAATTATTTTCAAGTGATTATAAAATGTTACATATATTTTAATAGAGATATTTTTTAATATTTTTATACCTATTATTACTATGGTTACTTTTTTTATGATGTAATTATATTTATGAAACACATTTCTTGACATGGGTTATGTTATAATTGAATGATGTTTATGAAACCTATTTCTATTCATGGGTTCTGATATAATGAATGATTTATGTTCTTTTGGAACACATATGTATAGTTTTCATTATGTGATATGTGAGAATTATATATAAATCCATTTCATTCGGTAAAAATTTATGTCTCATAATACAAACAGGTCTGGAATTTGAAATGATCTCAGTTAAGTAATATTGTGATATACCAGGAAGTAAACTCGGTCCAGTAATACTGGGCTGGAATGAGGAGTGGAATCAGTTCAGTAATGGACTTTTTCCACTTTGAAATGAGACTTTACAAATCTAGAAATAATTTTTCGTGCTTGTTTTTATTTCAAAAATTCCATTTATTATGTTATGTTCTCTAGTAATATGTTCTTTGATGAAATTCTATGATTTATCCCATGATATGATATTATGGTCTTTAATATGAAATATTTTATTTAAAAATGTTATGTTTATGTTATTATTTCATAGTATTATGATATGATTGATATCTCCTTTTTTTACCCTTACTTAACATATGATCCCACCCCTTCTTATGTTTATTTTCCCCATGATATAAATAAAATTTTTTAGGTAGGAATATTAAAGGGGGAGATCTTTATATGAGATGTTGAAGATATTTCACTAGATTATAAGAATGTGTTCCTAGTTTCCATAGCAAATAAACTAATACGGTATTTGGGTGTATGTTTTTGTAATGTATTATGTATTCCACAAAACGTTATTTAATATCCATGTATATCAAGCATGGTTATTTATATTGGGTTGTTTAAAAATTACCAATACATGAGCGTTATAGATTTCATATTTGAAAATTGTTCTCAAACCTACCTTAGAATAAAAAAGAAACAAGAGAACCTATTATGGAACTAGTAATTTAGTATCATGACAATTATGTACATGATTAACTCAAGAAAAAATTATTAATAACGAAAACTTCCACAATTAAATTGACAATAAATAGTTGAAACTGCTAAAAACTAATAATCAATGTAACCTATAATTAATAACAACTATGTAAAAATAAAAAAAAATTATAAAATTTAAGGAATATTATTATGGTTATGAAATATATTATTATTTAATTTAATATTATTATACAGTGGGTTTCAATATAATCATGTATGTCAGATTAAATGGTATGTTGTCCCCAAATAAATCCTTATACTTCTCATGAATTGTTTCTTTATTTAAAATATTTATTTTATACGATGTTAAAAAAGTAATTAGAATATTACTTATTTTATGTTCATTATCAAGGGATTTTAAATTTCAATTTACCTTTATAATATAGTCTTATTCATTCCAAATGTTCTTTGTAAGTGTTCTCTCAATGTATTCTTTTTCAATTGAAATTCATTTATCATAGGATAACCTCCTATAGAAGTTATGCACATCCTTTATTTTGAACATATTAAATGATATTTTTTTTAGGAATATATTTTTATTTTCATGTTATTTTAAAGTCCTCTCACATATTAGGTTTATTTCATTCTCGTTTTAATTGGAATGAAATTTATTTCATCCCTTTTTATCAAATTCTAATATTTCTCTCTAAGATATCCTATCATTATCCACATTATTTTGCCTCGTGTAATGTTTTTTATTACTTTTTAAAATATATAAATAAATTATCACTTTGTTTAAATGTTATGTTTTCTAATTTTAATAACCTATATTTTATTTTTATTTTACTCTACAAGTTACCTTGTCAATGACTTTTTTTATCTTAATTTCATTTATTTGAGACATGTTTCATATCATGAATCTATTTTCCTTTCTTTGGTGTATATAAAACCCTATATATACCTTTTAGTTTATCTTTATTTCATGTAAGAATACAATTTCTTATTAAAGTAAACTTTTGATTGATTCTAACTCCATAGAAATATGACCCTCTAAAGGATAATTTTCACACTTTATATATGGTATTTCTCTTGTTTATCCATGTTTTTTCTTACAAAAAACCTTTAATTTTTTTATTTTTAAAGATAAATACATATTATTATATAGAACATTCATATTTATATTTGAAACTTTTTAAAATGAAACAATACATCACTTTTATAAATTTGTGTTTACATCTAAACCTCTTTAAAATGCCTAAGAAGTATTTATTTTAACTTTCTTACATTATTTAGATATTGTTAAATGTTTATTAACCTTTATCTATATTTTTATCAGCGAATAATTTTTAGTTAATTTAAATCAAAAATTATATTTTAAAATTATATATTTTATAAGTGACCTGTATTTTTTATTTTACAACCACATTACCAAAATGTAAATAAAACACATTTCTTGTTTTCTCTTCCATTTTCCTCTCTTTATTATCAAGTTTACATTTTCGTGAAATTTTTTTATTTAAAAAATAATTAAAACTATTTTAAGTAAATATTCTAATCTCTATGTCATTTATTCATTATTATTTTTAATCATGTTTAATAATTATTTCTGATTATTTTTAAATTGTGAAAAATATAAGGAATTTATTTCAAAAATCATCTATAATTTATTATATTACTATAAAGGGAATTTCACCTTTGAATATAATATTTTATATTCTATTATTTTATGGGCCATGATTGTAAATTTTGTCACATTATATCTTTTCCTATGGCATCTTCTATCCAAAATAATCATTTAATCTATTAACAAAATTGACATGGATAAATGATTATGAATAAATAAAATCTTAATGAGAGGATTGATCAGTTGCTACCTTTGTGTTACCTTGCTTACATCGATGAATATGGATAACCTTTCAACCAATTACTTGTAATTGTGTGTGTTATATAAATTTTTTTATTGAAAGAATGGTCATTCCATTCAATTGACACAAGAATCATATCATTATAGTCATATACCATATTAATATATATGGTGTATATATGTTATATTTTATTATTGTAACCAATGGATATTTACCTAGATAGCCTCCATTAGTATTAAATTAGTTATTATACCTCATGATTATTTATTTTTTACCCATTTTTTTTTCAGGGGTTAATCAAGCTATGATTTATAATTGATTTCATGTGGAACATATATGTAAGATTCATCATTATGTTATGGGAGGGAATTAAATTATATAGATATTAAATTAATTGGATAAATAATTATATCTCATTATATTTCTATGAGATATAAGTAGTTTTTCAAGTCCACTATATTTTAGGACACTAGTGGATAGTCCAGTCTAGTACATTATGGTACATTGGTGGTTAGCCAATAAAAATATAATATTAATGTCTCAGTGGTCTACCTTGACAAATATTATGAATTTATATGATTATTTTTGTGTTACATTCCTATTTTATGTATCTATAAATCATGATTATTTTCTTATGATTTCAAATTCATATACATTATTTTTTTTATGACAAATTATTATTTCATGATATAAAGGTTAGTGATAATTTATATAAGATTTAATATTTTTTAGAAAATGATATATTTTATGTTTTCATGATTATATTTATATATTCTATTCCTTGATATATGAGTATTATATACTTCCTCATAATCACATCTTAGGATTTCATTATATTTTTTCAATTAATCATGTCATTTCTCTAATGTTCATTTCTCCCACTTGTTTGTGAAATAATGAAAGATCTTGTATTTATAATTGATGATTTTGTATCAATTAATAAGAATTTTACTCACTCATTTCTTATGTTCCCCCATTTTCATCATGAATTTATATGCACGGATTTTTCTAGGAGGTATTCATGTGAGAATAATTTTTTTATGATATATTAAATAATTATAATGTAAATAGATTATTTTGTACCTAATACCTAAATACACCAAACCTTTGGGTCCTTTTAGTGGGTTTTAATAATAATATGATATTTATAGAGATGTAAAATGATTTTTTTTGTTATCATAATAGGTATTAGAGAATGTGTTTACATTATTTATTTAAGCACTAGATTAAAAAGTGATGGATCTAGGGCCTGTATGTTAGTATCATAGTATGGTTCAATTATTTTTAAAGATTAGTTTAAAGAGAATATGATTATGAAACTTAAAATAAATTTTGGTTAAATTTAAATGGGTATTGGTTGAACAAATAATATTTCTTAACCAATGTTGTCATATATTTAACATACAGTGTCATAATTGAACCAAAAGTGTCATAGGTTGAAATTAATGTTCATTAAGGTAAGATATATTAGGATTAATTTAGCATATTTATACTATGGTTCTGTTTTATTTATTAGGATATTATTTTGGTTAGTAAAAAAGAATTTTTTGTTTGAGTTAATTTTTTGAATTATGATCATGAAATTAAAGAGGTAAAATGTAGACCTCAATAAAAACATTCAAAAAGAAAATTATTATCACCTAATAAAAAATTATTCATGGTAGAAATGGTCAAAAATTAATATATTCAAAATATTCTTATGATAATGAAAATGAGGAGTTACCTAGTCTTACATCACATAAAAATTCCATTTTTCAACAAAAAAATATACATGACATTATACCCATTTCATTGATACCCTCAAAAGATTTTATTCTCGAGAAACAAATACAATTTAATGAATCAATGTTTAAAGGGGATAATTTAACATCTAATATATAAATAAGAATTTTATGTTACTATGTTAATTATTTTATCATAATTTAAACTCCAATATAAAATAAATAATATGTGATACAAATAAAATTAGAAATAATATATTTCCCTTGTATAAAATAGTAATAAAAAAGTAAAGAAACTAAGAATTTCATAGAAATGATGATTATATACCTTAAAATTTTGTTAAATAAAATGAGAAAATGAAAAAAAAATAAAAACTTATAATTAGGAAATCCCCTTTATAATATTAACCATTGAGTATCACATTCAGAAGAACTAAACCTAAAATGAAAAAAACATCATGAATAGAGAATTTATTTTATAACATTCAAAAATAAATAAATGAATAAATAATTTGAATTGATAAGTATGAATTGAATGAATCTATATAGTGTAATTGGGTAATATGGACTATATTTTAATGTTATAAAAGATATATATTCATTAGGTAAAATACTAGTAAACATATTACTAGTTTTGAATTTTTGACATGTTGTTAATATAAATAAAGGTTATTTTGATTTTAAATTTTTAGATTTTTTCATTTTAAATAATTTATTTTATATAAATAATTTTATAAAAATATAACAAGTTAATTATTAATTTTTAAAAATATCCTTTATGATAATCAAATTATTTTTACTCATTATATATTTACAATTAAAATTATTAATTTTAAAAAATTAACTTAATAAAATGAATTGATAAAATTAAAGGATTTATTATTAAAATGAATAAGTAAAATATAATAAATAATTATAGAATTCTAAGAAAAAATAGTCTTTATTCATCAAATAAATTTGTTTTACTTAAAAAATGGATTTATTATAAATTATATGTTTCTATTTAAAAGTATAATTTATCATATTTAAGTATAAAATTTAATTAAATTTATAATTTATATATATATATATATATATAGCAATTAGAATCCATATAATGGTTATTATTTATTAAAAGATAAAAGTAAAACTATTTAACAATTAAAATGACACTTTTTTAAATATTTCGTTTTATGCATTTGGAATTTTTATTTTAAAATAATTTAATATTACTTTTTAAAATAAAATATAATAAAATGGATTTAATATTTTAAATCATAATGTAAAGTTTGGGTATTAAGATCATTTCCATTTTTTTTGAAACAAAGGTTATCGAGGTAAAAGGTGACTCTCCATGGTAAAGCATAAAAAGATGTAAAATGTTACAAAATGTGTAAAGTGATAAAGTACCTATATATTTATAACCATATTGTTTTATGAGGTGTTTCATAACCCATTCCCATTATCTTTCCATTTTTTAGCCACTCAACATGTATAATTATATCCATTATCTACTTGACATGTAACATTACATCAAATACACATTAAGAAATGAATATTTATAAACATTTCACTCATATTTAGTAATAAAAGGAACCCACTTCAACCCTTTTAAAACAACACCTGATGTTTTTATCCCTCACTATAAAATATCCATATACTCTCTATATTTAATCCATTGTACATTTTGGATGTTCTATTCACAAGATAATCCATTGAATCCATCAAAACTAAGAAGGATTCTAAGAGATGATATAATTTATTCTTCGAAAGTAATGACATGTTATCCGTCATATTTTTTTAACATAATATCGACCTTTTTCTTGGATTTTATTTTTAAACTAAATAAAATTCAAATAAACTCTTCTCCAACACTCCCTATAATTCCCAGACATTTAAAGAACATTATTCAATTTGTTTCAAAAATAATTAAAGCACCTCAATAGATGAGAATGAATTTATTTATTAGTTAAAATCAAAAACCTACATCAATACATCAAAAACATATCCTCTAAAATAAATAACATGAACCATACCCACTAAAACACATCCTATACTAGTAGAAAATCCATTTGCGACCCTCAAATCATAATTCTAATAGTTCACAGGTTGGAGACTAACATTGAGGGTATAAAACACATGTATGGGAGAATTACAATTATAAATCATAATAACATAGGATAAGAACAATTAATAAACCACATATATATAATAAAACCAATTCCCATAATGCATATGATGTCATAAATAAAACAAAGTATCTATATAAATACCCAAAAGAAACATGTATAGTAGTGACCCCCGCTCTAGAAACCCCATGTCACAAGTTTGTATGGTTATGTATAATCTTCAACTTCCTTATAAAAATTTGAATAATATATATATAATGTATGGGGTAGTATAAAAGTATACTTTATATAAGATTCTCCATAAGACCTCTCCTGAAAATTTGGAAGAAACATATTAATACCTTAGTGAATAAAGAGGGAATCCAACTTGTTTCTGACAGAAGGTTAACTTCCACCCTTCCTCAGTAAGGCTCAGTCAACCAAAACGGCACACTGCTAAATTAAAATAATATGTAGAAAATATAGAAGGATATTTCTCAAAACTTCTTCAACATAGAACTAGTCATCCTTACACACCCAGCGATATATTCCATAAAACTATTGTCACTTCAATAAATCACATAACTATATAACACATTGCCACATATAAATATCATAGAAATAACCAAATATCTATAAATACATATCATAATTAATAGACACATCATATCCATATTCAAATACCACCATGTGGTAGATAATATAATCATAAAGGATATCAACTTTATCCCTTCCACCTCTCATGTACATCTCCATCATGCACTTGTCACATATTATAACTACATGCAACCACAGGCTTCACCCATCACATATAAAACTCATAGAAAACCACCTCTCACATTATTGATAGAACAATGTTATTCCCCTTAAACAACACACGATGCTAATAATCCTCTACCCCCACCCCCCTCCAAAGAGAATCTCTGTAGACAACACAATCTCATTAAAACTCTACCCTAAGATATCCCAACTGATACACCACCACATGTTTCAATAGTGATGACTACATTGTAATACATTTTTTTAAAACATTACCACTAGATTCATCTATATAAAGATAAAAATTTTAATCTCTTCTATATTCCTCTATACATATCCAAATATTCAAGTTCAATCTCCATTTGACTTCATGATTAGTGCATAAAAGACTAAATTTAATTTTCTTTAGTTTTATAAGGTATGAAAGTTTTAATCTAATAATAACTAAATATTCCACAACTAAAGATGATTAAAATATCAGTGGGGTTTTATATATTATAATCCCTTATGATCTATAAATACCAAAAAAGTTTCTCTAATAATATAGTACTTCTATAGCTTCCAGTTGAACAAATATTTCACAAGATCAAGGTGAAGGGTGACATGATAAGTTCATAAGGTTGTAACTACTCAGATCTCGAGGAGATCACCACCTTAAGCTATATAAAAATACAACCCAAAATAATATAATAGGTATATAAGTAGACCATGAACATGAATATAATAGAAATCAAATTTGGGCATGGAGAATAATGAGGGTAAAAAGGGTCCTTGTAACATGAGTCTATTTGGGGGGACCTTTTATGTCAACATATAGTAAAAGATCTGCTAATGCTATTATTTTTTAGGGGATAAGGTTTTTGGACCACATATAGTGCTTTGAATTTTTTATATAACCAAGGGTGAGTAAGTTATGGGAATTAAATAAATTTTAAGGAGTTGGTTGTAAGGATTGGAGTGGGATTTTAGATTAGGAAAGGGTGTTGTAGTATCTCTCAAGTGTATTCTATTCTTTCATCCTTCATCTTCATCCCTCCTCCCCCTATAATTCCTTGCTTTGTGTCTTACACCAATATAGAAGTCCTCAGAACCTTATCATTTGTTCTAACCTTCTTTCTTATTCACTTATTTTTTCATAGTGATGCCTATTATGGTTTTCCATCATAATAAAACATGGAACACTCACTTATGGACTTCTCATTCCCCATGACGGTTTCACTATTTCTTACTGCTACATTCACATCCCCTTTTTTCCTCTTCTTATACACAACACTTGATTCCTCTAGCCAAGAACGTCTACTCCAATTGACAAAAAAATTGGGATCATATTCACTCCTTTTGAGATCATCATGCACTATTTTTCCCCTCTTTCTCTAAAGGAAACACACCATTATTACCACCTCGATAGGGTATAACAACTTTTGGGATAGCTAGAGTCTACTCTCTTCACTATGGTGGCCAACAAGGATACTTTTGATATGACATAGAAATTATTGGACCATGATTATAAAGACCAGGAATCCTTTCATGAGTATTTTTCTATCAAATAGGTATAACTCTTCCATGAGTTAGTATATGGTTGGGCCAAGCATCATCAATAAATTGTGGACTTGATCCACCAACTGGAGAAATATCCTCAATTTTGTGACATTTTTTGCACTAGGTTTTTTTCCCATGGATGAAAATTTGATAAATTTAAATACATTAAGAAGAAGAGGGGGAGATAAATAAATAAGTCCAAGGGTCCAAAAACCCTAAGAAATACCCTTCACATAAGCACCCTAAGAAGTATCATTGTCCATGGTACCTACTCATAGGCTTATGAGGTTGGACCAAGAATCATTCAGAATGGAACACTAGCGCGGCATACCACAACAACACACCAACGTGACACACCAAAGTAAAAGAGGATAATTTTTCCCAGGGCCCCATATTTTCCTGTAAATAAGACCATGTGGTCTTCATTTAGTATGGATGAAATTTTCTGAAGGCCTCCTGAATCTCTTCTTTCCCTAGTCCTTCACTCAATCCCTCTAAAACCATCTAGGTAGTTTTATAAAACATGAGTAAGAGTGAATTAAAAGGATTAGTGAAATTAAAATCATGCTAGGGTTTAAAATACATTACACCTACATGAGGTATCTTATCCCCTATGATTGATAATCCCTAGAGCGAGGCCCCTTTCTTTAACAAGATACCTATGCGAGAAACTTAGGGGAACACCCACGGAGACCCTTGATGGCTTGATCATGGTCTCGCTCAAGTGTAGTTTACCATGTTTTCTATTTCCTAGGGTATCAATAGCATGCCCAAGAATACCTATGAAGAGAACCCCTTCTGAAATTCTTCCATGGTTCTCCCTAGCCTTCAGCCTGTTCGATCCACTCATCAAGATTAATTCAAATCCATCCATAGAAGGTAATCTTTTCCTTTGGATCTCTCGTCTGATAGAGACCAATTTGAAACATCTAGTTAAGAATTCGGACTTACAATAACAAGGTAATTGGCACACCATCATGTATCCCAATTGGATTTATTTTCCTACGGATAGAGGTTTCCCATACTTATCCTACCAGAGAGTTAGGATCCTCATGGGGCATGTGGATTTTTATTCCCATGATCACAAGGACCCCAACCCCGGGGAAAATGTTAGAGAATTATTTTTCTCAGATACAAGGTTAAGATCCATGTCCAACCCTTTTCATCTCTAAGACATGAATCCTCTCTTTCCAATTAGGGGGGATGAGGATTATGCTTTGGTTTCCTTTTTATATGGAATGCAATCCCCCTCCCTTACTACAAAACCAATTTTAAGGAATCCCACCGGGAGTAATCCACTATCCTTTCTTGTGGGAAGACATGCTCTTGGTACTCCTCGTTAATTGGGGGATGTGTATATATAGGTATTCATATATAACTACCCTTGATATGAGGGTCAGAGAGGGGATGGTCACCTGAGTCCTCTCCTCTCACTCCAATACCCTTGGCCTCTTCCACCATCACCTCATCCTCTTCCTCCAGAAAATGAGGAGATGTGTGAATATTTTATAGATATTTGACTCCCTATTTTCCATCACATTCAAGAAATAGTTGTACAGAATCATGTGGACACAAGGTATAACCATGATTGTGGCACCCACCTGGTCAGATAAATGTTTCAGTAGAAAATCATCCTTTGAATCTTCCTCTCTCTTTCCTTTAGAGTTCTCCCTTGGAGTTAGTCCTAAAGACCATGTATCAAACCTCAAGAAATATTTGATTGTGTGGTATATTGGATCCTCTGTTTTCTATTGTTTCTCACACCGAGCATGACTCACATGGGCTGAGAGGTTGATGGTGGTCATGATATCCACATGACCCCAAACCTTTTGGGAATCCACCTCAGAACTGAGACCAAATTGAACCTATCCTAGTAAGCCATAGGGAATAAGTCCAATATTATTAAACTAATAGAACTATAATTGCTACTATAACCAGTATATATAGTATGCCTACCTATGGCCTGAGCTGTATGGGTATCCTTCTTAGGAGTAATCCCTAGTCAAATCCCCTGAATCATCAAGGGAATCCTCCTTATGTGTATGCCCTGAAGAAACCTCCAAACCACCATGTGTCAATATATAACTCATGGCCCCTATCACATGGAATAATCTTTAGGAGTAATGTTCAATATTAACCCTCTCAAAGGTCTATACTCCCATGTGAAACTAATATAAGGGGCCCCTATAGGAAGGTGTCCTTATGGCCAAACTACGAGGGCTTTGATCCCTGTCCAAATAGGATACATAGGAATCCTCTCTGAGGTCTAAACCCAACATCCCAAATCAACCAAATTTTCTATAGGAAACATTATTAGTAGGGTATAATTAAACCTAGGAATCCATATCCTTTCCAGGTTCCCCATACTACCTCGGCATATGTCCCACACTGAACTTTGACTAAGTAGCTTTCACCTAAACATCCTCACCACATGACAATAAGTTGAACGATTAGGTCCTTATCGCATGGCCTTAAAAAATTTAATGATCCTTATTAAGTGGCATCGAAGTATGTGGGTTCTTATTCCTTTCACAAGGATATTTAGGAATCACATCAATGGGTTCGAGCCCAATATCAAAACAACTCACATATCCTTCGATGATGATACAATCTAGAGTGCCCCACTAAGTGGATAGAAAACTAGTATCATCATAATAACTAAAAAATAATCTCTAATTAGTACATAATAGGAAACCATTTATGGAGAACCTTGGATGCATATAGATTTTCCTATTGATGAAGAACCTCAAATAAAGAAAGATGATTCCAAGATCCATACATGCTAATAATTTATTGTTATTTCAACAATAACCCAATTCATGCTTGGGAATTATTAATAGATTCATGAATATATCTTAAATTTATAGGAGAGACATAGAGTGAGAAATAATTACCCGCAAAAGGGTATGATGAGCCTGACCTCTCATCCTCTCAACCAATGTGAGTTCTTAAGCATCATTGGAAAAACTCCCCAGCAAGTACCTGCCTTTAGAAAGTGGGTCTGTCAGGGATATAGAACCATTGGGTGTTTTTATTTCCATGAAAAAACCTGGTGGGAACCATTATGAAATAGTGAATCCTGACCCAGACACATTTCTGAGGGAAAAAATGGTGAACCTAACATGAATCCTTAACCAATATGATGGTATCACACACCTATCAAGACCTTTTTTATCTTAAAACAAATGAGTTATAAACCAGAAAGTAAAATGTGCATGTTTTCATTCAAATGAGATGTTTCTTTGATGGTGTTTTCTTATTTTGTTTTCTTATAATAGGGGAAATTCCTTTCAAAACACCACTCAATCCAATTTTGTTGTAGTAACTATAACTGATGGATGCCTCGACTATTTCACAATATGAATCTTTTTCCATCAAGAGGATGCCATCACCAACCTTGCATCATCAATGTTGGGTTTTAAACATGATGGTTTGGGAGCACAATCAGAATGGTACAATCCTAGCCCTAGATGCAAACCAATAGGACCTCTAGCTCAACAAACACTATCAATCATTCATTCAGTGACGATCAGTGGTCTTCAAGAAGATGCCACCGACCAAAATCATCAGCTATTTCAGGATCCTGTCACAGGAACATGATAACAATTCCCTCATGTATCTCAGGTAGGTAGACCGAGATGACACATATGGACTCATCTATAAGAAATGGGGTTTCTTTTTAAGTGTTCTTGCTCGAAATTATTTCCTTCAAGACCGTGCGGTAGTAACCCCTCAACATGATGTGGGTATTTTCCTCAGGTGTCCAGCCTAGGTCTTTCATACCCAGGCATGCAAGTCAGGGACAAAAAATGGACAATAGGAAGAACTTTCACATCTCTTACCCCTATAAAGAATCCTACCAACCCAATTTGGTGGAAACCTATGAGAATGAACATGAAACCATCCTCTTTAATTTATCCAATTGGTAGGTTCACCTGGAGACATCAAAAGAAGACCTCCATTCAAATTAAGTGGCATACCATGAGCAGGAACACACACATTCCTATACCCACCAATATTGCGAGAAAACTTATAAGGAAGCACTCAAAGAAGCCTATCAACCAATTATTGTGGAAATACTTGAGCTGGTCCACACACCTTCCTTCATTCATCAAGACTATCAGCAGTTTTCTCTAGAAGCATCCTGATATATCAGTAAAAAATTCATGAAGATGAGAAAGGAGAAAACATAACTCTCTACCCCAAAATAAGAGTATTTCCAGTATCCACTAGAAGTATAGGAAGGATAATAGAAGGTACATACTCCTACTCCAGATATAGAATCAGAATATATCCATGTTCCAGTCACTGAAGTCACCAATAATAACCTGATAATCGAGAAAGGGAAGATACAAATACCTTCCCACATTCTACAAACTTTCCAGGACATCATAATAGAAAAAAAAAACAAGAAGTTCCCAATGGATTAACACAAAACTATATCCCCACTATTGGGTTGTCATATTATAACTTCATCCAAGAGGGTCTTGGGGTGAACTCCCCCATATTATATGGAAAAATAGATCTGGAACATACACCCAGTATAATCAAAGGTAATTGGTCTATCCCATTGGCCACTTAAAGGTAGAAACAAACACCTTCCCTTGGAAACTACTTCTTATATCAAGTTTCCTATTTTCTCAAAAGAAGGAATCCAACAAGAAGCCTCATCAAACACAATTGGAAAATAAAGATATGATATACGAACCAGATTGGTTAAATTCTAGAGCTCTTGAATCCCTTAGACGCTTATCTGTGGCACCTCAAGATCCTACCCTCACATTACCAAATTACTTAGGAAGTAGTACTAATTATGAGGTTACTCCTCATAAACATCACTATGAAGGATTGCTTCCTGAAAACAATATGGTCGATCTTGAGAGAATGTCTTCTGGTGTGATCCAAGACAACCCTCCATTTTTCTATAAGACCAAGTATAAAGAGGGTGTTCCCCTTACTATAATCCATCATGGTGGTCATCTCCATGATAGTATTATCTCTGAAAGTTCTCTTTGGAGTAGTGTTTCACATTTGAAATAGAATTATCCATTTTTAAATGTAGTGATGTGAAGGACCTCCTATCCTGAGGTACTTGAAAAAACAAGGATAGTCATATCTCATGCCTTGTCATTAGAAGGTAAAATCCTTTCTCAACTGGAAGATAGCCCAAGGTGATGGTAATTCTCCAAAACACCCATTGGACACTTACCTTCAAATGTAATAGAGGAAGTCCCAACTGATCTCACCTCTTACGATAATGTGGAAGAAAAGTGTCCACTTTGGTTATACTAGGTAGTGAAACCTTAGGAAAGATACAAAGAAGAAATTATAAACATGATGAACCAACTAGATAAAGATGACAAACCATTCATGTTATAGCTTTATCTTAACCTCAATACAGCATTCTAGAGACACTATTAGAAGATTTTGTGCATGAAAACTACCTCAACATATAAAAAACTCTTCAATACCTAAAATAAAAAATATTACCCTAGGATGAGTATTGAATTCATGTCAAGGTAATTAAAGTTTTGAAACACCAAATTTAGATGGAATCCCTCCTATATTTATGGCATCCTAATATCAAGAAACAGAAAGGAGCCCTTCAGTGTGAAAGCCTTAGCGCATTAATGAGATTGCAACAGCTTATCCCAAATACCCCATCTGGTGTTTGTATAAGATTTTGGGGTGAACATATATAATTACATTTCACTGCTCTCCTCATACATAAAATATAGCATAATTTTGTATCATGAAATGTTATAGCCTTAGGTCATCTTAAAAAATGGAATAATTTCATAATGAAATACATGATCATAAAAAACAGTCCATGAACAACTCTCACCGACATATTTCAAAAATAGATAAGAACATTGAATGACTCTTATGTTAGGCATCAGAGAATATCAAGAAGTCCCCCATTCGGGGAAATTTTTTCACCGA
The DNA here is from genome assembly GCA_963277665.1 of Viscum album. Lineage (NCBI taxonomy): Eukaryota > Viridiplantae > Streptophyta > Magnoliopsida > Santalales > Viscaceae > Viscum > Viscum album. The sequence goes on from OY728130.1 coordinate 273,069,187, forward strand.
ATAATGCAGATGTCATAAATAACAAAATAGTCTTTAGAAATGAGTGATTTAATTATGTGTTGAATGATGCATCCAACCCATGTTTGAACAAAACTCTATTGAATCAGAAGGACATCTATGGTAGTAGCATACATGGTAATTCAGGAGAAACCCCAGCCAATAGGGCTGGGGGGGGGGGGTTTAATTAAATACTCAAGGCCATCAAACCAGGCCCAAAGGGTTGTACAAGAAGAATAGGAACAGCCCCATCCCTTAGGGATGGGGGATTTTCCACCTCAACAACCACCTACACAATGGGAATCGTTCTTCTCCAGATTATGGAAGATTATACAGAATTAATCCTTCTAGTTCATCACATCCTGTGATCTGGTAAATTCACATGGAATATGAATGAATATACTATATGAATATTCCATTCCGATTACTTTCCACCTAGAATCTCCCATAAAATCAACAAAGGAGATGGGAAGGCCTCCTGAAGGTTATAGAATAAGATAGTATCACAAATACACTGATAAAATGCCCATAATGCTTTACAAATTGGTAAATTTCATCAACACCTCCCTTGATGATCCTATATAACATGATACCAATTCATAAAAGTTATAAGAGGATGTTTTAGTTCTTAATGTGTTTCACACTGAAACAATTATAGGATGTGTTCTTACCTAGAACTAAATTATTGCCCTAAATTTGGGAAATACCTTGAGAAATCCATATTTACCTCATAAAAAGAATAAAAAAGTTTGGGGTTTGATTTTGTCATGCCTCCCTTGTAGATAGGATAAACCCCTTTAACTAGAAGAATGACTTTCTTAGCAAGAGGAAGAGATGAAATAATTGAGGAGACTAAATGTAGAATTACTCTAAGGCATCATTCCTTCAATATATGTACTACAAGAAGATCATCAACATACATTTATTGCTAGAACACCTTAACAAAGGGGGTTTTCCATAGTAACTAAAGTAGATCAGGAGCACCCGCTCAATGTGGGATACCAACCACCCCTATATTTGGATCCCGCAGTTGAAAATCAAGGATACCCTCAATTGGTAGAAAACAAGGATGGGATTAGGAACATCCTTAGATTCCTAACCCTATGCATTACCCATGAAAGATACTAGCAGTTCTTCCACCAATGGCACTTCCATCCACTGCACCTATTCAGGCTCTAGTTTCTATACCTGTTCAAGATCCAACTTATCCAAACATTCCTCGAATTCTTATGAATACTATTGAGTTATTAATGTCTTGATTAGAATACATGGATGATTTTATTGTTCTAATACATCTGTAAAATAAATCTTATCCTGAATGGGTATATCCGACTCTTCCGTGGAAAAACTTTTGGAATCCTACATTTATGATCTTCAACTGCTATGGAGATTCAAAGCAGTAATGGATGAATTTTCTCTCTCGTTATGATCCCATGATGGGTACCCATGAAAAATAGAAGGTCATAAAACTCAGTTGATTCATGATATCACTGCAGGGACCAAAACATGTGTGGTACACAAGTTTTTAGGATCGTTCAATCATTGGATGGGAAGACCTCTGTTAGAAATTTATTTCCCAGTTTATCTCAACACTGCAGAAGATGAAATTATTCAACCTCTCAAACTGTATGTAGAAGGATAATGAAAGAGTATCATATTTCAGGGTTTGGTGGAAATTATTTATTTACTCATTTAACCTACCACTGCCTCAATAATAATTTTTTTCTATTTATATAGTGAATCTTTATAATGTGTTTTGCATGCCTCTTATCCCTGTGAAATACAAAGGATGGTTTTTGGGACCTTGCGGCAATTTCTAAAAGGTTGTAAGACTCTGTCGTAGATTCCAAATCCAAGGCTTGAGTAATTCTATCAGCTCAAGTAAGAGAGAATGTAAAGAAGAGGTCTCTATAGTTACACTCAAGATATACCTTGTACCTTCTCCCAAATCAAATCCCACACTATATTGTGTGGCCCCACCACCTGAGCATCAGTAACAATGCCTGCATCATCAGGATGATAAAAGATAAAGTGATTAAAATAGTTTGAGGAGATGAAACACAAGGTCTATCCTTTTCAAAATGACCAAGTCACTGGATACTTAATCTAGGTATTGGAAAAAAAACTTATTTAAGTTGCCAATGTTCTGGAATCCCAGTAAAGGAGGTGAAGAATATCTCTCAAACTAATACCCCTTCCATCAAATTTCCTGGAACCTCATCCCAGATTTAATTTTTAAAGGACCTCCAACAAAAGATGGTGAACTCGAGGCAAGTGAAGCTGAAAAAATTAACTGATAAGGTTTCATATATTTCTTCCAGTGATCCATAAGAGAAAAATAAATGGAAATAAGTTCATAGAAATAGTAATTAGAAGTTCAGTGACTAGATATCCAAAACAATGATCAACCGGACTCATGAAATTATTTAATAATAGTTGAAATAGCCATATATTCCTTCAACCACTCCCGCTACAACACAACCAACTTCATCGACAGCTAATTCATCTGAAATCCAGTCTTCCAAAAAGAGACATGGTCATAAGAGAAAGAATAAAAAATAGGAATATGATCCTATACCAAAGCTGAAGTTTTCATTAACTTCAGTGTAATTCATGCCTATAGTCCCAAAAGAATAGGCACCACCCCACCAAACTGCACAACAAGAGTTGAACTATTAGATAGGATCTTAATCAGATGAGGAGTTGATATTCGCATCCATTACCACTATTAACTTAATAAATCCCTTCATATATTATGATAATGATTATTAATCTTAATTCACAACACTTGATTTGGAAACTGAGCTAATATGTTGTTATAATTTATGGTATAAAGGAATACATAGTCATTCCACGAGTCACTACTTCAACCACCCCATGCTTGAACCATTTACATGGCTGAAACTCATGTGAGAGATCTCTAGTGAACTTGGTAGGAAAAAGGGAATTTCCCCAATGTGTGAAAGGGTTTTCCATGACATAATCATCTTAAAATATATATTAGTGGATATATCATCACCTAATAAACCTTAACATGTAGAAATACTTAGTCGACCTAGTCCACTAAGTACCAAATCACTTTTCGCTCCTACCCCAAAGGATGTTCCATCCACATAATGTACTTTATCTCCTAAATCACCTATAAAAGAGCGTCCCCATTATGGGAAGCATAGACCTATAGACAATAATAGTGATTTTTTGTAGCAACAAGAACAATTTTTAAACAATTTATCAAACCTGGATTATTTGAGTTTTTCAAAAGATCTCTGAGAAGCACATATTGTGGCCTTATCAAGCCCTCAGGTGTTTCAAGTTAAAGTTTCTTCTATAGAGGTATATAATGTAGAGAATAATCATGTATAATTCCATATGATCATCAATTTCATAGACCGAGATTATAATGTTTTCACACAGGGACATGTCAGGCCCTTGTATGTATCTGGAAATATAAATCACATTGATATCTGATGAGAATTTATTGACAATGGCTTTGGATTCAACCTTATCCCAATCTGAACAATTTTCCAACTAGGTTTCAATGAATATCACTTTTATCCCTCTGTTCTATTGTTATAGGGTTATGAAAATAATGAGACCAAAATCCTCTTCGTGAAATATAACTCAGGAATCAGTTCATGGGTCTTATGTCTAATTTAGAATTTATGTTTGTTATACAGGATACAACCATAAATGTTATACTATGAAGACCTTGGCTACATCAACATGCATTTATTCCCCCTTAATACCACCAATGCCTCAAATATTGTATCAATGGGAAAATTGAGACATTTCATGGTGAAAAGGAATTATTCAAATCATACACGTCATAATACATTGATGTTGGATTCTATCATAATGAAGGGAAACAATCCATGACTGATAATAATGCTCAGATTAATTCCCCAAATGGTATGGAGATGATTATATCCAATCCTATCAAACATATTAGTGTATATTACATTCTCCCTATGAATCAAATCCATGTTTTGGGTTCAAATTTGATGATAAATTTGGTAACATATGCAATGTCAATTTCAATAGCTGAGCCTGATGGCGCAGGAGAAGTTCTCGACTCTTCGAGGAATAATGAAATATTGAATAAAATATCTTCATTTAATCCCCTGATCTCTGACTAATATTAGTTCTATTAGCTGGACAAGAATAAATATCATGAAAATCATAGGATATTAATAATCTCATTCTCAGTCCTTTGTTTCCCCTTCAAAACTCCAAAATGGCCTTTTGTTCGTAACAAAACATGAAATGGTGGCATCATCTTCTGGATGTTATAATAAAGACTCCTACCTTAACATTGAGTAAATTGATACACTACCTCCTTCCCAAGTGGATTAGAAAGAAGTAATGTATGAGGAATATGAAGAAGATGAAGGCCTCAATAATTCCCTTATAGCATTTGAGGAAGGTGTATCCACCAATGTCAATAAACTCTAAGAGATAAATTTGGGTGCATAAGAAGATCCAAAAACCACTCTGATTAACGTATCCATGACTCCCTAAGAACATGCGGTATATACATTCTTCCAGAAGAAACATCCGGACATGTTCACATGGAGGTACACAAATATTCATAGCCTTGAACCAGATGAGGTTTCCCATCACCTGGATCTACTAAAAGACCATAGATGTACAAACAAGTATACAGAATAACACACCTAACTCATGTCTAAAAATTTATGAAGAGGATAAAATCATCAAATCCGACTTTATATGAGAGGTACAGTATATAAAATACCTAGACAACATCATCCCATTAAAGAATAAAAATGGGAATATCAAATTTTTCATTTACTTTATAGATCTTAACCAGCATTTTATAAAGGATTACTTCTTGGTTCCAATTAAAGAACTCTTGGTTGATTTAATAGATGCTTATTAGGCCATCTCTTCATGGATGGCTATTCAAGGATAAATAATTTTTTTATGGCCCCATATTTTAAAGAAACCCCTACCATCAGGGCCCCTTAGGGATTATTCTACTATCTTTTAATACCCTTTGGCAGAAAAAACATTGGTTCCACATACCAACGTGTCATTCATCACATATTCAAACCCTTATTAAGGATTTTTTTTAAATTCTATATTTTAGATCTAGTGGTTAAGACCATAAAAAGTTATTCCCACCTATACAGCTTAGGAACCATCTTCAATAGGTTATAAAAACATATATGAAGATGAACACCATAAAATGTTCTTTTGGGGTAACCTCAGATAATTTTATCAGGTTCTTCATATTCCATCTTATCATCAAAGTTGACCTAAAAAAACTAAATTTATCCTTAACATTTTACCTCCTCAAAACCTTAAGATGTTGAAAGCACTTCAATGAAACTTGGAATACATTTGATGCTTTTCACCCAACCTTATAGTAAATTGTTTATTATTCAAAAAAAATGCAGAATGGGGTCACATATCAGTGGAAAAGCTACTGTCATGAAGAATTTGAAAACCTCAATAAATACCACTTGAGAACACCATTATTAATACCACTTGTTAAAGGAAATACACCCATTCTATATGTGACAACCCTCATGTGATCACAATGAACCTTCTTTGCATAGAATAAAAATTCTGGGAATAAAAATATACTATATTATCTCATTTAAACCATGCTAGACACTAAGACATTTTATTTGGCTATAGATAAGAGATTCCAAGAATTAATCTTTGTAGTTCATAAATTGTGGCACTACCTACAACACCATGAGTATGGATTAGTCTCCAGTAATAACCAACTCAAATATATCCTATATATTCCTATGTTGACATGACGTTTGGCATAGTAGTTAATTATTATATAGTATTTTTTCATATAATCTGTTCCTCAAAAAGTAGAGAAAGGGTAGACCTTACAGATTTCCATGCATATCAGCCATCTATAGAAGCAACTTCATTAAATAATGGATTTCCATATGAGGATATATTTTATATTCAATGTGGCCCCCAAATGTGGGAAATGTATTTTGATAGTGAATCCAGGATCTTAATAATAAATAGAATGGAAACCCTATGCTCAACAAATTTGGGTTGGGGATCATGCTTATCTCCCCAGAAAATACATTTTTACCTTACTTCTTCAAATTATCATAACCTTGAACCAATAATGAGTCAAAATATCAATCCCTCATTGAAGGTTTGGAACTGGCACTTCAAATACCAAGACCATTTGGAGGTGAAATTTGACTCATTTTGGTAATTAAACATATCAACAGGGATTATTATATCAAAAAAGAGAAGTTAATCCCCTTAATTTATTGCATTTGAGGGTTGATGGAAGATTTCCACTAAAATATGACATCGAATGATGTCCCACAATCAAAAAACACCTGAGAAGATGTGTTGTAAAATTCATCTACACCACTGGAAAATCTAAATCGGGAAGAAACAATCATTTTCACCACCCACTTCTATATGGTCTCACCTTTCATTCAAGTTAGAACATAGGAGATTAATGAAGTAATTCCCATCTCTAATCCATATGGACCTACTATTGGGTTGATGATTCCAATCATGGACTACCTTCGGGATAGAGTTCTCCCACTGGAGGGATCTAGGAAAGAAAAAATTTGATAGTGAGCTATCAATTTTACCCTTTCTTAGGGCTCAAATCACTAGAAAGTCCTCTGGAAATGAGGCTTTGATAGAATCCTTCTCAGATGTGTAAATGAAGAAGTGACTATAACTATTATAGAAGAAGTACATGTAGGAGACTATGGTTCCCATCAGTCAGGGTATAGGTTTTCTGATCAAATCTAAAGGCTATAATACCTCTATCATTTCATGAAAAAGGATTGCGCTTAATTCACCAAGAAATTTCATTCCTTCCAAATGCATTCCAACTTCATCCATCAACCCCCAGAGTTGATACATATATCAAAATAATCATGACCATTTTATATATGGGTAATGGAAATTGTATGACCATAACCTCTAGTTACAGCCATGCAGTTTAAGTACATCATGACTACTACTGATTTCTTATCCAAATGGGATAAAGAAATACCCCTCAAATAAGTCGGGGCCAAAAGAACTTTTAGATGCATAAAATCTATAATTATTCCCATATTTTTTGTACCTCATATATTATTGATGGAAAATGACACAAATATGAAATATTCCTTTCATTCAAGTATTCTATGGTCTAGTTAATGAAAGGTGAAGGAAAATAATCAAACTCAGAGGATAGTCAAATGGAGAGAGAGCTCTCATCCCAAGCAGTGGTTGATGATAGAGTTAGGCAAGAGATGCATGATCCAAAATGGAGAAATGGTAAGATAGTGCTAGAGGTTGAGACCTCATATAATGTTAATTTCAAAGATTATTATCATTGCAACACACAATAATTAGTTTTTTTTAAGTTCCCTATTTTCATTACTAAGGACTCATTCTACAATGCTAATCCCGAGCTAGAGCAAGACCCCCCTTCACTGTAAATTAAGCCTCTATTGTCCAGACCTCCTACAGGATTACCTAATGAATTTAATATGATTCAATAGTTATCTAAGGCCCATGACGCCATGATGATCTTGAGTAACTTCAACATAGAAGAGGTGGTACAAAAGAAGTTGGACAAGCCTAATGCTTCCACACCAAAGGAAGGACTGATATCCATGCATAATTTTGCATCTCCTCTTGAGAAGGTAAATTGTAATGTTAGCATATCTACCCCATTTGATATGATCACTTACAATTATAAAGAAGCTGGATAAAAATGATGATCCATCTATGTCTATCATGAATCCCATTGCTATGGAATAACCTAAGGATGACGACTGTGGTGTGTGGATCAAAGAAAGGACTAGGAGAAGGGGTCGAAACCCCCATGGAAAATGTGGGAGCCTTCCATACCATTGTATGAGAATCCACTCTAGAACAGGGTAATATATCGTGTTTTATCTTTTTGAGGTACCAAATGGTTCTGCTTTTTACCCTTCACTGTCTTCCTTTTTGTTTCAGTAAATTAGTCACTGCACATCAATCTTTTAAAAAAAATGGGAAACAACACCAATTTCTATTCCACAAATGTGGAAAATCTACATCAAAAGTACAATATCAAATCCAACCATTCATCCCACTATCATATAGCAAATAATTGATAAATAGAGGCCTTCAATAAGAAACTGTCGAAAAAACTCTAGAAGATGGTGGAAAAGATAAAATATATTGTCCTAAAAATATCTTTCATCACTTATGGGATTACTAGACTACAACCCATACTGCTACACGGGCGAACCCATACTCATTGGTATATAGAATAGATGTAGTCCGGACCATTAAGGTTCAATTACCATCACTTCACATTTCCATATGTTACTAATATACAAATATAAAATCCATAAAAAAACTAGATAAGTTGGAGTGTCATGATGAAAAAAGATTGTACACCTTGCATCACTTGAAAGTATATCAAAATTGAATAGTGAAAGCCTTTATCAATAAATTATACCTCTGTTCAATCCTCCAATTAGATTTGGTACTGGTCCTTTGGACTCCAATGATACCTAGAAAGAATCCTACAAAGCATGATGCAATGTTGGAGGGACCTTACTCCATACCCAAGGTCCACTATAACAGAGCTGATTCCTTGATCTCAATGGATGGAGATCTCAGTATTACTCCAACCAATGAAAGGGTCCTGATGATATATTTCATGTAATCACACAAAATTAAACCTAGATTTAGGATGTTAAACTACATAGCACCCATATACATCCCAGCTGAAATATGTTAAATCACATAGTTGGTCTTCATCACATGACCTTAAAATAAGTTAATTTCCATCCCACAAGACATTAAATTGAATGGAAGCATCATCCTGATTTCATGATGATAAACTACATGGAATATGGTCCTAGTCGTATAACCCAAAACTATAAGACACCTTCATATCTGTGTCGCATGATATTAAACTACATGACTAAAGTCCCTCTCATTTGATGTCAAGAAACACCCAAAATACAATGAGTTGACACTTCTCATGGTCCCCCAAATATGGGCCTCCATATTAAGTTTATGTCCCAATCACACCCTCTCTACCCCCTTAGTGGGTGGAGATTCCCACTTGGCTATACATGAAGAATAAAGGGTGAGAAGATCCCATAAATGCACCTCACTCCATTATAGTCACTTCATAGTGGCACTTGGTCCCCCTTTATAGGTATAATACCTAAAATTATTGTTTCCGTACCATAAATATGTTAAACTACATGGAAAAAATCCTCATTTCATGGTGATAGACTACATGATCTTTCAAGAACTATGTGTAGCTTGATTCTCATTCCAATGAGATATGTAGTGACACCCAAATCATTAATCTTGGGTCCATCTGTGACAACCCCCCTTCACTCCTCATGTGTATGGGTCAGACTTGCACTAAGAAAATTTACACAACTCTGTGGGGATTGATTATTACCCCAGCAAGATACGTAGTGATGCTTGGGTCCTACACTCTAATGCAGCCGCAATATTTATTTTCACATTGGAATCACCCAATTTCCAAACCAAATGATGTTAAAATGTACAGTCAATGTCATTTACACTTGATAGTAAACTACAGAGTTCTTCAAGAACTAAATGTGTCTTTATTCTCATTTCAATTGGATTTGTAGTGACAGCTAGATCTCCAATATCAGGTCCTTCCATGATTATAATAAAAAATCCCATACTCCCTATGTATGAGTTAGACCTGCACAAGAAACCTTCTCCGAACTACATGTGACTTGATAATCATTTTAATTGGATGGGTAGTGATGTTTGGATCAACATTCCTAGGCCGAGACGTATCACAATACAAGAAATTCCTCCAATATCTGATGTACAAGTTAGATCTACATGAGAGGATCCCATGTGGGTTCTCACCCTATGTATGAACCCATATTAAAAAAAATCATTTCCTCCGCACATGAATTCAATTAGTGTGGTGGATCGTTATTTTTAGAACTATATGTGTCCTTATTCTCATCCCATTGAGATACATAGTGACTCCTTGTCCATATGTCATTGTTCTAGCCATGGGGTAATGAAAAATTCCCCCTCTCCTGCATTCAAACAAATATCCATGCAGGAGATTTTATTTTGGGCCCCTTATTAGGGGGAAAATCAAGAAATAGATATTTCCCCATCCTATATATGAGTAATATATGTACAAGGGACATTAAAATCATTGATATATCAATCCAAAATATTCATTTGGGGTTGTACACATCCCTTATGGACATAATAATTTTAATCTTAAACACTTTCATATCATCATCATATTTTGTCAGCTTTTGGTGGAAAAATGTTTGATACCTTAGAGCTCTTTTGTCTAACTATGTTGTAATATGCCCAAGTTTTATTTTCATAAAACAGATCACAAAATTGGTTTTCCAACCTAAGGGTACCACTACATGACTATACCATACACACCCTAGTTGGCCTTGCATAAAATAGACCATATAACAGGTTGGTCAAATAGTGGTAACTTCTCCCTTGGGAGAAGCCTCTTCTGTCCTTGTAGGCTTTGATGAAATTATGTTGGAACCAGTTATTCAATATCATTATATATTAAACCCTTCCATACTCATCTCATGCTCTTTTTCTTTATCTAAAAATCCTCAATACCAAGGATTAGAATTTCCTCCTCTATGTCAAAAGTATTCCATGAAGATCTTGGTCTGGTAGACTATATATCACCTATTGTTTCCATGATGTTCAGTTCCTCATCACATGACCGAAAAATATTGTCATCATACTTCCTTCACATGGGTTAGACCTAATTAGAGAACCTACTCCCCCAATTATTTGGAAATTTTTATCTAAAATGCATCATTCATATTCATGTACATTCCTTTCACAAGACAAACATTGTGCCCTAAGAAATCTGAATCTCCAAAAACTTCCACCAAATTCTAATAGTAGAGTGTAATAATTCTTGATAACTTCATTGCATGACTATGTAATATGTGTCCTAGTCGACCTTGCATAAAACATCACACAAAATGGGTTCATCATCCAAACAATGTCACTATTGACTCTGATGTAATACACCATAGTCATATTTTCATAAAACAACCCACAAAACAAGCTTTTTAACCAATAGTAACTTCATCCTCAGGAGAGACTTCCTCTATTTCCATGATATGATTTTCACATACCACTTTTGGATTCAAAAGTCCCTAGATTAAATTGTACACATTCCCTACCTCATACCTAAATATGGTAGACAATTTATGGATAAATTAGCATGAATGAGATAATCATAAAACTTTGAGTTAGATCTAAAGAACATAAAATATATCCATCATAATCTCTTTATTGTATGAATTTAAATAGCATAGAATAATTTCCTAGTTATATGAATTTAAACTGCATAGTATAGTGTCCTTGTTTTATGACTTTAAACAGCATATCACAATATACTTTCAACATGAATTTAAACTGAATATAATAATTTCCATATTGTGTGACTTTATACTACATAGCATAATATCCTTACTGTATAAATTTAAACTACATAGCTAACTTCCTCACTGAAATACATTAGAATACATGGTCAGTATCCTAGTTAAAAAACATTAAAACTATATGATGCTCCAAACCTTGTCATAAACGGTCCTTTCCCCTGACATTGGTCATTTAAAAAATGTTTCCTCCTTTTCACAAGACTAATATGTGCAGAAGTTGTTTCCCATTCATGAAAAGTGCCAATACAGATGATCTTTTCATTCTCAGACATCTTCCATTAGAAAAATCACCCCTCATGGTCTTGATAAATCTGAATCTCCCTAACATTATACTTCTATGAGTAATAGAATGTTAGAATTATTGATAGTTCCTTCACCTGACTATGTAGTATGTGGCCTATGTAGAATTTCATAAAATAGACCTTTTAATGGGTTTATCAATTCATGGTAACATTTCCCTTAGGAGAGACCTCCTTTATTCCCATATATCATGTTCTAGATTTGGAAACCATAAAATTGTGGATCAATATTACTCTTGAGAGTATCTAAAGAGTGTCAAAATATTCATGGGCATTAAGCTTTGTTCAGATTATTATCTCAAAACATTGTGGCCAAATCTGTTTGACCTCAAACACTAGCCTTATTATTTTGACCTTCATGAATATAAATTGCACATAAAGAAGGGTAAAAAACATGTTAGGCTAAAAACCCGAAAACAGTGGTCTAAGAAAAATCCAAGTCTCACTTTCTAAGTATCTTTTATATCAAGATTAGGAAAAAATTAGTATTATGATAATAAAGACACAAATTATTTTGTTTTTCAATACGACCCTAGAAATAGTCAATCTACACTTCCTAGGACTTGTATCTTAGAAACAACTATTAGATCATTTCCCCATCCCATCACTATGGTTAAAACTATCTAATTGTAATACAATTTTTTTCAATGAAAATTAGCTTCAATGTTACATTATGATCACAGGATGAAGATAGGAATGAAGACATAGATGATTACGAACAAAATAATTTTTATTTATGATGTAAAAAACTGAAGTAGCATCCACAAGATATATTTTCTCCATCATAGTTTACAAGAGATCGTCAATATAAATCTTTATGTTTTGAATGGCCTCCCAAGCCCCATCATCCACCTATTGATGCCCAACCAACCAAACATCTTCAGTCTCCTTGGCCTGATGAAGTGATTTTGTTGCAACCAAAATGGAAGTTAACATTTTGTTTTACATTCTTCTAAAGAATGGTGGAGTTGTATAAACTCCCTTAAGAGACATCCAATTCCTTATAAAGGCTCTACAATTGAATGGTTTTATCATTAAATTGTTTTATAAATTCTGATATCTTCTTGGTATGGTTGGCCTCCTCTTAAGATAATACAGCCTCGATATCATATATATTGATGAAGAGCTTAGACTTTATGTGGTTCTTTTGAAGTGTATGATATCAGTACCATTTGAAAATGATATCTTTCAGAGCTATATGAATCATAAAGTAATCAAATATTATGTATCCTAGCATACTGAATAGAAATGAAATTCGGTGGATTCTTGAAGTAAGGTCTTCAAGAGGTGTCTTGGATATTGTTTTCAAGATATCTTTCCAATCCCCATGGAATGTGATATGAATATCTTTATGTAACTCTGAATCTAACTTAGAGCCAATATTAGAGGGAGAAATATACTTTGGGATTAATGATCTTATTGAGGCACTCTTCCTTTCTCCCTCGAGATCAATAACTGATATTTGTTCTGGTATATATTGCATTAGCATAGAAGCTCCACCCTCAGAACTAGCCATAGAAGTTGACGATGCTGGATGGTGGGAAAAAAACATTGTTAAACACAAAAGAATAATAGAAAGGAGAAATAGGGGTGTTAAAACAGTTGGTGACACTCACCCAATAATGATTAAATATCTTGGTAAATTTCCCACTAGAATCCCCAACCTTGGTAGTTTGAACTAGAACCTCTTAATGAGGGGCACTCTCCTGGGTTTTCTCTGGGTTTGCAAAATGAGGACTAGGAAGAATCCATGTTTAAAGTTCCACCTGAGCTGGTCCCCCCACAGCAGTGGGACAGGGACGGACCTCTATGTCTTGTTCATCCACTACCACTGCAATATTCTCCATGGATAGAGTTTTTCATTTCAACCAGTCATGATTATAAAATCAAACATAAAAAATTGATTGAAAATAAAATAAAGAGACACATCCATTAAATTCCCTATTTAGTTCTTCAAATTATTCTAATGTATTAGGAATATTAATATATCCCATAGTTTCATCAAAGGTTATTTTTGTATTTCTTATGGCATGTATTGATGCCTCAGGCCCTTGGTAATCTAACCCATGGAGATTCTTGGAATTTTTGTCTTAGAACCTAGTACATCACCCTCCTCTAATTGCTTGAGACCCCAAACAGCTTCCATGGTGACAGCCATAGGGTTAGCATCAGTCGCCATAGGGTCTTATGGTGGATGAGATGAAACTAAAATATTATAAGGATGGATGTACAAAATCACCTTATGACACCTTATGATGTACCTTTTACCTTACCAGAATCCTCCTCCCCCTATAGAGTGGTAGTAGTGTTGATGGGAGAAGATGAGGTATCCCAAAACGTCGACACTTCCTCTATCAATGGAGATGAATAATAGTAGGGGTTGGTGCTTAGTTCAGAGCTCCCTCCTCAATTCTTTTAGGATCATTTACAAGCCCCTTGAGATGGGAGAGAGAAGTAGATTCTATAATCATGAATAGGATTAGACATTTTTTATAGCTAATATAGAGATTAATGGTTCCACAATAACGTACCACTATTGACGAGGTACTTGGCCAAAGATGTTGTCCTCTGATGTTCCTTCTTTTCAACTTTTTCAATGGAGGATGTAATGAACTAACCTCATCAAATATGTTTATTAGAGGGGTAAATAGTGCTTCCCCCACCATCTTAGACTCCATTTTTTGTTTCCCTGGGGATAGTTCTCCCAATTCATGAGATGATTCATCTGCCCCAATTAGGGTACCAATTGGGCCATATTTTGGGGAGGGATCCTCAATTGATTTCCCCCTGACCCACATCAAAATAAAAATGACCTTACCCTAAATAAAAATGATTTTTTCATATAGAATAATGTAAGGAAAAGATTGTTCTAGAGAAAATTTTCATAAATGGAATAATTTGGAAAACTAATAGTCCCACACAGGGTAGCCACAAAAGTTACCTCGCATGGGTACCTCGCTCAAGACAGCATGTTCAGATATCCATCTTGAATGTTTGTGATGTACAGGATGGTTCATACAATGTCTTCACGGAATTTTATTTAGTGAAATGTCTTAAGAAAATGGTATGTGGGGAATACTAGTGTGGTGAGACCAAGGATTATGAAGTGTGAAGGTATTCCAATGAAATAATTATTCTATTTATAGGTAAGAAAGATGTTATATGTGGCATGCATTCATAATCCATTTATGAGAATAACCCAAGTATACTACATACTTGGATATCTAGAGAAAATGACTAGTGCGGATGTCCTATGTGATCCATTTTCCATTTTTATCCCATTACCATAGGATCATACCCTCTTCATTTGATCAGATCCAATCCTAAGGGAGGGGGTAATTGAAACATCATTTTTCACATGGATGAAAATGAAATAAAGGGAAATACAATAGTAATAAGATAATAATATAAATAAATAATTCTAAGTGTTGAAAAATCCCATAAAATCCACTTTGCGTAGGTACGCCCAAGAAGCATCACTACACATGTTACTTGCGCATTGGCATGCATAGTTGGCCCATGCATCATCCGCTCAGCACACTAGTGTGGAAGACCACCATGGAACACTAACACATCACATTAAAGTTATGGGGGCCTTTACCTATGGTCCCATATTTTCTTATAAATAGGACCCTTTGGTCTTCATTTAATATTGAAGAAATTTCCTGAAGGCCTCTTGTAAGAACCTGGATCTTCTTTTCAGGTATGTTATCCTTTTTCTGGTCATTTTTGAGAAAAAGAGGAGTTTTTGGAATTTTTTGAAGTATACACCGTGTACTTTATGAGTACATGTCATGTACTCGGTTACCGTAGGAAGCCGTGTGTAGGCTGTGTAAGGGCCACACACATGACCGTTTATGGTGACCTGGAGATAGCCTAAAGAAGAGTATGGAAAAGGAAACTACGTGTTGTGTACTTCTAAAGTACATGCCATGTATTTTATTTTTTTTCATTAAAGTACTAGGGTCGCGTCTAATTGCTTGAATTCCCTACTTCTAGGTCTGGTTCGTCCGAGATAACTCATATGGCCATGAATCTTCTCTAATAACCTGAGCGAGCATCTGTTATATGAATCGATCATCGTCGATTACATTGGAATCACCTCGGTAATCTCTTCCTTTTGCTTGAGCTTCGTTTCCTGATTCCTCCTCTTTCTCAAGTTTTCTTCGGTTGAATGTTATAGTCGTTTTTATAGATATATGATATTATTGGGTGATTCAAGGCTTGAGTTTCACTTATACCGATCCTACAACACCAAGGTAGGTGGTTTGTGCCTTTCCGTTGAAATTATTTGAGTAATATGTGCAACTTTTCTCAATACCCATGAACTGGGTATTGCATGTTTACTGTTTTATCCCAGTTAATTGACTACTATGCTTGTATCCTTGAGTAGAGGTAAATTTTAATGTGAATAGGGTTAATTACTATGATATGGAGGATTTTCCCTTGTTTGATCATTTTGACCATTTGGTATAGTTTTCCTGTTAGGTTTTTGTCTACTTTTCATGCCTAGTTGTTAGGATGGAGTGATTATTATCTATCTTGTTGTTATGTTGTAGACTGGTTATCCAAGTAGTTCTTGAGGATTACTTTGGTTGATACGCTTTTCCATATTTATTGACATACATAATGCCATGAGAACCTGTATAGTGGACCATAGGGAGAATAGACGTAAGGGCTTCTCGAGAGTGTCTGTTTTTTTAATCACACTGTAAGACCATAGGGGGTATTGACGTTGAGTGCTCCCTTAGAGGGTCTATAGGTACATTACGAGCCCACAGGGTAATTGAAATTGATTGCTTCCTCAGAGTTGTTGTAGTTTCCATTAAAAGTCTATAGTGGTAATTTACGGTGAGTGATTTTTAAAAGATTTTTTAATCATATTTGGATATAAGGGGAATTGATATTGAGTGCTTCCTCTGAGATCCTTTACAAAAGTTGATACAGAGGGTTTAGACTATGTGAACTTCCTAAAGGGTTGCTTGTGTTTTCTAGGTAGGACAAGAGGGGATAGGTTGTGAGTACATCCCAGAGGGTTACCTATTTGTGATTATCAACTTTCTTGATATGTGGTGTTTGAATGATTTGAATTGTAGGAATGTTTACTGTTTAGTATTTCCTTGTTTACTACTACTTTTTCATGTTCCCTACTATATATATTCACTGACTGTTATGCATAGATCTCATGGTGGTTTCCTAGTGGGAATTAGTCTCACACCCTATTTGGGTCATGTTTTTGGGCCCAAATAGATTATATTGTTTTTGGTATAGATAAGGGAAAGCGCCCTTCTACTTCAGGTACTTGATTGCTTTGGTGCTAGAGAGCATGGGACTAAGCTAAGGATTGTGATATAAAGGATCTGTTTTTTTCTTTTCATGTACTTTATTTTAGTACTGTATTTCAACATTGTGATTTGTTTGGCTGCTTTCTTTGACATTTTTAGCATGAATCATTTATATATATGTTCTCCACTTGTTTCTTTCATTAGTCTTCCGCTATTTACTATTATTGGTGTATTTACTACTTCTTCTATTGTATATTTATTTTACTTCAACTGTGTTACTTTGGAAATGAGGGCATAGTTTCCCCACTGTCACTCCCAAGGCCCTCACTGCTAGTCGGCAGCCTCTAGAATTCTGGGAAATGTACTTGAGGCCATGTGACCAACAGGGTGCGGGGAATCTCTGGGCGGCTTCTAGAACTGGGATGTTACAAAGTGTTATCAGAGGGATTCTTTTCTCTTGAATTACTATTTGGATCCAATATAAAGGGATAGGATATAATGGGTTCTTGGTAATATGTTATTCCTAAGAGTAGTTAACCTGTGTACAGGGAAAATCCAATCTACCTCGTTATTGCAAGTTTGCTGGTTTTTCAATTATTACAGTTGATTTGATTTCACCTTTAGTGATTCACATGTTTTGTTCTATTATTGTTGATATTATTGAGGTTCTATTTTTGTTTCAACCCAATGAGATGAGGGTATTCCATCTCATTCATCGTATAGGCACTTTCTAGAAATCACATGTCATGCATTCTTTCCATGCCATTTAGGTTGCCTTAGCGACTGCATGTTGTTTTGATAGATGTTGTGCTAGATATGCATGCTGTTGTGATAGATACCTTGATTGAATGCCTGATTTTGATAGGGTATTTCTTGTGTAAGTTTTTTTTGAATGAATGCCAAGCTTTGGTTCTTGAGTTGTTATTGGCCTTCATGGATCAGAATTTGGTGGATCATTGCCTTGTTTCCCTTGCATATGACAAGTATAAGATGCCAATCTTTGATTCGCAGGGAGTATAGGCCCTCGAGGATCATAATTTGGCACTTAAATGTTTGTTTCAGTGTTTGTTCTGGGCTCTAGAGTAGTTTCTATGGCTTACTGTCTAGAAAACCCCAGAATACACGGCGTGTAATGATGAATACATGTCATGTGTTCTTCTGTTCGGGAAGAAACTATTTTTCTTAAGTACATGTCGTGTACCGTATGTACACACCGTGTAGTCTGTAACCATGTCATAGACTCTTTTGGAAGAGACACGGGATTGGGAAACATTTGGAAGGACACACCGTGTAATAGATGCACATTTCGTGTTGTAGAACCATGTAGTCAGTCATGTCACTAACAAAATGGGTCGGTTGAGTCTTCTCTAATGCACGTCGTGTCAGTCTTAAACATGCCATGTAGTATAATCCATGGAATCTGACCGTGTCACTAACAACAAGGGTCGGAAAAGTCTTCCTAGTACATGTCGTGTCCATCTAGAACATATTGTGTAGTGTGAGGTGTGTATCCAGCCGTGTCACTAACAAAATGGGTCGGTGAAGCTTGTCTAGTACACACCGTATCTGGTACTAACATGTCGTGCAGTCTTGGTCTATGAGAGCCGTCTGGCCTAGCCATGTAACGAAACTCAGGTAGGGGAAGAGGATTCAAGTACACATCGTGTGTAAGGACAACACATCATGTGTATGGGGTTGTTACATGACCAGTGTTGGGCAGGAATACACACCCATTTGAAAGGCTTAACATAACATGACATGTAGGAATTGTACACGCCATGTATCCGTGTTTTGAAGAACTTGAATGCTTTATTTATCATGTTCCCTTGTTATCCTTCTATGTTTCAGTCCCTATTAATCTTGATCTACGGTGTGCGATTGACCTTGCATAGTCATTACATTGAGAAATACTCCAGTGGTACGCCAGTTACAAGGAAATGATCAGACACCAAACATGGCTGAGTAGGTACTACCAGTAGATCCTCCACTTGAGCTAGTCTTTGAACTGACCGTCATTTTGGGCATAGGTGCTGACGTAATGTTCTGAGATGGCTTTATGAGGTTTATGTAGACCTTCCAAGTAGAACCTTATCCTACCCCATCAATGGAAAAGTTGACATGTGTATTTTAGCAGTAGCATCCTCCCACCTTCTTAGGGGATGGAGGACCCCAGGCTGCAGAATCATGGCTAGAAGCCATGCTGACGATCTTAAAGCATCTAAAGATGCCTCTAGAGAGGAGGTTCAAGCTCGCTATGTATATGATCTGGGATTCTTCCAAGAGATGGTGGGATGTGATCTCATAGGGGGGACACAAGACGAATATGGCTTGGGAGGAGTTTCAGTGCAACTTCTACGATTACTTCTATCTAGAGACTTTGAGGGCTGATTAAGCCTGAGATTTCATGAGTTTGGGGCAGGGTACTCTTTTTGTTATGGAGTAATCTTCCCGATTCACCAAGTTGTAGTGCTTTACACCCTTTCTAGGGGGTGATGGGTTGTTCCTGGAATAGAATTTTGAGGATGGTCTCAGGTAGGAGATTCGGGCTCAGGTGAACATCTTCTGGTTGACTTCCATCACTTTTATTGTCAACCAGGCACTAATCATAGAGCGTAACCTATGGGATTATGGAGATATGAGCCAGGTCCATTCTGCATCCAAGGTTAGTGTTTTTCTGGTTGATCATAGGAAGTGCCATTGGGAAACTACACATGGAGATCCAAGTAGGTGGGATGCACCTTCAGGTAGCGAGGTGGTGTGCTACCAATGTGGGAAGGTTGGGAATATGAGACCACATTTCCTAAGAGACCTACTAGAGTGCCGATCATGCGGATGTATGGGTCATCTTCAGTGCTTCTTTCAATTCTTCTCACCAACAGCTGGTGATAGGGGATCTTCTAGGACTCCTCGTTCAGGAGCAGCACAACTAGTTTCTCATCAGTCAGGGAATTGGATTTCTTCCAGCTGTTCAGGCTGAGGTGGAGGTCGCAACTATGGTAGTTAGTCACCAGGATTTTTCCAACAACAGGGTGGATCAGGTTAGGGTAGTCATGCAGGGTCATAGGGTCGCGGTGCAGGTCAGACTTTGGCAGTGGAGATAACCTAGCAGGAGCAGGATCCCAGATATCTTCATGGAGAGCATGTTTTGGTTTTCAATGACCACAAAAGTCTCAAGTACATCTTCACTCAGCATGACATGAATTTGAGACAGCGAATGTCGGTTGAGTACCTTCAGTCTTTTGACTTTGATCTTGCCTATTCACCTAGGAAAGGTGATGAGGTGGCTGATGCGCTGAGTAGGAGGACTTAGATACAGGAAGTTCATAAGGCCAGCAGTGAGTGGCAGCTTATGGATATGTTCTCTAAGATGCATTTGGTGGTGCACTATAGACAGGGGAAGAAGTATATTTATTCTATAGCTATTACCTCTACTCTTCTAGATCTAGTGCGAATGAGTTAGATATTAGGTTCTGAAGGCCTCAGCCTGTAGGAAATTGTGTCGTGAGAGGACCCTATTCTTGGATGGACCATATGTGAGGATGAGTTCTTGTATTTTCATGAGCACATATGGGTGTTAGCAGACATACACGAGGAGGTGATGCAGGAAATTCATTCCTCGGTTTGGTTAGTTTATCCTGGTGTCACCAAGATGTATCGTGATCTATACCATTAGTATTGGTGGCCAGGTATGAAGAGAAATGTTTCTAGTTTCGTCATGAGGTGTTCCACCTGTCAGCGGGTGAAGGCGGAGCATCAGTGACCAGCATGGATTTTGTAGAAGTTACCCATTCCTGAGTGGAAGTGGAACGATGTTGTGATGGACTTCATGATGGGTTTACTGATGTCACCTTGAGGGAATGACGTAGTTTGGGTTTTCATTGACAAACTCGCGAAGGTTACTCAATTCTTGCCGATAAAGGAGACCTTCAGTGTTGATGAGCTGGGATGGTTGTACATCTGAGAGATTGTATCTTTACATGGGGTTCCATGATCCACTATCTCAGACAGGGATTCACTTTTTACTTCTTGGGTTTGGAAGGGATTACAGAAGGCCTTGGGTACACAGGTACTTCTGAGTACCAAATACCACCCCCAGACAGATGGCCAGTCCAAGCGTACAATTCAGGTGCTTGAGAGAATACTTCATGCATGCATCCTGGATTTTGGAGGTTCATGGGAGAAGCACATACCTCCTGTGGAGTTTTCCTACAATAGTTTTTTTTCAAGAAACTATTTAGATAGAACCTTATGATGCTTTTACGGTAGGTCATGTCGATCACCCATATGTTGGCTGGAGGTAGTAGAGGAAGCTATGCTGGGACCTCGTCTTATCTAGGAGACCACATAGCAGATAGTGTTGATTCAAAATAGGATGGATACTACACAGTCTTGATAGAAGTCTTATGCTGATCAGCGGAGATAACCTCTGGAGTTCGAGGTCAGAGATCAGGTTTTCCTACGTGTCACACTGAGGATTGGGCACATGAGGATTAAGAGACAAGGTAAGCTTTTGCCAAGGTACGTCAGAGTATTTGAGGTGTTGGAGAGAGTTGGCTGGTTTCCTATCAGTTGCAGTGACCTCAGATGTACTGGGCTATGCACACCGTTTTCAACGTTTCTCTGCTTCGACACTACTTCTCAGACCCATTTTATGCTTTTCAACCCGAGGAGGTTGAGTTAGAGGTGGATGCCTCGTTCAATGAGCATCCTATTTAGATTTTCGATCATAGTATGAAGGATATCCATGGTCAGTCTGTTCCTCTGGTACGAGTGATATGGAAGCATGGGAGAGTAGAGGACGATACCTAGGAGAGGGAGGTTGATGTGCGATCGTAGTGGCCAGAGTTGTTCGGGGTCACTTTTTCTGCGCCACCTTTCTAGGGAAATTCGGGGACGAATTTCTTTAAGGGGTAAGTTTGTAAGAACCTGGATCATCTTTTCAGGTATGTTTTACTTTTTCTGGTCATTTTTTATAAAAAGATGAGTTTCTGGAAATTTTTGAAGTACACACTGTGTACTTTATGAGTACACGCTGTGTACTCAATTACTGCGGGAATCAATGTGTTGGTCATGTAAGGGCCGCACACATGGTCGTGTATAGTGACCTAGAGACCACCTAAAGCGGAGTACAGAAAATGAAATTACATAATGTGTACTTCTAAAGTACACATCATGTATTTTCTTTTTTTCATTAAATGTACAGAGGTCGTGTCTAATTTCTAGACTGCCCTACTTCTAAGTCTGCTTCGTCTGAGAGAACTTGTACGACCGATAATATTTTCTGATCCCCCGAGCAAGTGTCTGTTCTCCGAATCTATCATCGTCTATTGCGTTGGGATCACCTAAGTAAGCTCTTCCTTCTTCTTATGCTTTGTTTCTTGATTCCTCCTCTTTCTCAAGTTTTATCTGGTTAAACTTTTCAGATGTTTTTATAGATATACAATGTTATTGGGAAATTCAAGTCTTGAGGTTCACTTATACCAATCCAACAACACTGAGGTGGGTGGTTTGTCCCTTCCTGTTGAAAGTCATTGAGTTATATGTTAAAATGTTCCCAATACCCATGAATAGGGTATTCCAAATTTTACTTTTTTCCCTATTAATATCCTGCTATGATTGTATTCTTGAGTAGAGGTAAATTTTAATGTGAATAGGGTTAATTACTATGGTATGGAGGTTTTCCCCTTGTTTTCTTGTTTTGAATATTTGGTATAGTTTGCCTGTTAGGCTGCTGTTTACATTCCATGCCCAGTTGTTAGGTTGGAGTGATTATTATCTGTGTTGTTTTTATGTTGTAGAATAGTTAGCCAAGTAGTTCTTTAGGTTTACTTTGGTAGATACATTTTTCCATGCTTGTTGACTTACATAGGGTCGTGAGAACCTGTGTAGTGGACTATAAAGAGAATAGACGTAAGGGCTTCTCCAGAGTGTCTGTTTTTTTAATCACGCTGTGAGACCATAGGTGGATTGATGTTGAGTGCTCCCTCAGGGGGTCTATAGGTACGTTACGAGTCCACAACGAGAATTGACATTGAGTAATTCCACATAGTGCATGTAGTTTCTGAAAAAATACTGTAGGGGGAATTGATGGTGAGTGATTCCTCAGAGAGTCTTTAATAATACATGGCTATAAGGGGAATTGATGTCGAGTGCTTCCTCAGAGAGCCTTTACAAAAGATGAACCAGAGGGGTTAGAAAGTACGTACTTCGAAAAGGGTTGCTTGTGTTTTCTAGGTAGGACTAGAGGGGATAGGCTATGAGTACATCCTGGGGTGTTACCTGTTTGTGATTATCTTCTTTCTTGATATTTGGTGTTTGAATTCTTTGAATTGTAGGAATATTTACTATTGAGTACTTTCTTAATTACTTCTGTTTTTTCTTACTACCTGCTATATATATTCACTGACTTTTAGGCACATATATCGTGGTAGTTTTTTAATAGGATTTAGTCTCACACCCTATTTGGGTCATGTTTTTTGGCCCAAACAGATTATATTGTTGCAGGTATAAGTAAGGGAAGGTTCCCTTCTACTCTAGGTACTTGACTGCTTTGGAGATTGAGATCATGGGACCAAGCTGAGTCTTGCAATGTTAAGGAGCTATTTATTTCTTTTCTTGTACTTTGTTATAGTACTATATTTCAGCATTGTGATTTGTTTGGATGCTTTCCTAGACATATATATCATGCATCATTTATATATATGTGCTCCAGTTGTTTCTTTCTTCAGTCTTCCGCTGTTTACTGTTGTTGGTGTATTTAGTACTTATGTTATTGTATATTTGTTTTACTTCTATTGTGTTACTCTGCCAATTAGGTCATAGTTTCCCCACAATCACACCCAGGGCCCTTGCTGTTAGTCGGCAGCCTCTAGAATTCGGGGAAATGCGCTTGAGGTCGTGTGACCAACTGGGTATGGGGCATCTCTGGGCGGCTTCTGGAACAGGTACGTTACACCTCCTGAAGCTCTAATCACCCTATTCCTTCGATCAAGCCCTCTGAAACCTTATTGGTAGTTTTATAAATCCTAAAGAGGAGGTAATTGAAGGGAGCAGTGAAACTAAATTCTTCCCAATTTTAAAAAATGTGACACATATAAAAGGAGACCTCCCCCCATGATTGAAGAACCCTAGAGTGAGGCCCCTTTCCTTAATAAGGGGCCAATGCGAGCCACTTCTAAGAAGACCTAATAGGAACCTTGAAGGCTTGAGAATGGTATCACCCAACTGTAGTTTCCTAGGTGGTTCATCACCCAGGGTATCACCAGCTCACCCAAGACAACCTACAAGGAACATCACCTACGCAAGCCTTCCTTGGTTCTCCCTAGCCTTCAGTCTATATGAGCCACTAATTTGGCCTTCCACAAAGCCATCAAAGATAGGGAATATTTTATTTTGGATCCCTTGTCTGAGAGTGACCAAGTTGAAACCTACACCAAATCCTCTGGACTTATAACCATGGGAAAATGAAAACTAGTGTGTCTCCCGTTTTTATTTTTATTCCTACAGTTAGAGGCTTCCCGCACATGTCCTACTAGATGGTTAGGATCCTCGGGGTTCATGTGGATTTCTATTCCCATGGTCATGAGGTCCTCTACCCCAGGTGTAGTGTCAATTAATTCTTGTTATTGGATATTATGGTCAAGATCATGTCCTAATATTATCTTATTTAAGACTCAAAGCCTCTAGTTCCTAGCAGGGATGATGAGGATTACACTTGTGTTTCCTTTTCGCATGGAATGACATCCTCATCCCTTTCTAAAAGACCAATTTTATGGCATCCCTCCTAGATTGATCCCTTATCCATCCTTGAAAGAGACTCACTCTTTCTCCTCCTTGCTACATGGGTTCCCTATCCATATGGGTAGACATATATGACTATCTTAGATATGAGGATCAGAGAGGGGATGGGAACTGGATTCCTCACCCCTATCACCCATATCATCAGCCTCTTCCATTGTTACCCCTTCCTCTTCCACCAGTATATTAAGAGAAGTGTGTGGGTTTTCGAGATCTTTGAATCACTCATGTCTATCACATTCATGTATGATTCATCCTGACTCATGTGAACATAAGGTATATTTATGATCATGGAACCCACATGATCATATACATATTTCTGCAAAGAATCATCCTTTTAATCTTCCTCTCTCTTTCCTTTAGAGTTCACCCTCAGCGTGAGTCCTTAACTCCATGTATCCAACATTAGGGAAAATTGGATTGTGTGGTCTCCCGGATCCTTTGTTTCCTCCTATTTCTAAAATAGATCATGAATCCCAAGGGAATAGAGGTTGATGGTGGTCATGACATCCACATGATCTCAAACCTTTTAGGCATCCACCTTAGGAGTAAGCCCCAATTAAACTTATCAAAGGCAAACTCAATGTGTAATTCAGACATTATTGAACTAAAATAACTCTGATAATTTTTATACATAAGATATGTAGGACACCTACCTCAGGCCTCAGATCAATGGGCTTCCTTATTAGGAATAATCCCCAGTCAAATCCCCATGAATCGTAAAGGGAATGTTCTTTAGGTGTAAGCCCCTATGAAACCTCCAAACTACCATGAGTTGATATTTCACCAATTTACCATAATATAAGGAATCCTATTTTGGTTTAATCCCCAAAAATAACTCTCTATAAGATCCATACTCCTCAATGAGACAAATCTAAGGGCCTCTATAGGTAGGGGTCCTTGTGACCAAACTATGGGGGCTTTGATTCCCTTCCAAATTTGATACGTAGGATTCCTCCCTAAGGTCCAAACCCAACATCCTAAATCAACCATATTTTCTCTAGGCCACATTCTTTGTAGGTTCTAATTCAACCTGGGAATCAATATCCTTTCCAGGTTCTCTGATCCACTTCGGCATATGTCTCACACCAAACTTTGACTATAATCTTTTCACATAAACATCCTCACCACATGATGTTAACCTATATGGTTAGGTCCTTATTCCATGACATTAAAAGGTATTATGTGCCCCATTAAGTGGCACCGAACTATGTGGGTGTTGATTCCTTTTACAATGATGCATAGGAATCCCATCCATGGGATCGATCCCAACATTATAATAACTCCCATCTCCCTATATGATGATACACTCTAGGGTTCCCCACGAAGTGGCTATAAAACCATCATCATCATAATAAGGAATAAAGAATATCTAACTTAAACATAAGCGGATTCCATTTATGGATAACCTCATATATATAAATATGTATACATTGATGAAGAACATGTGATACATACATATTATTACAATCTACATATATGTAATAATTTATTTTTAAATAAAGGCTAACCCGTGTCATATGTGGGAATTAATAAAGGATTCAAGAACATATCTTAAATCTATAAGAGAGTCCCAGAGTGAGAAATAATTCCCTCAAAAAGATTCTGATGAGCGTAACCTCTCATCCTCTCAACCAATGTGAGTTCTTATGAATTGTGGGAAAAACTCCCCATTAAGCACTTAGCATTGGAAAGAAGGTCCCTCATTGATATCGAACCATTGGGAGTTTTTGATTCTATAAACAAACCAGTTGGAACCCATTTCAAAATAGAGAGTCTTTATCTGAACAAATATACTAGGGGAACTAACACACATCCATAATTTACAAATGAGGCCATTTCCTCATAGGCAATCACCTTAGGTAACTTCTAGAAACCTATGACCGACAACCTAGAAAGCCTAGATAGGGTAGCAGTATGAGTCACCCTTTCACGACACCTTGGAATCCCCTATAATTTTTTAATTCATTTCATACTCTAATATAGTAGTCCTCAGTACCTTATCCAAATCCCTCATTTATAAATAGAATAATAAATCCACTAATCAAAATTTTCTTTTGATACTCAAATGAAACCTGACAGTGATTTGTCCATAAAAATTCCAGTTCTTTATTTGTCAAATTTTTCAAATGAGTTTCAAAATTTGGAGAAATAATACATGAATATATAATAATATCACCTAAAAACTATGGAAACATTGAACTGGTGAATATTTTTTTGAGTGACCACAAAATAACAACTTTAATTCTTGATGGATTGACTACCACTCCCTGCTGACATGAACATGTCAAAGAAATTGTAACTCCTCTCCTAAGAACATAAACTTGTATGGATTCCTGAAGAGATGATTTTTATGAAGTATATCCAAAATAAGTCTTAAATGTTTAGCATAGTAATCCTATTACATTGAATATAAGAGGATTACCTCAATGACTAAAACAATAAACTAATATAGCAACTCGTAAAATGTCATGTTCTTCAGGGCTATAAAAAACTAAGGATTTCATGATAATGGTATTTATTAGAACAAATTAATAATTTTCTAAAATCAAATATAAATGAATTATTTAGGATATATTCCTTATTAACTCTCATATAATGATATCCCAAACACAAATTAATCTTCATAACTAACTAAATCCCTTCAACTAATAGAATAAATCATCAATTCCTGATGTGAGATAGAAAATTTTTTCAATCAATTTATTTAAATGATATTAATTGATACATAGCCTCATGATACCATCCACCTTTTATTAGAACATGAGATCAAAATAATTTGAAACACTCGTATAAATGAAACCCTTTTTCAATAATTCATCGATCTAAATGTGATACTCATGTTTCATAGAAAGTTTTGTTCAATAAATATACATCGAAATCAGAGACACAACATGTTGAAACTATATCCAAAACTAAATATCATATTTTGGGGGTAGGGCCAAAACCTTTTGAGGAAAAAATAAATAAACTGCTCAAAACCCATCAAAAATAATGTTTCTTACACATACACTAATTCCAATATTAACGTTTCTAACTATATTGAAAGGTTCTCTAAATACCGATGATCCACCCAATATTCCCACTTTATAATATATATTTCACACTCAGTATCCACATAAAGTAACTTATTCTCCTTTTTTAGAAGTCAAAAATAGTATGAAATTAATAAAATAAATTTCTACCCTTAATTATAATGTATGCCTGAATCAATAATATGTACTCCCGAACTAACTAATGTTTCTTTATAATTATCTCAAACCTTAACACACCTCAAACAAGATAGATTGACCTCCAACATTGATAGTAAACACCAAGGGAACTAGAAGCCTCTCTATGTTAAGTCTTAATGCTTGGAAAATGGAAATTTAATAATGTAATGTAATGATTTTAAATCAGGAAAGTCATATATTGGGAAGAGGACATGTAGATAGTACCTCAAGTAATACCTAGCTCATATAGCATTGAAAACATCATTATATTCATTTGACTATGTCATGATCCTCTTCCTTGCTTCCCCTAATAACAATAACCATTAAAGAATCCCCATACCTCTTTCCTTGAGGATGGGAAACATCATAGGGATATACAATTACTACTCAATATTCTCTTCCCTACCTAGAAGTTGGGGACCCTACTACTACTTTTAAGGCCTTAGTGGAAAGTACTATAAATGATGCCACCTAAATCAGGTTTCCATCTCTATGTTGACCTACCAGGAATGTTTAACCCTAAAATTTTTAATATATTTACCTATATATTGTATAAAAAATATATAACTCTTGATAGAGGTCCAATAACTATCAAACCTAAATAAATAAGTAGAATATTATCGAGAACAGGCACTTACTGGAAGAAACATTAACTTCTCAAACAACCAAGAGCCTCCATCCATTGTTTTACTCTTTAAAAATCATTAATAACTTCCCTCTCAAGATGAACCATTCTATACTAACATATTATATATTACCTCTTTATACACTAACACCTGAATATATGTCAGTAATGTAAATATAATGACCAAGTTCTAGTTTTGTTTTTGTTATACACCTCCTAGAAATTATATTCCATAGAATCCTTTTATTGAATAAGGTCATGAGTATAATGAAGATGATACTTGAATTCAATTATAAACTATAAAATACTATATCTCCCCTAATATAGAAAAGGAAACTAATACACCAATATTTCCTTTAATATTTTAGAAAGTAATTCATCCTGAAACTAATTAGAAAACTACTCACACGATACCTATAACTACTCATGATAACCAAGAAGAAGGATAAAATACTTATGAGTGGCTCCCTAAAATAAGATAATGGTCAAAAAAATCCAATTCCTAATCGTTGTATAAATTTTACTAAAATTAATCTCTAACTCCTCTACCTACCACATTGTCTTCTGATTAGAAAGAAACACATATTACTTTGACATGCACTGATGATCGAACTCACATATCATCTTTATTTTATAATAATACTCACATGGGATGATCCTCCAATGGTTAACCAAATCATCATGCTACACTAATTCCAAATGATAAATCCTTCTTCCATACATCACTGAAAAGATGACAAGATCCCCTAAATGAAAAAATATATAATTTATTATGATCATTTAATTAATTTTTTAAACATTATAACATTATGAAAATTTAAACACCTAAGTAAACAATATGGATACATGAAATATACTTAATTCATTACATATCAATTATCATCATATTACATAGTATATTCATTTAACATTAGGTTCATTCATCGGGTTATAGGGGACCTATTCACATGTGTCATATTCGGTCTCGCTTTCCAACAATGTGTACCAAGTGTGATCGATGTTTTTTCCCTTCCAACCCCTTGCAGTACTTGTTGGTTCCTAACTCAAAACATTATCCATAGATCTTATTCCTCTTTTTTAAGACCCATCCTGACTTGAACCCCTTCTGGGCTAGTGGTGAATTTGAGTATGAATACTAAATCCCAACTCCAATAAGCCTCTTTTGGTGACTAGAACCAAGGGTATATAACATGAGTATGGGAAGAATTTATCTCATAAATTCTATCAATATAATAAAAAATCCCAATAAATCATATATATAAAATGAAACTAACTACAAAAATTCATTTGAAGTCATATATGAAACATAATTTTTATTTGAATTCAAAAGATCAATGCCTACAGCATCGACTCCATCCCTATAAATCCTACATCACATGGTATTGTGGTTTATCTTGATATTCAAATACCTCCAATAAATATGATAAAAAAATGATATAGTATATAGATATGAGAATAAAAGTATACTATATACGATCCTCCCCAAAAACACTTATGAAAATATAGAAAAGTCATATTAATCCATCTATGAATAACTAGTGAATACAAATAATTACTTATACCATGTCATCCACTACCCATCCTCAACAATGGTTACTCACGCAAAAATGTGTATAAGTAAATTAAAATAATATCTAAGAAAATTATATGGTTCCTCACACTCATTTCCCCACAAGACTAGTCAGCCTCATTCTGCAATAACATATGTCCTGACATTACTATCCCTTATATTAATCACGTCACCACATTCCATATATCAAAATCCTAGTAGAAACCAGAAATATATAACCAAATTTTATATATCACACCCATATTATTAACACATGGTCATATCACCTAAAAATAGATAATGTAATAATAAACGAAATAAATTTCATTCCCTCTTCCCACCATGTATATCTCCACTATGCATCCATAAAGTACTGTATCCACAAGATACTATAAAATAAGTAATATATAGTAGATAGATCAGGGAAGGGGGTGTAGTTAGACATCCATATCACATATTCCATAGATATTGATAAATATACTTGAATAAAAACCATCTTATGGCTCTTGATCAAATTATTTAACTAAGGTGGAAATGTATACAAAACAACATAAATAAACATGAATATATAATAACATAAATTCCTAACAAAAGGCCACCTTTCTTACACACAACACTAAGACGTAATCATTTCCACCAAAAATAAACATATATTCTGTAATGCCCTGACCCCAGTAACTCAGAATCGGTGCATTATTACATAACATTGGCATGATACAAGGAATCATGTTTTGAAAGACCGGTTATTTTAGTATTCTATGAAGTACTAGATATATACATAAGTTTTACATTATATCATGAAATAAAAAAAACATTATGTCGCCTTTGAACACTCTTATATCCCTTAGCCTATTCCTCCAGGTTAATTGCAATAAACTTCTTTACATACTTGGAAAAATAAAACATAAGAGAGGAATGGGCTCAGATGCTCACTAAGGATAACAATATAGCAGAAACTATCATAAATAATAATAAACATTTAATGAAATGTATAAGACTAGAACACAAGCCTTTTAAAATTAAAATTCAGTATAATATGGAAAAGATAAATCAAATAATAACATTTAATTATTAAAATTGAAATTCTACTAGTCTAATATTCACATGTAATATCAATAGCCAATTTCATAATGATGGAATGCATAATTCCAGACATCATAACCACATAGTCAAGGCCTTGTGCCATGACTACAAATAAGATTTTGTCAAGACCTTGTGCCAAGACACTAGTTTGTCTCATGATACCTACCGATGCATCGATGAGTTATAGAGGGCCCCACCCATCACTTACTAAGTCCGATGCATTACTCATATGAAAGGTTTAAACATAATCTAAACATTCATATTAAAACAAGTATACGAAATGTCAATATTTTAACCGCAAATCATGAATGGCATAAAAATTGCACATCCACAGTCAAGCATAACTCATTAAATGTAATATGGATGATTGTATTATGATAAACAAACCCCAATCAAGAATAAAATACACTGAAGGATATTGACATATATGAAAATAGTCATTAAAACAATTTGAGAGAAATATCCCCTTTTCTTGAAAACATTTCAATGTCTCACTATTTATCAATGAAGTCGTTTAAAAAATATTTTTGAATCAAAGTGTACCATAACACATTGAAAATTTTAAAAGTAATTTTAATTTAAAAAAATTTATGTCCATATAAATAAATACTTAAAACCATTTTTAAAACATGGACATTAATGAGAATTATTTAGAAGAACAAATATTTAAAACAATATTTTAGTTACAGAGTTCCTAACCAAATAAGAGATGCTTGAATACAATTAATTGAGGAATAAAATTAATCAAAACATTATAATATCATGAGAATAAAGGTATTCATGATATAATATGTCAAAGTACAGTATATACACCATATAAAAGTGAATTGGTGCATAACGACAAAGATGTCTCAAAGGAATGTAAATTGAGATGAAATACCTTATAAAGACTGTATACTTAGATTAAGGATAAAGAAATGAAATAATTATGTATGAAAAATTAAATACACTCATTATAATTGGATATTCAATGTAAATAAATCAGATTACATTCATACAAATTCTTATAAAAACAAAACCAATGACTTGGATGTTTAACTCAATGAATGGAAACTGGTTTAAGATTACCCTTAAAAGGTTCATATCAATGGAATGTGAATTTATAAATGGAGTGATTATGTTTATAAAAGGTATATAAATATAAAGGGGAGTTGAAATTACCAAATAAATAATAAATAGTGATTCCACACATAATCATGGAGTAAAATAATCAATGAAGTATGCGTAAAGCCCATTGAGTGGAAATTGAAATTTGAAATTCCCTTACCGATTTGGTAACTTACGAAATATACACCCCATGAAAGAATTATCATACAATGAATATCTAAATACCCATAAAATAAATTTTATTACACAAATAATACAATCATGGGAAGTACATACACCACACAAAAGGAAATAGTGGCAATATAGCATGAGTCTCACGAGAATAAGAAGTGAGATGAAAACCCCTTACCACAATGTAATAAATCGAGTTGTAGGACAAAAAGTCAATAACAACCAAATGAATCAAAAAATAAAATTAATGTTAAGATAATCATGATAATATATATCAAATTTCATTACACAATACAACACATGCAATAAATAAGTAGCAAACAATGGAAATCTCTCGAAATTAAAAGTGAGATAAGAAACCCATTACATTGTACTTTTACTTAGACGATGGTATGTTAGCCTCCTATATAATAGTTTAGTAATTGTTATTAAGTTATTAAAGATCTACATACATAAATATGATATCATATATGATCTTCTAATATTTCATAGTTCATAATATTTTAGTAGTGTCATTGTTCCAGGTGGTAACTGATTTGTTTTCCTTTATATGTTTTGTTAAATATGTCATGTTTGTTCTGGATAGGATGTATTTGATTTATATAAATAATTATATCAATTATTTAAAAATTATTTTTAATAATAAAATTAAAATTATTCTTGAAAGGTTACGATGGGGAACGACATCTCATCGCGTCATGGAGACGGTAAGTTGTACGTACGCACGAGCGACAATATCATTCTTTTGATGGTAAAATAATATATAATTGGATGGTATATCATATATAAATAATCATTAACATTTTATAATTTATTTATATCATTTATACTCATTATTACACCAATCAAAATAATGATGTTTTTGAATAACAAACTACACCACGACGTGGAGACGGTAAGTCGTGCATACGCATGTATGTTGACTTTGTCATTTATAGGATGGATAGAATAACAAATATAGTTGTAACATCTTTATAATAACATCAAAGTATTTATTAGGTACTGTAGTAATTATTTTGGTATGGAATAAACAACGAAAAATGAAGTGGAAGAAGAAAAGAACTTGAAAGAGGGTTGGGAAATTATTAGCTCTTCTTCGGGTGCTTCCTTTTGATTTGATCAAAAGGGCTCCTTAGGTTAGATTTATGGTCAAAGGAAGGACTCTAGAATGTATTGACAGTATTTGGGAGGATAATTGGGTAGGTTTTGGAAGATCTAAATGTCTTTGGAGGTGTGAAATTAAGAGAAGGGTATGTACACTTTTATAAGAGAGGTGAGGGTAACTTTAGGAAAACCTTGAAATATTATTTTATAATAAACATATTTTCGGTTTCTAATGGCTCAAAAATGATTTATTTCACGTATAAGGTAGAAAAGGGTCGAAAACCACTCAACCAATAGGTTTTAGATAGGTTTAGGTCACCATATTAACCTTATCTTTTAAATTTAACTCTTAGTTAAATAGTTTAACTTTTACCATTTATTCTTGTATTATTATATTATATGGTTAGTAATCTTACTATAAAATGAAAAGAGAACCCAAAGTGGTTCATTAATGATATATATATATATAAGTTATTTGGAATAACCTTAGATTTTTAGGACTATTATATCATTTAATAATATAGTATTTGTTTTAAAAACTCGTTTATGTAAATTTTGACACTATTTAGTATTTTGTTTTTGTTAAAGTAATAACAGCATGATTAATTCAAAAAAAATTAACTTATTAAACCCTAACATGTCATTTTAACCTATAATATTATTTAAATTCATCAAAAGTATCAAATTATATTTATTTAGCTATTTATAATGTCAATTATTTTAATCATTCATTAATAAGGTAATTATTGTATCATCATTGTGTCATATATAAATTAAATTATATAATGTCTAAAAATTATAAATAAAATATCATTACGTATGAAATATTTTAATATTTATAATGATTATTCATAGTATAATATATCTTATATGTAACCCTATATTAAAAATTATTTATTTATCAAACTTTGAACTTAACACATTTAACACTTCTTTAAATAAAATAATAATAAATGTCTTAATCTTATCCAAGTAGAAAAAAATCATAATATTTTATTACTAATGATGATTTTTGTCTAAATAAACTTATCCAATAGAATTAGGACATGTGTTAGGGTAATAACAATATCTTTTTTTCCTTTAATTACCCTTTTTACTTTTAACCTTGGTAAATAAAAGTTAAAAGTTACTATTCGCCCAAAATTATTGTCATCTTATTAAACCAAATTTTACTTACTAATATAAACCGTGTCTCTCATATTTTTGAAATTAAATTTACAGAAGTGGTAAAATTATGTTTTATCCAAATTTACAAATGCTCTTAGAAGGTGGGTAAAAGACAGTAAAAAGTTTAATAAAATTTTACATATCTAATATTATTATAAAATGACTCCAATTAATTACATTGAACATATATAGATATTATTAATATATGTTTAAATAAAATAAATTTAAATAAAATAATTAATTATTTAAATAAAAATTCAATTTTAAACAATAACATCGTGTTCTTCACTATTCATCAAAAATTGAATGTTTTCAGAAACATTCCAAAAAATAACCCTAAGCTAATTTCGATATTATGAATTTAAAAATGAAGTCCATTTTGAAAAATAAAATTTATAGAATTTCAAAAATTGGGTATTACTATTCATAACGGCTAGTTTGATTTGTCATGGTGTGTTAAGACTCCAAGATGCGTACAACGCAAGCTACTGCATTATTCAAAGGGAAAACTACCATAGAAGCTTGGGGTATTACATTCTTCCCTCCTTAAATTAATTACATCCTTGTAATTTGAAATTGTTCTTCGGAAATAATAGGTAAAAAAAGTTGAAAAAAATAGAAAATACCTTTGTAGAAAACCCACATCGGAAATAGGGTTAATAAATTTTATTCTTAATAAGAGGGAAAGGGAAATGAAAAAGTCACCACCAAATTAGGATTTCGAATAGGATAACATTGGTGGAAAATATAATTTTAGGGAAAACGTAAATATTTAGAAGGAGTAACTAAGGTCATCAATCCAAAACAAGTGAATTGAAAATTGAGGGTCTCAAATCCATAAATCTATGATGAATAACATAAGGTATTAGGATAACACATTTTTGGGTTTAAGATCCTTTCCCTAAAGCTTATAAAATAATTTCTTCATTGAATAAGAAACAAATACTTGATAAGTACAGTTCGATCATTTACCTAATTCTGACCACAAACTCATCTTTCACTCCAAACAATGAGCATTCAAGATGACTTGGTCACACCTAAAGTGCTATAATAAACTTAAAGAGAATCATATAATTCACAAAGGATGAACAATATATTTCCCCTATCTTTAGAGATTAACAAAAACCAAAATGGTTAGTACAAGATCATATGATTCCCAAAAAGGATAATATTTTAGAGAAATATATACTTATCATAATTTCTAAAATTAAACCAACAATACCCAAAGTTCAATAAATACCATTCAATAAACAATTGTCCTTAAAATTCTTCAGTATAATCTAAACTATGATTGAAACCCAAAACTCAGAATAATTTGATTACATAATTTTTCACGTTAAAATGTATCTCCAAATATCATTTACTACTCTTAATGTCACATAATTAAAAGTAATTAACTTAATCACATATTCTCTATGATAGTTTAATAATTTACATAACTAAAATAAATCACTATAAGTACACAATAAAAACATAGATAAAAATTCACCATTACTCCTCAAATGAAATCCCATAGAATTCTATTTTCCTTAGGCATATAGTGTTCCCAACAGAGCAAATGTATTCCAAAATAACAATTATCACATAATCACAAATCATGTCCCTATGATAAAGATATCTATTTGACAAACATAAGATCCCAAATCAACTTATTATTGATCAATAAAATCATTTAACTAAAATGAATTAGTCACACTAACCGGGGACTTCACGTAGTCCAGTGGTAGGTGATAGATCCCAGTGGCACTTGGGTTGTGGGTTCGATTCCCACAACTTTGTCTGACGCGACGTGTTGTCACACGGTACGCATTGTCCTTTTTTAAAAACAATATTTTATAACATTCCCAAAATGAGATAAATTCCTCAATATAACCATAACATAATTTTACCACAAATGTTATCTCATACCACGAATTTTCATCCAAAAATTTAATAACATGTAATTGCCACAAATTTAACGATCAGATAAACTCAAATGCTTATATATAACTATATCTACAATAGAAAAGATAATTCTTCCAAAATTTGCATTTTCACATAACAAACTGTAGGGTTACACATACAAGAGAAACGTATTCTAATGTAATCCCAGTAATAAGGGTCACTAATACTTTTAAACATTTATCCATCCATTTATTTCCATATAGGTTCTTCCTTGACCAAGAGGTTATCCTATAGAATAGGGCATTCACTCTAGTAATGCCCAGTTCCCCTACATTTACTGCAAAAGACTGTAAATGGATTCTTAGGATCATTTTTATTTTCTTTCATAGTACTCTTCAATGTTACTATGAATTACTTGGAATCCAACCATTTACTAACACAAGAAAGAATAGTGTGGGTCATAAAATCATTTATAGAATATAATAACACTGTATTTTCAATATAAAACATCTTAGTATTAACCAAGGTTATTTATTCTCATCTTATATTAAAATCCTTCAAATCAGTTTGTAATGAAAATGTGAATTATCCTAAGCATATCCACCAGGATTTTCATAACCAAGAGTTCATCAAGGCCCATTGTCGTGTACCATGATACCCCGGGTCAAGCCCGAAATTCCTTGTCTGAGTTTTCACTCCAAGGTACATATGTTCCAAAGCTAACTCTACATGCTCGTATCTAGACAGGGATGTATTTCATGAAAAATCCACATAATATTTATATTACCAAAATTTTTGGATGTTATTCTATACTAATCCTAAATGTTTATCTTATGGTAGTTTTTTCTAATCAGAGTTATTCTAAATCTATCTTCCAAGGTTTCTACTAAACTTCCTTTGATACCAACTGTAACGCCCCAGCCCCAATTACCCAGAATCGGTGCATTATTACATAACATTGGCATGATACAATGAATCATGTCCTCAAAGACCAATCAGTTTAGTTTCCTAGTAAATACTAGATACATACATAAGTTTTACGTTACATAAAGAAATAAAAAACGACATTGTGTCCCCTTTTAACACTCTTATATCCCTTAGCTGATTCCTGCAGGTTAATCGTAATATACTTCATTGCATCCTTTGAAAAATAAAACATAAGAAAGTGGTGAGCTCAGATGCCCAATAAGGATAACAATATCGTATAAACTATTATAAATAAGAATAAAAATTTAAGGTAATGTATAAAAATAGAACACAAGCCTTTTAAACATAAACATTAGCATAATATGGCAAAGATAAATTAGATAATGACATTAACTTATTCACATGGATATTCTTTAAGTCAAATAATCACATGTAATATCAAATTCCAATTTCATAATGATGGAATTCATAATTACAGACGTCATAACCACATAGTCATGGCCTCGTGCCAAGACTAAAAATAAGATTTTGTCAAGGCCTTATGCCAAGACACTAGTTTCTCTCATGAGACCTACCGATGAATCGAGGAGCTATAGCGGGCTCCACCTATCACTTACTAATTCCAATGCATTCCTCATATTAAATGGTGAAATATAATCTAAACATTCATATTTAAACTAGCATGCAAAATATCAATAGTTTAACCGCAAACCATGAATGGCATAAAAATAGCACATCCACAGTCAAACATAACTCATTCAATATAATATGGGTTATTTTATAATGATAAATCAACATCAATCAATAACAAAATAAACTGAAGGATATTGACATAGATAAAAATAGTCATTAAAATTATTTGAGAGAAATATCCCCTTTTTTCTTGAAAACATTTAAATGTCGCACTATTATTAAAAAAGTAATTTAAAATAGATTTTTGAATCAAAGTTTCCCATACCAATGTGAATCTTTTAAAATTAATTTTAATTTAAAAACATTTACGTCCATATAAATAAACACTTAAACCCATTTTTAAAACATGGACATTAATGAGAAAGATTTAGAAGAATAAATATTTAAAACAATATTTTATTTAAAGAGTTCCTAACCAAATAAGAGACGCTTGAATACAACTAATTTAGAAATAACATTAATAAAAACATTATAATATCATGAGAATAATGTCATTCATGATATAATATGTCAAAGTACAATATATAAACCATATAAAAGTTAATTGGTGCATAATGACAAAAAGGTCTCAAAGGAATGTAAATTGAGATGAAATACCTTATAAAGACCGTATACTTAGTTTAGGGAAAGAACAATGAAATAATTACGTGTGAAAAATATAAATACACTGAATATAATTGGATATTATGTGAAAATAAATCAGATTACATTCACACACATTCTTGTAAAAACAAAACCAATGACTTGGATGTTTAACTCAATGAATGGAAATTGAGTTATGATTACCCATAAAAAGTTCATATCAATGGAATATGAATTTATCAGTGGAGTGATTATCTGTATCAAAGGTATATAAAAAGAAAGGGGAGTTTAAATTATCACATAAATAATATATAGTGATTCCACACATAATCTTGGAGTAAAATAATTAATGAAGTATGCGTAAAGCCCAATGAGTGGAAATTGAAATTTGAAATTCCCTTACCGATTTGGTAACTTAGAAAACATACACCCCGTAAAAAGAGTATCATATAATTAATATGTAAATACCCATAAATTAATTAATATTACACAAATAAGACAATCATGGGTAGTACATACACCACACAAAAGAAAATAGTGGCAATATAGCATGAATCCCACGGGAATAAGAAGTGAGATGAAAACCCCTTACCGCATTGTAATCAATTGAGTCCTAGTAACAAAAGAGAATAGAAAACAAATTAATCAAAAAATACCATGAATATAAATAGAATAATGATAATATATATCAGATTTCATTACACAATACACCACATGCAATATATAAGTGGAAAACAATAGAAATATCACAGAATTAAATGTGAGATAAGAAACCCCTTACTTGTACTTTTCCTTAGTCGATGGTATGTTAACCTTTGGTATAATAGTTAAATAATTTTTATTAAATTATAAAAGATCCACATATATATATATATATATATGATATCATATATGATCTTCTAATATTTCATTGTTTATAATATTTTAGTAGTATCATTGTTTCAGGTGTTAACTGATTCGTTTTCCTTTATATGTTTTGTTAGGTAAGTCATGTTTTTTATGAATAGGATGTATTTGATTTATATCCAGAATTATATCAAGTCTTAAAACATTATTTTTAATAATCAAATGAAAATTAGTCTTGAATGGTTACAATGGGGAATGACATCTCATCTCGTCATGGAGACGGTAAGCCGTATGTACGCACGAGCGACGATATCATTCTATTGATGGTGAAATTTTATTTAATTTAATGGTATATCATATATAAAAAATCATTAACATGTTATATTTATTATTTAAATTAGTTATCCTAATTATTATACCCATCCAAATAATTATATTTTTGAATAACAAACTACACAATGACATGGAGACGATAAGCCGTATGTACGCACGTATGGTGACTTTGTCATTTATAGGATGGATAGAATAATGAATATAGTTTTAAAATATTTATAACAACATCAAATTATAGTTGAGGTAATGGATATATTATTTTGTTAGGGAATCTACAAAGAAAAATGAAGTGGAAGAAGAAAATAACTTGAAAGAGGGTGGTGAAATTATTACCTCTTCTTCGGGTGCTTCCTTTTGATTTCATCAAAAGGGCTACTAAGGATGAAAGTATGAATAAATGAAGGCATATATGATGTAGTGAATGTATTTGGGAGGATATTTGGGTAGGGGGTGGTGGATCCAAATGGCTTTGGAGGTGTGAAATTAAGAGAGGGGGAAGTGCCCTTTTATAAGAGAGGTGAGTGTCACTTTAGGAAAACCTTGAAATATTATTTTATAATAAACACATTTTCTGTATCTAATGGCTCCAAAATGATTTATTTAGAGGATAAGGTAGGTATGGGTAGAAAACCACTCAAAAAATTGGTTTTATACAGGTTTAGGTCACCATATTAACCGAATCTTTTAGATTTAACTCATATTTAAGTAGTTTAACTTTTACCATGTATTCTTGTATTATTATATTATATAATTAATAATCTTACTATAAAATGTCAAAAGAACCAAAATTGGTTCATTAATAATATATATATTATTATATAAGTCCTTTTGACGAATTTATATTTTTTTAGACTATTATATCATATAATAATATAGTATTTTTTTTAAAAACTCATTTATGTCAATTTTGACACTATTTAGTATTTTGTGTTTGTTAAAGTCATAACAGTATGATTATTTTGAAAAAAATAATTTAATCAACCCTAACTTGTCATATTAACCTGTAAAATTATTTTAATGAATCAAAAGTCTCAAATTACATTTATTTAAATATTTATAATATCAATTATTTTCATATTTCATTAATAAGGTAATTATTGTATCATCATTGTGTCATATATAAATTATATTATATAATGTATAGAAATTACAAATAAAATACCATTATGTAGGAAATCTTTTTAGATTTCTAATTAATATTTATAGTCTAATTTATTTTATGTGTAATCCTATATTAAAAATAATTTACTTATTAATCTTTAAATTTAACACTTTTAACTCTTCTTTAAATAAAATAATAATAAATTTCCTAATCTAATCCAAGTGGATAAAAAGGATCATATTTTATTATTAAGGTTGATTTGGGACAAAATACACTCATCCAATAAAATTAGGATATGTGTTAGGGTAATAATAATATCATTTTTACCTTTAATTACCCTATTTAGTTTTAACCGTGGTAAATAAAAATTTAAATTTACTATTCATCAAAAAATTATTTTAATCTTATTGAAACACATTTTACTTACTGATATCAATCGTGCCTCTCAGAGTTTGGAAATTCAATTCACAGAAGCGGTGAAATTAGGTTTTATGTAAATTTAAAAATGCTCCTAGAAGGTGGGTAAAAGACATTAAAAAGTTCAATAAAATTTTATATATCTAATATTATTAAAAATCACTCCAACGAATTAAATTGAACATATATAGGTATGATTTATCTATTTTTACATAAAATAGATTTAATTAAAACAATTAATTATTTAAATAAAAAGTCGGTTTTAAACAATAACGCAGTGTTATTCCCTATTCATCAAAAATTGAATGTTTTCGGAAAAATACCAAAAAATTCACCCTAAGCTAATTTCGATATTCTAAATTAAAAAATGAAGTCCATTTTGAAAAATAAAATTTATAAAATTTCAAAATCTGGGTATTACTATTCATAACGGCTAGTGTGGTTGGTCGTGGTGTGTTAAAACTCCAAGTTGCATACAACGCATGCTACTGCATTATTCAAAGGGAAACGTACCGTAGAAGCTTGGAGTGTTACATATTCTACCTCTAGGAACTATAAATACAACACCACCCACACCACATAATTTTCACACAAAAACTACTCAACTTATCATTCTATATTTTAATAACAATTCTATATTTATAAATATCAACCATATTATATTATTTAAAAAATTTAATTCTATCCCTTATAATATTTTTAAACCACTTCCAAAACTCATCATTTATATCATTTTATTATTAATTTACCAACCTAATATCTAATTTATCGATAAATAATTCCATCCCTATATTCATTCAAAAATTATCAATTAATTACCACTTAATTATTTAATTATGGAAATTCATGACACCATAAATTGTCCGGCATTCATTAAGTGATTTCATTCATTTAATTATTTAGAAAAACATTCCATATTTATAAGAAACTATGAATCAACTACATGTAAACCTCTTCAAAACTTCCTAAACAACTACACTATACCAATCTAATTTCCACAATATCAATTTCCACCTCTTTTACAGTGTTATAATTCCATTATAACATCAAGTATATCAAGATACTTCTACAAAAAAACATATCATCACTCCATTCACAGTCATAATGGATAATACTTACCATGAATAATTAAAGCACTACAAGTGTAAGAACATGGATTATAGTGGTATTCAAAAATAATAAACTATATTTGCTTGTTCTTAAATACTTATTCAACAATTCATGATTAAAAAGCATCAATTTAATTTTATATTTTCGTATTCCTCTATTTATTACCCCCCCCCCCCCAATGGTCTGAAGGGATTCATTTTTATTGATTTTTGATAACCCCCCTTTCAAGGGATGAGGGGGAACCCTTAAAAGGCCCGTAGGCTCAGAAGAACCGTTCTTCCAACAAAGAACACGAAGAACGCGAAGAACAATCCTTCCACCGAAGA
This sequence comes from Viscum album, assembly GCA_963277665.1. NCBI lineage: Eukaryota > Viridiplantae > Streptophyta > Magnoliopsida > Santalales > Viscaceae > Viscum > Viscum album. The sequence continues at coordinate 273,112,265 of OY728130.1, forward strand.
TCGACGCCAACTTCTTGCTTCTTCAACCGAGTCAAAGAAAGGGGCGATTCTGCCCATGAAGAACGTCGCCAACGATGATGTCACCTCCTCTCAACGTTGAAAAAGTGATGCCACCATCCCGGGACTTCTTCAAACAACACCTATTACAAGGATGGGGGTTTAATTCATGAAGATGTTATACTTTTTCATATCAAATTCGTTGGGTAGAAAGGGTTTGTTGCGGGCGTGTTGATGACCAACTGCTTACCTCGTTAAGCCCATTGAGTTTCCTTTAAACACGGAGGATGCGGCCCAACGTAACATGGCCTGATATCCTCCATCGTTCTACTTTCTTATGACATCTTAAGGCATGTCGATGATAAGACGACGACAAAGGCGGCAATAATGAAGGTCGCACTACTCGCGGCCTCTGAGAATCGTGCAGCACCCGCGGCGCACTAATGCCCCGGGGTGAACACTGTCGTGCTACCCGAGATTTGTCCTACGTGCTTCCACGCGCCCCCAGCCCCTCCGTGGTGCTGCCTGGCCGTTCTGGTGCCCCCCCGAAGCGCTGCCCGGCCGGCCTAGATCCCCCCAGGCGTGCTGCCCGGCGCCCCCAACGCGCTGCCCGCCAGCCCGAAGTCCCTCCAACGTGCTGCCCGGCCAGCCCACCCCCCCCCCCCCCCGGCGCACTGCCCGGCGGGCCCACCGCCCCTGGCGAACCGCCCGACTAGCCCGGCGCCCTTTCAGCGCGCTGCCCCGCTAGGTCGGCGCCCCTCCGACGTGCACCCAGCTAGGCCGGCGCCCGGTGCCCCTTCTGGCGGCCTGCCCGGCGCCTTGCACCCATGCCGGCGTGCTCCAGGCACCCTGTTCCCCTGCCGGCGTGCTTCCTAGTGCCCCACGCCCATGACGGAACAATACCCGACGCCCCAGACCCCTTTTCGGCGTGCTGCCTGCCAGCCCGGCTCCTGTTGCAGCCTGCCAGGTGTACCCGCGGCCTGCCCGGAGTCCAATCGGCCCGCTCGCGCCTAGCACGACCTGCCCGCTGGCCTCCCGGCCACTGGCCTACTGAGCTGACCGTCGGTGCCCCCGCGGTGTCACTGGCTGAACCGGCCCGGTCTTCTGGGATGAGTTACTGATCCGCCTACGTGGCGACCATCAGGCTGAAGAGCCCTTGCTGTCCGCTGGGCCCGGGCCAGTGGACTGGGTCAAAACTAAGCGGGCTGACCCACCCAATGGGCTAGGTCAGACCCAGAAAGTCTGATCGGTTCGACCTAGACCAGTTTGGCCCAGATTGGGTTGGGCCGAGTCGGTCAGACCGGGTCAGACTAGACCTGGGCCAATTACTGACCCATTACCTCATTGGTCCATATCTTTGGCACTGGACGTCCATTTGACGAACCGTTAGTGGCGCCTATATTTTTTGAGCATAGTCGTCCCTTTGAGAATTCCCCAGGGGAGTTCAGAGTATATTTGAGTCACAGTCAGGTTGGTTCGTACACGAATCAAACCGGGCCCCCAGGACTAAAATGGTAATAACTCACAGATCGGGCGTCTGATTGACGCGTCGTCTATTGCGTTGAGACCCTGATGATATGGCGGGCCTTTGAGATTCTTCCACATGAGAAATTGTGACACTTGGAGTATCGACCAGTAGCTCATGGAGCATATCCTCCCGGAGACGAGCAGGCGGAGTGTGGAGACCTAGTAGCTGTAGACCTGAGGACTGCTTGACCGATTCGACTCGGAGTGATTCCACTATCCTAGTGGATAGAGCGCCCGGTTTGGAGGCAGACCCACATTATATGGTTCACCTTGTTTTGTAGCAGACCTGTGGTACTCGACAGGAGGAATACCTCTGACGGATATTAGGGGGAGCACTCGGTTTGGCGGTAGACCCACAACGGATGGAGCACCAGATTTGGCAGTAGGCCTATGGTACTCGACAGGAGGAGTACCTCAGCAGTCTCAGGTTAGTGAGTAGTGCCTCGAAGTCGTGACAGGGCCACTGTATTCGACATAGGAGGAGTTCTCCAACAGTAGTGGTTTTGTTAATTAAAATCCTGGATTAAGCTGATTCAACGACCTTTGTGTTTTCCTCATGATTTAGATGGGTTACCTGATAATGTAGGTATATGTATGTTTATATACCTAAGTAATGGTTATCCATTGAAATAATACTTTTTTTTATCCTTGTTGGATTTTGTGAGACCTTGAGGGTCTCAGGGTCCCTACTGAGTATCGTTATAGTCACCCCTGGACGGGCTATGCCCGCACCTCGTTGTGTTGGATGCAAACATTGGACAGTGCTGACGGAGGCTGGGAGCACCAGGACTGGACGATACCCAGAGGAGGACCTTAGAACTTATCGTTACATGGTGGAGTCTGATAGATGTGGAGTGCTGAGGAGGCCATCTGTACCTGCCCTTCAGGTAGGAACCCCGGAGGACGATCCAGGAGCTCCTTTCAACTTTCAGTTGTTTGTCCCTTTTTAGTTGTACTTTCTTTTAGTGGTATTTATACTTTACAGTTGGGCTTTTATTCTGCCCCCTTTACTTTCAATACACTATTTATATAGCTTTTACTTAGTTTTTTCTTCCTCTTGTACTCTGGTTGTGTGTGTTTACGATTTATAAAGGCAATACATTCCCAGTTTTTTGGAATTATGCCATTGGTACTAGTCGCCAGCCCCTGGCCTATGGAAGGTGGGATTGGGGTAGTCATGATACATGCCCTAGGTGACGGGTCATGACAAATTCGTATAGGAGGACATCAGTTCTACCGCAGAACATAGACTCTGATATTTCTTTTCTGTGAAGAAATAGTATTAAGGGTACTAAGTGTGGTTTTCAGTTCTGGGAGTCCCGTGTTGGAGCAGGAGGCCGACGTATCCATACACCAGGACCCTGATATCTAATTTCCAACTAAGTGCATGAAACCACTGATTGCCTGTGTGTTTTTTAAATGTTTTTCTTTAAGCTAGCTCAAACCAGGTCAACTCACCAGGTATAGTCTTTTGACCGTGTGACATTAGTTTCTTTCAGGATGCCTCCCCGCAGATGACCAGCTAGAGCCCCGAGAGCTGTACGTATGGACAGCCTGCTGAGCGACGAGGCCTCAATATAGGTCCCTCTTCTAGTTGAGGAACCAGTGGAGGCACCAACGGTACTACTTCTCATTGGGACACCTATGTCACTAGCCCCAGCAGCAGACGATGCATGCCGCTTGAGCGTGTGGCATGAGTTCCAGCATAAAAGGCCACCCAGGTTCTAGGGAGAGACGGACCCACAGGCGGCTGAGGATTGGCTGGAGGCTGTGGTGAGAGTCTTCAGGCTAGTAGGGACGCCAGCAAACTACATGGTGATCCTGACTACCAGCCTCGTTTAGGCAGTAGCAGGAAGATGGTGGAGCCTGATGCTCTAGATGCATGGTGAGGCATCACTTCTATGGGTAGTATTTGAGAGCATTTTCCGGGCGGAGATTGTTCCAGCCACCCTTCGAGTGGTGCGGATACAGAAGCTACTGCATCTATAACAGGGTGGCATGACAGTTGCACAGTACACAGAAAGGTTCTCCAACCTCTCGCGCTACTCCACTAATATGGTACGGGACTCCTTCTTCAGGGACCAGACCTTTTAGCAGGGGCTCGGGCGAGAGATCAGAGCTTCGTTTGTCTCCCACAGTATCCCGACGTAGATGAGGGTGTTAGAGAGAGCCCTCCAAGTGGAGAGTTTCCTTACCGAGCAGTCACCTACAGCGGGACCCACTACAATCCGACATGCAGCGAAGTCTTCTGTAGCTGGAAGTAGATAGATGACAAAAAGGTCCAAAGGGACCAGACCTAGAGGTGGTAAACTGTACGACTCATGATCGGTTGTATGGGGCACCCAGAGTGGAGACAGAGCCAGGAATACCAGGAGCGGACAGTGTTACTACTGCGATGGGCTTGGTCACATGGCACGTGACTGTCTAACCTTCTGTATAGATGATCATCAGGCAGTTGAGGGACCTCCTAGGAAGAGGCAGAGGTTCGATCTAGCTAGACTGCAAGGAGCAGGAGACTGTGGAAGAGGAGCTGGCCATGCTGCTGGTGGTGGATAACGCTTCGAGGGGTTGCCACCACCACCACCAAGAGGTCCACCTCGACCATAGGGAACATGTGTATAGGGGAGAGCACAGATTTAGGTATCTGAATCATATGACTATGGAGCTATGGAAGTAGGTGGACAAGAGCGGGACTAGTTCCAGGCACGGAGGCCTTTGTTCTTGGTTCTTCTAGCTTCTTTGATGTCCTTGTTTTTGGATGATTTGTGCCTTTGTACTTTGAGATACAGTAATAAAAGACACTTTTCCTTGTGATGTTTTCTTTTCTACCTTTTGTGTGGTTAATACTAAGAGGTTCTGGTTAAAATCGTTGACTTTACCCTCACATTCGAGATTCCTACTGGAGGAGACCCAGTGACCACACACTGACGCTGACAATGTGACTCAACCCTTGGAAGGGAGAGTAAAGGTTGGATCTCTTGGTAGTAGCGTCGAGGCCTTACAACGTCGTCCATGAAATGAATTAGTACCGTTCATGTTAGGTTTGAATGTATTAGGAAAGGGACGTGGTTCATCCAGGGGATGGGACCGGATTTCTATTTTCGGTAAAGGAGAAATCTTAGCAGCTCTTGTAGAACGTAGGCGAAGAAGGGTGAAGCCGAGTTCTTACAATTGGCTAGAATCACCCATAGTTTGTTGAGCGATCGGTTTACAGTTTACATTAATCTCAATAGTCTCAAGTGTGTATTCTCTTATTAGGAATTGAACCTAAGATAGTGGTGATGGCTTGAGTTCATCCAGGATTATGACTTCAAAATAGTCTATACTCCTAGGAAGGGGAACATTGTTGGGGATGCACTCAACAAAAGGATTGGTATGCCGCTGCTTGGAGAGGCAACGGAGCAGCTGGATACCTTTCACATATCCCTTATGGATAGAGATGGTGTAGAAAATATACAGTCTCTTACAATCACTCCTCCACTTCTTCAAAGAGTCAGGGAGGCATATCATGGGGACATTGACTGTGAGACATGACGTGCTCAGATATCCACATGGCAAGAACGTGATGTATTTTCTAAAGGTGGGGAGCACGTTATCCTCTTTAGAGGATGTACCATGGTACCATTTGCATTTCAGGAGGAGGTGTTGAGGGAGTTCCACATTTCCCCTCTAGCAGTTCATCCAGGAGTAGCAAATAAGTACCAAGACCTTCGATGACAGCACTGGTGGCTAGGTATGAAGAAGGCGGTAGCGGAGTTTGTCTCATGATGTCTCACTTGTCAGCAAGTGAAGGCGGATCACCAGGTACCAGCAGGCTTAGTACAGGCTTTAGAGGTCCCAGATTAATAGTGGGATGGGATATTCATGGACTTTGTGATGGGTCCCCCACGTACGTCTTGGGAACATGACTCTATTTGGGTGATCATCGACCGACTCACCAAGTTGGCCCACTTTCTACAGACCAGAGATGGTCCGAGCTACCACAGAGAAGGTGCAGATCATTCAGGAGAGGATGAAGACTACACAGTGTAGAAAAAAGTCTTATGTAGATAGGATACGGAGACCTCGAGAGTTCGAGGATGGCGACCACGTATTTCTACGGGTCTCACCTCGACGAGGTCTTCAGAGATTTTTCCAAGGTGGAAAGTTGTCTCTGCGTTTCATCTGACCTTTCGAGGTTCTTAGTAGAGTGGGTGAGGTGGATTACCACTTAGCTCTTCCACCTCAGTTTCACTGGGTGCACGATGTCTTCCATGTATTTTAGCTGAGGAGATACGTGCACGACCCATCCCACATCATCGACCAAGGAGAGATGGAAATCGATGATGGGGTGACTATAATGGAGATTCAAGTGGATATTGAGGATCGACATGAGCGGGTCCAATGTGGATGGTCGATACATCTGGGGCGCATTCGTTGGCGGCACATGAACCACCAGGAGGGCACATGGGAGTGGGATGCTGAGATGTGTGCTCAGTACCCTCGTTTGTTCCCTTAGTTCGAGTTGTCGCTTACAGGGATGTAAATACCTAAGGTGTGGAGACTGTAAAGACCCAGAATTCCTGTGATTTTTTTAAATACATGGTAATTTTATGAGTCCGCAGTTTCTGACGGCACTTGATTCCGAGGCCCGGTGTGCCCGGAATCATTTTCTGATTTTTTTTCAGCTATGTTCAGTAAATGTACATTCGGAATTTTATAACTTTTGAACTGGTGCCCGGAAATGAATTTTGAGGGCACCATTGAACTCGCAGTGCCGGTGTTTTCTTAGTGAGACCTTCACCGCAGTTTCTTTATAACTAGATTGGAGGATAGTTTTCGGGGTTTTTAATTAGTTGAATAAAAATAAAGTGTTATCTTTATTTTTATTGGTGGTGGATAAAACCACCAAGTGGTGGTTGGTGGTGGGGGCCACCACACCATAACCTCACATGAATGGTTATGGTGGTGGGGCCCACCTACATGTAACCTCCCTTGGGAGGATAATTCTGGCGAGGACCACCCGAGCATAACCTCTCAATTAAATAGTAGGGTTGGGGACCACCTGACCCCTATTAATGGAGGATGATAAAACCTCCCAGATCTCCCTCATTAATGATGGAGAGCCTCTTGACTTCTTCACTAATTAATGTGACACTGCACAAGAATTAATTGGAGGAGCCTAGGAAATTGATTTCTTCTTTTTGAAATCATTGTCCCAACCAAATAAAAGGAAATATATTATTTATCTTGGTGGACATTTTCTTTTTTGGGGAGGTAAGGGGAGAAAAATCTCCCAAGGAAGAACCGTTCTTCCAATGAAGAACGCGAAGAACATGAAGAACTATTCTTCCAACAAAAATCGATGTTATCTTCTTCCTTCTTCAACTGAGGAAAAGCAAGGGGAGATGTCATCCGCGAAAAACATCGCCAACGATGAGGTCACCTCCTCTCGACGTTAACAAAGCGACGCCACCATCCCGTGACTTTGTCAAACGACACCGATTACCAGGTAGGAGGTTTAATTCATGAAGATGTTATACTTTTTCTTATCCCATTCATTGGGTAGAAAGGGCTTGTTGTGGGCGTGTTAATGAACAACTTCTTATCTCGTTAAACCAATTGATTCTCCTCTAAACGTAGAGGATGTGGGCCAACCTAACATGGCCCAACATCCTCCGTCATTCTACTTTCTTGTGATGTATTATAGCATGGCGATGATGCGACAATGACAAAGGAGGAAACAACGAAGGCCGCACTACCAGCGACCTCCGAGAATCGTGCTGCACCCGCGGCGCTCCGATGCCCCAAGCCGAACACTGCCGCGCTACCCGCGGTTTGTCCTGCGCGCCCCACGACCCCTTTGGCACACTTCCCGGCCAGCTCGGCACCCCCGCGGCGTGCTGCCCGGCCTCCCCCCCCCACCCCTGCCGCACTGCCCTGCCAGCCCGGCTCCCCCGGCGCGCTGCCCGACCAGCCCGACACCCTTTTGGCAAGCTTCCTGGCCAGCTCGACACCCCTCGTGTGTGCTACCGGGCTAGCCTGGCACCCCGCGCCCCTGCCGTCGTGCTGCCCGCTGCCCCGAGCCCCTGTCGGTACCCCCGCACCCCTTGCCGGTGCGCTTCCCGCCAGCCTGGCTCCTGTCGTTGCATGCTCGGTGTACCCGCGGCGCCCCCGCGATGTCACTCGCCGAACCAGCCCGGTCTTCCGAGCCGACTTAGTGAGCTTCCTACGTGGCGACTATCAGGATGAACCACCCTTATGGTCCGCTGGGCCGGGCCCAACGGACCGGATCAAAACACAGCGGGCTGACCCGCCCAATGGGTCGGGTCATACCCAAAACGTCTGACCTGGTCGACCCAGACCGGGTTGGCCCAGACTGGGTTGGGCTGAGTCAGTCCGACCGGGTCGGATCGTACCCAGGCCCATTACTGACCCTTTACCTCCTTGGGCCATATCTTTGGCCCCGGACGTCTATTTTACAAACCATCAGTGGTGCCAGTATTCTTGGAGCATACTCGTCCCATTGAGAATGCCCCACAGGAGTTCGGGGTATAGTTGATCCATGGTCAGGTCGGTTCGTACACGAAACCAACAGGGCCCCCGAGACTAAAATACTAATAACTCACAGACTGGGCGTCTGATTGACGCGCCATCTATTGCGTTGAGACCCCGATGATGTGGAGGTCCTTTCAAATAATTCCACCTGAGACATAGTGACACTTGGAGTATCGACTAGTAGCTCATGGAGAAGATCCTCCCGGAGATGATCAGACAGAGTGCAGAGACCTAGTAGCTGTAGACCTAACTGATTCGACTCAGAGTGATTCGAATAGCCCAGTGGAAGGAGCGCCCAGTTTGGCGGTAGACCCATGGCAGATGGAGTTCCTAGTTTGGCAGCAGACCCGCGGTACTCGACTGGAGGAGTACCTCGGACGGCTATTAGGGAGAGTGGTCAGTTTGGCGGCGGACCAACAGTGGACGGAGCGCCCGGTTTGGCATCCGACCCACAGTACTCGATAGGAGGAGTACCTCAGCAGTCTAAGTTTAGTGAGTAGCGCCTCAGAGTCACGACCGGGCCACTGTACTTGATAGAGGAGGAGTTCTCTAGCAGCCATGGTTTCATTAATGAAAATTGTGGTTTGAGTTGAGTCAATGACCTTCGTTTTTTCTTAATGATTTAGATGGGTTACATGATAACTTAGGTATATGAATGGGCATATACCTAAGTAATAGTTATCTGTTGAAATCATACTTTGTGGTTTATCCTTATTGTATTTTGTGAGACCTTGAGTGTCTCGGGGTCCCTACTGAGTATCGTTATACTCACCCCTTCACGGGCTATACCCGCACCTCATTGTGTTGGATGCAGACGATGGACAACACTTACGAAGTTCGGGAGCGCCAGGACTAGACGGTACCCGGAGGAGGACCTTACGACGTATCGGTACATGGTGGAGTCTGACGGACATGGATTGCTGAGGAGGAAATTTGAACCTACCCTTCATGTAGGAACCCTGGAGGACGATATAAGAGTTTCTTTCACCTTTCAGCTGTTTGTACCTTTTTTAGTTGTACATGCTTTCAGTGGTATTTATACTTTATAGTTGGGCTTCTATTCTGGCCCCCTTTACTTTTAGTACATTGGTTATACATATTTTACTTAGTGGTTGCTTCTGCTTATACTCTGATTGTGTGTGTTTACGATTTATAAAGGCAATGTCTTCCCAGTTTTAGGGAATTACGCCTTTGGTGCTAGTCGCCAACCCCTGGCCTATGGAATGCGGGCTTGGGGTAGTCACAATACGGGACCCAGGGGATGGTTCAAGACAAGTTCTAATACAGTACCTACATATTGTAATGTCTGCTATAATACCTGCTATAGCACCTGCTACAACAACCCAAAAATATGCATATAACTAGTTTTGAACCTGGGTCATGTGGTTGTACTTAAGGATACCTCACCGACTGGGCTGAGGCTCATGTGCTATTTCTCTATTTATTACCATCATTATGGTATTCCATCAAAGTATATTAGCATCAATAATAATTATATCATAATATAATGGTTATCAAACATCCTTATAAATAATAAAAATTTCATAACATAAAAAAAAATTGAATGAGATTAACTTCTCCCCTTTAAATTTTCTTAATAAATTTTTATCTTGATTTCGAGGATTGTAACAACATAATATTTTGAAAAACGAGGCTAGATAATTACACATTTAACACATAGATAATGAAATATATATTTTAAATCCCCTACCACAGTTGAATCTTTCGAAATCATTTCAAAAGAATGAGAAAAAATATATAATGACTAGACACCATAAAAAATCAAGAGGAACCATTAACAACCTATGATACATCAATCCTCATAAAAACCTCAACTAAAAAAACAAAACTAAAGAGATAGACCCTTCTATAACCTTATAATAAAGAATAATAAATAATAAAAAAAATAAGATAATAAAATTGATATAATGTTATGGGATGGGAACCTCACTAAATAAGGAATTAATCATGAGAAGTTAGGGATGAAAATCTCCCATAAAGCACTAAAGGAGCAAAAAAATTGATCCAAAGGGTTCCTATAGTTTAGGAAAATAAGATGGGAATGAACAAGAATTAATAATTTCCACTAATTTATATAATAAATTTGGAAGGAAAATATAAAGGTGTGAAAGGTAAGGGCATGTTGCAATTATAGTTGATTAGACGACCCTCAAGAAATCAAGACATGATCTCCTTAAATTTTATAAGGGGTTTAAAACTATTCAAACTAATGCGAATAAATAATATTCCATCATAAAAAAGATCATAATTCCATATTTTTCAAACCTCTAAAATCCCAACAAAACCTTGGTCCAATTCCCCTCATTATGTATTAATAGAGCTATCTAAAGAGATATTAAATAATCATAGTTGAATAATCCATGGTGTAATGAACTGAATATATACCACAACTGATCGATCCATAACAAAAAATATCTACCTCAACCATGAAAAGAAAAACCAAAACGTTTTGGCTTATACCACATGGTGTAAAAATTCTTTTCATGTCGTAACCTCACATGCCAAAAGTAACTGTCCCATCCAAAAAAACCCTTCTCCTACAGCTAAAAAACAATAGTGAAATTAATATTAATATATTATAATATTATCTATTAGTTTAAATTTTTACTAAATTCCTAATACAATTTTATCATACTTTCCCAAATACATCTTTAATACTGAAAACACCCCAAAAAAACAACCTAGATGATCATGAAAAATATGGGCCTCTAAAATTGTTCTTGAGTAAAAATAATCCCCTCTTACAATCCAACTCCTTGGTAATAAAAATCCCCCCTTTAGATTTTATTGTAAACCAATGAACATAATTCACCCTAACACAAGCATTTTAATCATTATTCAATTATTCTAATCCAAAGTATGTATACCTGGTGTTAGAAAAAAATTATTAATAATAATCATAGTGATTTCCAAATTAAAAAATCACAATCACAACTAATATTTTCAACTCATTAATAATTAATTCTATATTATCATAAAAAATAGGAACAAAATATCTTCAAAACTTATTTCTAATACCCATATTCAATAAAAACATCCACACATTTCTTAAAAAACAAAACAAATTTAAACTCATATATTCACATAGGCAAACACACATGTGCATACTCAACTCACATATTTTTATCTCTAACCATTTTACGAAACAAAATATAAAGAACAAGTGACTGTGTGAATGAAAACATCATACATTAACCTTCCTATACGGATGGGTGAATTTTATTCAACCACCATGGCTCAATAGTTCTGTACCATTTTATCTGATAATAATTTTGATCAATAAAGTTATTCTTTATATAAATATTATGTTAATATATATTATCTTTTTATATATGAAAGATGGTCATAATTTTGAAAATGAATTTTTCTCATTTCACATCACATTAACATCCTTTTCAGAACATTGATAGTGATTCCTTGAATTTAAAGTATATGATTTAACACTTTCCATATCCTTATATATTTTATCTCTTATACCCGAGACCATGGTATTAGTCTTATTTAGGAGTATACATTTTTATATCTATCATGGGTCAAAAATATCTAACAGCTTCACATTTACTTCTTTAATATTATTATAAAGAAAATCATTCTTTAATGAACTTATTTTCTAGTCTCTATTTTGAAATATTTATAACACGTATTTTTTAGTATTCTAAGATAGTAAAATATCAATAAATTCCTATAAACATGACCCAGTATTTAACATATTCAACACACTTTATTGATGACATAACAATGATTCTTTAATATAGCATATTATCATAGAAAACATTATTCTTGGATTATTTCATTTTTAAGCAACTTGTCCAAATACTTTTTTGCTATGAATATTTTTTATACACTGAATCACACATAATATAAACTAGAAATATCTCATCAGGTTCTTGTTTCCTTCATAATAAGGAACAACTATAAAGGACAATCTTCTTGATGAACAAATTTTTTTTCCAATTTATGCACATTTTAAAAATTCACCATTTTGACTGATTTTATGAATTATTCTAAATGAAAAATAATAATTATAATTATATAAAAATATTATTATTCATAATAAATGTTCTAAATTTTTCTCTTAACAAATATAATCTTTTTAGATTCATTCTCCAACATTAAAAAATAATACTCTAAATTTTCTTATTTTTGTGTCTTGCATCACTATTATCGTCATTGATTGGGATATATCTACCATTTTTATAATTTGAAAATCCTTCCTAGTTATTTGGTTAGGTTTTTTTGATTTATACAATATTATTGTCTCACATCACCAATAAAAAACTTCTTTTAGTTGATTCATTATTCTGCTCTATTTTTGCAATTTGATCAATTATACCCATATTTATTTATATGATTTTATATTTCCATAAATTTAACTTTAAGAGATTCATGAACTTTCTCCCAGAAAAAAAAACATGTCTTAAAAATAATTAACCCTTTTATTTGACATAAAATCCATTTTAGAATCATGTATATCTTCACCACTACAATCTTTATTAATACTTGATGAAATTTCTTATTATTATTATTATATGTCTCCATTAGTTGATATCATAGATTTTATTCTTTAAATGAAATATTCTCACCTCTAGAACTTGAGGATCTATATTTATCACTTCTATCATAGGATTAAATATCTATTTTATGTATATAAATATTTCATCTCACTATAAATGAATTCATACCCTATTCAACATAATTAAATCTTTCCTTTTCATAAATTCTTTGACTCCATGATTAAATTTCATCCAACGACTCTTCTTTATCTTAATATCAGTCCTTTAAACATTCTTAAGAGAAAAAATTTTCATATACCCTAGTAATAAATAGTTTTTCACATTGATCATTAAGTGATAAATAATATTTAATTTTACTATCATCAATATCTTCTCTATAAATTTTTGAAACATAAAGTTTATTTTTATACTTTTAAATATTAAATTCTGTAATCATATAAAGTGACTTAAAACTCATGAATTTTTTATTCTTCTACTTATATATTCTCATTGATGAAGAATTAAATTATCTTATTTTAACTTCCTTTATATTTGAATATTATAAAATAATATTCCCAATATATACACAATAAAAAACCTTCAAAGGTACTTTACCATAATATTTACCTTTTCCCTATTAGTACTACCTCATGGTGAGTTTGACAAGCCTATAAAACTTCACATTATCATATTCATCTAAAAATGAATATCCATACTCTTACTTGTCCTCCATAAGAGTCTTCTCATTAATGAAGAAACTAAAAGTTGTTTCTTTTTCTTTCTTCCCTATTAGAAATAGAAATATTTCTTCATCTTATATACAACCAACATTCTATTAATTTCATCCATTGGATATAAATTTAGATTAAATTTTTAAGAGATAAAATTTCTATGTCAAAACTATTAGTAAAGATATGAATCGATATCATGGTAAATTTATAATATTATATACACTACTGGAATTTGAGGTATTTTCAAGGGGCTATTTGGGACGATATCCCATCGCAAATGAGATATTGTGACAGTGTCCCATCGCAAATAGCTCATTGCAGAAAACTATATCGCAAATAGTATTTTTCTTGACGGGTTTTCATAAAAAAAATACTATTTGTGATGGGGAATCATCCTATCACAAATAGTTATCTATTTATATAGATTATATATTTGGAAACCTGTTATGATGGGCCCATCACAAATAAGTATTATCGATGGGCTAGTTTATCCATTGCAAATACTTATTTAAGAAATATATAAACTATTTGCGATGGGACCCATCGCAAATACTTAATAAAATAAATTAGATATGTATTCAATAAAATAATGATAAATTAATATTAGAAAATAATAAAAATATTAAAAGTGATAATATAAATAATATAATATTATATAATAATAATTCTAATATTAATAATATAAAAAAATTTATTATTAGAATATTAATAATAAAATAGTTCTAATAATATAATAATAATAGTATTTCTATTAATATTTCTGAAAATATAATATTAATATTATTAAAATAATAAAAAATTATAAAATATTAAAATTATCTATATTCGAAAAAATATATATATAAAATAATAAAATATTATTATTATTAGTAAAATAAAAAAACATAAGAAAATATAATACTAATAATAAATATTAAAATATTAAAATATTAAAATATTAAAAAATTTAAAAAAATTAAAAAAAAATAAATTATGCAATTTTCACCCCAATATAAAAGGCAAAAACTATAAATAGTTATTATTACAACAACCTTGGAATTCAAATTTTTTAACATTAAAAAATGTTACTGGAGGTAGTCTTCTAGAGGAGGTGGGGGAGTTGGTGGAGATGGATGAGATGGTGGAGGAAACTCTTATTTATTACTAATTTAATACTAATTATTTCTATTTATTACTATTTATTACTATTTATTACTATTTATTACTATTTACTAAAAATTATTACTAATTACTACTAATTACTACTAATTATTACTAATTTTTAATAATTACTGGTAATTACTATTAATTACTACTAATTATTACTAATTACTACTAATTACTACTAATTACTTCTATTTACTACTAGTTACTACTATTTACGAATATTTACTACTAATTATTTACTAATTATTACATTTTATTACTATTTATTATTTTTTATTACTATTTTTTACTAATTATTACAAATTATTACTAATTATTCACTGTTTATTACTAATTATTACTAATTATTACTATTTATTACTAATTATTACTAATTACTACTAATTATTACTAATTAATACTAATTAATACTAATTATTACTAATTATTACTAATTATTACTATTTATTACGATTTACTACTATATATTCCTATTTATTGCTAATTATTACATTTTATTACTATTTATTACTAATTATTACTATTTATTTACTATTTATTACTATCTATTTCTATTTATTACTATTTATTACTATTTATTACAATTTACTACTATTTATTAATATTTATTACTATTTCTTACTAATTATAACTAATTATTACTAATTATTTGTATTTATTACAATTTATTACTAATTATTACTAATTATTACTAATTATTAGTATTTATTACTATTTATTACTATTTATTTCTAATTATTACTAATTATTACTTTTTATTACTTTTTATTACTATTTATTACTGTTTATTACTAAATATTACTATTTATTACTATTTATTGCAAATTATTACTAATTATTACTAATTATTACTTTTTATTAATATTTATTACTATTTATTACTATTTCTTACTAATTATTTCTAATTATTACTATTTATTACTAATTACTACAAATTATTGGAATTTATTACTAATTATTACAAATTATTACTATTTATTAGTATTTATAACTATTTATTAGTAATTATTACTATTTATTACTATTTATTACTAATTATTATTAATTATTGATATTTATTACTAATTATTACTAATTTATTACTATTTTTACTATTTATTACTATTCATTACTATTGATTGCTATTTATTACTAATTATTAGTATTTATTACTAATTATCACTAATTATTACTAATTATTAGTATTTATCACTAATTATTAGTTTTTATTACTAATTATTAGTATTTATTACTAATTGTAAATATTTTTTACTAATTATTAATATTTATTACTATTTGTTTACTAATTATTATAATTTTTGCTAATTTTTACTATTTACTGCTAATTACTACTAATTACCGCTAATTATTTCTAATTAGCATTAATTACTATTAATCGCTACAAATTACAACTACTAATTACTAATTACTGCTAATTATTTATATTCATTACTAATTATTATTAATAATTATTAATTACTACTAATTACTAATAATTAGTGCTAATAATTTGAATTTATTATTACAAAAAAATACTGATGATAAAACAATCTAAATTTAATTTAATTCCGACTAATTAACAATAATTAAAATTAATATAAAAATTAAATAAATACTAAATTAAATAAAAGATAAATACCTTTATACTTGATCTCTTATAAGTGTAGAGGACTTGAAAACTTGTTCGTAAATAAATTAATTCAGAGAAATTTTAACTCTAAAATTCGTGTTTAGAGGGAGAGATAAACTAGAAATTGAGGGGAAGAATGAATAAAATGGATAGGGTATATATATGTGTTAGATGATTTGCGACGGGATGCCTATCGCAAATACCTCGATCGCATTAATTGATGTCGGTAGTTAAAAGGGTATTTGAGACGAGACTCGTCGCAAATAGTGACCTAATGACACACTATTTGTGATGGGGGAATATCCCCGTTGCAAATAGTAATTACTGTCGTTGGGTATTTGCGACGGGGGGTACCTCCCCGTCGCAAATACTCTTCCCGTGGTTTGGCGTGAAAACCGCGCCAAACCTTTTGGAATGGGACCCCTTATTCCGTAGCAAATAACCTGTCGCAAAAGGTCATTTTTCCCGTAGTGATAGTTTCAATTAAACCTATTATGGAGCTCAAAATATGATTTTTTCTAGTAAAAATTTCATATGATATTTCTACTTTATAAAAAATAATTTCTTTCAATTGGGTATTTTATATTTTAAATTTTCCATCCTTGATTTTAATGTGCCATTAATTAATATTCTATAGCTTATCCCTATTTCATTTCAATACCTTTATCCCTATAGCCTTTATAAATTCCATCCTTTATTATGCGGCTATTAATTTATCTTTTGCATGATTATTGATTTAAATATACTCTCTTATATCTAGAGTAATCACATGACCATGAAAAATATGTTTGAAACAATTTTTTTCAAGGTTAACAACGTGAATACCAAATAAAATTACGTTTCAAGTATACTCTATGTCATAACATTATAATTTTTTATATTTAATATGTGAAATCTTTCTCTATTATCATAATTAATATGATCCATGATGGATATAAAAAATCAAAATATAACTTCAACATCATGTGATACTTTTTCTGATAAAAACTCTAACACTTTCTTGATTCAAATAGAAAAAGACAGATCTAATACCAACTATAATTGAACACATTTGACAAAAAATCTTCAAACTCCTAGAAATCATCATAGGAAAATGTAGACATTATCAAATTTCAGTTGTGTAAATCAATGAACAAGATTAAACATTTTATATTTTATTATTTTCTTTAAAACAATCTCCCTCACATGATAGAGTGATTAATCACTATTATAAAATTATCACACTCCAAATGAAAGAAATTAATAAAATAACACTTTTTATACATGGTTCACCTTATTAAATAAAAGTTCATTCCCATAGTATGCTCAAAAATAAATTTTTACCATAAAATCATCTAGAATCTAAATATTGAATTTAATGTTTATAGTTTATCCATTTACTTGTTTCACATGCACAAACAATACAGTATGCCCAATCCCAAATTATAATGATTATACCTTCAATCTAACTTATTCCAATTTTTTATTCTTTCTTCAATGCGGTAGGGATATCTCATCCATCCCTTTTTAAAAATTATCTATAGACAATATCATGTTTTCTCAAACATATTCAAAATACATAATTGGTATGGATCCTTCCACTTATTTAACATAAAATAAACATGACTTGATTTTCTATTTAATTACAAAAACATTTCTATATTCTTCATATACACTTATTTTTCTTTTACACTTTTTCTTATTCACTGTATTCCAATCTAGTTGCTCCTCAATGTCATGAAATTTATCTATAGTATAAATCTTTATTTCCCCAGGGTAATTTTTAAATCCAACATAATGAAGTGACCTTTATCTCAACATCTATAAAAGTATACTTTAACTTTATCTAATAGATCAATTAAAATCATTATATCACCTTATAAATTATGAATTAATGAGGGGGGTCTTTTTATAGTATTCACATGTGGAACCTAGCTATAAAAATAATAAAAAACATATAAACTTTTTCAATCATTTATGGTTTAAAGAAAAATAATCTCTTATAATGTAACGACCCAAAATTTTGAATAATATTTTTTCTTAATTTTGTGTGTTATTTTATACTCAACAAAACTATTTCATTTGATAACATGAGTATAATTAAAATGAAACTGTTGGGTTTTGACTATTATATGATCATTGGTCAATATGACCGCTGGAAACTAAACGTTTGGATTACTGTCTCTAAATACAAGTGATCTTGGTTAATTAATATAGAAAGAAGATATGATGGCCTCATCTAATAGTCTCGGGCCAATCGAAGCCCATCTAACGGAACTTGGGAAGGAGGTAGCACCACTGGGCTTTGCTCTGGACCAAGCCCAAGCCGAACTTCACCATGTGAAGCTAGAACAGAATCGCATTCACGAGAAGTTCAAACTGATAGAAATTACTACTCGTGCAATGTTGGCTGAGCCACCCCAAGATTCTATCACCCTAGCACACCTTACTCTTAGGTCCTATGCTAGTATTATAAGGGGTTATGTAACGAGACTATAACTGCCTTGTGTAATCCTTTGTTATAAATAAATTTTTTTTCTCTTCTTATGGTGAAGTTTGTGAATTTTCAAATGTCTGGATAAATATAGTATCCATATTTTTGATGAATTTTAGAAAAAGTATATTTTAAAAATTATTACGTAAACCTTAAATAATTAAAAATGTGTAATGATTTTCAGAAAATTGTCTTCTACAATTATGTTCTATATGAAATTTAGAACTTAATAAGATCAACTTAATTTTTGATGAATAGTAAATTATGAATAGTGATTTTATGCTTAGGATTAGTAATGTGATCAAATGGATTAGTAATCTCACTTAAAGAAATTATTAATATAATCTAAGCACCTTGATTAAGTAATGTGATTCAATAAAATGGTTAAATAACGGTTTCATAAATTATTAGTCAAGTATTAGTTTTTTCAGGTGAATAGTGTTTTTTAATTAAAAATATTTGGAAAATTATTTTTATAAAATGGACTTTATTTTTGATCTCAGTGCGTCAATATAATGTTAAGGTAATTTTTGGGGATTTTTCTGAGAAAGATGAATTTTCAATTAATTGTTTATTTATTTAAAAATTAAATTAAAAATATTTAGAAAATTATTTTTATAAAATGGAGTTCATTTTTGAAATCAGAGAAATGATATTTTGTTAAGGTGAAATTTTGGGATTTTTCTGACAATGTTGAATTTCCGATGAATAGTGAAAATACAGTTTTAGGGTTTCGGTTTTTTTAATGACATCATAGCTATGTCATGATGATGTCATGAGGTATTATAATGGTTGGCCAACTAAAGGTGATAAATTATTGTATGGGGGCCCCATTTGGCCTAACTCCATGGGAAATACCTTCGGAGAGCCCATGGTTTTCAGAAAACCACTTGTGAGGTGTCCCTTTGCCATTAATGCCTTGTCCCCTCACTTTCCCTATAAATACCAAGCCATCCTCTCATCCATTCGACTCCCATATCTCTACCAACAAAGCTATGGTCTCATTACCTCCCAAGGAGTCTTCCCAAGGTGCCCCCAAGCCCTCAAGGTCCCAACCTTTGGGTTTTAAGAGTTACGTTTTAAGGTAAGGGATCCAACCTCCCTCTTTCTTTCCAAGTACTCTCTTTTATGTCATGTCTTTTATGCTCCATATTCTTATGTTGGAGGATTTTCTTCTATATTCATTCTACTATCCCTTTCATGTGCATATGATGAGAGACACCCTCTTTCTCTCATCAATTCGTTTTAAGAATGTTTGTGTGGCGCCGTTAGGCTGCCGAATTTTTAAGAGATTCGTCCACCGTTCTAATTTTTAAAGTTCTATTTTCATGTCGAGTCTTTCATGTTACTTTTATTATATTGGGATATTATCTCTATATCTATAATACTTATATTTTATGTTCATATGATGAGAGACCCCATTTTATCTCTTCAATTCAGTATTTTGAAGTTTTAAGTGGCGTCGTTAGGCTGCTGAATTTTTAAGGGATTCTTTCACCCTTCTCATTTTCAAGATCTATTTTCATGTCAAGTCTTTCTTGTTCCTTTTTATTATGTTGGAGTATGATATCTATATTTATCATACTGATCGTTTATGTTCATATGATGATAGACCCTATTTGATCTCATCAATTCCATTTTTTGATGTTTTAAGTGATGCCGTTAGGCTGGCAAATTTTTAAGGGATTCTTTCACCCTTCTCGTTTTGAAGTTCTATTTTCATGTCAAGTATTTCATGTTCCTTTTTATTGTTTTGGGGTATTATTTCTATATCTATCATACTGATCTTTTATGTTCATATGATTAGAGAAAATATTTGATCTCGTCAATTCATTTTTAATGTTTTAAGTGACGCTGTTAGGCTGTTGAATTTTCATAAGAGAAATCTTATTTTTGTCTTCCTTTCATGTTTTTCATTTCATATGGTATATCATTCAAATTTCATTAACATGTTATTAAATCATTTATATTCTGTCCCCATCTTGTTTTACGGATCATTTATGAGTGGGTGACCCATGTCCCCTCTCTTTTCAATGTTTTCTAAAACCTCATAACATATCCGTTTTGCTGTCGAATTTTTCGTTTCAAAATGTGTCTCTCTTATCCTCAAATTCATTTATTTTATTAAGTGAATACTCAAATCTCTTTATTATAAAGGGGTATTCAAATATATACCTAAATTTTCTATTTTAAATTCTGGTATTTACATACATGAGACCCGCTTTCCCTTTCCTTGGGTTTAAAGTGACATAAAGATCATGTCTTTAAAGAAGTTTTTAAAACGTTATGATTATAGAATGAAACCCATTTCTTTTATGCTATATGGTTTGTTTATTAAATGATTGATGATGATATATGTGGCTCACATGATAATAAATAAAAATTAAGGGTGTTCCCTGATAGCGCTCCAATGCATTTGGTAAAGACTTAATCTCTAGAGATGACCATTTTTAACGACGCCTTGGTGAATAACCTTGGTAATTTTTAATGACACCTTGGGGATGGACCTTGGTGAAATGGAACTGATTTTCAATATTAAATGTTTCTGCCACATATTCAAGTTATGAAATATGTTATTTTTATTATGATATGCCTCATGATTTCTTTCTCATTCCTTAATGTTCTTTTTCATGACATTGTTTATGTATCTCAAGTTCACATGTTAAATGTTTCCCCTTGTTTCCTTTACAGGGCCTTCTGCTCACCCATTCTTTTGATGTATGTCCCCGAGTTATGAGATGCAATAATAAACCTAGGATGAACAGAAGGAGAATACTTTCAAGTGTTTAAGAAGAATTTTTTATGTATTCTTGTGTTAAGTTCTTGGTTTCGATGACACTAAACCTTAAAGATCCTCGGTTTTGTAAAATGTAATGAAATTTTATGTGATAAAAGGCAGGATTCTATAGTTGGTATCAAAGGATGTTTTCGTTATTTGTATAAATTAGGATATGAAAATTTTAGGAAGAACCCTTTAGAAAGTTTAAATATAGGAAATATTCCTAGTATTTTGGTGAGTATTGAGTAAGGGGTTGCCAAGCAAATACTTCCTTGTCTATATACAAGCAGGTAGAGTTGGATCTTGCACAGATGTACATAGGGGTAAAACCTAAAAACACCTCTTTGAGCTAGACTTGAACGGGAACTGGTAAACGACAATGAGCCTTGCTGTACTCTTGGTTACGACACTCCCGGGGGATATTATTTGGTAAATTCATATGCTTAGTATGAACCATTTTTAAAGGAACAAAGATAAAATAAAATACAGATTCACATAAGAATATATGATCATGGATAACCTAGATTGGGACCTAGGGGATCATAAGTTAGGGTATACTTTTCATCTACAAGTTTATCCTTCTATGCTTTAAGATTACTTTTTCATGATTATTGGAAAAGTATTTAAGCCCCCTAATTATACGTTCTTTTCTTAGTTAATGGTGGGAAATGGAAGAGCATGTCCCAATAACCAATGTGATAAGAAATGTGATGATTGCCCTGTTAATTTGATAGAGATAATGAATGATCAAGTTGAATATATTGTTATTATGCCAAACCAGCTATCAAAAATCACAATTAATAATTGGTACCTAGTTGAATGCCCAAATTCATCAAGGAAGAAGAAGACAAAGTCTCAAGGATGTTCATCTGATAAAGTTGATAAGGGAAAGAAGACCCAATTTCTTTTTTTGCAAAAAGTGTGGGAAGAGACACCAAGGAGAATGTCACAAAGGAACCAGGAAAGGTTTTAAGTGTGGGAAGATAGGGCATAATGTAGCTAATTTCTTTAAAAAATGGATATCGTGATGAATGGAGATAAGGTTCGATCTAATGTACCTTATACATGTCGATGTCGTAAATGTGGAGATGTTAGAAATTATCCAAGGCAATTCTCTCTTGGAATAGATGAGAAGCATGATGAGCATCAACAATATTCGAGGACAATGGAACAATGCAAGTCATATGATGAGATGGGTCATGATGACTAAGGTGCATGCAATTTCTTCACAATAATTGTCTATGACATGTTGTATTTTTGTTCGTGCTCTATGAGCACATCTTTAATGTTTTCTAAGATCATCGAGTCACTACCTAAGATGATTTTATACCTTTAAGGAAAAAATCTATTATTATGTATCACATGTTGATGTATTGAAGTTGTTCTTCTTAAAAAAAGGTGATTAGGCGATTAAAAGATTATTATTATTCTGGAAGACGTTCACTATTTTGGGAACCCTATTTGATCGAGGTAAATAGATTACTATGATATTTTCATTGAGGAGTAAAGTTTGACTTATATTTTGAAGAATCAATGAATTTAAGGCGGATTTATAGTAATTTAGGTTACATATGGAAATGATTAACCTATCTTGGGGAAAATATGTTTAGGTTAGCTACTTTTGTTATAAGATGTTAGGAGTGGTTGATGTTGTTTTGAGATGAACGATGAAGTTTATTTTGGAAGACTATGTTATCAAATCCTTCTTGTATTTGAGTTTCAATCTTAGATTGGTTTATTTTGAAGAATTTAAGGATAGTTATTTATGGAATGGTCTATGATGAACTTTGGGTAGTATCGTTGAATTTTGAAGATTTAAAGAAGTTTCCCTTCCTATGGGATTCTTTCTTTATGAAGAGTTGTTTTATCTTACCCTTTCTATTTTATGGATAATAGAAGAAATAGATAGTTAATCATTAGTGGATTATGTGCTTCTCTATAAGATGATTCTTGTGCTTTTATGAGACCAAGCAGTTTTGAATTCTCATCGTTTGGAGAAAAGATTAGTTTTGGTAGAAACATATTAAAGGATGAAACTCTACATGAAGTTAGGTATATTTCCCTGTGTTTTATTCTATGTAGTAAATGAATTCTTCAAAACTATGAAAAGGAACGTAAAACAATAATGTTGTCTGTTAAAGTTTCCTACTAGGAAATCAAATACTGTTTAACCCATCATAAGTTTGTGATTTTCTTGTTGTTAACTTTCTCTAAATCATGTTTTCTATCACTCTCCCTAAAAACACGACCCTTTATTTTCTCCTCCATGTCCATGTTTTCCTACATGGAATCCTAGTATGGGTTAACTCGGGTGACCTTTTTACTTCCTTTTATTTCTTTTAATGTAATAGTGTTACTGACTCGTTTACCGATGTGGGACTTTCAAAGAAATTTCAAAACCCAATTTTTAAAAATTGCGAGGACACAATTTCTTAAGGGTTGAATATTTTAACGACCCGAAATTTTGAATAAATATTGTTTCCTAATTTTGTGTGTTATTTTATACTTAAAAAAACTATTTCATTTGATAAAATGAATATAAATAAAATGAGACTTTTGGGTTTTGACTGTTATATGATCATTGGTCAATAAAACAGCTGGAAACTAAACATTTCAATTACTATCTCTAAATACAAGTGATCTTGGGTAATTAATATAGAAAAAAGATTATATGGCCTCATACAGTAGTCTCGGGCCAATCGAAGCCCATCTAACGGAACTTGGGAAGGAGGTAGCACAACTGGGCTTTGCTCTGGACCAAACCCAAGCCGAACTTCATCGTGTGAAGCTAGAACGGAATCGCCTTCGCGAGAAGTTCAAATTGATAGAAATTACTACTCGTGCAATGTTGTCTGAGCCACCACAAGATTCTATCACCCTAGCACACCTTACTCTTAGGTCCTATGCTGGGGTTATAAGGGGCTATGTAACAAGACCATAACTGCCTTGGGTAATCCTTTGTTATAAATAAAAATGTGTTCTCTGCTTATGGTTAAGTTTGTGAATTTTTAAATGTCCAGATAAATATAGTATGCATATTTTTGATGAATTTTAAAAAAAGGATATTTTAAAAATGTTTACGTGAACCTTAAATAATTAAAAATGTGTAATGATTTTCAAAAAATGGTCTTCTGCAATTATGTTCTGTACGAAATTTAGAATCTAATAAGATCAACTTAATTTTTGATTAATAGTAAATTATGAATAGTGATTTTATGCTTAGGATTAGTAATGTGATCAAATGGATTAGTAATCTCACTTAAAGAAAGTATTAATATAATCTAGGCACCTTGATTAAGTAATGTGATTCAATAAAATAGTTAAATAATGGTTTCATAAATTATTAGTCAAATATTAGTTTTTCCAGGTGAATAATGGTTTTAATTAAAAATTAAATTAAAAATACTTGGAAAATTATTTTTATAAAATGGACTTTATTTTTGAACTCAATGCATCAATATTATGTTAAGGTAATTTTTGGGGATTTTTCCGAGAAAGCTGAATTTTCAGTGAATAGTGTATTTATTTATTAATTAAATTAAAAATATTTAGAAAATTATTTTCATCAAATGGAGTTCATTTTTGAAATCAGAGCATTGCTATTTTGTTAAAGTGAAATTTTTGGATTTTTCTGAGTAAGTTGAATTTCCGATGAATAGTGAAAATACAGTTTTATGGTTTCAGTATGTTTAATGACATCATAACTGTGACATGATGATGTCATGAGATATTTTAAGGGTTGGCCGACCAAAGGTGTTGAATTATTGTATGGGGGCCCCATGTGGCCT
The DNA here is from genome assembly GCA_963277665.1 of Viscum album. Taxonomy (NCBI): domain Eukaryota; kingdom Viridiplantae; phylum Streptophyta; class Magnoliopsida; order Santalales; family Viscaceae; genus Viscum; species Viscum album. The sequence goes on from OY728130.1 coordinate 273,137,366, forward strand.
AACACTATGGGAAATACCATGGGAGAGCCCATGGTTTTGAGAAAACCATTTGTGAGGAGTCCCTTGGCCATTAATGCCTTGTCCCCTCACTTTCCCTATAAATACCAAACCATTATCTTATCCATTCGACTCCCCACTCTCCCCCAATGAAGCACTGGTCTCATTACCTCCCAAGGAGTCCTCCCAAGGTTCCCTCAATCCCTCAAGGTCCCAACATTGGAGTTTTAAGAGTTACGTTTTAAGGTAAGGGATCCTACCTCCCTCTTTCTTTCCAAGTACTCTCTTTTATTTCATATCTTTTATGCTCCAGGTTCTTATGTTGGAGGATGTTCTTTTATATTAATTGTAATTTCCTTTTAATGTTCATATTATTAGAGACACCCTCTTTCTCTCATCAATTCGTTTTAAGAATTTTTATGTGGCGCTGTTAGGCTGCCGAATTTTTAAGGGATTCTTCCACCCTTCTCATTTTTCAAGTTCTATTTTCATGTCAAGTCTTTCAAGTTACATTTATTATATTGAGGTATGATATATATATATATCATACTGATATTTTATGTTCTTATGATGATAAACCCCATTTTATCTCTTCACTTCAGTATTTTAATGTTTTAAGTGGCGTCGTTAGGCTGCCGAATTTTTAAGGGATTCTTTCACCCTTCTTATTTTCAAGATCTATTTTCATGTCAAGTCTTTCATGTTCCTTTTTATTATTTTGGGGTATGATATATATATCTATCATACTTATCCTTTATTTTCATATGATGAGATACCCTATTTGATCTCATCAATTGTTTTTTTGAAGTTTTAAGTGACGTCGTTGGGCTGCCAAATATTTAAGGGATTATTTCACCCTTCTCGTTTTGAAGTTCTATTTTCATGTCAAGTCTTTAATGTTCCATTTTATTATGTTGGGGTATGATTTATATATCTATAATACTGATATTTTATGTTCATATAATGAGAGACCCTATTTAATCTCGTCAATTCATTTTTTAATTTTTAAGTGACGTCGTTAGGCTGCCGAATTTTCATAAGAGAAATCTTATTTTTGTATTCCTTTCATGTTCTTCATTTCATATAGTATATCGTTCAAATATCATTACCATGTTCTTAAATTATTTATATTCTGTCCCCATACTATTTTATGGATCATTTATGAGTGGGTGACCCATGTCCACTCTCTTTTCAATGTTTTCTAAAACCTCGTAACATATCCGTTATGCTGTCGAATTTTTCGTTTCAAAATTTCTCTCTCTTATCCTCAAATTCATTTATTTTATTAAGTGAATACTAAAAGCACATTATTCTAAAATTTTATTCAAATATATAAAAAAATGTTCTGTTTTAAATTCTGGGATTTACAAATATGAGACCCGCTTTCCCTTTTCGTGGGTTTAAAGTGACATAAAGATCATGTCTTTAAAGCAGTATTTAAAACATTATGATTGTGAAATGAATCCCATTTATTTTATTCTATATGGTTTTTTTATGAAATGATTGATGATGATATATGTGTCTCACATGATAATAGAGACAAATTAAGGGTGAGCCCTGATAGCGCTCCAATGCATTGGGTATAGACTTAATCTCTAGAGATGTCCATTTTTAAGGACGCCTTGGTGTATAACCATAGTAATTTTTAATGACACCTTGGGGATGGACTTTGGTGAAACAGAAATGATTGTAAATATTAAATGTTTTAGCCACATCTTCATGTTATGAAATATGTTATTTTTGTTATGATATTCCTCATGATTTCTTTCTCATTCCTTAAAGTTCTTTTTCATGACATTGTTGATGTATCTCAAGTTCACATGTTAAATGTTTCCCCTTGTTTCCCTTACTGGGCCTTCTGCTCAACCTTTCTTTGGATGTATGTCCCCTGGTTATGAGATGTAGTAATGAACCTAAGATAAACAAAAGGAGAAGCCTTTAAAGTGTTTAAAAATAATGTTTTATGTATTCAGGTTTTAATTTCCCGGTTTCCAAGACACTAAACTTTAAAGATCCTCAGTTTTGTAAAATTTATTGAAATTTTATGTGATAAAAAGGTGGGATTATATACATAAGGTTTAATATAACCTGTTACCATGTAATTAACCTCAATATATTTACAAATTTACACTCCATCAAAACTCATTATTCCATATAACATCTTATTAGGAAATAATTCCATCTATTTTAAAAAATTTCACATTATTATATAATAATATATAAATAGTGAATAGATTTATAAAACATTAATTTAACTATAGTGTTTCATCATAATAGTATACCATAATTTTTTTGGCTTATAATTAATAAAAAATATCCATGCTTCATGGCATGGTGATCTTACTCCATAACCCAATCTTTGACTTAACAATGAAACCCAAACCTCACAAAGACTTGTTTGAAATAATCTAAAAAAATTTATCTATATTATATCATGATACATATGTCATGAAGTGTAATTAACTACATCTCTAGGGATATATAAATTCAAGGGAGTTTATAATTTTGATATCAAAAGTTTTTTTTAATAATTTAGATTTAAATTGAAATGGTAAACAATAGGACATCTTTATGGTTTTTTTTCTCAATTGAAAAGTTTTTATAATGGTTTTAGGGCTTTATAACAGGATATTGGTCGACTTTAGAAGATGGTAGTGTCCACCTAGTACACAATTGTATTGAAACTGCTAGATATTTCCCCTAGTGGTTCTTCAAAAAATTATAAACACCACCGTGAAACCATTGGAGGGGTATTGATTACTCGGTGGGGTGTCCAATGGTATAAGTTTCCTATAAGGGTTATATAGTACCAATTGTGGTTTTTTAGGGTACTTAGTAGGTCACGGGATATTTTTTAAATTGAGGGAAGACCCCTAATTTCACAGTGGGCCCCTTTCCTCTTCTAGTTGAGTGGTGGATCAATAGATTTCATTTGGCTAGGCTCTACTCCCTTGGTTCACCTCCATGGATCCACCTTTGATACCTCTTGGTTGTTAGTAAATTAATAATATTTTTTACAAATTGGAGCTAGATAAACATTACCCCTTATTCTTTTCTTCCTCTCCATATTCCTTCTATAAATATAGTGGGTTATTCCTTAGGTTATAGTGATGAACCAACCAAGGCATGGTGGAATTATTCCGCAATGTTAGGGATTCATGGTGTATTGGATTGAATATATTAAAAGTTTTTGGATGCCACCTTTTTTTCTCGATTTTGATAGTGTATTGATAATGTCATGATGTGAATCTTCCACACATTATTGGACAAGGTTTCAGTGTTTCTACTATGCTAGGGATTATGGAATGGGTGGTGCTTTTCTGGATCTTGGATAAGGCTTGGGAGAGTTGGGATTAAGTGTTTTAACTCCATTAAATAGTTATGTGGACTATTTAATAATTATCCATATACATGTTTGTGTGTACTTGAATGCATGTACTTGTATTCGGTTTGAAAATACTTTGAAGGGGGTAGGAAAGAATGGGATGGTGAAATATTCTTGATTTTATTACTTTAGTTTTGAAATGGGAATTCCATTAAAGGGTTAGATATTGATAGGTCTTGATGGCTTGGCTACCATGGGAAATTTCTATAATTCTTTAAAGGACCCCAAGGTGGACTTAGATCTTGGAGTGAATTGTGAATAGCCTAGAGTAAGATTTAGTGAGTGGGTTAAATGATTCTAAGCGTATGGAATTAATGTAATGTTCTTAGTGGATGTATAATCTTGTGAATTTTATTGGAATGTCTATGGTTTTATCCAAATAAAGATGAGGAACCATAGATAATAATAGGGGGATATTGGGAATGCAGTGTGTGAATTTTGGTAATCCATTTGGATGGATTCATAAGTGTTGTTCATAACATACCATTATTTTAGTATATATTTCATATTAAATATTTTTTTCGGTTGACATATTTCTTCACATGTAATTTTGAACTAAAATGATCCACAATATAGTAACATTGTAAACTTATTAAAGATAACCACCATATCATATCTGTTGAATTAATAAGTATAATTATAAGTATTTTAATTTTGTATATAGAGTCTAGAAGTAATGGAATCAATAATTATGAGTCTTCTATATGAATCTCATTTATCTAAACTTGTAAATGAGGTAGTATCACTAGGGTTTTTCATATACCAAAATGATATTGAACTTCAACTAGTACAGTTTGAGAGAAATCATCTACCAGAGAAGTTAAAACTCATGGAAATCACTATGAGATATATTCTAGCTAAACCACCACACATGACAACCACCACTACTTATCCTGAACTTAAATATTATTATAGGGTATTTTGGGTTTTTTTTTAAATATAAATTAGAATGATATTAACAATTAATTATTAACATGATAAATTTTCATTATTATGTATAGTTTCATATAATTGGAATTTTTTAAAAATATGCATTTTCATGAAATATATTAATTTTAAAGAATGATATTATTATAAAGTATTGATAAAATTAAAGGGATGTTAAAATAATAACATCCAAGAAATAAGGTAATAAATTATAAGAAATTTTAATTTAATTATTCATTTATAAACAAAATTGTTCTTTTTAAAACCCTATAATTATGAAATAATAAATTTTAAAAAAATATATTATTTAGAGTATAAAATTTATTAAAATTATTTTGTATACATGTAAAATAATAATAATAATTCATACATAGATTATAAATTGGTTATAAATTAAGATAATCTCAAGTGAAGGAAAAAATAGATATTTTTTCTAAAAATTGTTTTTTAGACAGTATTATTTATTTTAATAAATTTAATAGATCACTATTTTTGAATTTTTTATGAAATTTTTTTATAATATATTAAATAAAATAAATTAAAAATAATCCTGTGGGTTTTACTAAGAAAATAATTATAGGAAACTCATTTGTATGCTTAAAGATGCATTTTTTGTCTAAAATTGGTTTTTACACATTATGTGCTTTAAGATTAAAATTATTTTTTAATAATAATATAAATTGAATATATTAAAATATTTTTCATATTTGGAATTATCATATTTGTTTTTTTTTTCATTTTCATTTTCATTTTTGTTCACAAAAATAATTTACCATGGAAAAATTTTATCTTCACGATAAAGGATAAAAGGGTTAAAAAGTTGGATAAACTAAGAGATAATTCCATAATTATCATAATATTATGTCCCATTTTGAATTTATCAGTGTATTATAAAAATACCATATCTTATCCTGGCAATTTTTATAAATTTTTCCACTTTACTTTACTATGAAATTCATTATATATTAAGAAGACAAGTATTTATAAGAGTTACCCTCCTCTGCCTTGTTAAAGGAGACCTTCACCACTTAACTATTGCACACACATTAAGCCTCTTATATCTTCCAATACCTAAAACAATATCTCCACATATATATTTCCTAAATCATATTGGTACTAGTATCACCAAAATACCAATCTAAGAAGGCCTAAGGACAGCCCAAAATTGAGATATCCAAGGAAGAGGTAATAAATTTAAACAAGATCTTTCATGTTCTATTTTTTCTCACAAAACCTCTAAATATACTATAAAAAACCTAATATAATGAAATAAATGTCATTAATATACTTGAATTTAATTTTTTTATTAAATAACCATTATCTACATTCTCTTCCATTCTTAGAAAATGAAAATGACACTAGTAATATGTACAAACTAATGCCTCAATGAAGAAAAATATTTAAATTTTCATCACTTTCTTACATGGTTCGTTCTATAAAAATATTTAATATATAAATATGATATATATTATTAATATCATGATATAAAGGAAAAGTTTTCATTATATTTACTATATTAATAATAAAATTTCATCATTAAATTTAATCACCTAAAACAAGCGTACTGAGTCACTCTTATTAATTAGAGTCTATTTTTAAGATCCTATTAAAAAGTATTAATTTTCTGATACTATAATGATAAAGGTAGTAAATATATAAAAATTTTGAGATGATGGAACTATTTTATGACCCCATTGACCATGGTCAATACACCAAAACAGTTTTGAGGATTCGGCCAAACAACCACAAGGGGAAAAGGATAGAAAAAAACTATACAATACATTAATGACATATAATACTAAATGTACCTTAAAGAATGAAATATAATTTAATTGTTTTATAAATAAATTATTCAATAAAATTAATTTGGTTATTTAGGTGGTTAGACATACGCACTAGGCGAGTTAGGACTTGAGGTAAGGGTTTCTCATCTCAAATTTACTTCTTTCTAACGTGTTTTTGAATTTTGAATCTATATTGATTTATATAGTGCATTTAATACCAATTTTAAATATTATATATTGAATATATTTATAATTGAGGTATTTTAATTTCCTTCTCGTGTAATTTCTTTCAAAGGGTTTCTTATTTTATATGTCATATGAGGATTTTTATTTAAAAAATTATTTTAAATGTTTTTAAGTTTTCCAACAAAATATTCCTTATCCAAATCCATATTATATATTTTGTTTCAAAAATATATTTATCTATAATTAAATGGATATTAATATTCATTTTTAACCATATTTTTTTATAAAGGCTTAAAAAAGAAACTTCTTAATATTTCCTATAAAGGTAATTTATGACTTTCTTTATAAAAATAAAAATGAATGTTTTTATATATTTACCACTTGGAAAAGTTTTTTAGAATATATTTTATTTATTCTTTATCAATATCCCCTTCTAAAATTATATATTTTATCAAAGAATTTCCTATTTACATTATTCTAGGAATTCTTCTTTTTTAAAAGTTACCGAAAGAAAATCATATTTATTTGTATTTAAAATAATATTTTTAATGATTTTATAAAAGTATTTTTAATTTATGTCAACACACTTTAATGAATATTTTTTACAGTAGTGATATTTAATTTTTATACCATCCACCTTATTTCTTCATGTGTTTTATGATTATTTTTTAATAAAGTTGTCATTAAACTTGTTTCTCTTCCATAGGTTAATTAAAATATGAAGGAATAATGAATGATCTTATATTATTTTGGAATACATAAGTGTGGTATATCATTATGAGATTAGTTGGGTCCTCTATATACCTAAAAATAATTGGTTAAAGTTTTATATATCATGAGGTAATTAATTAATTCATTGGAATGATTGGGTTTTCTTGCAAAATAATGCATGTACTTGATTGGGTTTTTTCAGAATTTAATGTGTGGTCATGATTGGGTTTTCTCAAAATGTTATGATTTCCTATGCTTAAGATTATGCCATTATTATATGTTATTCCAAATTCATATTCTATTTTTCCATATTTTATTATTACTTTCATATGTTTCCAATCCATGTTACATGTTTTATACTTCCATGATGTGTTTTTATATAATTTTGTGATCTATGATGTTATATCATTACTTATGATTATCACTTATAATTTCAAGGTATTTTTAATCGGATATTTCACCCTAAATTCATTTTTCATCCAATGTTTATAATCTTACTCATTATTTATCATCGATAATTTTACCATAAGGATCATTTTAGCTATCCCTATATTTTATGTTCCATATCCCTATCATTTATATAAAGGAATATGTATATAAATAAGACTCATGTAGAGTTTTTTAGGTGATATATTGAATTAATAATGTGAAATAATATTTCTTTTATTCTATCTTTAAAGACACTGAAATGTTGGGTTCTATTATTGGGAAGTTACTTTAAGGTATAATTATTAAATAAGGAAAATTATGTATGATTAATATATATTTTAGATTAGGTCATCTAAGTTATTATGAGATCAATATTTAGTTATTTTTTAGGATGAGGATTTGAAAAAATTTGTGAAAAACCTAAGGATATGTCAAAATATAATAAATATCATAAATTTCTGGTAAAGTATAGAGTGCATGGATTCTTAAAAAAACCCTCTGTTTGGATACAAAAAAGTGGATACATGATCTGGAATAGATACACCTATGGGAAATAACCTTGAAAAAGTTTATTTGGGTATTAAATCGATCTTCACTCAATGAAAAATAAGTGGGCCTAACTACACGCCTGTTTTGACACTCTGAGATATTAGTTTTTGGTTGATTGGAATTCTATTTATGATATACTACAAAGGTTTTGAATAATTTTTTTATGGTATGTTAAGAGAACCTAATATAAAATTACCATGGATAATATAAATTAAAACATTGATATTTATAAGTCAGGGTATACATGAAATTTATGAGTTATTTCATATAAATACATAGTTTTCCTTTTTATTAGTATATACCACCATGTATCAATAAACTATTCAATCAAATTAGAGGTGTTCAATAATCCTCATAGATTAAATGTTGATCTAAATATCTTAAATAATGGGTAAAAAGGTATGATATACCTAAGATAGCCTTTCCAAGGAGGTACGAATGATATGAATTTATAGTGATTCCATTCAAACTAATAAGGGCCCTTGAAATATTCAAGGATATGATGAGAAAAGTATTTAAATATTATCTTTATCTATTTTTAGGAGCCTTTATAGATGATATTCAAATATATTCCAATAAAAATTAAGATCATGAATATTATTTGTGAATTGTTTTAAATACCTTGAGAAAGAACAAATTATATACCAAATTTAGAAATTGTGAAGTCTGGATACAAAAATATCATTCTTAGGTTATGTAATCATAATAGAGCGAAAATCTATGGATCCATTAATGGTATTGGTTATCAAAAAATATCATAACCTAAACATTGTAACCAAGATTAATAGTTTTCATAGGTTATCTATATACTATCAATGCTTTATGATAAAATTTTCCTTGTACTAAAATCAACTAAGTTAACTAGGATAGGAGTAAAGATTATCTAGATATAATAATTTGAATAAGGTTTCAAGGAACTAGGAAAGAGTTTGTTCACTAAACCTATACTGATAATACCATAAAATTGTGAAAGTTATTTAATATAAATTTATTCATTAAAGAAGTTATTTGTAGGTTTCCTCATAGATAATGATAAGATAATTTATTATGTATCACATAAATTAAAAACTCATCAGAAAACTTACCTAAAAATTATTGGGAGCTATTAGCAGTGATATTTACATAGAATATTTGAAAGCATTGTCTATATGGTAATTTTTTTGATATATATATTGATCATAAGATCTTGAAAAATATATTCACACAAAATGTTTTGAACATGCACTAAAGGAGGTGGTTGGAGTTGATCAAATATTATGATTACTCAACACATTACCACCCTAGGAAGAAAAACAAGGTAGATAATTCCCTGAGAAAGAAATATCATGATACCTTATCCATGATGAGGATTATAAGATACATAATTCTCATGGATATGCCAAGTATGAATTTATAAGTCATAAGGTAAGGGGAGACATCCTATTTTTCTCAAATAAATACTCAACCATCCCTCTATATAAAGATCAAGGAGTCTTAAAAAGATGATATAGAGATATATAAAAAAAATCAAGTATTTCATAGTACATCCTTGATAAATATAGAGTTATAATATTGGGAACCAAAATAAGTGTCAAATCAAAATCATAAATAAAGAGGAATCTTTTTGAGGATGTTCATATATCATCCTTATCTATCTATTGAGGAAGTACAAATATGTATAAAGATCCAAAATAAATATTTGGGTGCGATAACATAAAGAGGGATATTATATATTATATAAATAGATTCTTGGTATTAAAGAAATTTAAGAATGAGTGATTAATGTATAAGGGTACGATGAAACCATTCTCATTCAAGTATAGAAATTGGAGAACTTCACCATGGATTTTTTATAGGACTCCCCAGGATAACTAATTGTCATAAAGTGATTTTATGGATAGTAAAGCTATAATACCCACAATTTTTTGATGTATTATATATTAAGTTTAATGTTATTCTCCTTTCCTATGATGTTTCATCTCTAATATAGGAGTTTAGGAGGTCTGTTTTCAATGTAAATGGTTCATGTTTTAAAGGTACAAGACTTAAGGAATGTCTCAAAATTAGGGGGGATGGAAACTATACACTGGTTAGCCAATGGGGTTTGAGTGAGTCTTATGGATATAGAAGACTCCACCATCCATAATGTGGCATATCACTAGCTAGTCGTTGGTGATATCAACTCACTGGTGAGGCCCACCAGGTAGCTCGTGTGCCTAGTCTGACGGTGTAATTAATATACCCCATAGGATTTTAAATTCATGTATTATTGAATATATTTGACACCCAAATCTAAACCCCATAGAAATATCTAGAATTTAAGGCCTCCTCTCATGAATTTAGACTTACCCATTCTTCTCCCCTTTCCTCTCTAAGTTGTTTCTGATATGATGGCATTAAATGGTGAGTTTTTATCTAGATATATGATAAATTCAACTTCTTCGTTTTCATATTTACATGGATATATGTGGTATATATGAATTAGATGAAGAAAAAATAAAATTTTCTCCCTTTATATATATATTATTGGAAGATCTTTCATGATGACATCATTTCTTGATCGAATCAAGATCTTTCATCAACAATAAACTTTCAATGGGTAAGTGTTAATGAATCAACTTTTTAAAACTCTTATTGATAGTGGATTGATGATATACCCTTAATATATTGATCATTACATGGTATATTGGTAGGGTATTTGACATGTTATTGATTACTCCATTGATTGGAGATAAAATTCTCATGAATGGTGGAAGTTTCTTGGTATGCCATCTATAATGGTCATCATAATATATTCTTCTTGAATCTATTCTTCTTTAACATATTGATGATGAATTAATGATCATTAGATAGAATTTATGCTCTTTATTAGAATACTTAAAAAAATTATGATCCATTCTTTAGTTGATAAATAGTCCAATAAATTGGCATTCCTTTCTTTGATATACCTCGGAATTGATTTCGTTGATAGAATCTGTAAGTTATGAGATTATAAAAGAACTTATTTACATGTAATTATCTTTATAATTTGTTTTTAACATCTTTCTTGATCAACCAGAACTAAAATAGACATCCATTTATATGTGAATTTTTTCTCCATTAGTGTGTGATGTGTTTGGTCTTTGATCCTTTGATGAAACTTAGAGTTCTTCATCAACTAATTTGAGGTAGGAAGTTCCTTACCACTAGAGGATCTTATATTCTCTTATTCCTCAATTCCTCTTGTGTTTGAATGACTTGTTGTTCTTTATTGATGGTGATTATTTTTGGGTGTGTTCATTACTATGATACCTATATATAATCCTTATTTCCATGAGTATTTCTATAGTACCATGTTATTATTCTTGATAATGATAACGTATTGTTATGTGATGCTACAATATTCTCATGATTACATGCTATTATTGTATTACTATGATTTATCTTTTATGTGTATTATCAAGATGTTAGAGGTTTTTAATGGTATTTCATGGCAGGTAACTATCATGTTATGATTATTCCTTAGAGAAAGAGTGTTCATGAAGTGTAATGATGATGATAGTGAACCCCTATATAGGGTAGGATCATGATAGGATTATGTCCCAAACAAAACATGATTCCTTGAGGATACTAAGGAATATTCCATAACTAAATACCATATGGATATCAAGTAACATGTGCATTTGATTCCTTAAGGATTCTAAGTGATGTTTCACCAAATTTTTGGAATGATTTCAATCATTTATGACATCTTGAGAATCCTTCTAGCATGGATCAGAAGCAAGTATAGTCGAGGATCATGGTGGCTTGGTTATCACATGGGTGCTCAGTTTTCATTTTTGTTTTTATTTCTTGAAAATTTATTAAATTCCTGGAATACACTTATTATGCATGTGAATATTTGTAAAATATAAATTGTTGGTGTCCTTATTGGTTTATTACTCATGCCCTAAATGGGAATTTCAATGACATATGGATTTCCTATATAAGGATTCGAGAAAGTGAAAGGGTTCCGTGTTACATAGTTGAGATAATGAGAATGGATATGGGTATGGTATTGAGACATAATTGTGATCATACCATAGTTTTATTTATTTAATTACTTTAAATCTATATACTTTGGTTTGACTTTCTACATTGAGAGCCCATTTAATTATGCGTTGTATGACACTTTTTCCATTTGATATTATTTTATTCGATTCTATTTACACTGAGTTATTATATAATATTTATTATTTTTTCAAGGAAATTATATTGATGGTAAAGTCTCTCCACTAATAGTATTCATATTTTTACTACTAGTTGGAAACCACTTGAATTCAGAGATCCATGCATGAGTTCATGTGACTCTCCAGATTGGACGCAATGGTTCAGGTTAGGGCATTATAAAATTTTATCTAAGCATAGTTTTTTCTTATTTTATTTTTGACTAACTTGGGACATGGTAGAAGGAGATAACTATTTGGAAATCGAGTAGGGGGGTTTCCATGATCTTTGGTAGCTTATGTCTAATGGACCTTTGACTTACCATTGATAGGATTTATGTTACTATATTATGTGATTTTTGGTGCCTCCATACATCATGCCCAGTCATGTAGGATAATATTCCATATATATAAATTTTGTTGTGTTGCATATTATTTCTTAAATTTAATGATTTGATTTATTCAGTCTATTTTGTGTAGACTTGTACTCTATTGTTTGATATTACTATTTTCCTTAATGTTGTGATATATCTATGTTGGAACTAATTAGTTGAACTGAGAATCCTATTATGTTTATATCTATATATATATGTAATTATAGTTAACATTCAGGGATGAGGCCTTGGTTAGTACTAGGAGAGATATACCTTGGGTTATGGTTAAAATACTAGGGAAACCTTTGTTTGATCCCTTTTGTGAATTTTGTATTTATCCTAAATGTATTTAATGTTTACCTTTGTGTTATAGAATATTTCTCATCATATAAGACTAATGGGACAATCAAAAGATGTGGTTCTGGGTACTCCCACTAGGGGGAGGCCCCTATTCCACAATATTCTATGCAGAAGAGTACTATAGAGCGTGATTCTACACCTTTTATAATAGTAAAAATAATATGTCTACTCTAGTTGGGAGTCCTTATGTTTATTCCTACCTAGGAAATAAGGGCACCAATGTCCAGAGTCGACTATGCAAGAGACTTTCATCTCCATAATCTTCAATCCATTCAAGAAACTAGAAGAACACAAGATATAGAGGACCATATATACATCATCAAGATTCTTGGACCTCATTATGGTACTGAGGACTATAAGGTGAAGTTTTCAATGTTCATACTACAAGTACCCACCAAGAATTAGTGGGGTATAAAGGGATAGGCTGGCAGGCATGAGGGTATCACCTTTGAGACATTAAAGAACCTATTATTCTAGGAATTATTCAGCAACATGCTAAATTTAGATAGAGTGTATGAGTTCAAGGAGTTAAAATATGGTTCTATGACGGTATCTTCATACTCCACTCGCTTCACCGAAGTGCTATGTTTTATACAATATTGATCGGGAATGAGGAATAGAAGGCCAGGAAGTTAGATATCAATATTCATCCTTATATTAGATGAAAGTTTATGTTCATTATCCTAAGGAAATACCTAGAGGTTCTACATAAGGCCTTGAATATTGATAGGGTCCTAGAAGAGGATCAAGTATTTTTTCTTCTTGCACACATCATTTCTCAAGTTGGAGAACCATTTACAACTATGATGTGTTTGTCCTCAGGTAGTAGGATGAGGAAGACTGGGGATGAGTAGTATAGTCGAGGAATATATGTGGAGTGGATTATGGCTTCTTCGGCCCCCTCTAAAAAATTATCACAGTGCTCTAACTATGGGAACGTTGGGGAATTATCACAAGTTTTATATAGAACCTCAAACCATGTGTCAACAATACAGAAATATGGGACATCTCAAATAGTTTTTATATAAGGATTCAAGGCCAATATTCCACTAGAATAGAGGTAATATGTTATCAATGACCCAATTATTTAACTGGAGTCCTTAGTATAGAGTTTAGACCCCTCATATAAAAATGGCTTAGACTGGTCATGCATCTTAGAGATAGGGTCATGGATCTTAGGAAGGTTATATTTATATTGTGGATCAGACTCTAGAAGATGGTGGTGAGGGACTATTTACTATTTGAGGTATGGTCTTGGTCACGTTTATTTTATATACCACATTTTTTTAATACTGGTGTTTCCCATTCCATTATACAATCAAAATTTATTTCTGGACATTACTTATCGGTCAAATTCTTTTCTAATTTTCATTCCTTTGATACATTGTTCGGTATGAAAGTGGGCTATATTCATTGATTCAAAAAATTTCCTATAGTCATTTTTGGTTATGGACATATGTAGGACATCATGATTCTAGAGATGAAAATATTTTTATGTGTTTCTCGAACTGGTATGGTTATCCATCTTCTAAGAATATACTGATTGTTATTGGAGACATGTATCTTTTTAATTTCCCAAGAGAGAGAAATATGTGATGACCAAATAATGGGAACAAGGAATAGGTAGGTTTGGTCTATACTTAATTCATCTTGGGATAATGAAAATACATATTTTGGTCTTGCCTTTTTTTAGTAGGATCAATGGTCTCCCCGTCATATTTTCATCTAGTCATAGATCTCTATCAGGAAATATTCCCATATGAATTTACAGGACTTCCCTGAATATAGGGGTTGAAATTGAGATATAGGTTGTACCGGGTGCACAACCCATTTTGATGCCCCCTTGTCATATGGAATTATCTGATTTAAATGTTTCTAAAGTCCATATCAATGAATTAGAGTAGTAGGTCATTATCTAGAAAATTACCTCAGTGTGGGGTACACCTATCTTGTTCACCAAAAAGGTAGATGATAGTATTTGACTTTGTTTAGATTAATAGAATTTCAACCAGATGATAGTGAAGAATAGATATCCTTTCCTGGTTTGATGATCTCTTTGACTATCCACAAGGAGCCTAATGGTTCTCTAAGATTGCTATTTGATCAGGCTGTCACTAATTGTTGGTTAGAATATAGGAAGTCCTAAAGATGGGGGTTTTAAGAAATAATGGGATACAAAAGTACTTTGTGATTCCATTTGGATGGGAAAATTCACGGGTACAGTTCATGGATATCATTGACAATATATTCCACCCATATCTTTACTTATTCTTCATGTTTTTCATGGATGACATCCTCATCTACTCACCAATCCAAGAGAAGCTTTACAGAAAACATGATATGGTCTTGAGTACACTTCAAGTGCATCAGCATTAGACTGAGCCTTCGAAGTGTAAATTTTAGATTCATGAATTGAGATTCTTGGGTAATGTGGTGTTTGAGACAATTATATCCATGTAACCATAGAAATTTTATGTAATGATGTCCTTGAGACATTCTTATAGAAATTTTGGGATCAACGGAAACTTGAGTTTAATAAGAAACTATCAACATTTTATCCCGGAATTATCCCATTTAACATCACCTATGACTGTGTTGACAAAAAAGGGGTGAAGTTTTAGTGGTTGGATTAGTTTTATGTGTTTTTTATTGAGATAAATAGTAGGTTTACTATAGCTCAAGTACTGACACTTCTCAAACAAGGATCAGTTATTTTGTATATTGTGATATAAAAAGAATTGGTCTAAAATCACTACTAATTTAGAGGGAGTGGATGGTATCATATGGGTCATTTCATCCATGTCCTCATGAGTGGAACTTTTCTACTTATGAATTGGAGCTGGAATTTTTACTCTGTGATTTTATGTGTCAGAGACACTATATCATCAGTGGGAGTTTTTTTGTCTACACTGACCATGAGAGAATTAATTATATCTTTACACAACAAGACCTAAACATGGGTTAGAGGCATTGGGTAGAGTACCTATAAATGTTCAAATTTGAGATGGATTATGAAATTGGTAAAGGTAACATTTTTACAGATTATATTATCCATAAGAAACAGGAAACTTAGGAGACTGGTGAATATCCGTTGAAGAACTAGAAGCACCTTGTGAGCATGTTGGTTGATTGGAGGATGGATGCTTATAAGGACTATGTATTGGTGAAATTTTATCATTTGGTAGTCACATAATTTTTATTAGACCGATTAAAGGATATATAGGATCCTAACCCAAATCACTTTATGATGTGGGAATAGCTAGCAGGAGGTAACTCAATACCCAAGTGGTCTTTGGATGGAAAAAACATAATCTGTGTTCATGGGAGAGTTTTAGTCACTACTTTCATCAAGGAGTATCTGATAAAAGAATCCCATAATTGTAACACCCCAAGATTTCATAGTGCGTTATTTCTTCAAAATAATTCAATAACTTTCACTACACGCAACTCCGAGTTCAAGAACACCATGACTTACCAAACTAGCCGTTCAAAAGTGGTTATGAATAGTATTAAATGAGTTTTGAACTTTATATAATCCTTATAATTTTAGAATCCATATTATGAGTTTCCTAGACATAATATAAGAACAATTTCATTTGTTTTCAGATAAAAGAAGTATTTTTCAAAAATGCACTTTTACCGACTTTTAATGGTGAACCCTTTTTAGATACAATATTTTAAAACTTTTATATATTCAATTTGACTAAATACATTTATTCTTTAGAATGGGGACATAAAAAATTTATAAATTAACACCCCAAGCTTCCTCAGTACACTTCTATTTGAATAATACAGTAGCGTGTGTTGTACGCAACTTCGAGTTCTAACACACACCACAACCAATCAAACCAGCCTTTTTGAATAGTAGTACCTACTTTTTGAAATTATATACATTTTATCTATCAAAATGAACTTCATTTTTTGATTCGGAATATCAAAATTATCCTAGGATGAAATTTTGGTACTTTTTGGATAACTTTTATATTTTGATGAATATTGAAAATTACTAAATTTTTATTAAAAATAGCTTTTTTAATCAAAATAATTAATAGTGATAAGTTATATATTTGAGCGGTTTTAAAGTATATTTAGAATATATTTTTACCATTTAATACAATTTTGGTCATTGGACATAATTTCACATTTAAACTGGAAATAGGCAAATGTCAATCTTTTGATAGTTATTATCTCTTAAAAACACGCTTTTTGTTTTGACATCGGGAATTAATTTTAAATTAATTTCTGCCACTTCTATGTTTTGAATTTGGAAAAATGGACTCCATATTTGGAATCAGGATTTTCAAATTGTGTAAATAGGTAACTTTTATTTTTAGACATTTTGAATAATTATTTCGGTAAATATTTTATTTACCATGGTTAAAGAGTAAATCCGGTAAATAAGGGTAAAAAAATAATATTATAATAATACTAAATTACCCTAAAACATGTCTTAACCCTATTGGTTGATACATTTCCGACCATGGTCATCTTTGTGTAGATTTTGGGACCCCATGGATCCACTTGTAAGTGATAATGACACTTTATATTAATAAAGTTAAAGTAAATACAAAAATGACATAAGCCTATATGTTTTAGAAAAAGAATTTTTCGATAGGGTTATATATGTTATATTTTTAACTATAAATATTAATTAGAAATATACAATGATTTCATACATAATTGTATTTTATTTATAATTTTTAGACATTAAATAATTTATTTTATTTATGAAGCCATGATGACGCAGTAATTACCTTATTAGTGAAATATTAAAATAATTGGTATTATAAATGTTAAGATAAATATAATATTATCGTTTTGATGACATACACAAATTTTATTGGTTAATATGACATTTTAGGAATGCTTAAATTAATTTGGTTCGAATTAATAATGTTTTTTAGACTTTAACAAAAATCAATTATTGGGTAGTGTCAAAATTGACATAAAAGAGTTTTTAAAACAAATATTATATTATTAACAGATATTAAATTCCTAAAAATCTAAGGTTCGGGAAAAGGACCTGTATCATGATAGTTGTATCATTAATGGACCACTTGGGGGTCTCTTGGTGGTATATAGTAAGTTTATTAACTATAAAATATAAAAATACAAAGTGACTTGGTTAGTGTCAAAATAATTAACCAAGAGTTAAAACTAAACGATAAGGTTATTATAATGACACAAAACTATATAAAATATATTGGTTGAAAGGATTTAGACCCATACACACCTTAGGTTTTGAATAATCCAATTTGGAGCCATTAGAAACTGAATATGAATTTATTATAAAATAATACTTTATGTTTTTCCTAAAGAGCCCCTCCTCCCCCTTATAAAAGGACACCACTTCTAACCAATTCCTAACACCTCTCAAGCCTTTTGGCTCATCCAAAATCTGACCAATTAAGCTCCCTATATCCATATACTCCTCTTAGAAGAATTACCATAGGCATAAGGCACTTCAAGAGTCTTTTTTTGTTCAAACCAAAGGGAGTTACCCAAAATAAAGGTAACGATTTCTCTTTGCATCTTTTCTTGTATTTTACTTCTACAACCTGTAAACTATTCTTATTATTTTATTTTTTTTTAAAACCCAGTATCCTAAATATACTAGGATATTTTTATTAGAGGTATTAGAACTACACTTACACAAACCTCCATCTAATGGGTGAAGAACGTAATGTTTCTCTGGATGGAAACCAAATGCCTCACGAAGCGATGATTGTTCAATTATCTCCTATCACCTCTCATGGTGTCCATTATGATGGAACTATAATTAAATATGATATTAATTATATTTATTTTATATATAATCTTCTTTAATTCCATTTTATATCATACCATTATTCATTTCATGTTTTATATATATATGATAATTTCATTTGAGGAAGTGCGGACTACCGCCCCCTCAATGTGATATGACTCGTTCATACCATACATGGAACGTATAAAGTATGGTGTTAATGAACTCCAGTTACACATATAATATATTATATTATACTGGAATAATAATATACCTATGTATCATTTGTTTTTTATTCCTATTAAAATGAAAAATGAAATGGAAGTAGTGTTCGTGCGTACGTACGGATTACCGTCTCCACGAACGCGATGAGATTAATTTCCCCATCATATCCATTAAAGAATAATTATAATTTTATGATTAAAAGTAATTTTTAAGGACTTTATATCATTCTGGATATGAATAAGATACAACCTATCCATAAAAAACACGGCTTACGTAACGAAGCATATAAAGGAAACCGAATGAGTTAACACCTGAAACGATGATAATACTAAAATATTATTAACAAAGTAATATTAAAAGATCATATATGATATCATATTTATGAATATGATTCATGTATAATTTGATAATAATTATTTAAATATTATACAGGAGGTTAACATACACACTATCAAGGAAAAGTACAAGGTAAGGAGATTTCATCTCTCTCTTTATTCTCGTGAGATTCATGCCATATTGCCACTATTACCTTTTGTGTGGTGTATGTACTGACCATAATTGTATTCTTTGTGTAATACACTTTAATTTATGTGTATTTAAATATTCATTCTAGGATACCCTTTTCATGGGTTGTATGTTTCGTAAGTTACCAAATTGGTAAGGGTTAATTCCTCAATCTCATTATTATCTGAGATTGTTTATGTGTAAGTATTTACTAGGAAATTTTTATCATCCATGTCCATTTTTCATAAAACTGATTTCAAAATGAATATTTTAAGGATTTTTTAAGGTAATATTTATCAAGATCAAAATTTTAAATGTTTTAAATATTTTTCTTTATAAATATTTTTAATTAATTTCCATGTTTTCAAAATGATTTTAAGGATTTATTTAAATGGACATGAATGTTTTGAAATTATAATTCATTTCAAAAGTTTAAATGTGGTATGGGACACTTTGATTAAAAAATCTATTTTAAATTAATTCCTTTATAAATGTGTAACTTTTAAATGATTTTACAAAAAGTATATTTCTCTTAAAAAGTTTTACTCGTCATTTTCAACTATGTTTGCATCCTTTACTGGATATTATTTTTGATTAAGGTTGATTTATTATAATACAATATTCCATATTGTATTGAATGATTTGTGGTATTTTTTATTATGGATGTGTTATTTTTATACCATTCATGGTTTCTGGGTAAAGTATTGACTTTTTGTATGCTAGTTTTAATACAAATGTTTATGTTATGTTTAAACCTTTTCATATGATGAATGCATTGGAGTTAGTAAGTGATGGGTGGAGACTGCTATAGCTCCTCGATGCATCAGTAGGTCTCATGAGACAAACTAGTGCCTTGGAACGAGGCCTTGGAAAAATATTCTTTGTAGTCTTAGCATGAGGCCTTGGCTACGTGGTTATGATAATCTGGCATTATGCATTCCATCATTATGAATGTTCTTATTGATGTTGCATGTGATTATTCGACTAGTAGAATATCCATGTGATTAAGTAAATGGAATTATTTCATTTCATTTTTTCCATTGTATGATGAAGTTCAAGTTTAAAAAGTTTTTTGTTTTAGTTATACATTTCTTTAAATGTTTATGATTATTTATGAATGTTTCCGATGTATTATTATCCTTACTGAGCATCTGAGATCACCCATTTCTATGTTTTATTTTTTCCTAGGATTCAAAGAAGTGTATTGTGATTGATATGCAGGGCTAAGGAAAGGGAGTAATGGCATTCATAAAGGATTATTTATGTTGTTTTGTATGTTATAATGTGTAATGTAACATTCATGTATGTAATCTATTTTCCAAGACTGCTAAACTGATCGGTCCTTCGGGACTTGATTCCTTGTGATCATGCCAATGTTATGTAATAATTCACCGACTCTGGGTAACTGGGGTCGGGGCATTACAGTTGGTATCATAGGAATTTTAGTAATAACCTTGAAATCTAGATTTAGATAAACTCTGATTAGAGAATATAGCCCTAATATAGACTTTGAGGATTAGTATAGAAGATCTTCCTAGAATTTTGGTATTGTAGAGATTTTTTGAGTTTTTCGAGCAATACATCCCTGTCTGGATATAAGCAGGTAGAGGCGGCTCTGGTACAAATTTACCTACGGGTAAAACTCGAAAATACCACTTTGAGCTAGACTCTAACGAGAGCTGGTGCACGAAAATGGGCCTTGCTGCACTCTTGGTTACGACACTCCTAGGGGATATGTTTAGGATAACTCTCATTTTCTCTACAAACCATTATGAAAGGTTTATGAGTATATACATCCTCAATGAAAACATCTTTATGATTATGGATTATATCCATAAAACATTCAATTTACATTAGGTATTTTACATGTTTGGAATTATTCAATGCAATCCATAAACTGACCTAGTTTATGCTATTGTATAGAAATGGCACCCAGTAGATGGAATGTGAACTCCAGCAATACGTATGATCCAAAGACTAAAAAAGATCATATCTTTCATGGTATTCGTCTAGCATTTAAAAGGGAAATTATCTCCCACGTATTATCATCATATGAATAAATAGTATCATTTGTTGATAAGATAAGTAAAGAATTCTTGGAGTCCTATGAATTTTAAGGGAAGCCAGAGAAGGAAAGGATGGTAGAGAGAAGGACAGATAAAGGTAAGAAGGTAAAGAAGGATTTTCCCATATTTGATAGTTGTGTAAAGAATCACCTTGGAAATTTCTTGAAGAGAATGGGAGTATGTTATAAGTGTAGAGGAAAAGGACACCAAGTACGTGACTGCATGGGTAAGAAAATAGTTTCAAATGTACAATGCTTCATTTTCAAGGAGTTTGGACACTACGCAAACCAATGTACCAATATTCAGACTATGCTGCAAATGATGCTATTGGATAATAATCAAGTTATGATATTACCACATATGAAGAGGAATGATTAGAGTTCTTATTTTGATTATGTCATTTGAGTGTTGTATCAACAATGTACTTGTTATAATAATTATGGAGTGTATAAGGATTGTACTGCTGTACTATTTCATTATGAAATTGAGATTGTGTGCAACCATGAAAAGTGACTCAATAGTAGGTTAAATTTTTGGAAAATATATGGTTGAGAGAAATATTACACATAATATGTTTCTGATACCGAGGAAGTGATTTTGGAATAATTCATGATTGATTAGGATAAATTATATTGGATATTCTTGACTACCTTGAAACTGAATAATGATTTGTATATTCCATCATTATTGGAGTTTACAACATTTTTGGATTGAAGAATTATATCCATTATTCTTTAAGTAATAAGGGATCATGAATGTAATCAATAAGGTTTTATGGTAATTCAGGATGTTGTAGTGTTTTAGAAGAATACGTGATGAAGGTGTTCACATATTATTAGGCGGAAAAAAGGATCTTCATTGTGTTTACCTTCCTTATAAATTTTGGACTGAAGAATTTTGGATAGTTCTAGTTTGGATTATTTTTGGATTTACATAAAAGGACAACCCAGAGGTCGGGCGACAACTCATTGCGTCCGGCAAGGCTGCGAGACTTGAACCCGCAACCGAAGGGCGACAAGGGTGTATCTCCTACCACTAGCCCACGTGATGTCCCGAATTAAATAATGTAGTTTTTTTTAAAAAGATCTGGTAGATGAATTATAAATTAATTTTTTGGAACCCTATATTAATAGGATACATAGAATATATTTTCTACGTTCAATTATCTTTTTGAGTGAAAGATGAGTTTGTGGTCGAAATTAGTTAGAGGATGGAACTCTACTTTTCAAAAATATATTTTTCTTCTTCTCTTATTCTATGAATAAATTAATTCTTACACATTATTTTAGGGATCCTAAAACCAAAAATGTGTTATCCTAATACCCTATGTTTTGTTGAACCGATGGTATTTCAAATCATCATAGATTGATGATTTGAAGGACCTAAATTTTACACTTGTTTGTGATTGATGACCTCAATCACTACCTATAAATATTTACATTTTCCCCTCCAATTATATGTCTCTAATTTCCACCAATGTTCTCCTAATAGATATCATAATTTGGTGGTGACCATTTCATTTCTCATTTCCTCTTATTATGACTAAATTTTATTAACCCAATTTCCGATGTGGGTTTTCCCACAAAGATATTTTCTATTTTCAACCTTTTATTTTCAAAGAACAATTTCAAATTGAGAGGACACAATTTATTGAAGGAGGGGAGAATGTAACACCCCACGATTTCATAGTGCGTTATTTCTTCAAAATAATTCAATAACTTTCACTACACGCAACACCGAGTTCAAGCGTACCATGACTTACCAATCTAGCCGTTCAAAAGAGGTTATGAATAATATTAACTAAATTTTGAACATTATATAATCCTTATAATTTTAGAATCCATATTATGAGTTTATTATATATAATGTAAGAACAAATTTATTTTTTTTCAGATAAAAGAATTATTTTTCAAAAATGCACTTTTACCGACTTTTAGTGGCGAACCCTTTTTAAATCCAATATTTTAAAAATTTTATATATTTAATTTGACTAAATAAATTTATTCTTTAGAATGGGGAAATCAAAAATTTACAAAGTAATACCCCAATATTCCTCAGTACACTTTTATTTGAATAATACAGTAGTGTTTGTTGTACACAACTTCGAGTTCTAACACACACCACAACCAATCAAACTAGCCCTTATGAATAGTAACACATAATTTTTTAAATTTTATACATTTTATCTTTCAAAATGGACTTAATTTTTGGATTTTTAATATAAAAATTATCCTAGAATGAAATTTTGGTAGTTTTCGGATAACTTTTATATTTTGATGAATAGTGAAAATTGCTAAATTTTTATTAAAAACAACTTTTTTAATAAAAAAATTAATAGTGATAAATTTTGAATTTGAGTGGTTTTAAAGAATATTTAGAATATATTTTTACTATTTAAAACAATTTTGGTAATTTTACATTATTTCACATTTAAACCGGACATAAACAAGTGTCAATCTTTTGATAGTTATTATCACTTAAAAACACGCATTTTGTTTTGACATCGGGAATTACTTTTAAATTAATTTCTTCCACTTCTGTGTTTTGAATTTGAAAAAATGGACTCCATATTTGGAATCAGGATTTCTAAATTGTGTAAATAGATAACTTTTATTTTTAGACATTTTGAATAATTACTTCGTTAAATATTTTATTTACCATGGTTAAAGGGTAAATTCGGTAAATAGGGGTAAAAATAATATTATAATAATAATAAATTACACTAAAACATGTCGTAACCCTATTGCTTGATACATGTGTATCCATGGGCATCTTTGGGTCGATTTTGGGACCCCATGGATCCACTTGTAAATGATAATGACACATTATATTAATTAATTTAGAATAAATACCAAAATGACATAAGCCTATGTCTTTTAGAAAAACAATTTGTACATAGGGTTATATATGTTATATTTTTGACTATAAATATTCATTATAGAGATAAAAATATTTCCTACATAATGGTATTTTATTTTTAATTTTTAATCATTAGAAAAGTTATTTTATTTATGACACAATGATGATACAGTAATTACCTTATTAGTGAAATATTAAAATAATTGGTATTATAAATGTTAAAATAAATATAATTTGAAAGTTTTTATGACATAAATGAATTTTATTGGTTAATATGACATGTTATGAATGCTTAAATTAATTTTTTTCGAATTAATAAAGTTTTTTAGACTTTAACAAAAATCAATTATTGAGTAGTGTCAAAATTGACAAAAAGAGTTTTTAAAACAAATATTATATTATTAACTGATATTAAATTCCTAAAAATCTACGGTTCGAACAAAGGAATTGAATAAAGATATATTTATCATTAATGGACCACTTGGGGGTATTTTGGAGGTATATAGTATTTTTATTAACTATATAATATAAAATTACTAAGTGACATGGTAAGTGTCAAACTAATTAACCAAGAGACAAAACTAAAAGATAAGTTTAATATAATGACCTGAACCTATCTAAAATCTATTGGTTGAAAGGATTTAAACCCAACCCCACTTTAGTGTTTTAATAATTCACTTTGGAGCCATTCGAAACCAAATATGAATTTATTATAAAATAATACTTTACGTTTTTCCTAAAGAGCCCCTCCTCCCCCTTATAAAATGACACAACTTCTATCCAATTACTCACACCTATCAAGCCTATTAGCTCGTCCAAACTCTTCCCAATTAATCTAGATACATCCATATACTACTCTTATAAGCCTTAACTTAGGAAGAAGTCACTTCAAGAGTCTGTTTTGGTTCAAACCAAAGGGAGTTACCCAAAATAAAGGTAATGATTTCTCTTAGCTTCTTTTCTTTTATTTTACATCTCCAACCCCTAAACTCTTCTTATTATTTTCTTTTGTAACAAAACCAAGATCCTAAATATAATAGGATATTTTTATTAGAATTATTAGAACTACACTTACACAAACCTCCATCTAATGGGTGAATAACATATTATTCCTGTGGATGGCAACCAAACGCCTCACGAAGCGATGATTGTTCAATTATCTCTTATCACCTCTCATGGTGGCCATTCTGATGGAACTATAATTAAATATTATATTTATTATATTTATTTTTTATATAATCTTCTGTAATTCCATTTTATATCCTACCATTATTCATTTCATGTTGTATATATATACGATAATTTCATTTGAGGAAGTGCGGACTACCGCCCCCTCAAAGTGATATGACTCGTTCATACCATACATGGAACGTATAAGGAATGGTGTTAAAGAACTAAAGTAACACATATAAGATATTATATTATACATTAATAATAATATACCTATGTATAATTTTGTTTTGATTCCATTTAAAATGAAAAATGAAATGGAAGTAGTGTTCGTGCGTACGTACGGATTACCGTCTCCACGAACGCGATGAAATTCATTTCCCCGTCATATCCATTAAAGAATAATTATCCTTTGATGATTAAAATAATGGTTTAAGGACCTGATATCATTCTGGATATGAATAAGATACAAACTATCCATAAGAAACCCGGCTTATGTAACGAAGCATATAAAGAAAAACAAATCAGTTAACACCTGAAATGACGATAATACTAAAATATTATTAACAAAGAAATATTAAAAGATCATATATGATATCATATTTATGAATATTATTCTTTTATAATTTAATAACAATGATTTAAATATTATACAGGAGGTTAACATACACACTATCATGGAAAAGTACAAGGTAAGGGGTTTTCATCTCACTCTTTATTCTCGTGAGATTCATGCCATATTGCCACTATTACCTTTTGTGTGGTGTATGTACTGGCCATAATTGTATTATTTGTGCAATAAACTTTAATTTATGTGTATTTACGTATTCATTGTATGATACCTCTTTCATAAGTTGTATGTTTCGTAAGCTACCAAATTGGTAATGGTTAATTCCTCAATCTCATTGTTATCCGATATTGTTTATGTGTAAGAATTTACTGGGACATTTTTATCATCTATGTCCATTTTTCATAAAAATGATTTCAAAATGAATATTTTAAGGATTTTTGAAAGTTACGCTTTATCAAGATCAGAATTTTAAATTTTTTAAATATTTATCTCTATAAATCTTTTTAATTAATGTTCATGTTTCAAAATGATTTTAAGGATTTATTTATATGGACATGAATGTTTTGAAATGATAATTCTTTCCAAAAGCTTCAAAGTGGTATGGGACACTTTGATTCAATAATCTATTTTAAATTACTTCCTTTATAAATTTTTGACTTTTAAATGATTTTACAAAAAGGATATTTCTCTCAAAAAGTTTTACTCATCATTTTCAACTATGTATGCATCCTTTACTGGATATTATTTTTGATTGAGGTTGATTTGTTATAATACAATATTCCATATTGTATTGAGTGAGTTGTGATATGTTTGACTATGGATGTGTTATTTTTATACCGTTCATGGTTTCTGAGTAAAGTATTGACTTTTCGTATTCTAGTTTTAATACGAATGTTTATGTTATGTTTAAACCTTTTCATATGAGGAATGCATTGGACTTAGTAAGTGACTGGTGGAGCCCGCTATAGCTCCTCAATGCATCGGTAGGTCTCATGAGACAAACTAGTGTCCCGGCATGACGCCTTGATGAAATATTATTTTTAGTCTTGGAACGAGGCCTTGGCTACGTGGTTATGATAATCTGGAATTATGCATTCCATCATTATGAAAGTTGTTATTGATGTTCATGTGATTATTTGACGAGTAGAATATCCATGTGAGTAAGTAAATGGAATTATTTCATTTCATTTTTTCAATATTATGATGAAGTTCAAGTGTAAAAAGGCTTTTGTTTTAGTTATAAATTTCCTTAAATGTTTATAATTATTTATGATAGTTTCCACTGTATTATTATCCTTACTGAGCATCTGAGCTCACACCTTTCTGTGTTTTATTTTTTCCCAGGATTCCAAGAAATGTATTGTGATTGATATGCAGGGTTAATCCAAGGGAATAATGGCATTCATAAAGTATTATTTATGTTGTTTTGTATATTATAAAGTGTAATGTAACATTCATGCATGTAATCTATTTTCCAAGATTTCTAAACTGATCGGTCCTTCAGGACTTGATTCCTTGTGATCATGCCAATGTTATGTAATAATGCACCGAATCTGGGTAACTGGGGTTGGGGCATTACAATAACTCTAAGTGTAAAATACAACTTGGTGCAAAAATTATGCACCATGACTTCAGGTAACAATTTCAATGGCCAAGTATGAACAGGGATGTTGCTGGATTAATTTCTTGATGCCTTACCTG
Organism: Viscum album; assembly: GCA_963277665.1. Classification (NCBI taxonomy): domain Eukaryota; kingdom Viridiplantae; phylum Streptophyta; class Magnoliopsida; order Santalales; family Viscaceae; genus Viscum; species Viscum album. Next base: position 273,165,073 of record OY728130.1, read on the forward strand.
CCATAGGATAAAGGCTGAGCACCAACATCCTAGTGAACTACTCCATACACTTCTTATGACCATTTGGATGTGAGAGTATTTTATGAAATACTTTTTTATAGTGTTACCTAAGAATCTAAGGGTCTGTGATTTTGTCTAAGTGATTTTCAACCAGCTAATGAAAGTTTCTCATTTCATACCACTCCATGAGACTCAATCGGTAGATGAGTTGGGAAAACTGTATGTCTATGAGATAGTATTCTTTTATAGAGTTACCTTGAGAAATGTTTCTAATAAATATACATATTTAAAATCATGATTATGGTAAAGATTATAGAATTCCTTAGGTACTCAACTGATATTGGGTACATCATACTATCATCATACATTTGGAAAGTCTAAGTAAACAATTTTCATATTGGAGGATATGATTTCATATTATTCCCTAGTATACAGTGGAGCTTGAGATGATAACCTATCCTTGTTTGAGTTTTCATAAAACAAAAATTATCAGTATTCATTTCATATTTCACCTTCTGGGCCTCTCTATAGTAGATCATGTTATTCACCACTTTGTTAGCATGAGGCTGGTGAGATAGTAGTTATGGGGCCAAGTATGTTAAAAGAGACCACTGAGAGAGTGAAACTAATCAAAATATGTTCATCACATATCAGATTAGATATAATTCATATGCTAACCATATAAGGATACATTTTTAGTTCATTGCGGATGATTTGTTTTGGGAGTGACTCCTCAGTTAGGCCACCGATGTTTTAGGAAATAATGGAAGCTATCACTTCACAATGTTGGAACCTTAAAGATCTCATAGTGGGTTGAGATAGTGGTGTACTGTGTGGATATTCATTCTAATTACTATGGTATGAATGAAGTGATTTATGTGATGTGTATCTGGAGGTACATGCTCGATCATACACATATCATCTATTGTAAGGATGTTGAGCTAGATCCCGATACATCATACATAGAGTGTCCAATGTAGATTGTATATGGGAGTAAGAAATATATTTGAGGGAAGATGGCACCACTTTTTTGGATTCTATACAATCATGGATGGATCTAATAGTATACTTGTGAGTGAGAGGCTAATATTTAGGCTCAGTGGTCTGATTTTTTTGAGAAGGACATTTAAAGGTACTTCTCAAGGGTGAAAAAACATTAAAGGGGGAGAATTTAAATATCCCCACTTTTGTTATGTATGATATGTTAATGTTAATTGAATTTTCATTTCTTATGATGTTTTATCTTTGATATGGGAGTTAAATACGTTGTTTTTTATTAAAAATGGTCTTGTTTTTAAAGGTATAATACTTAGTGAAAGGATTGGTATTAGGGTGGATAGAAAATATCCATTTTCTAGAAAGTGAAACCCATCAGCCAAGTGGTGGGGTCCTAGTGAGTATTCTCGCTATAGAAAACACCACCATCCGGCTAGTGGTTCCAGTGTCTCACTGGTAAGGCCCACTAGGTAATTGGTTCACCTATTTTAAGGGAGAAATTAATGCACCCCCAAAAGATTTTAATGACACACATTATTGACTCTATTAAACAACCAAATTAGAACCCAATGTTTCTATCTCAAATTGAAAGCATCCTCTCATGAATCTAGACTTCCCAATTCTTCTCCCCTTACCCCTAAAATCTTTAGCTAATTCAATGGAATTAAATAGTGAGTTTTCTAAAGATATGTGGAGAATTAATATTCTTCCTTTTGATATGTAAATGAATCTATATGGGATCTATGAATTCTATGAATATCCAATGATGTTTTCTACCTTTCTTCAATTATATTTGAAGGATCTATCAAGTAAATATTGTTTCATGACCGAATCGGGATCTACCATCGATAACGAACGTGTTACTAATAAGTATTAAGGAATCCCCTTCTTAAACCACTTATTCATGGTGTATTGATTATGGAACCTTAATTAAGTGATGATTACATGGTAGATTGGTGGAGGATTTGACACATCAATAGAAACCCATTGACTAGAGCTATAATACTCAATAATAATGGATGTTTTTTGGTAATTTGTCTTGAATGGCCATCATGAGATCTTATTATTTATATTCATATTGAATCTCTTTTCCATTAATGGATTGATTATGAATCAATGTTTATTTACTAGACCCAAGGCTATCTTCTAGAATCAAAAATGAATTCATGATATATTCTATGATCGATAACATATCTGATGAATTGTAATTCCTTCCTTTGACATACCTTCGAATAAATTTCATTAACATACTTCTTAAGGTATGTGATTCTAGAACCACCTTATTTACTTTGTATTATCTTGAGACTCTTTTTTAAACCTCTTAATTGATGAACAAGAAATGAAATAGACATCCCCTGATGTGTGAGCTTATTGCCCAAGGTCATGTGATTTTTTTTCTTCAGTCCATTGACGAATCTTGGAGTTCCTTATCAGTAACCTTGATGTAGGAAGTTCTTTACATTTTGAGGCCCTTGTATTCTATTGTTTCATTTATTCCTCTTTTATTTCCATGAAATTTTATTCTTGATTGATGTAGATTGTTTATGGGTGTGTGTGTTTTTGTGATACACATATATGATTCTTGTTTCCTATATTATTGCTAGCGTATCATTTACCCATGCCTGATAACAATCACATGTTGTTATATGATGATAATATATTATCATGATGCCATTCTATGCTTGTATTATTATTATCTGCCTTTTTATGTGTACTACCATGTTGTTGGAGGTTGTTCTTGGTATTTCTTGATAGATGATCATATTGGTATGATTACCCCTTTGAGGGGGAGTGTGTATGACGTGCAATTATGATGATGGTGAACCCCTATATAGGGTTGGATCATAACAACATTTTTTCCAGGATGGAACCCAATTCCTTGAGGATATTTAGGAATTTGTTGGAACTCAATGTCATTTAGATACTGATTAGTATGTACACCTGATTCCTTAAGGATGTTGAATGACATTCTTCCATCCTTGTGGCTATTTCTCAATCATTTTCAATATATTTAGCATCCTTCTAGCATTGAGTTGAAGTAGGTATAGTTGGTGCTTATAGTGTCTTGGTTAGCACATGGGTTCTCGATATTTGTTTGTTATGAATGCTTGTGAATTTATTGTTATCGTAGAATACACCTATTATACATGTGTAAATTTATTAATGATGAATTGGTGGTGAACTATTGGGTTTATTTCTCACACCATGTATGTCCATTTCTTTTCATGTGTGGATTTCATGTATAGGGATCTGAGAAAGGGAATGGAGCCTATGGAAGATGGTTGATAGAAGGAGCATGGATTTGGGAGTAGTTAAAACATGTACTCTAGACGATACCATAGTTTTATTTATTTTATTACTTGTACTCTATATACTCTACTTTGTGTTTCTTGTTGGGAGCATGTTTACTTATGTGTTTTATGACATTTGTTCCATTTGATATTATTTTTATACATTATATTTACTCTGAGTTATTATGTTTTAATTATTATTATTTTAAGGGCATTTTACTAAGGGTATAGTCTCCCTATTGATGGATTTTATATCCTCATTGTTAGTCAGAATCCTCTTGCATATGACGAGGTGTACATGAGGTTATGTGAATCTTTATCTAGGACTCTGTGGTTCGGTTTGGGGTTTTACATGATCACCATTCAAAGTTAGTGAATTTTATTATTAATAGTGAATAATTATCGATATATAAGGTTTATCTTGAGGTTTGGGATAATTATTCAACAACCATTTAACACATAAATAAGCTTTGGTACTATTTATAACCATAATAAATATGGTATATTTGAAATGAGAATTCAAACTATAGAGGATATATTTAAATCATGTGAAATTTATTTCCAAGGATTTTTTGGTTAACACCATCCCATGGTAATTTCCCCATAAAACAAAATTTTATATTCTATAATTTAAATGGAACCATATGAGGATATATATGGGAAGTGGTGCAGGACTACAATATGTTGGGATAAAATTGGAGAGAGGAAGCTAATATAACATGATCTTGTCCAAGATATGATAGAGAATGTTCAAATCATTCAATGACACATGAAATTAGCCCAAAGTCAATGGATGATCTACGTGTATAATAATATATGAGATCTTGATTTTGATACTGGTGATGAGGTGTTCCTTTGGATGCCTCCTTGGAAGCAGGTTATGATATTTGTGAATAAGTAGAAGATGATACCTAGGTACATCAATGCCTTTGGGGTTTTTGTTCATGTTGGGGTTTTAGGTTATCTATTTGCCTTTTCTCTACACCTCTCTTAGGTACATTATGTGTAACATGTATCTCTTTTTATTAAGTGAATATCATATCCATCACATGTACAAAACATAAAAGTTATACAACCAGAACATGAGCCCTATTATAATGAAAAATTATTGAAGATATCAGATTGAATAGATAAAATGTTTTGGAATAAGAACACTAACCTGGTAATTTTTCTATATCAAAATCATATGTTTTAGGAATCTATGTGGGAACTTTAAGATTTAGTGAGATAAAATTAGCTTCAATTGTTTCCTTTTGAGTAAATAAATTATGAATATGAAATTTTTAAGGGGGTAGAATGTTATATGAAACAATTTTAGTATATATTTATTATTAAATATACTTTGTGTGATTGATTTATTTTTTCTCATAAAAAACTAAAATAAAATATACCATTTTATATTAATAATATAAAATTATTAAATATAATTGTTATCACATAGTCATTGAATTAGAAATTATAAATAGAAGTAACTAAATTATTAAATGTATGTAGAAAAGAGATGTCGTGACTTCCATAAGAATGAATCATCCTTTTTAATTTCATTTAACTGACCTTGGAAAGAAGGTAGAATCACTAGGGTTTTCCCTAAATGAATCCCAATTACAACTTTAATGTGTATGGCTTGATCTAAATTATCTCTAGGATAAGTTCAAGATTGAGGAAATCATTAAGAGATCTATACTAGTTGAACCACCACATGTGAATTCCACTGCTTTTTATCTTAACCTATTTTCTAATACAGAGGCATTGATGGATTATATAAGTAGAAATTATGATGATATAAACATGTAATTATTAAAATAATAAATTTCATTATTATGTATAGTTCTATACATTGGTATTTTTATAAAATATGATTTTTTATTAAAGTTGTTACTTTTAAAGACTGATATTAATATAAATCATTGATGAAATTCAAGGGGTGATAAAATAATATCCTATAAGAAATATATTAATAAACTATAAATAATGATAATTTAATTATTCATGGATAAAAACAAATTTTTTGTTTAAAAACATTGTTTTTGTTTTATATAATATGTTTTTTAAAAGATATATGTATATTATTTAGAGAATTAAATTTATTAAGAAGTATTTATATAGAAGTAAAAAATTAGTAATAAATCATACATTGATTATTAATTGGTTAGAAAGGAAGATAAAGTCATTTGAAGGTAAAAAAGAGATGTTTTTTCATAAAACTGGTCTTATTTGTGAAATGTATTTTTATATTATTAAAATAAATTAATATTAATCTATGGATGATTTTAATGAAATTTTTTGATAATATATTCTATAAAATAAATTAACAATCACATAATGGTTTTTACTATGTAAGTAATGAGAGTTAATTATTTTTTATAATTAAAGATTAATTTTTTCAATGAATGGTTTTTACATGTTATATACTCTCAGACTAGAATTAATTTTTACCAAATCTATAAATTAAATCTATTAAAATGGTTTTAATATTTGGAATCATAATATTCAGAAAAATTAATATGATAAATTTTATTTTTGGTCATAAAAATAAGTTATTGTTGTAAAATTATATCATCGTGATAAATGTTAAAAGGGACTAAATATGGTTAAAATAAGAGATAAAATCATGACTATACTAAAAAAATTCCTCAATTTGATTTAATAAGTGGATTATCAACCTAAATTACCTTATATTCTAAATATTTTTAATTTGGTGCCACTTTAATTTATAATTAAATTTATTATATATTTTGAAAAAAAGTATTTCTAGTAGTGTTACTCCCTTTACTTATAAAAGGATCCCTTCACCACCTCAATTATCCAAAAACATTGAGAATTTGATCTCAAGAAATACCTACCAAAATCACTCCCAAAATATCTTTACCATATCCTAGAAGTTATTTTCTCACCAAAACATCAATCCAATAAGTCTTGAGGAGAGGCCAAAGATGGATATCCAAGTAAGTAGTAATAATTTTAACTATGTTCTTTAAAGTTTTATTTCTTTTTAAACCACCAAAAACTATTCTATAACTATCCTAATATTATTAAATTAGTATAATTAGTATACTAAAATGTTATTATGTTGATGGAATATTCATTTTATGACTTCCTCACATTTCATAGAATATGAAATCGTCACTCTTGTTACATATGAACATTCACCTCCATGAAATGATGTATTCTATTTTTCATCCCTGGCTTAAATGGATGGTTATAAAAAGGGTGTTGAGATCCCACTAACCAGGTGATTTTCATTCTCGAGTGTTTGATGGTTTTCCTTGAGAGGGTCACGTGTCACTCTGTATACACATAATAGGTTATCCCGTATCTTTCCTTTGTTGTATTTCTTATATTAATGGGACTCGCATGTTATAACTTTAACTTGATGGATTTCTAATATTCCAAATATTGGTTATGTTACGCCTTTCCTATAATTTCATTTTGATATGTTTTGTCCAAGATAAGTTAAACCTTTCCCCTAATGTGTTAATGATGTACCTGATATTGGATATATTACTATTTTCCCTATATAGGATTCTTATATTCTTAGTCCTAGTAATATTATTCATTTCCCTCAATAGTCTACCTAAAACAGTGACTACATCAGGTGTATTACTAGCATTGGAAAAAACAAGTTTGGTTGGAGATTATGGTGGCCTGGTTAGCATATAAAATCCCTATATGGTTTCTTACATACTATATGTTTCTATATGATTTATTTTATTTTGAATTCATACACTATATATGGTAGTTTATATAGGGGTAGTTTGAGATGTATTAATCACACCCTATAGTGTAACCCTAGTGCACATGCAGACCTTAACATTAGATTTCATGGGACAGTTTATATGCTGGATCTAGTTGTGGTAGTAAGATATATTTAGTGGAGGACTAGATCAATGAGGTCCCTATATTTTATAGGTGAGTTTCCCCTATATTTATTTTCATTTTATTTTTTATTTTATTAGCTTGGTGGGAGATCTTTTTTGTGCATATATATGTTGAGAATGTGTATAATTTATGTAATAAGATGTTGAAATTAAGTTATTACTGATGGATGGATCATAGTGTTAATTCATAACAATTAATCTCATTATTTATATGATTATTTTGTTAGTGATTATTATTATATGTGATATTTTTGAGAGCATAGTCTCTCAATAATTGTTATAGACTATAACCTTAACTTATCATCCTTGGGCATATGAGGATACCCGCAAGAGTTATTTTAGTTCTCTAACTATGGAGTCACTCTAGTTATTTAGATAAGGAATTACACGAAGAAAATCTCAAGAGTAATCACTTAATTCCAAAAAAATCATGGATCACTTATAATTATTTATGGGATAATATTTAACTAGAAGTTCTCTAAAAGAAGTGCTAAAAAATATAACATTTACTTTTTAAATGTGATTTCTTCAGCATTAATAAATATTTAAAAATATTCACTGGAACATCCAATGAGTCCCAAACTTATATGTCACCATTTACAATGCGTTTTCTAAGAAGCTTAAACACAAAAACTAATTTGAATAACTTGATTTATATATTGATAATATATTTTCACACAAAATCCTCAAAACACAATAAAATCCCTCAAACATCACCTTGATTAAAAATAATCTCTTTAATAAATTAACTATATTAATGTTCATAAAAATGTATTTGTTTTTGTATAGTATCATATTGAGATTACTTTTTTATATTATTATCTATTAATTATTTGAGAAAAGAGTTGATAGAGGTTGATCCCAAGTATGATAATGAGGGATTTGGTTATGAAATAGGTCTTGTTACATAATATTTGGTATAAATTCATCTTATAGGAACTATGTCAATTTTTTTGTGAATAATTTAATGATTTGTGAAATTATTTATTGAAATTTATCTAATCGATTTAAATTTATTGATGAATCTAAAAACCAAATGAATCAATTCTTATTCATAACTCAATGAAATATTATTTTTAGAGAAGCAATATTTTAAAATTATTTTATTATCTCTATTTTTCTTAAGAAGTAAATAATTTCTATGTTTTTGGTTTTTAATAAAATTTTAATTTTAAAATTAAAGATACAATATTTAATAAACTATTATGTTCTTTTATTTATATTTTTTTAACATCCCCATAGTTTAAATATATAGTTTTTTCTATATTATGTAATGATAGTTTAGTTTTGGGGAAATTTGTTAAAAATTTTAAACTGATAGTTGGTTATGATTTCTGATTCATTACTGAGTACTTATAAACATACCAAATAACTAGATAAATAATGAATAACCATTTGATTAAGTTAGTAGTTTTCTTTTATTTTTATATTTTTATTCTTATTTATATTCATATATAGGGTTTCTTATTCATGATACCATATTTCATTGGTTCATGAATATAACACATATCACATTATTAAAGAGTACTAATTTCATTAAACCCTTAAATTTGAATCTTGGGATCAAGTGATCCTTGATTAGATATAAATTACTAATGATATTTCAAATAAATCATCCTTGTATAAAAGATGGTTTAGTATGATTACTTATCAATGAAGATCCTAGGATGTTAGGAGAGATGAAATTTATTGACTATAAGATTCCCCTAATCGAAGGGGATTCCCCAAGAATCATGTGTCACCCAAAAAAATAAAATACATTTGAGATTAAACAAAGTGTACTTAAAGTGATTAAAAACATTCAGGAATTCGGTGGAACAGAAAGAGAAGAAGCACAAGGCCATCATTAAAACATTTTGAAGATACATGAAACTTTTAATAATATTAATATGTTTGATTGTGTAATATGTAATATGGAATTTAAATTTTGTTAAAGTATAGGGCCAACTATTGGTTGAAAGGATTTCCACCTGACTCGATTACTGCATAGGATAAACTATTAAGGATGTTTATAGAGAATTATTTACTGACCTCTAAAATGGTAAAACGTCATTATGAAATTGAAAGCTTCACCTAACCGGATATTGAATTTAACTTTTAGGTGTGTAAACACTATTCGGATATTTTAAAAATGTGACTTTACCAAGAGTAAATAATTTATATACAACTTATGATTTATTTATTTTTTATCCATAACCAGTTCTAGAGTGATGTTTGATACATCCCATAGGGGAGGAAAAAGTATCTAGAAAATTATGATGAAATTTAGAATGTGTTTTGAAAAAAATTATTATAACATAAATTATAACATGGACCACTATGACTAGAAATTCATTAGGTGATGTTTAATAATAATCTTGTATCCAAAGTGTAAACCATACATAGGTATTTGTAGAACTGCTATCTATACAATGTATTGGAGGAACACCTAAGCCAGAACCATGCGATTTTTCATGGCCCATACTTATTCTAAAATATCCATACTAGATATGATCATAACAGAATAATGGATGGAGGATTTGTTAAGTATAATCAATATAAAATTATATATGAATATTATTATATATTACAGTGTAGGTCATGGAATGCAATCCAATTCTAGATAAAACAATAATGATAGAAACAAATATAAACATGCTCATTTTCCACAAAGATTTCATCAAGAATATCTAGACACTTTCCATGTTTCCTAACCATTTCAACATCGTTAGTCATAATTGAATCATCCCCAACCCTGAAAATATTATAAGTAATTCCATAATCCAATAACCTCTTTCAAATCAATTGTGACACAATACATCATGGAAAATGAAAAAATAAATATGTTGGGATAAGAAAAAAAATACAAAGCTATGAGACAATCTTTAACAATCACCAATTCATTATTAGTAATATTGGGAATAAATTTGGCCTACTCTCTTGTTAATTATATGAGAGACCACTGGGTACACTATAAGGGGATATCAAGGTTCCAAATGAGGAGTCTAATGTTGTGAAAATAAGTAGTAAAATATAATTATTGGATAAGGAAACCACCCAAGGGAAGGTGGTAAGTAAGAAAAAAGATGTGGTAGAGTAAACCATACACTTAACAAAAAAATAACAAAAGGAATATAAAATATATAAAACAAGGAGAAAAGGGGTACTTCAATGAAACCATAAGTACATAATTATTATCCACTCCTTATATTCTCAAGGAGGATATTCTAAGGAAAGATAGAATCTTAATAGAAGTATTTTATGAGAATATTTATGAAATTTAATATCATTATTTTTATCACTAGGTAAATTTATCAAATTTCATAATATGTCAAATTACTTATGATTCTCATTAAAAAATAATAATATTGTGTAAATATGAGTGATTTCACTTAGTAAAGATTGTTTAGTTTTTTTATATGGTAATATCCCATGAAAATATAATGATCTGAGTAACATCTAAATTCAAGGATTTATCACATCATTCACATTTAATATTTCCATTTATTACTTTGTTGAAAGGTTCAATTTAATTCAATTGAATTATTTCATGAAACTCATGCCAGATAAAACTAATCTTATAGAAATTTTTAATTTAAATTTAGATCATTCTATTAAATGCCTAATTTGAATACATTAATATATCTTGGTATAGTTGGAAACATTATCTTACAAGCTATGTTTTTGCATCCTTGATATGGGTAAAGAAGGAGGGGAACTAATCATCCACATTTGACTACTCCTTTCCACTAGTAAATAACTAATTGATGTAAATCAATAATAGTCGGTATTCTGAGTTAGAATAGTAAATATATCCTTTGGAATTATGAATATGGGGAAATAAGGGAATAAATTCAAGTAATTATGTAAAATTATCATTTCTATATAATTTTAAATACTCCTTAACATGTTACAGGAAAAGGAATAAAATATTATGGAGACACAATATAATGAATAATATAGAAGCAATGATTAACATATTGTAGACTATATCCATAATGAAAATAAAAAATTATTGAAACATATATCCAAGGAATTTTTAAAAGATTTAATTCCATCAATTACATATCCAACAAAGATATATATTAAATAACTATTAAACAACCTTTTTACTCATTTTTTGTGAGAAGAGGAATATTTACTAGTGAAAATTAGTGTTGAGATTTCAAAAAAACGTGAATAAGTTATTTTTAAAGTAATCAAGTAAAGAAAGAATGTTATTACATAGTGTATTACATATATCATAGACATTATACCTTACTATTGTACTCAAAAGTTATGTCATACATAATAATAAAAATGAGTATAAAAATTCAAATTTGGTTGGCACGTATAATGATGGATATTTTGAAGAAAAAGGAATTTTAAACTCTTTGATAATTGAATCATTAACCTTATATCTATTAGTGAATATGTGAATTCTCTCAATGTGGTTCTATTGAAAAACATAATAATGATGTTTTTCATGAATTGTGATGATTTTATCTCAAGATTAATAGTGATATGCTTGAGAGTTTATATTAACTAAAAAATGAAAGATATAAAAATGATGGATCATTTAGAAATACCATTTTCTGATCAAATTCTACAATACATCATCAATAATGAAAATTAATATATTATTTATGGGTATTATAGTTAAACAAAGTTATAGATTAATTTTAGTATCAAAACAAATAAATATTCATGAACCCATATTGAAATTTCTCCCACCAATATATGTCATTGGGTATGTGAAATTAATATAACTCATTTCATTGTTAATGATACACACTTTTTTGGGTATGAAGGAAGGATTTATAAGAAAATCATGTTTTATTTCTCTATATATGTCTTATCATTCAATTTATGTTTTAAATATCCAAATATAGGCTTAAAATATGTTAGGATTCATACCTTCTTTTATTCCATTAAGAGTGACCATATATTTTGAAAGATATAATTATTCTTGTCCAATAAATTTCAAACTTTTGAATTGAATATGATAATATAAAAATAAAGGTAGTTTGGGAGTTTTTGAAACCCTCTTTTGTGTGTAAGATATGAATCTTCCTAGTACATTCCAATTTTTAATAGAGATTTCTCAATGACTAGTCCTAAATTTCATGTCCCCTCACCTACCATTTTGTAATAGAGAAAACACTCTTACTTAATAATGATTTCAAGGAATATTTTTTAATATTTTAAATTAGATATTGGTAATCAGTCCATAAGTAGTTCCCTTCCGTTGGGATGAACCATTTGAGTTAATGTGTGGAATGAGTAACTATGAAGCTAGGGTAGTGCTTGGATAAATAGTGGATAAATTTTTTAACTAATATCTTATAAATTTTTATCTATTATAGAGTATAAATTAAGTTACACTATAATAGATAATGAATTATTTATTATAGTGTATTATTTTGATAATTTTAGACCATATCATTTACTCTCCGAGGGGCTAGTATATACTAGTGATGTAACAAAGATGTATTCAATCAATAAGAAATATTCAAATTCACAATTAATGTGACAGATATTAATTATATAGGAGTTTCATGATTATAACTAAGATAATAATTTATTTTAAAATCATTTAGATTACCATCTATTAGTGATATTATTTCCCCACTTAAGTTGATACAAAGATATTTAGATAACTGGTAATTTTTGGATTGACAAATGTTAATGGTTTAGTTGATAATAAGATGATGGTTTGAAATTTTCATTTATTATTCTGAAATTTGAATGATATATCATGAAATTACAAGACAATAAGGGAATATGTTAATAGATTTTCTTCAACACTATTTTGGTACAGTCCTATATTGTTTAAGAAATGTGCTAATGGGTTAATCCATCGATGGTTTCCTAACACTGAAGTTGAAAGCATGCTAGAATTTTCTCAATCATATACAGCTATAGGACACCATTTCCCATACAAAATTGAGTAAAATATATTACAATATAGATTATTTTGAATTATAAATCACTGAGATTCATGGAGTTATGTGGTATTTTTTGATTTCTTCCAAAATAACCAAAAACATAAAAAATAAGGACCAAACATCACAATAATTTTTCATTGAGGTTGAGGTCTTTGATATATGGGTAATAAAATTCATGGTCACCTCAACAAAATTATTCTATCAATTCATACATATTAGTGTGTCAAATATGTTTCCAAATTGGTTAAATGGAATGCTACCTCTACCAGCATAGTGAAGGTGGTGACATATTTTCTAAAAAAGAATAAATTTTTGAGGATCAGTATTAAAAATATATTCATCAATGATCATGGATTACATTTCAATAACTATTATTTGAGAGGTAATTTTTAGAAATACATGGTATTCTATAATATAATTACCCCTTAAAACATCAAATAACTCGATATTTAGACCTCTTGGACTAGGGAATCAAGTAGATAATATTATCAATATGATTCTGATTAACTTATCAGGGATTCAAAGTGATTCTATATGGGACTTGAAAACCCAATTTTTTTTTAAAAAATATTAATAATAAATTATATATTATTCACATATTGTGATTAATATGTTTATTTTTTTGATCACATGATATTAAATCATGTGTTATAAAATTAAATGAAATTTCCAGTTATAAACCTTTGAAGTACACTCTACTGAATTTGACATAACTACTTTTTTGTGAAATATTTGGAGTCGTAATTTTATTACTGTATTCATAATTATTTGGTATAAACATTCATTTATATTATCCTTGTTGTATCTTACAATTGTTGGGGTAAATAATCCAGAAATCAAAGATGTATTGGAATCACCAATATGGACCCCACTTCACAATTTGGGTTATATAATCATCATTAAACCCTAGAAGGGGATAAAATTTGGATAGTAGAATGATAATAATGTTTAGAAAATATCATTCTTCTTGAAGGATAGTTGGTTAATGTGTTTTACTGGTCAAAGAGTCGTTAAATTTTTTATTATGATATTTATAACCCTAGCCTCCAATAGAATCTATAAATGTATATTTTTCACATTTAGAGGGGTTTGGAAATGAATTAATAGAATTATAGAAGAGGAGAAGTGTTTTAAATCCATTTATCTATGCATTGGAGAGGGATATATGTCTAAGTAATGATCCCTTCTACGATTCTGTATTATTCTTCGTGTTGTAGAATTCATTTCTTCAAATATAATTCTGTATTTATCTTCCATTTATTTTGTTATATAAAATTTTACCCTTTATTAATTCACTTGTTTTGTAAATAAATAAAGTTTATAAATTTTATTTGGTTTTAAAATTTCTAGATCATTACATATGTAATTCATTTCTATCATGAATACTCATCCCATATAAGAGTATCATGGAAGTAGTCAATCTTATTCTTACTATATAATTTGATTTGTTTTGAATAAAAAAGATCCCTTTAATTAAAATAATAATATTAATTCATTTTGTTTTTAATTCCAAAAGTATTCTTCTAAAATAAACTTTATATACAAGGTTAAAAAAATTAATTTAGAAGAGTGAAATATTAATCGATAAAATCAAGTCTAGTGAGATTGATTTTTAGGGTTCAATTTTAATCCTTAAAACCAATTTATTATCATTTTTAATATGGATTAATTCCCTAATTAACCACTAAAATAAAGTTATACTAGGAATGAAAATCAAGTTAGGGTTTTGAGATTGTATATTTTGAAGTAATCTTAATTTTTAATTCCTTTCAAACTAGTGGTTCTGTATATTTCCTTAGATTTTCTATATTAATGAATTATGGGATTATAGTTTAATTTATTATAATTAAAAAATAATAATTAATAAATAATTATTTTTTAGATTCAGATTTATTATTCTTCCTCAATTAATATTATAAAGAACAAATTCTCTTCACATACTTATTCTTATGCTATAAACATAAATAACATCCATTTTAGTATTTTACTTATATTCTATTTTCATAACACTAATAATAAGTTTTTTATGTACTACCTCCTTGATAGAATTATCTTGGTCAAACACTATGTTACACCTAAGTACTAAAAATTTCAAATCCATTGAGAGTGGTCATGATAACACTCTTAAAAAATGCATCATTTCTAGGGAGGAATGTATTTAATTTAACTTTTCATTTTTGTTATTACATTATTTACAACTCCCTTTTTGTTCATGTTTCCGATGCTTTCACCACGGTGCGCGTGTATGTATACTTGAGTGCGACAGGTGTGGCATTTGTTTCCCCACATTCCCACCTTCCAAAGGCGGGTGACATTTGCTCCTTATTCTGGGATGTCTGCTCCTTGATCGAAACGGGATGATGGGATGTCAGTTATTCCTTCCGTGGATTCCTCCTCGGAACTATTCACCTAGTCTGGGTCTCCCTTATAGATTTAATACATTGTTCGTGAAGCTCTTCCCGGCACCATATTTTCATGGACACCAGTTAATTGCGCTACTTCCATCAGGACATTCCAAAGGGTCCAATCAGGGATGCAACATTTAGTCAGGGGAGTAGTCACGTTGAGGCATCATTAGCATGTGTGGACGCTGGGGAATTGGTGTGTGTATATTTTGGACCTTATTATAGAGATTCTCGAGGGTGCGAAAGCCCTAGGAATCCCACATCGAGCGCGGGGAATCATATGCCACATGCATGTGTCTGAAGTTTTCCTCAGCTTCCCAGGTTTAACACGGGGTATCCCGCAAGTCTAACGTCCAGCGGAGATGGATCGGGCTGATCATAACACTAGATGGAGTGGATCAGATTGGAGAGCCCCCCCCCCCCTTGAGGAAACACCGATATTTTGGCTAGCACATGGGTGGATTCCCGAATGTTATGGAGGGGAATTAAGTGGCATGATCTCACTGGGATGTGGAGGCCTAGGTAAGAATCAGGATGGATGATGGTTTTTATCTTGAGCCTCAAAGAGACTTCCTACGTACCATTCCTGGACACAGATCAAAGTCCACATAGTTCAGAATGGAGTTTCGTCAGTGAACCAATGTGAATGTGAACCCAGGGGTCCACTAGTGGTGGGCTTAAACTTCAGGAAGGATTTGTATGTACCATTTCTAGACATGGATCAAAGACCACGCAGTTCAGAATGGATTCGATTGAACCAACATGAATATGGACCTTTTTACGATGGGTGTTGGGCTTGAACCTCATGAGGATTCCTACATACCAAGCCTTGACATGGATCAATGTCCCCGTAGATTGGGATGGATGTCGTTGAACCGACATGAAGATGGACCTTGGTCCGATGGGTGTTGGGTTTGAACCTCGTGAGGCTTCCTATGTACCATGGCTTGACATGGATCAAAGTCCCCGTAGTTTGGGTTGGATACCAGTGTACCGAAGTGAAGGTGGACCTTGAGATGATGGGTGTTTTAATTTAACCTCATGAGGCTTCCTATGTACCATGCCTTGACATGGATCAAAGTCCCTGTGGTTCAGTTTAGATACTGATGAACTGACGTGAAGGTGGACCTTGGTCTGATGGGTTTGGGCTTGAACCTCGTGATGCTTCCTACCTACCATGACTTGACATGGATCAAATTCCCCGTAGTTTGTGTTGGATGTCGGTGAACCAACATGAAGGTGGACCTTGGTCCGATGGGTGTTGGGATTGAACCTCGTGGGGCTTCCTACGTACCATGCCTTTACATGGATCAAAGTCCCCGTAGTTCAGAATGGATTTCGTCAGAGAACCAACGTGAAGGTGAACCCGAGGGTCCAGTGGTGGTGGGTTTGAACCTCTTGAGGCTTCCTATGTACTATGCATTGACATGGATCAAAGTCCCTATAGTTTGGGTGTACAGTTTAATGTCATGTGGGATGGGAGTGTTTGGGGCTCACGCTCTGAGGCGGCCCAAGGTGTGACATGGTCGGTGCTCAATCTAAGCTCATGGGATTCATTCTCACTATGAGAAACAAGAGGTTGTAGGGACCTGATGATCACGTCGCAAAGGGTTTGTTTGTGGGAAATGATGAGGGGGCTTCCACGTTGGGCGGCCCATGGTGTTAGGACTTACTTCAAGATGGAAACCTGGGGGGAAACAAAGCGCAGAGGGAGAGGGATTTGGAACCCAAGAATAGAGGAGGGGGGGTTAGTCCCTTATCATGTCCTCCGCTGGCCTTGGGGACCGAAGATGAAAGGAGGAAGTAGGGGGGCTCTGCCTCCTAAAAGAATGTCTAGGGGCTTACACCAAGGTGGATGCCCTTCCCTGTGGACAAACTCCACTCCCAGAAGGAGGATATCATCCCATGTGGAGACCAGGGGGCATGGAGAATGTCCAAGGTGGGGGCACCCCACATGAGAGGTGCAGGGCAATTTCACAGTTTAACGTCATGTGTCGAGGATGAGGGTGCTATGAAATTTAACATCATACAGCTCGGACGAGGTTGGCTCACTCCACACCCCTAGGACTTACATAAACAGTACCCTCTGATCCTGGTGGGAGGGAAGGTACCATCAATGTCGTACTGAAGGGGGGTCGCAGAGAGAACCATCGAGGGGTCCAGGTTAGCGTGGCTATGTGAAGAAGCAATGGCCATTATCATGCCTTTGTGAATAAACATTAGATAAAGAAATGCTACGGGCGGTATCATCCAACGGACTTTGAAGTCACATCATGCAAGCCTAGAGGGTCACATGGGAAGAGGAATTTCCAAGCAGAGGGGTCCATAAGCAGGGGCCTTGTGGAGCTCAGTTGCTCCGCGTGGTGAAGGACACTAGAGAAGGGGTGTGCTTCGCGAAGTGGGATACCTTAGCCTTAGAATGGGGGTAAAGGTGAAAGTGGGAGGTGCTTCGCGAAGTGGAAAGGGATTCACGAAGCACTGCCTTGCGGAGCATAGGCACCTCGTGAAGCGAAGTGTCGTGAAGCAAGGTGCTTCGTGAAGTATAGTGATCCTACCTTGGCATGTAGATCACATGTATGTGAGGGGTGTTTCGCGCAGCATAAACACTCCGCGACAACCCGGGTCCACTTGGGGTTTCCCTTCCTTCGCGAAGGCCCTTACTCTTCATGAAAGGCTTCCCTCTCGGAAGAGGGGATCAAAACGAGACAAGGAGTAGGAATATCGTGAAGCAAAAATACCTCGCGTAGATCATGATTCACAGAGAAAAGGGTGCTTCACGATTTGGGAGCTGAGAAGATGAAAGGTTGGATTTTCCATCTCCTAAGATCATGGGTAGATCGGTATTTTTAGGCAAGAGGCACCGCAAAGCAGAGCTTACGCGGCGCGAAGCAGGATTGGGTGGCTTCACGGCAGCTCGTGAACGTCAGGGGTGCTCGCGGAGCGTACCGCCTACTTTGATTCATGGTGGGCTCTCGAACGTCTTGGTTGCTTGCAGAGGGTACCGCCTCCTCTGCTTCACAGCAAGCTCGTGAACGTCAGGTGTTCTCACAGAGGGTACCACCTCCTTAGCTTCACAGCACCTGCGTTGCTTGGGGGACTCCACAAAGTGGCTTCGCAAAGCCGGTCATGGGGCCTCTTTCTCTTCATTCTTTTCTTCCAAAATTCTGGCACTAACAAATGCCCCCCATTAGACAGGGAGCTGCAGAGGGATCAAGGGTCCAAGTTTGAGGTAAATCGCCAAAATCATCGGTCGTTCGCGGTGCTCACTCACGAAGAGGGTCTATGAGGCAGACATGGGCCGCGCGAGTAGGGGACGTAGTGAATCTTTGCGTAGACTGGACACGCCGCGAAGCTCCAAAGGTCGTTGCCTATAAATAGAGGCCTGACCATTTCATTTTTCCTTTCCCTTCTCTACGATTTCTTCCTTTTGCACTCCCGATTCGTGATTCTCCGCGTACTCGCCGCCTGCTCTCCACGAATCGGGCATCGCGGCGAACTGCGAGTCTCTGACTCTGCGACAGTGCCAAGCGAACGTGCGCTTACAGGTTGAGGCTAGGCTCCGTGATTCGGCTTCGTGAAATAGCTCCGTGAACAAGATTCGTGACCCAGCCTGAAATTTGTCCGAGTTCTGAAACCCAATGGACAATCAAGAAGATGCGTTGAGGGTGCTCACAGATGCTGCCTAGAGGGATGAGATGGAAAATCATATGGGCCTAGGAGAGTTGGTCCATAGCCACTCGGACCATAATTCACTGACGGGGCTGCTATCAGAGAGCCAAAAGAACTGTCAGTTATGCAAGAGGTTGCCTTTGTATGGATTCGGGCTAAGGGATGATGTCTTCATTCCTGAGGCGAGTATGGACGAACCAGATTACTGGTTGAGGAGCACGTCGTGCCAGTGCCAATGGTTCAGGGCGGCTGATGTTCATGTGTGGGAGGACTTCCCACTCATCACTATCGACTGCCTGTAAAATCATCTGAATAATGTTGATGGGAATCCATTGTAGCCAGAGAAATCTCCTCTCATGTATAGCACAATACTGAAGGCAGCCTTGAGGGATTTGAAGAAGGGCTGGTCCGATGAGTGGGACCTGCGCTAGGGCAGCAACTTCACAAATGACTGTGCATGGGCCTACTGGGTAGGCACTTCATGTGAGGATTTTGGAGTAGATCTGAGGAGAGTGGGTTTGTATGAGGTGGCATGGGCCTCCCAATTCCACATATATCAACTGAAATAGCTGATGCCAGAGGTGTTGAGAAGATGGTCGTCTAGAACTAACACTTTTCACCAGCACCATGGGGAGGTTGGCATCAGATTGTGGGATGTCCATCAGATTTCAGGGTCCCGATCTTGGGGGCTATGTATGTTGAGTACCTCCCCATCCTAAGTGCATGGGAGGATCTGAAATAGATGTCGCAGCTGGTCCTGGCACTGATGGGGCTGTTCCTCGGAAAAGGTAAGGAAGCGGTGAGGGATGTCCACTTCAAGAAGTGGTTCAAGAAGTTCCTGAACATCCCAAAAGATCAAGAGTTTCCATCGAGGCATCGAACTTGCCTGAAGGGGGCTCAACGGGGAAAGGAGAATTCGTATTGGCAGCTCTTGGAGGACAACCAATGAAAGACCTGGGGTTTTAGTGTCAATACCGAACAACAGTCGATAGTCAGACTGGCGGCGTTTATCGTGGCCCTTGTCTATGGTTGGATCCTACTAGTGAGGGATACCAACATGGGGGTCTGACCCAACTCTTTTATCATGGAATCCATGCTGGCCACAAGAGGGTGGTTCAATCTAGGGATTACGATGCTTGTCATATTGTACAAGATGATACGATATGTCAGTGAGGGTAAGAGGTCGCTGAGGATATGCGGGACCTTCCATATTCGGTATGGGTAGATCGCGGCACACATCAAGGGGGTTTATTAATATCTAAACCCCATTTTGCCTCTGGGGTCAAACTTCCACCCATCCATTCTGAATGATTCCGGGATCTTTCTATCCAAATTAACTATACTGTTGGTACTGAACCTAGTCTGGAAGGCGGACGAGTTTAATTTCTACCTGTTTCCATTGCCGACGGGGGTACTCACCGATGATGTTCAGGGGACGGAAGATCATCGGGACTATCTCCTGGCCTTCCGAGGTGGAGTCCTAGGGGGAATGGGTGGACTGTGAGCTTTTCTGTGAGCCTTATACCCCACACTAGTTTGCGAGGAAATTTCGGTGCCTGTAGAGGCTAACCCCGCAGGTCTACTGGGAGGTGTTCCACGAAGATCACCCGTGTGTGATGAGGCAATTGTGGCTCATGTTCACATGGGATGAAGGGAAAATGAGAAATGCATTGCCTCCGCCTACTGCCACAGTTGTACTGGTGAAGGAGTATTCCATAAGATGGGAGGCAGCTTATATGGGGGAAATGATGAATCAGACAACTGTTCGAGCAGATGATGGCATGCCTCCCCAATCTAGAGGTCAGAGTAGAAGGTCGAAAAGGGCCTCTCGCAGCGGCGAGGCTGACGTAGCTTCATAGCCTACAATAGCTAAGGGTGAGGCAACAACGGTGGATCCAACATCAGGAGTGGACCCGGTGGTCCCAGGAGAGCAGAGCCATCCGGAGGGGTGGCCGCCAAGGGGATTCCGTAGGATACCCACTCAGGCCCCGGGGAAGTGGCTCCGCCATATCGACATGCCAGATAATGATGTTTTCCCAGAGGCCTGGGAAATCTAGGATGTCAACCGGCAATTACTCGGCCCTCCTGAGATGTGGAAACACCTGAACCATCTTGGGATGGACTTATCGGGTATAGGCCATGTTCGGGCTAGTTTCGCAGTGTCCCCGATGGAGGCGAAGCAATATC
Organism: Viscum album; assembly: GCA_963277665.1. Classification (NCBI taxonomy): domain Eukaryota; kingdom Viridiplantae; phylum Streptophyta; class Magnoliopsida; order Santalales; family Viscaceae; genus Viscum; species Viscum album. The sequence goes on from OY728130.1 coordinate 273,186,405, forward strand.
TGGATGATCTGGATGACTGTGTACATTCCAGTGGTGCCCCGCATCCATTGAAAGACCGGGTGAGGGTGCTGCTCAATCGGACGGTTCCCCCACAACTGTCTGCTACCGATCTAAGAGAGTGCTTCCCCCTACAGGAGAATCAGACGAATCCTCTTGGGGGGACGAGGCCGATGGAGGGAGCCTGTTGGAGGAAGGCGAAGTTGGTGATTGGGACTCGTGTCTCGATGATTTCACAGAGGCTCTTGAGGTAACATCCCATGTTTCATTCTTCAGGGAAACATCTGAACCCTATAGAAGGACCTTGTGCACACACCTCATTATTTCCCTTTGGTGGGTGATGATACAGGACCCTCAGAACCCGCACCCGTGGCCACATCCAATTCTATGTCTGGAGGGGCTAGCACATCTGAGGTGGCTCCTCCAGAATCTCTAGACCTTCCGACGATATACGGAGAGCCACACTTCGGGGTCCCGTCAACATCAACTCAGGAGAGGCACCAGGAGTTCGACCACTGTAAGTCCTCTCTATTGAATTCATTACTGCCACATGTTGATTGTGCCAACTAACGTGCATGTCCTTCTCTGTCACGTACAGTTCTTCGACTGACATGGGCCTCTATAGTGAGGTTAGTCAGGTTTTCTAGCGGCGCCCCTCCCAGGGGCATGCTAGTAATTGTGGAGATAGTTACCCAGCCCACCTGAGCTGCATCGCTTCCTATCCTTGGTGGGACCACCAGTGGGGTCGTGCCCGAGTTCATTGAGGTGGGGTATGATGATGAGGATCGACCGGTCAACCCAAGTCCAGCCATGCCTAATATAATGCCAGATGTCGTAAATGATCCAATACTAGAGGTGGATCCCGCTAAAGATTTCCTATGGGAATACCCCACATATGAACCCACCAACCGCGCAGACTAGGATGAGATGACCTCTGACGAAGAGGACAACGATATAGTCTACCGCCGATCATGGAATCTGATCGTGCGCTTTATCAAAAAGACCCCCCAGGAATCATGGTTGGGTGAGATGGACAGAATCCGCTCACAACTACATAAACTATGTTCTGGGTGAGTGGATTCCCAGCTCCCTCATCTGATCATCTGAGATCTCATGGCAGAGAAAATCCGAGAGTATGATCGCGGCCTCAGCGTAGGCTGGTAGCGGAGGAAGGTAAAGAACATCAAGATGCTCCGGGAGGCATAAAATGAAGTCCAAAAGCTATAGATCTTGGAAGATGAGAACTCAACCTCTCTCAACAAACAATTAGAGTTGGTCTCGTGATTGAAGGCCCAGCTGGCAGAGGCAGAAGTGCGTATGAGAAAATCTTCTGAAGAAATGGTCGTCATTCAGGCTGACGTATAGCGGGCCCAAATTGAGGCCGATGAACTGTTCCCCATCACTGCTGAGGAGGAGTGAGAGTTGAGCCGATGACAGTGACTCCTAGATGCCACAAGTCGAAGGGTTCCAGAAATACAACTCTCTTTTGATGGGGTCAACCCATCCATGGGAGTGATAAACCCTCGAGTGTTGTAAGTATCACAAACTCTCAAACGTACTTTCATGTTTTGATTTATTTGATTCCATAGCATTCATGAGTCTCGTTATCGAGGTTTTATTCATAAGCGTCTATTATATTCATGAAATGTCCAGTGTTCAGTCCCAAAGCTCACATGGGTTAAGCCCAATGTGAGAAACAAGGGGTGATCACCATGCTATTCAATCTGAACATAATGCGTCGACCAAGCTTCGGGTATCTGATGTTCAAGTAACCAATCCGGATCTTCCAGGAAGACATGGGAGAGGCCTGATCGGAGGATTAGTAACTCATAACAATCGACTATCCTTTCTTCCGATGTGCTCTAGTGCACGAGCAGGGAAACACCATGGGTGTTGGGATTAGTCCGAACATATGGACGCGAAAGGTGTGAATCACGATACCCAAAAATGCAGAACACTATGGGGGGTGGCGTGAAAATGAAGGACAAATGTTGAAAATGTTCTACACAAAATATCCTTAATACATTAGCCTGAAATGGGGATAACAAATGAGGGCCAACCGTTGACCGTGTTCGAAACACGAGGCCTAACTCAAAATGCTATCCATTGGTCTTCCGGAACGTTGGCCCAGGACAGTAGGCGGGCCATAGGCCGATCACCCATACTGTTAGGGGGTTCCTCCAGACATGAAGGAGGGAGAGGGTCCGAATAAGGGCCACGCGAAGTGGGGAATGTGGAGTGAGGGTTTGTTCGATCAGAATCCAACACTCTTGAAATTACACCACTCTGGCAGGAGCACACTGGATGGACACATTAGGTTGATCATGGATCATTCCTTCTCTCATACAGGACCTCTCTGGTGAGGATCCATCACTTCCCAACGTCATCTTGGGGCATCCCGGACTTGTTCGGGGTATAGTTACGGGTATATGGTCCCTCATGAGGGGTCAGGTTGTGGGCCAGAAATGGGGAGGAACAGGATCTTACGATTCTTGAGGTTGGACTCAAGGTGAAATTCCTGGGTGTCCCTATGTATCCCATGAGAATGGGATTCAAGCCATACGTAGTTCTAGAAGCCCAGTTTAACGTCATGCGGGATGATGAGAAGTCGGGCCACATTGGTACACATCCTACCAAAACTACAAAGCCCATGTGAGTCGTGCTCGGTGCGGGGAACAAGAAGTAGTGGTGGGACTTTCTTGATATAGGAAGGGGCATGCTAGGACGAAGGGACACTCGGTGTATATCTACCCAATGTTGCTAATCTGCCCATGTAGTGAACATAGATGCCCATGGGGATAAAGCCAATTATGTCGGAATTCCACTTGAACATGAGAGAGTGGAAATGTGTGAATCACGAAGCTCAAAATTTGGACCACAACGGTGGTGGCGTGACGATGGAGGATAACCATTAACCGTGGTGGAAATGTAGTATCCATATCGCGTTAGCCTGTAATGGGGATAGAAAAATGAGGGTCGATCGTTGACCATGTTCGAAACACGGGACCATGTCGCAAATGTTGTCAGATATCCTTGGGGACGTTGGCCCAAAACGGTAGGAGACCCCTTAGTCCTAAAATCCATGGAGAGCCCTTAGGCCTAGAATCCATGTTGTCAGAGCGTCCTTTTGGATGTGGAAGGGGATGAGGATCCAAAAAGTGAGCTCGCAAAGCTTGGACATGGAATGAGGGGTATGTCCCCATGAAAATTCCACACTTCAGGCTCTTTTTCAAATGCATCTAAATACAACATCGAGACGTATTAGATAGAGGGGGTAGAGTCCCTTCCCATAGGGAGATCATAGTTTAGGGTCATAGAATCCGGACCATGGACGAGAGGAAACATTGGAGACTCATGGAGAGTAATTACAACAACCCGGCGTGAATGGGAACTAGGGGTCCCGACCACCATGTGTTCATGGGGAGAGGTTTTATGTCAAGGGACCAAAAACGAGAGTTGAGCTGGGCCTCAGCCAGAGTGCGAAGGCATTCTTACGTACCCTAAGAGGATGGGGATCAAGGTGCATGTAGTTATTGAGATGGGGGAATGGTGAGGTACCAGATCTAGGGATAAAAGAGCTGTTTGGGTGTGGCCTACCCACCAAAAGGCATGGTATTTGATAAATCTTGTTTGTCCTTTAAGGTGAGTGGTTTTTTTGTGAAGCGACAGGCCTAGGGTTGCAGGCCCTAGCGTCGCAACAAGAATCAAGATATAGTAGGTGTTGATAAATGGCATGGCGTATGAACAATAACCAACATGACGTCCTCTACGATGAGTTCATCACAATGTAGTTCCATTTTTCATTGTGCGGCCAGGACGATAATATCACAGTTTAGGGTCATGTGATGGGACCCAGCATGCATTTTATCATCATGCAGCATAAACGTAGAAGAGATGATTCTAGGTGGGTAATGTCTATGGTGCAATGAAACATAACTGACGTGAATGGGGACATGATCCTACATCACACCGTATGCAATCCTGAGAGGAGAACCTCAGGGGAAGGGGGCCAGATAGGGGTGAGAGAAAAAGGGGTCAAAGAAACTAGCTCCCAGTTGAGCTGGACCTGAAAACGAGATGTCCAGGTGGTCCTACGTATCCTATTAGGAAAGGAATCAAGCCACACGTAGTTTTGGGGAATTCCATTTAATGTCGTGTGGGACAAGCTTGACAGGAAACAGGAGGGATAATTTTTAGAACGTGGTGTGCATGGTGCAGCTATTGCAAACCTGATGTGAATTATGACATAATCCTATACCACGCCATGTGGTCCCGTAGTCAAAGTCCAGAAGGTGGGATAGAAAAGAAAAATTATCAAAACTCAGGCTGGACCCAAACCACGCCACACGGATTCTCGAGAGAAGTGAGGCATGGTTCCAAAAACCCATCACAAAGGAGGGCGTAGCCCTGTACCACACCTATACATCCCCCCCCATGGAGAGGGACATGCCAAGGAGCCTAGTTGACCAGTAGATCAAGAGATCTCTAAGAGATATGGCCGGACCTAAAGTCTAGACATCTAGGTGGTCCTATGTATCCCATAAGGATGGGAATCAAGCCATACGTAGTTATGGACGAGATCTTAGTTTATGGTCTTAGAGCTCGGATCATGGGTGGAGTGAAAACCTTACAAGTAAGTGCAGACCTCAACCTGATCCCTATGCCCATGTGAGTCTAAACTAGGTGTGGGAAACAAGGGAAGAAGATGTCTCTTACAATACCTGGATAGCATGCCAAAGGTAAATCAATGCGGAGCCCAGAATGATTCCCCTATCATGGCTTTTGTCCTCCTAATGAGCGAATGCACACTGAGGAATAGTACCAAGATTTTAGAAGTTCTACTTGGACATGCTGAGGTGGAGAAGGATGTGAATCATGTAACCGGAATTTTGGGTTTAATGGGGTTGGCATTTCGATGAAGGATAACTGTTAACCATGGAAGAAATGCAGCATCCGCATCGCGTTAGCCTGAAGTGGGAATAACAATTGAGCATCAACCACTGACCATATTCGCAATGTGGTATTTGTATCAATTTGTTTTCCACGACCCATAGGGGGGTTGGCTCGTAATGGTAGGAGAGCCCTGAGGCCTAGCATTCATGCCACTTGGGGGTCCCTTCGGGTGTGCAAGGTGATGGAAGCCCTAATGAAGGGGAACACAAATCATGAAAATCTGGTTGAATCATGTCTGAGCAGAGTTTGACATTCCAGGTACTAAACCAGAGTACCCATAAGCACACTGGTGAACCGTCGAAGAGGGGCGGCGAAGGTGTCCAAGAAGGAGAGGGTAGGCCAAGGGACCAAGGTGAAATGGAGACTTTCGGGAGGTGGGGATGGACCCGAATTCTAGACATTCGGGTGGTCCTATGTATCCCATAAGGATGGGAATCAAGACACATGTCATTCTCGAAGATACCCGGGTGGGTAGGATACCCTAACGAGGGAGTGTACGGCATGGCGAGTAACCCGATGTGAATGAGGGCATAATCTCACACCACACCGCACGATCCCAAGATAGAACTTGGGCCAGGGGCCCGAAAAGACCAAGGGGCCTGAGGCTAGGCCTCGGTCAGGAAGGCCTAACCAGCTCGCAGTTTAAGTTCTTGCAGTGAGGACGAAGACCAAATAAGGTGTCTCCTCTGGGGATGTGTACGGAACGGCAAGAAACCAGACGTGAATGAGAACATAATCCCGCACCATATTATACAATCCCATGAGAGAGAACATGGGCCAGGGGCCTGAAAAGGCCAAGGGGCATTGTTCAGGAAGGCCTGACCAGCTTGTAGTTTAACATCTTGTGGTGAGGATGAGGGTCGGGGGCCCGAGAAGGCTAAGGGGCCTTTGTCAGGAAGGCCTGACCAGCTTAAAGTTTAACGTCTTGCAGTGAGGACGAGGGTCAGGGATAAGGTGTCTCATCTGGGAATGTGTACGGCACGACGAACAACCTGACTTGAATGAGGATATAATCCCATACCACACCGTACAATCCCATGAGAGACAACATGTGCCAGGGGCCCGAAAAAGCTAAAGGGGCCTTAGGGATGGCATCGCCCGGAGGAAGTTCATTTCTTGGAGATACAACAGGGTGGAATGAACCACAACACTCGATGTTTGGTACATCTTGGGGCAGACGTAATGATCCAGGACAATTTTTGACCATGTTCGAAACACAGTTTCAGGAGCAACAAATAAGCATAGATCGCTGACCATATTCGAAACGCGGGATTTTTATCAACTTTCTGCTCGACATCCTCGAGGGCGTTGGTCTGAAGTGGTAAGAGAGATCCCTTAGGCCTACCATTCATACCATTCAGGGGCCCTTCCAGATAGGGAAGCTGACATGATCCCAGCCACGGAGCCGGTGAAGCATATATGTTCCAATCACTCATAGGGGACAATGTCTCCAGGGAGCGGGACGTATAGTCGGATCAAGGTTAACTCGACCCAAATTGGGGAAAAAGTGCATCCTCGCCTTACATCATAACCCAGGGGAAGATTCTAGCGTTTAGGCTAGGCCAACAGACGAAATTTCTGGGCATTCCTATGTATCCCATAAGGACAGGAATCAAGCCACACGTAGTTCTGGAAGTCCATGTAGTTTAACAACGTGCGGTGAAGACACAGGAGGATATAATAATAGGAGTGGGAACAAGGTGTGACCCTTATAATCCTTGTATGAGTTGGGCTAAGGAAGCCTACACCATATCATGCAAGAATAATCCAAGAAAACTATACCCAGGGGGATAGTCGAAGAGAAGAGTTCAGGGCTGGGCTCAAAGCGAAGCGCCTGAGCGTTCCTACGTATCACATAAGGATGGGAATCAATCCACATGTAGTTTTCAAGATTCATTTTAACGTCATGCAGGATGATGCGTAGTTTAAATTCATGCAGGAATGTCCAGTTTAAGGTCATGCAGGACCGTACAGTTTAAGGTTGTGCCGGACCGTCCAGTTTAAGGTCATGCAGGACCATCGTGCAGTTTAGGGTCATACGGGATCGTCCAGTTTAAGGTCATGCAGGACCGTACAGTTTAAGGACGTGCAGGACCATCCAGTTTAAGGTCATGCAAGACCATCATGTAGTTTAGGTTCATGTGGGACCATCCAGTTTAAGGTCAAGAAGGACCATCGTGTAGTTTAGGGTCATGCAGGACCGCCCAGTTTAAGGTCATGCAGGACCATCGTGCAGTTTAGGGTCATGCGGGACCGTCCAGGTTAAGGTCATACAGGACCATACATTTGAAGGTCTTGTAGGATCGACGGGGCTCAGGAAAAGTATTGCTTGAGGAATTTGGCATTGGTGGGAGGAATTATTCCCTCACCATCCATGGAAACCAAAGAGTATGCTCCATTGGGGTAAACCTTGTGGACTATGTAAGGTCCTTCCCATTTGGGCTCCAACTTGGGCGATTTCCTATCGGGGATAATTGGCATTCGGAGCACCAATACCAGGTATCCTTGCAGGAAAGAATGGAGGAAAAACTTCTTGTTGAAGGCTCTAACCATCTTATTCTGATTGCTTTCTAGATTGTGCAGGGCACGTAGCCTACTCTCATCAAGTGCTTCCAATTCAGCTAGACGGATTTCGGCTACCTTATCTGGTGCATGTTGGTCATAGACTGCAGTGCCTAATGATGGTAGATGGATCTCGATGGGTAGGATGGCCTCGGCCCCACACACCAGGGAATATGGGGTCACCTAGGTGGAATTGCGAGTCTTCGTCCGATAAGCCCATAGGGCTTTGGGAAGATATTCTGTCCAACTCTTCTTGTTTTAGCCAACCATTTTCTGCAAGACATTAGAGAGGGTTTTGTTGAATTCATCAATCTTCCCATTTTCCTGCGTGTGATAGCAGGAGGTATGGTTGGAGCGAATGTTGTACTTGGAATACAATTTCTTCAGCTCAGATGCTCGGAAGTTGGTGTCGTTATCGGTGAGGACTATGTGAGGGACTCCAAATCAGTAGATGATGTTGGAGATCACAAAATCAACAATGGATCGAGCCTTGACTTCTTTGAGTGGGACTACGTCTGCCCATTTAGAGAAGAAATCTGTAGCGGTCAGGATGAACCTACACTGGCGAGCTGTCACTGGTGGGTATGGCCCCACAACATCGAGCCCCCACACCGCGAAGGGCCAAGAGTACTTGGTAGAGTGGAAAGGTTTCGGTGGTGGATGCACGAAATTAGTATGAACTTCGCACACAAGGGACCTCTTGGAGAACTCGATAAAATCGTGGATCATAGAAGGCCAGAAGTACCCCAGTATTCAGATCTGATGGGACAGCTTCGGCCCAGCCTAGTGGGCACCACAGGAACCGGAATGAACCTCTTGCATGACCTGAGAAATCTTGACTCCTTGAATGAAATGGAGGATAACACCATCAAAACCATGCTTGTAGAGGATTTTCTCAAGGCTGGGACAACTCTGGAGAGTAAACTACAGCGCGCGGCATCAGATTCTCTCACGCTCGGCCCGATCAGATGAGAGGAAACCAGTTTGGAGATACTTGACAAAAGGGGCTCTCTAGTCGGGAGTCAATTCAACCACTAGTTCTGACAAGCCTAGTGGCCTTGATGTGGAAGTTCTGGTGGTAAGTTAGCTTACTCATTGACCATATTCATCCTCAGGGGTGATGGAAGAAATGACTCTCCGGTGTGCCACATGTATAATCAGATCATCTTGCTCGGGTTCTGCATGTGACGCAGCTAGGCTGGCCAAAGGGTCCTCTCCACCATTCTGTGACCGAGGGACATGGGTAACCTCCATTAGAGAAGGGAACTGGGCCATTAGATGGAGGGTGCACTCCAACAATTTCATGAGCTCTGGTTTCTTAACAACATAGTCTCCATTAACTTACATGATGACTAGATCGGAATCCCCTTTCACATGCAAATGGGGCACATCGATCATGAGGGCCAGCTTGAGGCCAGTGATGAGAGCCTGATACTCTGCTTCTTTGTTGCTGCAGCACTCTAACAATAGGAATGAGTATGGCAGAACGACATGTGCTGGGGTGATAGAGACGATACCTAGGACCGCTCTGTTGAGCTTAGGATCATTGATCCTTCTACCAGTGGGACTTCAGGAGGCCCCGTCGAAGTGCATTTTCAAACACGGGATGACATAGTCGACTGAGAGGATCTCCTCATCAGGAAAATCTAGGTATAGGGATTGATCCGTGGAGGTTGGATGGGCATCTAGGATGTCTTCCAACGCCTTCCCGTTAATAGCTTTATAAGGCACTAACCTGATGTCATACTGCTGGAGAATTACTTCCCACCGCAAAATTCGGCCTGTCAAAAGGTGGCGGTTCAGTATATACTTCATCAGGTCTACCCTAGAGACTAACTATACCTCATGGTGTTGCAGGTAATGTCCTAGATTTTGTACAGCAAATACGAGGGCAAGACATCTCTTCTCAAATGGGGAGTATCTGGTCTCTGTATCGAGGAGCATGCGGCTGAGGTAGTAGAGGTTGTTCTCTATCCCCTCATTATTCTTATGGGATAGAATGGTGTCGAGAGACCAATCCAGGATAGTGACATAGAGAATCAGTGGCTTCCCAGAGATGGGTGACATCAGGACCGGAGGCTGGTGTAGATACTGCTTGATTTCCTCAAATGTGGTCTGACACTCTTCATCCCATTAATAGGTGGTGACCTTCTTCATGAGACGAGAAAAGGTCTTACACTTGCCGGCCAGGTTCATGATGAATTGACGTATGTAGGCTAAGTGGCCTTGAAAACCTCTAAGCTCTCGAATATTTCTTGGGGGAGGCATCTGGCTGATGGCCTCAATCTTCTTGGGTTGATCTCGATGCCTCGATACCTAACAACAAAGCCAAGAAACTTCCTGAATGTGACCCCGAAGGCACACATAAATGTGTTCATCTTCAGGTAGTGAGAACAGAGGAAACCAAACACTTTCTCAAATTCCATGAGATGGTCCTAGGGCTGGTGAGATTTGACCACCAGATCTTCAACATAGCACTCCACCAACGTTCCCAGGATCAGCTTGAATATGAAATGCATGGCCCGCTGATAGGTGGCACCAACATTTTTCTGGATGAAGGGCATAACCTGGTAATAGAATGTACCTTTGGGGGCCTGAAGGCGGTTGAATCCTCGTCTTTAGGGGCCATTCGGATCAGGTTGTATCCAGAGTACCCATCCATGATGGATAGGGCTTGGAACTCGGTTGTAGCATCAATCAACAATTCTATCACTGGAAGGGGAAAATCATCCTTCGGATAGTGGTGGTTGAGATCACAGAAGTCAATACAGACTCTAATCTTCGCGTTCTTCTTCTTGGATGTAATAATGTTGGCTAGACACTTGGGGTACTGGACTTCCTTGACGAAGTTGGCTTGGATGAGCTTGTCAACCTCAACCTCAACCATGGAACCGTGAGAGGGGTTCATCTTTCTAGGAGGGTGCTTGAACCCGCATGGTTTGTTGGGAGACCAAGGCAGAGGGCGGCTACCTGGGGTTCTAGTCCTGGTATCTCGCTGTAACTCTAGGAGAACACATCACGGTGTTGTTTGAGGAAGTCCATGTACCATTTTTGCTCCTCAAGGGACATGGTGGCACTAATCAATGTGGGTCTCGGATCTGCCTCGCTACCAAGGTTCACCTATACCAGTTCATAGAACGTGGTAGAGAAGCCTTCTTCAAAGGCAGGGGAGCATCCTCTAGATCCTCTTCTCCATTTGTGGAGGGATCTTCCGCCGGGGGAGTTGCTTCCAAGCCACCAGACTCTGATGGGAGGCTGGTTCCAGCTTGAGCAGCAATGGTCAACACATCAGGAGATTCACACACCGGTAAGACCATGGCAATGAATGCAGTCGATCCAATAACATCTGGTCGTCGGCCCATGGGGCCACGCTTGATGAAGGCAGTCGATCCAATCCCATCTCCTTATTCATGAAACTAGTAAGAATATAGTGATGATATGAGTTGAGATTATGAAGCGTGATGATTTAGATATAATCCCATATTTCTAAATCCATCTCATTTGTAAAAGCATGATCCAACTTACTAGACACCATTCTATTTAGGTATCTTATATACCAAGTATATTTTTCACCAACCAGATTAATCTCCACCAATTTGTTCCCATATATACAACCTTTATAATCTCTGAGTTAAATAGGAGAGTGGACAACTCCAATTTTCTCACTAGAACAAAAATTGTTATTAAAGTATCCAAGGATGATCCCAGGATCACTTATATTGTCTTTAAAAATTCCAATATTGTTCCATAACAATATTCAGCCTATATACCTATTCCTAGTGAAAATAAATGAGAACAAATCTAAAAATTATCATGTTGATACATACAAATAACCATCTTATCTTCATAACAGATGATGTCAACCTTTACATTTGATGTGTGAGAAAAGACCCATAGTGATTCAACCCGAGAAAAGAATATAATAGAACCCCAAAAATGATAAAAAATAAATTACGACCATAAAAACTAAGGGATAAAGAGTTATTAGGTTCTGAAATTCACAAAATATTGGGTTTATAAACTTGAAGGTGTCCATGAAAGGATTCGGTTGTTTCAGAGTTGGCCAACCCTTGAAAATTCAAAAAGAGATATTTCATTTTGAACCTAATTTTCGGTTTCAAATATCCCTTCCTTCATCTTTATTTCGCCTTATTTTTTCTCAATGTTTTATTATTTCACTAGCTATCCTTGACTAAATCCTAGGCTAAATTTTATTTATAGATCCCTCGATAAGATTTTCACTAGAAATCAAGTGTGTATTGGTGTTGGTTTTAATTTCTTGATCTAATCCCTCTATGGATCCAATGGAAATTGGTGCACTCAGGGAACCATGGGATGATATAGCCTTCATTTCCTACTCTTCCTCCACCATTTTGCTCCAAAACCTCTATTTCTCCATATTGGAAGAAGAAGGGTTTTCAATGGGAACCTTTGATATTTTACTATTATTTTGTGGAGATTGAAACTCTAAATAATTTATCTTCAAAATGTTTTGATCCTTTCAATATAATATTATTCGTCTTTGAAGAGTCATCCACAACCCTAATCATTCCATCATTATGATCATCTAAGGTTACGAGGCCAGCAGTAGTCTTGTTCTCATAATTTTCTATATCAGTCCCTTTATGTATATGTGGTGATCCCTCTAGAAAAGATTTTATCACTGTGTTAGAAAAATCCATCACTGATTATCTAGAAAAAGGTATACTCCCAACCTCATGCTTATTTATACCAGTATTTTTATCATCCAAAGTTAGGAGGTCATTATTATCTTTGTCTCTGTAACCTGTTGGATCATCGATAATAGGTAGTTGTGATTATCTATCTAGATCCCTTTTAAAAACTATGTTAGCAGCATCCTAAATAGAATCTTCAGTCAAGGGTGCACTCACAACCAGATCCCTCGCATCCTTACTAGATTCCTTAGGAAGCCCCTCCACTATGAAAGAAGAGTTGTTGTGATCAATCACAACCAGTTCTTTAGATCCCTTTCTCAAGTGTTCTCCCTTTTCCATAGATTTAAGACTTCCCTTGTTAGTTCTCACAACTTCTATATAGGTTCTATTTTTCTCTACATAAGTATTTTTTAAATTTATTTTGAATGACCCTATAATTATAAAACAAATCCCCCACTGTTTTCACACCTCATAGAATGGTGGCCAGCATTCTTACTCCACCTCAATTTTCAGCTTCCTATCATTTATCACCAAATTTATCACCTCAGGGTGCTTGAGTTATTTGTCAAGTTCCATGAGAATGCAATAATAGAAACAATGATCTCTATTAAGAGAGTGTGGATCCATCTTTAGAGGTTCTCCCATTTAAGCTATTATTTCTCTAAAAACCATTGAATTCCAGAATACCTAACTCAATCCATACAATCTGATCCAAAGCTATGTAGAGGTTTAATTTTGAGTAAATGTATTAAAATTCATGTATTATTTAAATATTCTTAATAAAATTGGTTTTAAAAGAATTTTTTTTGTTCTATGATTTGTAGAGGTATTCCTTGGAGTTGAAGATGATTTGAAACTATCTATTCCCAATCAGAATCAACCTCCAGTTTTCTAACTCCCAACACAAACTTAGTCTGGTCTTGAGTTTACCATTTCTCCATGGTTTGTCTTGTTCCAAAAGAGATATGTGACTAGGATCATAGTATTTTCACTGATATAATAATTTCTTAATATCATTTGGATCTACCACCAATGATAAGATACCATCCTCCAACCTGTTTGGATATATTGAAGGATTGAGATCATTATTAGGATTTTGAGAATCACCACATAGCAAGTCAACAAAAGAACCCACTTTGTATTGAGGAGTGGGATCAAACACCCAATCCATGAGGGGATTTATCCTTAGTATCTTTCTTGGGCACCACTGAAATATCCCATTCAGGATTGAAAAAAAACCATAAGATAGAAACAAGGAAAAGATAGTTCCATATCTATGTCTTAAGAGGATCACCATTTTTTAAAAGGCCATTCCCACTCTCCATACATCCTCTTTAATATATAATTTATTAAATATTAACTATTAACATAGGTTTTAATGGTGATATTAAATTAAAGGGTAGTTTTTAGAGATATGGGAGACCATCTCTCTCTAAAATTATCAGAATTTTAGGATTCCTTTGACCTTTCTCTTGATCTCACCCCTCATGGCGTATTCCTTTCTCACACCTGGGAGGTTCAAATCTCATCGATTCATGTCTCTTTGTACAAAAAAATCCACCACAGACCAATATCTCTCTGCTGACAATCAAAGATTTGAAATCCTGAATACAAAGGTTTGTAATCAAACACCTATGGGAAGATCCCAATGGATCTCTTTTCTGGACACTCTGAAGGGAACTACACTGGGCAATGATAATGAAAAAGGCACCCCTCTTCATAAATCTTGATAGTGGTGGTTACTTGGTGGAAGAAGAATCAGGTGATCTTCTACATCACACTCAAATGTGCAAATATTCTATTGTGGGCCACATATCCTACCTCAAAGGTGACCATCCCTATAACCTTATTGATTTACATTCTCATATTTATCATTGTTGTAATTTCTCGAATTGGAAAATTATTCTGATAGGAAAAGGATATTACTATATTTTGTAAATCACAAAAGAGGATCCTGATAGACTTTAGAGGACTAGAAATCATAATATGAAACCAGGTTTCCTCATATTATATGAGTGGGTTTTTTCTTTCAACCCACATAAATATAAGAACAAAATGGCACAATTTTGGATTAGACTTCACAGCCTGAATTGGTTCTTTTGGCATTTAAAAATGTTAAATGACATTGTCTCCTGTGTAGGAACCCCTCTAAAAATAGACCATTGAACATTAAATGGTGACTTATGACCTTTTTTTAGGGTGATGGTTGAAATAAACCTTGATTCAAAATTGCCTAATTCTATTACCTTCAATGAAAATAATTATAAAACTAAAATAAGAATAGAATATTAAATAAATCCCCCCTTCTGTGATCTCTGTAAGATTATTGGTCACATCATTTCTAATTGCAAGGTGGTTAGGAAACAAGTTAACCCACCAATTGAAAATGAATTGAAAGAATTTAAGAAAAATAGGAATGTTAAAGCTCCCATGATGGATTTACCAGAAAAAAAAAAGAAAATTTAATTTTGGGTAAAAAAACACACAACTTGACACTCTTAGGTGACTCCTCATGTGTCACTTGGGATGATGTTTCTGAAGACGAAGATAATTTCAATAAGGATCAAAATCTGCTAGTGGAATTGAAAACTCTTGTTCTTGATACCATAAGGCTTTCCAACTAGGAACTAGAGAGTGAAGATCTTGATACTTGTATTGAGCAAGTATCATTCCCTAAGTTAACCAAGAATGATGTCACCAACCTATGTAGGAGGGATAAATTGTCTCCAACTATTCAAATGAAATGTGATTCTTTTAGTGCTTGCACTTCACCTATTCATGGAGATGGTTTCCCAAGATCATTTTATGTTCAAGAAGAGAAGGATCACACCTTCACAACTCTGGGAAATGGAAGAATCCAGAACCCCCCCTAGAATACATCTTCTACACTAAGGGTTGAAAATAAAAATATTAGCAAGAAAAAGGAATCTAATTCTAATAGTCATCAACTTGTTTTCTCTCAAATTAACAATTTCACTTGTAGCAATGTTAACACTGGAACTATGCTCTCAAATAAAATTGAGGATCATGTGAATAAATATCCTATTTTTGTTGTCACAATCCATAATAGTGAATGTTTCTCAAATGTTAGGAATCCCATTACTCTAGTAGAATAGTCCCCTATCTCAATGTAGGGTCTTATATAGGATACTTGTCTCCATGTTATCCCGATTATGAAAGATACATCATGCTCTGTGGTGGAGTCACATATGGACTTGAACTCTGATAATACTTTAGTTGGAGGAGAAATACATCCTACTATCTTCCTACAGTAGGTCCTGACCAATGACCTGATATTGACTGTAGAGGCTTTAGGTGCTGAGCAGAAGAATAATCATACCACTTGGCTGAGCAGCACTTCTTTTGGTTTGAATACTGAACAGCGGTCAGTTGCTTATGCTGAAAACCAAGAATGTAATATTGACCCGAGCACCATACTAGGTACTTGAAGCACTACTTTTCAACATTTTACTTTTTATAATAATAGTTTAGATTCTATTAATAATATAGATGTTAGTAACATTGTGTCGTCATCTACTAATAATAACATCCAATATATTTCCATGTAATCTTTAACTACAGGTGATACTACCACCTCCTTGGATTCTACTAAAGGAAAGAAATTATCTAATACAATCCCTAATATGTCAAAAATATTATATGATCAACTAGGCATAAAGGATCGAATAGTAAGAAAAAAGGGAGTTCTAACTCCAAACGTAGGTATAAAGTAAGATTTTATATTGGAACTGTCAATGTATTGCAAACCTTGACACCTTCATTATTTTAAAACAAATGGTAAAAATTCAGAAGTCTTTAATTTTTTCCATTATTGAACCAAAAATAAAGTTTTCCATTGATTTAGTTCATTTTTTTCATTTTGGATAGACCTTCATCAGTGCATGTCCAAACAACACCAATCTTGATACTCTTTGGACATTTTCTTATTCCACTCTGACTAATGTTAATGTTTTCCATATTACTGATCAAAGTTTAACCTATGACTTTATGATAGATCACACACATCTATTTTGTTCCTTTATCTATTCCAAGAAAAATTATTAATATAATAGGACTCTTTAGAATGCCCTCTACTTTTTGAGCTCTAATATTCATTTCACCTGGATTGTTGATGGTGATTTTAATGCTATTATTTGTGCTAGTGAAAAAATTTCTCCACTTCATTCAACTCTATCTATGATGGACTTTAAGGCTGCAATTGAAAACACCAACCTTACTAAAATTTCACACCTCGATGTCAAATATACCTAGTACAAGAATCATTACATTAGAGTGGTTGCGAAAAAACTAGATAGAGCCTTTACTAATGACCATGCTTTAGATAAATGGGATACCATTTCCAGCACCACCCTACCGAAAATTCACTCTGACAATAATCCTATATTTGTCACTATTTCTTACAAAACTATTAAACCTTCTCATCCCTTCTGATTCAACAATTCTTGGTTCTCAGATCTTGAATGTAGTAATCTCATTAATCATTTTTTGACCTCTATGTTTCACTCCGATGATGCTTTTTCTTATCCTCTTCAATTAAAATATCTCAAACACCAGCTTAAAATTTGATGCAACATTAAAATTAAACAAATCAATAATGACATCCTTTCTCTTGAGAATGATCTTCATTAAATCCAAAACAACAACACTCACTCAGACTTTTCTTCAGATCCAAATCAAGAAATTAACATTACTGTGAAACTTAATTTGCTTCTCACTTTAAAAGACAACATTCATAAACAAACATTCAAAATAAAATGGTTAGCTAATGGTGATAGAAATACCAAATTCTAAAACTCTTTGCAAAGAGTTAAGAAAGATTGTAGACCTCTTGCTTCCCTCGAATATGGAGGAAACCATTGGGATAATGAATAGGACATAACTAATCAGGTTGTGTCCTGTTTTGAGTCTTTATTCAATGGTCCTAGCTCTAACCAGGACCTCATTAATGGCATAATTCTGAAAATTTTCACTGATACTGATAACACATTTCTTGTTGGTGTTCCCCTTGATCATTAAATTAGAGACACTATTTTCGTCTTCAATCCTGACAGTTCCCCAGGTTCTAATGGTTTTAATAATGGATTCTATCAAAAAATTGGGATATCATCCAAGGTGATGTTTTCAAACTCACCAAATATTTCTTTTCTAATGGATTTTTACCACATGGGTTAAATGCCCAATTATTTACTTTGATTCAAAAAGTATAAAATTCCTCTGAAATACATCGCATTCATCCTAAACCTATTATTAATACACTCTACAAAATTATCACCAAGATGATTGCGAATAGACTTAGAACTATAACAGAAAAAAGTATCTCCTGGAATAAATTTTTTTTGTCAAGGGGTGATCCATACAAGACTGAATTTGTCTTTCATCTGAATTCAACAATATATTAAACAATAAAAATAGAGGCAGTAAAATTTCCATACAACTAGATGTTAGGAAATCTTTTGAAACAATGTATTGGGATTTCATCTTCAAAGTTTTTCATGGCTTTGGCTTCAATGACATCTTCATCTCTAGAATTAAAACCCTCTTCAATCAGCAAGCATTTCTATCTTGATCAATGGCTCTCCCAGAGGTTACTTCAATTTCTCCAAAGGTTTTAGATAAGGAGTTCCCCTATCTAGAATTCTTTTTTCCATTGTAGAAGTCTATTTAAGTCGTCTGCTCACCCATCTGGTTGGCCAAAACAAGATCAAACCTATTCATTCTTATAGAAATGTAAATTCTCCCACTCAACTCATTTATGCATATGACTTCATTCTATTTTTTAACAGTGATAAAAGAAACATCAAAACTCTTAAAAAAACCTGACTCACTATGAGGAGGTCTTTGGTCAAGTCATTGGATGACATAAATCATTCATCTACTTTGGGAAAAACTTTCGGGATGGTAAGAAAAATGGTATCATCAATGAGCTTAAAATCAAAGAAGGTATTATTACCTTAAAATACCTTGGGGTTCCCATATTTGGGGCAAACCCAAAGCTTGCTACTTCTCAAACATTTTTGATCAAATTCTTAATCGTATTTCTACATGGAAGGGGAAATCTCTTTCCATGGTGGGGAGAGTGTGTCTTGCCAAGTCTATCATTGTCTTGAAATTGGTATACTCGATGATGGTTTACAATTAGTCAGTTGGCCTCATTAAAAAAATTAATGTTCACATAAAAAAATTTGTTTGGACAAGCAGCACCTTGGATAAGAAACTTATAAATATTCCTTGGGATAAATGGTGTAAACCTTTAGACAAGGGTGGTCTTGGTATTAAAAACATTAAACTCTTTAATGAGGCCCTTAAAACGAGATTAAATTGAAATTTGATTCACAATGTCTCCCCCATTATTATTTTCATTAAAAATAGGTTCCTTGATAGATTGAATATAGGTAACAAGAATTTCTTGACTTCTCCCATTGTACCCTCTATTGGAAACATGTATGATAATATTATGTCCAATTCTAGATGGTTGATCTCTAGAAACTCTTCCATGAGATTCTGGTTAGACAACTGTACAGGCGCTCCTCTCATCTCTTTGACTCCCCCAAACCATATCCCTAATAACATCAACTCCACTATTAGTAATTTACTTAATTATCATATAGATACCCTGCCTGACAATGTTATTCAAATTATTGATACTTACCCCTTTTCTACCTTAGAGGATCTTTCGATTTGGGTACCTGCTCGCAATGGGATGCTAAATTCAAAAAATTTCTATAACAACTCCGTAAATAACTATGAAAATGACTTTAAATGGATTAAATTTTTTGATCGATCTCATATTAAACCCTCAAGACTCACTCTTATATGGAATCTTTCCTACGATAGGATTCCCACTGAATCTTGTTTGCAAATTTTTGGAAACCGGGTTTTCTCAAAATGTCGTCTATTTAATCAACATAGAGAAGATAATAATCGCTAATTTCTATCTAGTGAAACTGCCACTACCCATTGGAACTATATTTTTTAAATTTTTTATTACAGATGGATGATTCTTAACAATATCAACGCTCAACTAAATCGTTGTGTTGTTATAG
The DNA here is from genome assembly GCA_963277665.1 of Viscum album. NCBI lineage: Eukaryota > Viridiplantae > Streptophyta > Magnoliopsida > Santalales > Viscaceae > Viscum > Viscum album. The sequence goes on from OY728130.1 coordinate 273,205,657, forward strand.
ATAACTCCCATCAAATCAGAAACTTGTTCCTTGTTGGGGTTTTGGAGCTTCTTCGTGTGATTTGGTATGATTGAAATGAAATTATTCACAATAATTTCTCACAAAACATTAATGTAGGTATAATGAGAATTCTCATCACTATTTGAGAAGCTGCATTGATTCATAAAGGGAGTTACAACAACACTATGGTAGATTTTATGATCCTGAGACGTCTTCGGGTTGATGCCATTTTCATACATTCAAAACACACTTTTGAGGTTTTCTGGAGAACTTCACTGTGAAGTTGGATTATAATCAATATGGATAGAGCCTATAAAGGAAATCCATGACCCATAGGGTGTGGCGTCATCTTCAGAAATCATCTTGGTCAAATCGTTGGGTGCTTTTTTGGAGGTTGTGCTACTACAACCTCTTTAGAATCCGAAATTTTGAGTGTGATTCATGTCATCTCTTTTTCCTTGCACCAAGGTTGAAACAACTTATGGATTGAATGTGATTATACTACTATAGTGTAGGCCATTTGGAAAGTATTTATTCATCTAGTTTGTCCACTTACTACACGATGGATGAACTTCCTTCACTCTCTCCATGACTTCAATTATATTGCAACTCATACCTACCATGAAGATAATATGGTTTCTGATGTTCTCTCTAATAAAGGAGTTGCTCAGGATATAACTTGGCTGGAGGAGGTCCCAGAAAACTTTCTTCCTTTTCATGTAAAATATTATAATATGATTCCATCTTTTAGACTCGTGTAATCTCAATTTTTGAAAATAAAATTTTCTTTGGTCTTTAGACTAGAGTTCCACCTTCTTAAAAAAATACATGTTTGAATGGTGATATATTTTTAATTGATAATTGTTTTAATATTATAACTCTATGGTTGATTCTAGAATGGGAGGTTTTTTCTAGGTGAGGCATAACCTTTCATTAAGTGATGGGGTCAATCCTAGGAACCTTTTATTTTTATTTTCTTTTGTTTTATTTTTATTTATTATTTTTTCCTTTTTATTTTTATTTCATTTATTTTTCCTGTTTTCCATCATTTACACCCCTTTGGATTTTCACATATGTAGATCCCACCCCCCTATGGGTTTCATGCAGCTGAGAGTAAGGAGAGGGAGTTGGTGTTGGGGAGTCGGTCTGGGCCTAGATCGGGGTGTAGTAGTGGTATGGCGTTGATCTAATCTTGAATATTTTCTTTATTTTTCCCCAAGTTATGTTGTTTTTTTTTCTCCACTATTTTCCATTATTAATTCATATTTTATTAGTTGAAATATTGTTTCTATGTTATTGGAAACCCCTATAGGGTTGATCAAGAGTGTTTTCAGGGAAATTGGGGGTTTTTATGTGATTGAAAGGATTTTCTATTTGGAAAAACCCAATCACATGGTGTGTAACTCAATAACACACAATATGTGTTATTTTATTAGGTGATATGTTAGAGATAAGGGATATATGGAATGTCTGTTTAGGATTCACTAGGTAGAGAAACTCGAGGTGTGTTTGGGGACATTCTAGACACCCTATGTATAGGGAACATGGTCATGTAATATACCCATCAAAATCCCATGCATAGTACACAGCTAGAGGTTGTGTGGTGTATATGGCCCAACCCCATATTGGGTACATGTCTAAGTACATGGACAAGAGCCCTGTGTTTGTGACACTCTGTTTCGACCGAGGGTGGGAAGACGTGTGCTTCTCAGCAATTGATTAGAGAAGGTTGGGTTCTGACTAATCACACACATCAGGTGCACCACTTTCATTTCGAAACACCCAAAGGTTCTATATCCAACGATACGTGGACCTTCTTTCCAAAGTAAGGCATTAACTGGGTGAATTCTCCAGCGATACTTACAAACTCACATTGGTTGAGAGGATGGGAATTCGGGCTCATCGCACCCTTTTGGGGGGAGTTATCGCCTGTTCTGGGACACTCTTATAGATTTAAGACGTTTTCATATGTTCATGAATCTTTGGTTTATACCCAATCATAGTATCCACGGATTACTCCTGGTTGGAAATGTTCAGCTGGATGCCAGGATTCAGAATCATTTAGGCTTGAGGTTTACCATCCCTCATTGGAATAATGACTCTGAGGAGTTTAGACTCATTTAGAGGGCACTGGTTTGAAGCCTCATAAATGGGTGCTCTAGAGTTTATTGTCATTAAAGGGGGGATAGATAATGACTTGAGAATTTGGATCGAACCCGTGATACAGGCTTCCTACATATCATCGTTAGAGGAATCAGAATCCACATAGTTAGGTGTCACTTGATGGGACACATCACCTTTTAAGGTCGTGCGACAAGGACCCATCCGTACAGTTTAATGTCATGTGGCAAGGACCTCTGGGCGAGAGAAGCCCGATCAAAGATGGTGCAGGAATTACGCCGAAGTGGCACAGAAGACCCAAGGGAAGTGATTTCATGGGCCCGAAGATGGTCCTGCTGGAGTATGAGGACATGGTATGATATGGATAGATGTGTATCAGACTTAGATATCGGGATTTCACCTTAGCGAGGTTTCCTACGTATCCTGGTTGTTTGGTAATTGAAGTCCATGTATTTCTTGGAAGATTAGGGCTTACACGTGAGAGTTTCCTATTATTGGGATTGAACCTCGAGGAGGCATCCTATGTACCTCTCTTAGGAGACAGGGATCAAAACCCATGCAGTTTGTTTTGAGGGGCATGATTGGGACTTACACATGGTTAGTGGCCTGAATTGGGATTGAACCTCGGGGAGGCTTCCTACGTACCCTACTTAGAATATAGGGATCAAAACTCGCGTAGTTTGTTGAGCCACCGCCATCATGAGAATTTCATGACCATCACAAATCTCTAAGCCATGTGAGTCATGATCGGTGTGAGAAACAAGAGAATGTGACAGACTTGGCAAGCCTCACACATTATTCCCACAGAGGGAAGGGGAGGAAGATGATGAGCGAAGAAGGAGGCCGAGACTACTGGACTCTCCTTCTCCTAGATGTTGGAGGAAGGTAGGAGTCACGCAGTGGATTAATGGACCTTCCATGATAAGAGGGGAAGGGACATTGGATTCTGGCGAGGATGGTGTGGGGCTTACTCCAGGAGGGATGCCCAACCACTCCAAGGAGAAGGGAGAAGCGCTCACTGTCAGCGCTCGTCAAAAGGGAAATGCGAGCGGGGTCCCTCAATCCTGGCAAGTGGAGATGTAGAAAGGGGATTCCCGGGCTCGAACCATGCACTACCGTGGGAATGTGGACCCGGGAATACCTCGGGAATCGGCTCAAGGGTTGGGGAAACCCCTTTTCCCTTGCCTACCGTGGGTATGTGAACTGAAAGTGGCGTGCTGGTGCACATGAAGGTTTCATCATACAGGTCTGGTGGCTTCGGTAGAGGCCTTGGATCAGGGCCGATGAATAGGCCAATGAAGGGATTATGAAGGATCAGGCTAGGTTGGAAGGGTTTTATCTAGCTCGGGTAATGGGAACACTGAAAGAGTTGGCGAGCCGCATGGGTGCTTGAGGAGTAGCACCCTTCGCATAGGGGGGTGCTATGCAGCTGGAGAGGATGTTTGTATACTAGGGTGGTATGAGGACTGATAGGAATCCCACGTACCAGTACGGTACGCGGCTTCAGGTTCAGCCCACGTACCAGGTTGGTACGTGGTGGAGTCCGCGCGAGTAGTAGCGGTTAGGGGAGACGATGGTCGGGGGTTCGTCAGTCAGGGTTTCTCCCGCATTGGAGGGTGCTACGCGGTGCGTCAGATTGAAAAAGGGGCATAAACTCCATGGTCTATGGGGAGTGCATCCGCGGAGGGGCCATGGCATGCAGTTTTTATTTTAAGTTCGCAATTCACCAATTTGTTATGCATTTTTTTCGGTTCCTTATTTATTTGTTTCCAGTTTCATACCTATTTTGATTCGCGAATTGGAACTTCATTTTTCACGAAATCCTAAGATATTTCCTTTGGAATTCATCCACTCAAATCCGATCATTCCCCCTCCTTTTCCCCCTCAATGCCCTTTTATAGAGGGGGTAAGAGATGTATCTATGGTCATGCGACACCTTTTGTGGGGGCCCATGACCGAAAACCTGGTTTACGAATGACTCGATCAATCGGAAACTGGCGGGGGCATTGAATGCACCTCATCCACGAACCAAATTGGAGATTTTCGGCACTGCATGACTCCTCAATTCCGCGAATGATAGCATATGTGATCTAGGCCGGTTGGCACGTCTTGCGGCTAGGGCGGTTCGTGATGGTGGACCAGCCTGTCACCCGTCCTGCTTTGTGCCTGCGGAGGAGTTCTTGTCTCCCTTTCACGAACGATGCTGGTCTACGAAGGGGGCATCTCATTGAACCGGCTGCGTACCATCGATATTGGACCGGTACGGGGACTGGTCAGTCCTTTTCCTATTTGAGTATTCTCCATATTTTTTCCCAATTCTTTAAGGGAAATTGGGTTGAATCCTTTTTCAAATTAAGAGGGATTCCCATTATCCTTTGCATATTTTTTAGGACCCTCCAAATTCCCCCCATTAGAATGGGGTCCGATCGGAACGAAGAGGAGGCCATTCTGATGTAGAGGGGTCTTGAAACTTGGACAGTTTTGCGGTAGAGGAGTGGACCCGGTAGAAGACCATGTTTATAAATAATGGGGCCCCTATTCTTGTCTTTTACAAGATTCTTCACAAACACTGATCTCTCTTTTTGTCTCCACGAGCCTACTCCATTGCAAAACTACTCGTCCGTGAACTAGCTTCTGTTTCCGTGAACCATCCCTCGTTCTCACTTGCCTCCACCCATGGACCAATCTCTTAGCTACGAACTAAAACCATTAATCAATTAAAAATTAAGCCCCGACGGGCTGCGTAGGAAATCACTACGCGGTTTCGGATGGTCCGCGGACTGGAATAATCTAGACTTTGAAATTTCTTAAGTCTTCCAAACTTAAACATTTAAATCTAGGATTGAGATTCCACAGAGCATCTTGGTTTGCGGCTTGCTGGCCCATGCTCCGTGAGCCAGAGTGTCGTGGACTTTCTCCACATAGGGCTGGTTCGCGAGATGCAGTCGTCATGAACTAGCCCTTTTGAGGCCAGCCTATGGATTTTTTCATGAAGGCTCTTTGAGATAATCCTTTTTCAAATACTTGGTATTTTGTCAAAATTATTTTATTTTGGACTAACCATTTTCCTAGTTTTATAATGCAGGGAGAAAATATGGTTCCCCCGGGACCTGCACCCAGGCCTGCTACTGAGCCTCTTCTGATTGTTCTCTGGAGACGTCTAACTATGATCCATAGAGCTGAGGGCATCAAAGAGGACCCCAGACAACCGATCATTCCTGACGATGGTGTCTTTAAGGACTTACTCACTCCCGAACTTCTGGGATATCCGTTAAATAATCGTCTTCCGATTTATGGTTTCGTCCTTCAAGGCAACGTCCATATCCCCCCTGTCTTCTTAGGGCTTTCGCCCCCTTGTTTGGAAGCATCGCCGAAGTGCGCTCAAGTGAACCTCACCCAGTCAGGAGAGATGATCTCTGATTCTGATCTGAAATACACTTTCATTTTGAGAGGCTCCTTCTAGACTCAAAGTGATCGGTACACTTAGGGATTCTCCCAAGATGTTGTCCTAAGGAGTTACCCCTCCTTGATCAACCTTGCTCGAGTGGATCCTGATGCGGGATAGATCCCCAGGTGGGATCTTCAGTCTGGTGGGATCTTCTCAAATGACTGGCCTGGGCCTTCTCCGTACATTATCATTGCTGGGAATTTGCCGATTCACTGGAAGCAGTAAATCTATACTCCGCAGTGTGGGCTTCCTAGTTTTCTATTTACCCACCATATTTGATCCATCCTGACTTTCTCAGTCGCTGGTGTTCGAGCACTAACACTTTCCACCTCTCCCATGGTGAAGTTAGTATTAGTTTATGGGACATCTACCAACTAGGAGGTCTTCCAATCATTGTGGAGATGTATGACGAGTTTCTACCCACTCCTGACACACGGGACAATGTCGAATGGGTGCCTTCATTGGTGAGGGACCTGCTAGTTATGGTGGAGTAGTCTCTGGGTCGGCCCTTGAGCACCCGCTCTCTTATTCCATATAGCACCAGGATTGGGTTATTTCTGGAGGCCACCGGTCCTGTGCTGAAGGTCAAGCACCCCAGGTGTCACCCTTATCAACAATCACGAACTATCTTAGGTTCCTACTGGGCGGTTCTGGAGGTGGGCGACTATATTTCATGTGGTTATGAGGTGCGCCACAGTGTGCCGCCTATGATCAGGCCGGCAGGTCATTTCACCATGTTTTTGAGCGGGTTGTTATTCCCATCTCAGGATGTCAACCCAGGTTTCAGGGCTTGCACCCTGATGATGGCAGCTGATCTGGCGGGAGGCCACCCGGCGAATCTCGTCGTGACAACTTTGGCTCGTATTTATGAATTACAAAGCCACATGCAGGAGGGAGAGTCTCCCTATCATTTGAGTGGGACATTTAAATTCTTATATGGCTCGGTAGCGGATCATTGTCGCTGTTATGAATATCGTCATAACACAGTCATTCTGCTTCCTACTCTTCGGCCTACCTTGCATAATATAGATAGAGTTTGTCTGAAGTCCCTCAGCTCTGATGATGTCGTCAAGCTTCTGAGTGACTTTTTCCATTTCTCCTTCACTCCCTACCTCACTCATTCTGGCGTCGTGGTTGACGACCGCAGGGGGAGCTTAGAAGAGAATTCTTACAGGATTTCACTACAGGACGGGTTTTTATCTGCACGGATTGATGGGTTTTCTCTGTGTTAGTTGTATTCCCCATATCGTTTTTCTCACCAGTTTGGATGCATGCAACTCCAGGTTTCCATTCCCCATCCTCGGGCCTGAGGACTACATCCGGCCATTCTCCGTCAATGGTGGTTGATGTTGATGCGGGAGGGATCTAGCACAAGGATTCCCTTTCCTGACATAGGAGTGGCTGCCAGCCTATCCTTGGAGTATGCGAGAATGTGGATAAAGAATTATCCAGATGGGATCTTGGGGAATGCTATCCAGAAATTTCCCAAATTGGAGATTAATACGGCTACTATGCTTACAGCACCTTCCTCATCAGCTTTGAGGGAGAACCAATTGATGGATCGCAGGTCGAAGCGGCTCAGGGGATCTTCCTCTTCCGACCCCTCTGTGGCCGAAGTTTAGACAGATCCAATTCGTTTGGATGTAAACGTGGATGACCCCATGACTTTGGGCTCCCATGAGGTAATTCCCGAAGCTCCTCAGGTCGATACTAGACTTACCAGATCAACTCCTAAGATTGAGCCAGGGCTAGAAGCTCCTGACCCTCCAGTCTCAGAGCCATCTTCTAGTGTGTACATGTCGGTGCTGACCATAATGCCAGACATCATTCCTGTGTTATCTAGATAGGATAACAAAGATCCTCATGTCATGGAGGACCACCGAGTAGTGCATAGGTGGGCCTGGCCTCGGATCTGTAAGAGTGTTGCTGAAACTCCTCTGGCTGAGATGGAGACTAAAAATGATTCCCTTCGGCAACTCTTTCTATGTTTGGGGTCAGGTGGATTCGACTATCGGCAACTTCATTTTCTTGCCTAACAGGTTGTCATTGCCCATGGAGAGGTTTCCGCTAGTGAACACAACCTTTCTCACCTTGCTGCCTCTCATTGTGAGACCCGAGCTTTTGAGGAAGCTATGATGAAGCTCCATCATCTTATAGCACTAGAGGTGAGCTCTCAAGATCAGGAGACTGCCCTATCTACCAAGCTACATGAATGCGAAGCTCAAGTAGTGATGCTATGGGATTAGTTATCATCTTTGGCTGGTGACCTTGAAGCTACCAGGAAAGGAATCAACGATCTCTAAATGACGGTGAGGCATACTCGTTTGGTGGTCGAAGTTGAGGCCAGGGAGAAGGTCGTGCTAGAGAAAAATTGTAATAACCTTCATCGCACAGTTTCCAATCTGATGGAGAGAGTGAACCATGCTCCTTTTTGATTTCCAGATCTATTCCTGTACACTATGTTTTAGCTCTTTTACTGCAGCGAAGGAGACACTCCCGCTTGTGGACGTCCTCCCTTTTTGTCAAAGGGAATACAATCTGTTGTCAATCATTCCTTGAAATAAAATTTGATTTTTACTGGAATGACTGTTGTATAAATAACAACTCACTGCATCAGAATTAATCATCGTTCAAGAAAATGATAAAATATAGGCGAGCTCTAATTTTTTCCTAGACCATGGGATCCAGTGAGCATAGTTTGATTATTGCTAGGATTTCATAGAAAATCCCACAAACTTTTTTGTATTTTCTATCAATACCCTAATTTTTCCTAGGCCCATTTGGTGTGGACCTAGCGGGTATGGCTCGACTTTTTCTTAGGTTTCCCTTTTCGGGTTTTTGGCTTAATAAGCTTTGCGCCTCTTTTTGTGAGCGGTTTAAAGTCCTGCTGACAAGACTGTCATTACTGATGTTTTAGGTTGAAAAACCTTGACCAGATATGGTGGGACGAGGACCCCGAAGAGATTTGGTTGATTAAAATATATCTCAATACCTTTCAAATGCACGTTGGGGGAACATGTTTAGATTTGAACATGTATGGCATGTCACAAGGAATTAGAGCTATATCTGTGTGCAGAGGTAGGAAATCATTTCCTAAGGAAGAATTGCATTTGTTAGATGGGAAAGGGGTAATAAATATGCAGATCCACTGAGGGCATGGTATGCATAGTCGTGTAAAGGTTTCCTTAAGTCAATGACTATCCATTTCTGACGGCCTGAGGACTTCATGGAAGTCCGGATTGTGGAAACCACCATGGGTGGCTTGGAAAGGGTATGTGACATCTGAAAGGGTTTTCAAACATATGTATTAATTTGGAGTGTGGACGAAGGGTCCGTGTCCTACACATTTAGCTAGCGTGAAGGATGGTTGGAGCTTGGTTCAGTTTAAAGTCATGCAGCTGGGTAATTTCTTAAAATGGAACGTCTTCTCTTGGTTCTCGGTAATCTCATCAGAGACATTCCACCATATCCAGGCAGGTTTTGTGAAAGAGGTTGGTAAATTGCAGATTAGAGGGTTTTCGAATCCCAGGATGGATATGGGTCTCAAAGGCCAAGTGGCATATGGAGAGAGGCATTGCCTAAGGAAATCATGCCTTTGGTAGATGGGAAAGGGGTGATCAATATGCAGAGCCGCTGAGGGCATGGTATGCATATTCATGCAAAGGTGTCCTTAGGTCAATGATTGTATTCTCCTGATAGCCGGGAAACATCAGGGAAGTTGAGATTCTGAACCTCCAGGGGTGGTTTACAAGGATTTGGCTCTTTCTCGGTATAGATTGCAATTCATTAGGAGAGGGTGCCTGGATATGAGAGAAAAATCTAGGCTAAATTTCTCGGGAATGGGTAAAGTCATCCCTTCTCACGCTGGTGTGAGATGGTGGTTTCTGTAGGCCTGGCCCGTGCATTGATGGAAGGAGGAAAACCTCTATTCCTGACCGAACCCATGACATGTTTCAACCATGCAGTTTAACGTCATGATGCAAGGAAAAAGGGCATTTTTATTATTACTAAATCCATGTATTTTAACGTCATGCAGCAAGGATGGCTTTCGTACAGTTTAACGTCATGCATTAAAGACGAGGATCATTATTAAAGATATTGTGCAGTTTAACATCGTGCAGTGAGGATGAGGGCATTTTTAAATCCATGAAAAAATCTTGTAGTTGGATGCATTTCCCTGGTTGTTTAATTCTTGGTCTTCGCAGCTTCACGCCAAGTGGCAAAGACATGCTCCGTGCAGTTTTAGTGTCATGCTGTAAGGACGTTTTTAAAAAGGCCACTCTTGATTAGAATGTAACTGGGCTCGAATATCTCTGCATGTCCAAGATGTGTAGAAGGATTGATTGTGTAAATCATGGTCCCAAGGCTTCTTGGATTAGGAGAAATGATATGGGGGCTCTGAGGCTAGTAAGCATATGGGTCTAGGAAGAGCATCACCTGAGGAAATATTACCTTTGGTAGATGGGCCAGGGGATATCAATATGCAGAGCCACTGAGGAAATGGTATGCATAATCATGAAAAGGTGTCCATGGGTCGATGACATTCCACTTCTGATGGCCATGAATTATTATTAGAATCCGCAATTTTCCAGGCCATGAAGTCTGTCATTTGGTAAGGAAATATCTGGACATGTCGGGGATGTTCGTCCCTAGTTGTTGTTAAATCTTGGGGAGTTCCCTGCACTGATTTATCTTGCTCATGGGGGTGTACCTTTACTCCATGCAGTTTAACATCATGTGGTAAGTAAAAAGTACTCTTAGTTTAACGGTCATAGAGTTCGGACCATGGGGTGACTATTTCTACAATCACCCAGAGGGAAATTGATTTGGGATGCTCTGGTATACTCTGAACAAGTGTGAGGGAATGTGGGTGTAAATTGTAACTCTGGGGTTTCCCGGATCAGTAGATATGGTATAGGGCTCTGAGGCCGGTAAGAATACAGAGATAGGAAGAGTATCTCATTAGGAAATATTTCCATTGGTAGATGGCCAGGGGGATATCAATATGTAGAGCCACTGAGGGCATGGTATGCATAGTCATTCAAAGGTGTCCACGGGTTGATAACTTTATACTTCTGATGGCCATGGATGATTATGAAAATCCTGGATTGCTCATAGCACAGAGTTCGTCATATGGGGATAATGGTGTCCAAGCACACATGGAACATCTTTAACGTAATTGCCCATTGAGTCAAAGTAGCCTAGCCCTGGCATGATGTTTGTAGATGCAGATCCTCATGTGAACCACGGGCGGATACATAGGTTATCTAGGTAGGGATTCCCCGGCAATGTTTGGATGTGAGAGGGGCACGAACTTGTAAACCACTTCTCCATAAATTTTTGGATTGGGAGATAAGATAGGGGGGATCTGATGCCGGTAAGTGTATGGAGATAGGAAGATAATCACCTAAGGAAATCTTTCCTTTGGTTGATGGGTCAGGGAATATCAATATGCAGAGCCACTGAGGGAATGGGATGCATAGTCATACAATGTTGTACACGGGTCGATAACTTTCCACTTCTGATGGCCATGGATGATTATGAAAATCCGGGATTGCTCATAGCACAGAGTTCGGCATATGGTGTAATGGTCTCCAAGCATACATGGAACATATTTACCGCAATTTCCCATTGAGTCAAAGCAGCCTATCCCTGTCTTGATGTTTGTAGATGCATATCGTCATGTGAACCACGGGCTGATCCACAGGCTAACGAGGTAGGGATACCCCGACAACATTTGGATGTGAGAGGGGCATGAACTTGTAAACCACTTCTCCATAAATTTTTGGATCGAGAGATATGATATGAGGTATTTGAGGTCGGTAAGCTTACGGAGATAGTAAGAGTATCGCCTGAGGAAATATTTCCTTTGGTAGATGGGCTGGGGGCTATCAAAATGCCGAGCCCTGAGGGCATGGTATGCATAGTCATACAAAGGTGTCCACTGGTCGATAAATTTACACTTCCGATGGCCATGGGTGGTTATGAAGAACTGTAATTATTCGGGTCACGGAGTCTAATGTATAGAGGGGATACATCCAAATGCGCAAGGATTATTCAGATCCAGTTTTTCCGTATATCTTGGGTGGGTCATGACGAAGTCCGTGAAGTATAACGACCCATACTTTACATACATGGTTATTACTTCAAAATTGAAGCATAATTATTACATCATATAACAAAACCATGAAAGGATCATATAGGTATAGTGTCTTTAGAAACTGGGTAACATAAACAACTGGTTCAAAAATCATCTACGTTGTCTCTATTTTATTTCATCATATCTAGAGTTCCTTTTTGGAATATCCTACTTAATATCCTTTTTCCTGACCTGGGGAAATGAAAACATACAAAAGGGTGAGCTCAAATGCTCAGTAAGGGTAAACAAAATAAATATCAAAATATCATATTCATAAGATCATAAAATTTTGAAAAATATTATCCTGCTAAAGAGATCATAACATGGGATAATTCCTCAAAGTGAAATGTAATCCCAATAATCATAACTTAAAACATGAATCTTTGTGGCATACACACATAATCATTGAAAATCATTTCTTAGTAGTCAATACTCATTTCCAAGACTATCTTAGTGGACAAAGTCCTTTTCTGAACTGAGTTCACTCCTCATTTCAGTCCTGTTTCACTGAACCGGTTTAACCTGCCGTTCCAGCCATGTCTATCTCATGAGATATAAATCATTACACAATGCATTGGAGGGAGATATAGGTCCCACCCATCTCATAATGACACCATTATTATGTGTGCAAAAAAATCATAAACCATACATCATAGTATAACCCATGTAATAAAAATGGGATTCTTAAACATCACGTCATCATAACATTATCCATAAAAGGATATCGTAAAAATAATTCCATCATAACATAATCAAATCAATGTAAAAATAGGGATATAAACAGAACCCTATATTATCTTAGATGGAAAATAATTATGATAAAACACTTGAACTCCATTCTTGAAGAAAAAATCCTTTCTACTTCAAAAACATTTTCCTTTCTTAACATGTCATATAATTTTGAACTAAAAGAAGTTGATTAAAAATAAACTTGAAAACCTATAAAGGAAGATTCATGGAAATAATTTTATAAAAATCCATTCATTCCTTAAAAGTTAAAAAAAAATTCCCGTACTTTGGCCGGAAAAGTCAAAAAGGACCATGTATGAAAAACGACAAAAGATTCCTTTAATATCTTTTACTAAAAACTCACCGAAGGGTAAAATTGGATTTAAACAATTTTAGGAGGATATAAATAATATTACATATTGAGGAAACATGTATGTAGATGATAAATATTCCCCAGTAAATTCTAAAGTATAAACAATCTCGGATAAATATTGAGATTGCGAGATTGTCCCTTACCTCAGGTCTGATTTGCTTCGTAAGTGTCCGAACCTCCTGTATAATGATTTAATGATGTCATTGACTTCTTCCAGAATCATACATATTTTTATGATATCATATATGGTCATATTCTTAGCATCTTATTAGTAATATCTCATTGCTACTTGTTATTCAGGTGTTTATTGCTTTATGTTCGTATGTGTGTTTTGTCGAATACATTCTTATTACTCTTTTTAGGTTATAGACACATCATTTCCAGAATGGTATTAGTGTAATATATTTCATATTTATTCATTCAATTAATTTATATAATCATTATGCAATGATGATCATGTAGAACGAGTCGCATCACATCGTGGAGATGGTATTCCGTACGTACGCACGAGCGATGATATCGTTCCCATGATTGTGGAATTGTATTGGAGTGTATGTATACTATTTCAGAATCAATATCACATTAAAATAATCATATATAGTCATTATTTACACCATTATACCCATCCTAGTAAGGTGGTGGTGGAAAATAGATTACACCACGGCGTGGAGACGGTATTCCGTACGTACGCACGCGCGGTGATTTCGTTTCCCGTAGGATGGATAGATGGTGAAATAGGGTTGTTTGGTACTTATAATAAAATATCAGTATATTAGTGATACTGATTTTATTACTTCATAATGTAACAACTAAAGAATAAGAAGTATAAGAAGAAATAAAGTTGAACGAATCGGTAACGGACATTACCTCTTCTTTGAAGCGCCTCTTTGAGACCTCCACTTAGGGCACTAAAATTGGTCTTTGAAGTAGACCAGGACCTCTAGGATGTTTCTAGGGAAGTTGGGAAGTGAAATGAGTAGGGGTTGGCCGAGCTTGAAGGCTCAAATTGGTGTGATGAGGAGAGGGAGGAGGTGTCCTTTTATAAGGGAGGAGAGGGGCACCTTTGAAATATAAGAAATATTAGTTTATATTAAATCCCAACCCCACTTAAAAACTTCCAAAATGACTCATATCCGAATATTAGATGAGCTAGGGTTGTAATATAATCAACCAATAAAATTTATACATGTTAGGAATTTATTTTAAACATTATCATCTTCATTTGTCCTTATTTATCAATTTAATTTTATTTGTGGTAATAATATTCTAAATTTTAAATTATTATAAATAATTACATATGTGTTGTTAATTTTACATAATTTGACACTTTATGACATTTTAGACCATAAAAATTTTAATTTATAATTTTTAAATATTTATGTGATTTTTAAACAATTTTATAATATGTTATTTTTATAAAATAACAATAGTGTCAATTTTGACACTATTCATTTATTTGTATTTAAATAAAATATATACAGAAGATATGTTCAAACTAAAAGCTTTAATAGATTCATAAAATGTCATATGTATCATGAAAAGTAGTGGAGAACATTAAATAGTTCATATAACATTTATTTTAATATTTTTAAAACCATTTATTTGATATTTTAATTAATAAAATAATTTCAACATCACTATTATGTCATAATTATTGATACTTATTTAATCCCTAAAAATTCTAAACAAATTCATATTATGTAGATAATTGTATTATCGTTCTGGAGACTATTCATGTTCGAAGGTTCATTAAGTTTATCAAAAAATTAAAATTATTATACTTATAAGATTTAAGAAAGTGACTTGTTGTCACTTTCTTTGGTTTTAATAATAATTAAATTATTTTCATGGAACAAAGTCCATTAAATGAATCTAATCCTACCCTTAAGTGATATGGGTAGACCTTTAGTCATCCAATAGGATTTCTCAGGTGTTAGTTTAATTTTATAATCTTATATTTACCCTTAATTACCTGATTTACCTTTAACTACAGTAAATAAAATTTACCGTAGTTACTATTCATAATGCCCAAAAATAAAAAGTAGTCTATTAACATAATTTGGACCCACTAATTCAAAATATGGAATCCATTTTTCAAAATTCAAAACACATAGGTTTCAGTAATTAATTTAAAATTAATCTCGTTGTTAAGAAAACGGGTTTTAGAAGTTAAAACATTGCCAAAGATTAAAATGTTTTTACCTATGAATTCAATGTGAAATTAATGCTAATGACATACATTATATTAAACGGTAAAAATATATTATATTTAAACTTTAAAATCATTCAATATTATAATTTAACCATATAAATTATCTCAATGAAAAAAGTTGTTTTTAATTAAAAATTAGCATATTTTTACTATTCATCAAAATATGAAAGTTATCTAAAAATATCAAAAATTTCTCCAAAGTAAATTTTTATATCCTGATTACAAATAAGAATTTTATTCTGTCAAATTTAACTTATAAACATGGAAAAACTAGATTTAATGTCGGTGCGCCATCAAAAGGCGGCAAAACTGCATTTTTTTGAAAAATAATTATTTTACCCGAAAAATTTATTTTGTTCTCTTACCATGTTTTAGAAAATGTGTAAGATGAATAATAATGTTATAAAATTCAAAATGTAGTTAATACTATTCATAATGGCTAGTCTATCAGAACATATCGTTGTTCAGTGAAACCTGGTATTGCGTACTACACACGCTATCGAGGAAGGTCGTGATTGCATGTAATGCAATCCAAGTCAGTATTGTGTGTTGTGAAAGATTCCTTTGGTGTTGCGTATAACATAAGACATAAAAAAAATTCCTCATAAAATCTCATGGTGATACATTCTACCCCCCTTAAAATGAATTTCGCCCTCGAAATCCGTCACTTCATTACAAACAGATGAGCATACATCTCCCTCATCATATCCTCAAGTTCCCATGTAGCTTCTTCTAATTTATGGTTCCTCCATAATACATCCCTGTCAGGATATGAGTAGGTACAGGCGGCTCTGGCACAGATGTACCTAGGGGTAAAACACGAAAACACCGCTTTGAGCAAGACTCAAATGGGAACTGGTGCACGACAACGGGCGTTGCTGCACTCTTGGTTACGACACACCCGGGGGATATGCTTAGGATAATTCTCATTTTCTTTAGAAAACTATATGAAGGTTTATGAGTATATTCTTCCTCAAAGAAAACATTTTTATGATTATGGATTATATCCATAAATAGTTCAATTTATGTTAAGTATTTTATAAGTATGGAATTATGTATTTTGATTCATAAAAAAATCTAGTTTATGCCATTGTTTAGAAATGGCGCCTAGTGGAAGGAATGGAAACTGTATCAATGCATGCACTCCGTGTAGGGATTTCCCTCCTGCTCAAGATAATTATTGTGGATCTGGAGATACAACTGGTGCTGGTCAACTTATCACCATACTGGGACGACTCACTCAGGCTATGAATAACAACCTTACTCCTATGGAGCACCCTGATCCGCAACGTGGAGGATCAATGTTAGGCCGCTTCATGAGGCAACAACCACCAACATTCAATGGAATTACAAATCCCTTAGTAGCTGAGCAATGGATAAATTCCTTAGAGAAAATATTCCATACCTTGGGGAGTAGTGAAAGGGAAAAGGTTATCATGGCAGTTTACCGCCTCATTGGAGATGCTGATCAATGGTGGTCATTGATTCAAAATACAAAGGAAGATGAAGAAGTATCAAGTATGGAAATGAGAGAGTTCGGAGATATTTTCATATAAAAATACTTTCCTCGTGACCATCGAGCAGATATGGAAAGGCAATTTCTGAGTCTGAGACAAAAGGAGGATGAGAATGTCACAAAGTATGAGGCCAACTTTACAAGGATAACGAGGTATGTTGCATATTATATATGTAACCCAAGAAGTAAGATTGATCATTTCTTTGATGGGTTAAAACCATTTCTTCGTCGAGCTTTAGTATCAAAATACTTCTCATCGTACGAAGATATTGTCCCGTGTGCAATCAAGACAGAAAAGGAATTCTCTAAGTCTTATGACAACAAAGTAAAGCAAGAGAAGAAGAGAATGGTGGAACAAGAGACAGATTAAGGGAAAAAGGGAAAGAGGGATTTTCCATTATGTGATAATTGTGGGAACAATCACGCCGGTTCTTGACTAAAAGGAATTGGAGTTTGTTATAAATGTGGAGAAAAAGGTCACCGGGCTTGTGATTGCAAGGGAAAGAAAGAGGCTATCAATGTTGAATGCTACAATTGTAGGGAAATGGGGCATTATGGAAATGAATGTCCTAAGCGTCAGGGAAACTTACCTCAGAAAAGGCCATGGGATCAAGGAAAATCTTGTGTTGTTACTACAATTGAAGTAGAATAATTAATGTATTGGTGCTTTTGGACTCAAGGATTATATTCTGGTTATAAGAATAATGTGATATATATAAGGATTGTACTGCAATACTTGTTCTTTTCATTAAGTTTTTAATATGATGAAGGTAATCATATTTTTAGTATGTGACAATAAGAGAAACATTACTTTGTTTGGGGAATTTGATTAATTGATTTTGGAATTAAGAGACCTTTTAGAGAATGTCTGGAAAGAGGTATTTTGGATAACTATAAAGGTTGGGATGGATTAAGTTGAACATTGAATAGTATTGTTTACGGTTAAAACATTTCTGAAGATTATTTTTGGAATATTATAATACTATATTTTTAGGAAAAGGACAACCTGTAGGGTGGGGCATAACCCGTCGCGTCGGAAAAAGCTGCAGGAATCGAACCCACATCCATAGTGCGACATGCCTTTATTACATACCACTAGCCTACAGGAAGTCCCAGGTTATTACAAAAAGTTTTCCTAATCTAAATGGTATGTGTTAATATTTGTAACCTTATACAATTATTATAAATAGAATATTTTCGAGTTCTATTACCTTTTAGAGTGAAATATGGGTTTGTGGTAAAAATTTATTAAATAATGAAAGTCTACATGACCTGTATGTATATCCCCTTACTTTCTTAGCAAATCTCCTAAATAAATTCCTCAACTTTATAAAAGGTAACTTAAAATAAAAACGTTGTCGGTTAACTTTTCCAACTAGGGATTCAATGACCGTTTAACCAATCACATGTTTGTGATTTTCTTATGGTTAACTTTCTCCTAATCTAGTTTTCTATAATTCTCCATCAAACCTTGATGGTTTTTTTTCTTCCATATCCATATTTTCATAGAATCCTAGTATGGGCTATCTCGGGTGACCTTTGTACTTATCTTTCTTTCTTTTAAAGTTATATTTTTATTAACCTTATTTTCGATGTGGGTTTTCCAAAAAGGTATTTTCTATTTTCAACCTTTTATTTTCAAAGAAAAATTTCAAATTGTGAGGATGAAATTTATTGAAGGAGGGGAGAATGTAACACCCCGATCTTCCACGATACGCTTCTCGTTCAATAATGCAATAGCTTGCATTGTACGAAAGTTCGAGATTCTAACACACCGCGACCAATCAGAGTAGCAGTTATGATTAGTAATACCCACTTTTTGAAATTATATAAATTTTATATTTCAAAATGGACTTCATTTTTGGATTTGGAATATCAAAATTAGCCTATATTGAATTTTTGGTATTTTTCTGAGAACATCCAATTTTTTATGAATAGTGAAAAATACTTAAAAACAACTTTTTTAATCAAAATAATTTGTAGTGATAAATTATACTATTTAGTGGTTTTAAAGTATAATTAGAATATATTTTTACCATTTTATCCAATGGTGGTCATTATAATTAATTTCACTTTGAAATTGGACATAAACAATTGTCAATCTTTTGATATATATTGTTTCTTAAAAAAACACTATTTGTTGTGACAGTGGGAATTACTTATAAAATTAATTAATGAAACATATATGTTTGGAATTTTGTAAAATAGACATCATTTATGAATTCGTAATATCAATTATAGCTTAGGGTGAAATTTTGGCATTGTTCTGAAAAACATCAATTTTTGATGAATAGTGAAACCACTAAGTGGTAGTTAAAAACTGATTTTTCGTTTAAATGAAACATTACCACTTCTGTGATTTGATTTTCAAAAATCCGACATACATGGTTGTCATTAGGAAGTAAAATTTGGTTCAATGGGATTAAAATAATTTTTTGGTGAATAGTAACTTTTAAGTTTAATTAATCGCAATTAATGGTAATTAGTGAAATTTAAGGTAAAAATGATATTATAAAAATATGAAAATACCTTTACACTTGTCCTAACCCTATTGGATGTGTCATGGCCGACCAATAAAATCCGTGGGTCAACTTGGGGACCCCATGGATCCACTTGTTAGGAAAATGATATAAATAACTTTTATTTAAAGTTAAAATAAAAATGTCACAAACATAAGTTGTTTTACTAAAACAATTTTTAAATGGGGTTATACAAGTCATATTTTTTAATATAAATATTCATTAGAAATCTAAAAATATTTCCTACATCATTATATTTTTTTTAAAATTTTTAGACATTAAATAAATTAAATTATTTATGACACCATAGTGATGCAGCAATTACCTCATTAATTAATGATTTTAATAAAATGGAAAGATAATGTAAACTCTAATACTTAAACATGTCCAAAGCCTATTGTATGGGTGTATTTCGAACCCTTATCACCTTATCCTAGAAATATATCATTGTGGGACCTTTAGAATCCGAAAATCATTGTATAATAAAATAACATTTCATTACTTTCCATAAGTGATCCTCCTCTCCACTTATAAAAGGCCCCCACCACTCCCATCTTATTCACACTTTCGAGCCATTTGACTCGGCCACCCTCTGCCCAAATACTATCCCAACTTCCCTCTCTTACTCCTAGAAGCCTCATTTTGGGCATAACGCTTCCCAAGGAAGCCTTTGGCTCAAATCAAAAATAGTTACCCGATTTTAAGCTAATGTCTTCTCTAATGTTGTTTTGTTTTATTTTGCTTCTCCAACCCCCTAAACTCTTTTTATTCTTTTCTATTGTAACAAAAAAAGTATCATCAATATACTAGGATGTTTGTATGATATTTATTTGATTTACACTTACACACCCCTTCGTCTAATGGTTAAGGAACATATTGTTTCTGTGGATGGCGAATTTCTGCCTCACGAAACGATGATTGTTCAAAACCCATGTAATAGCTTAAAAGGTGGCCATTAAGATGTCACTATATTTATATATGATATATAATATCTTTATGTTTTACTTAAGATTCTGTATTTTTCATTTATGGCATACCTTTATGGTTTCTATTATGGGTAAACACGATATTTTCATTTTAGGAAGTGCAGACTACCGCCCCCTCAATGTGATTTTAATCGTTAATGCCATATGTGGGATGTATAAAGGATGGAGTAAATGATATTATACATTATATTATACTGGAATTATAGTATAACTTTATATAATTATAATTTCATTCCACTAAATATGAAATAGAAATGAAAGGTGCGTTCATGCGTACGTATGGCTTACCGTCTCCATGAACAATGCATTTCATTTCTTACCTCTAAATGTTACGTAATATTATTAATGAATGTATATAATAGATATATATGATATATATGATATCTAAATCATGAATATAATTCTGGATATAATGGATATTTTACCACATGAACAACTTGTAATTATAAGAAGGTTACTTTTGACTCAAGTACCAAAGATCGACAAAATGACCGTTATTAACTTAAATAATTACATAATGTTCATAACATGGTAATAAGTTATATAAAAAGAATAATGAACATGTAAAAGGTTCTTAATCAAAAAGATATTAACTCTAGTTTATTATTCTGGAGGTTAAAGAACGATCGAGTCAAGTCGGACACGAGGTAAGGGTTAATTCTACAACCTCTTCATTATCCATGGTTGTTTATATGTAGTTATCTACTGGGACCTCTTTATCAGCCACATCCATGTTTCATAAAAATGTCTTTCAAAACATTTTTACTATATATTAGACAATGGTTTTAATACATTTATACCCTTATTTTACCTTATACTTTTTTGAAAGGAGTCTTTCCATCATTTTCAAAACAAATCAGAATATATGAGTTGTAAGGGAATTTCTTAACCCAATTTCCATTCTTTGGGTTAATATCCTACTTTCAAATTATTTCATGATATTATTATTTACTATCTTGTATTTGTACTTTCATTATGTGTACTTATAGTGAATACACATAATAGATCTATTTTATTTTAAAAATGATCTTTGTAAGGACTTCGTCTCAATCTCCTTTCATTGAGGCGTATTTGGTTTTATACACAACGTTCATTTATACGGTGTATAAACCTATTTGAATTTTAAATTTTATTCAAAAAGGAATCTTTTCATATGAATCATTTTACTAAACGACAAAAAGGAATGTTTTTCTTGTTGTACGTATGTGGCGACAACGACTTCTCCACCCCCGTGACCATTATTTGAGTTTCGGCTTCCTCTACAAGCCATAACTTTTTCTTAAAATGAAAAATAAATACAAAGTTTTAATTTTCTTTTATTTTGGTATTGAAAATGATTTTTAAAGTGTTTTTATTATTTCAATATGTTGTATTGATATCTAGTGATTGAAATGTGGAAATGTTATGTTTCCTTTATGCATGTTTTATGTGATACAATTATGTTATGGTTTATGATATGTTTAAACCTATTCATATGAGGAATGCATTGGACTTAATAAGTGACGGGTGGAGCCCGCTATAGCTCCTCGTTGCATTGGTAGGTCTCATGAGACAAACTAGTGTCTTGGCACGAGGCCTTGACAAAATCGTATTTGTGGTATTGGCACGAGGCCTTGACTACGTGGTTATGATAGTCTGGCATTATGCATTCCATCATTATGAAAGTGGTTATTGATATTGAATGGGATTATTCGACTAGTAGAATACCCATGTGAGTAAGTAAATGGAATTATTTAATTTTATTTTTTCCATATCATTCTGAAGTTCAAGTTTAAAAAGGCTTTTGTTTTAGTTATACATTGCCTTAAATGTTAATGTTTATTTATGAAAGCTTCCGCAATATTGTTATCCTTACTTAGCATCTGAGCTCACCCCATTCAATTTTTTAATATTTTCCAGGATGTGAAGAAGTATTTTATGAATGACCTGCAGGGATAGTCATAAGAGGATATGAGTGTGGAATATGGAGACTTTGTTATTGTAGTTTTTTACTTTATGATGTAATGTAACATTTATGAATGTATCTAGTGTTTGCAAGGCTACTAAACTAATCGGTATTTTGACACTTGATCTGTTGTGATCATGCCAATGTTACGAAGTAATGCGCCGACCCTGGGTAGCTGGGGTCGGGGCGTTGCAGTTGGTATCAGAGGCAATTTCGTACTAACATTGGAAGCTAGATTTAGATAAACTTTGATTAGATCACATAGCCCAAAGATAGACTTTGAGGATTAATATAGAAGAACTTCCTAGAATTTTGTTGTTGTAGAGATTTTGTGAGTTTTTCCGAGCAATACATCCCTGTCTGGATACGATCAGGTAGAGGTGGCTCTGGCACAGATGTACCTAGGGGTAAAACCCGAAAACACCGCTTTGAGCTAGACTCGAATGAGAACTGGTGCACGACAACGGGCCTTTCTGCACTCTTGGTTACGACACTCCCAGGGGATATGCTTAGGATAATTCTCATTTTCTTTAAAAACCTCTATGAAGGTTTATGAGTATATACTTCCTCAAAGAAAACATTTTTATGATTATGGATTATATCCATAAATAGTTCAATTTATGTTAAGTATTTTACAAGTATGGAATTATGTATTTTGATTCATAAACTAATCTAGTTTATGTCATTGTTTAGAAATGGCGCCTAGTGGAAAGAATGGAAACTGTATCAATGCACGCACTCCATGTAGGGATTGCCCTCCTGCTGAAGATAATTATTGTGGATCTGGAGATACAACTGGTGCTAATCAACTTATCACCATACTGGGACAACTCACTCAGGCTATGAATAACAACCTTACTCCTATGGAGCACACAGATCCGCAACATGGAGGATCAATGTTAGACCGCTTCATGAGGAAACAACCACCAACATTTAATGGAATTACAAATCCCTTAGTAGCTGAGCAATGGATAAATTCCTTACAGAAAATATTCCATACCTTGGGGAGTAGTGAAAGGGAAAAGGTTATCATGGCAGTTTACTGCCTCATTCGAGATGCTGATCAATAGTGGTCAATGATTCAAAATACAATGGAAGATGAAGAAGTATCAAGTATGGAAAGGAGAGAGTTCAGAGATCTTTTCATAGAAAAATACTTTCCTCGTGACCATCGAGCAGATATGGAAAGGCAATTTCTGAGTCTGAGACAAAAGGAGGATGAGAATGTCGTAAAGTATGAGGCAAACTTTACAAGGTGAACGAGGTATGCTGCAGATTATATACGTAACCCAAGAAGTAAGATTGATCATTTCATTGATGGGTTAAAACCATTTCTTCGTCGAGCTTTAGTATCACAATCCTTCTCATCGTACGAAGATATTGTCTCGTGTGCAATCAAGACAGAAAAGGAATTCTCTAAGTCATATGACAACAATGTAAAGCAAGAGAAAAAGAGAATGGTGGAACAAGAGACAGATAAAGGGAAAAAGGGAAAGAAGGATTTTCCATTATGTGATAATTGTGGGAACAATCACGCCGGTTCATGCCTAAAAGGAATGGTAGTTTGTTATAAATGTGGAGAAAAAGGTCACCAGGCTCGTGATTGAAAGTGAAAGAAAGAGGCTATCAATTTTCAATGCTATAATTGTAGGGAAATGGGGCATTATGGAAATGAATGTCCTAAGAGTCAGGTAAACTTACCTCAGAAAAGGCCAAGGGATCAAGGAAAATCTTATGTTGTTACTATAATTGAAGTAGAATAATTAATGTATTGGTGCTTTTGGACTCAAGGATTATATTCTGGTTATAAGAATAATGGGATACATATAAGGATTGTACTGCAGTACTTGTTCTTTTCATTAAGTTTTTAATATGATGAAGTTAATCATATTTTTAGTATGTGACAATAAAAGAAACATTACTTTGTTTGGGGAATTTGATTAATTGATTTTGGAATTAAGAGACCTTTTAGAAAAAGTCTGGAAAGAGGTATTTTGGATAACTATAAAGGTTGGGATGGATTAAGTTGAACTTTGAATAGTATTGTTTAAGGTTAAAACATTTCTAAAGATTATTTTTGGAATATTATAATACTATATTTTTCGGAAAAGGACAACCTGTAGGGTGGGGCATAACCCGTCGCGTCGGACAAAGCTGCAAGAATCGAACCCACATCCATAGTGCGACATGCCTATATTACCTACCACTAGCCTACAAGAAGTCCCTGGTTATTACAAAAAGTTTTCCTAATCCAAATGGTATGTGTTAATATTTGGAACCTTATACAATTATGATAAATAGAATATTTTCGAGTTCTATTTCCTTTTAGAGTGAAAGATGGGTTTGTGGTAAAAATTTATTAAATAATGAAAGTCTACATGACCTGTATGTATATTCCCTTACTTTCTTAGTAAATCTACTAAATAAATTCATCAACTTTATAAAAGGTAACTTAAAATAAAAACGTTGCCGGTTAACTTTTCCAACTGGGGATTCAATGACCGTTTAACCAATCACAAGTCTGTGATTTTCTTATGGTTAACTTTCTCCTAATCCAGTTTTCTACAACTCTCCATCAAACCTTGATGGTTTTTTTTCTTCCATATCCATATTTTCATAGAATCCTAGTATGGGCTATCTCGGATGACCTTTGTACTTATCTTTCTTTCTTTTAAAGTTATATTTTTATTAACCTTATTTCCGATGTGGGTTTTCCACAAAGGTATTTTCTATTTTCAACCTTTTATTTTCAAAGAAAAATTTCAAATTGCGAGGATGCAATTTATTGAAGGAGGGGAGAATGTAACACCCCGAGCTTCCACGATATGCTTCTCTTTCAATAATGAAATAGCTTGCATTGTACGCAAGTTCGAGATTCTAACACACCGCGACCAATCAAAGTAGCAGTTATGATTAGTAATACCCACTTTTTAAAATTATATAAATTTTATATTTCAAAATGGACTTCATTTTTGGATTCATAATATCAAAATTAGCCTATGTTGAATTTTTGGTATTTTTCTGAGAACATCCAATTTTTTATGAATAGTGAAAAATAATTAAAAACAACTTTATTAATGAAAATAATTTATAGTGATAAATTATACTATTTAGTTTTTTTAAAGTATAATTAGAATATATTTTTACCATTTTATCCAATGGTGGTCATTAGAATTAATTTTACTTTGAAATTGGACATAAATAATTGTCAATCTTTTGATATATATTGTTTCTTAAAAACACGCTATTTGTTGTGAAAGCGGGAATTACTTATAAAATTAATTAATGAAACTTATATGTTTAGAATTTTTAAAATTAGACATCATTTATGAATTCTGAATATCAATTATAGCTTAGGGTGAAATTTTGGCATTGTTCTGAAAAACTTCAATTTTTAATGAATAGTGAAACCACTAAGTGGTAGTTAAAAAACTGATTTTTCATTTAAATGAAACATTACAACTTCTGTGATTTGATTTTCAAAAATCCTACATACATGGTTGTAATTAGGAAGTAAAATGTGGTTCAATGGTATTAAAATAATTTTTTGGTGAATAGTAACTTTTAAGTTTAATTAATCGCGATTAAAGGTAATTAGTGAAATTTAAGGTAAAAATGATATTATAAAAATATGAAAATACCTTTACACTTTTCCTAACCCTATTGGATGTGTCATGGCCGACCAATAAAATCCATGGGTCAACTTGGGGACCCCATGGAGCCACTTTGGTAGGAAAATGACATAAATAACTTTTATTTAAAGTTAAAATAAAAATGTCACAAACATAAGTTGTTTTACTAAAAAAAATTTTAAATGGGGTTATACAAGTCATATTTTTTAGTATAAATATTCATTAGAAATATAAAACTATTTCGTACATCATGATATTTTTTAAAAATTTTTAGACATTAAATAAGTTAAATTATTTATGACACCATAATGATGTAGCAACTACCTCATTAATTAACGATTTTAATAAAATGGAAGGATAATGTAAAATCTAATACATACACTTGTACAAAGCCTATTGGATGGGTGTATTTCGAACCCTTATCACCTTAGCCTTGAAAGATATCATTGTGGGACCTTTAGAATCCGAAAATCATTGTATAATAAAATAACATTTCATTACTTTCGAAAAGTGCCCCTCCTCTCCAATTATAAAAGGCCCCACCACTCCCATCTTATTCACACTTTCAAGCCATTTGTCTCGGCCAACCTCTTCCCAAATACTCTTCCAACTTCCCTCTCTTACTCCTAGAAGCCTCACTTTGGGCAGAACTCTTCCGAAAAAAGCCTTTGGCTCAAAT
The DNA here is from genome assembly GCA_963277665.1 of Viscum album. Classification (NCBI taxonomy): domain Eukaryota; kingdom Viridiplantae; phylum Streptophyta; class Magnoliopsida; order Santalales; family Viscaceae; genus Viscum; species Viscum album. The sequence goes on from OY728130.1 coordinate 273,231,956, forward strand.
CAAAAAGAGTTACCCGATTTTAAGCTAATGTCTTCTCTAATGTTGTTTTGTTTTATTTTGCTTCTCCAACCCCTAAACTCTTTTTATTCTTTTCTATTGTAACAACAACAGTATCTTAAATATAATAGGATGTTGTTATGAGAAGTATTTGATTTACACTTACACACACCTTCGTCTAATGGTTAAGAAACATACTGTTTCTGTGGATGGCGAATTTCTGCCTCACGAAACGATGATTGTTCAACACTCATATAACACCTTAAAAGGTGGGCATTAAGATGTCACTATATTTATATATGATATATAATATTTTTATGTTGTACTTAATCTTCTGTATTTTTCATTTATGGCATACCTTTATGGTTTCTATTATGGGTAAACATGATATTTTCATTTTAGGAAGTGCGGACTACCGCCCACTCAAAGTGATTTGAATCGTTAATGTCATATGTGGGATGTATAAAGGATGGAGTAAATGGTATTATACATTATATTATACTGGAATTATAGTATAACTTTATATAATTATAATTTCATTCCATTAAATACGAAATAGAAATGAAAGTAGCGTTCATGCGTATGTACGGCCTACCGTCTCCATGAACGGTGCATTTCATTTCTTACCTCTAAATGTTACGTAATATTATGAATGAATGTATATAATGGATATATATGATATATATGATATTTAAATCATGAATATAATTCTGGATATAATGGATATTTCACCACATGAACAACTTGTAATTATAAGAAGGTTATTTTTGACTCAAGTACCAATGATCGACAAAATGACCGTTATTAACTTAAATAATTACATAATGTTCATAACATGGTAATAAGTGATATAAAAGGAATAATGAAAATGTAAAAGGTTCTTAAGAAAAAATGGATTAACTCTAGTTTATTATTCAGGAGGTTAAAGAACTATCGAGTCAAGTCGGACACGAGGTAAGGGTTAATTCTACAACCTCTTCATTATCCATGGTTGTTTATATGTATTTATCTACCGGGACCTCTTTATCAGCCACATCCATGTTTCTTAAAAATGTCTTTCAAAACATTTTTACTATATATTAGACAATGGTTTAAATACATTTATACCCTTATTTTACCTTATACGCTTTTGAAAGGAGTCTTTCCGTCATTTTCAAAACAAATCTGAATAGATGAGTTGTAAGGGAATTTCTTAACCCAATATCAATTCTTTGGGTTATTATCCTACTTTCAAATTATGTCATTATATTATTATTTACTATATTTTATTTCTACTTTATTTATGTGTACTTATAGTGAATACACATAATAGATCTATTTTATTTTAAAAATGATCTTTGTAAGGACTTCGTTTCAATCTCCTTTCATTGAGGCATATTTGGTTTTATACACAACTTTCATTTATACGGTGTATAAACCCCTTTGACTTTTACATTTATTCAAAAAGTAATCTTTTCATACGAATCATTTTACTAAACGACAAAAAGGAATGTTTTTCTTGTTGTACGTATGCGGTGACAACGACTTCTCCGCCGCCGTGACCATTATTTGAGTTTCGGCATCCTCTACAAGCCATAACTTTTTCTTAAAATGAAAAATAAATACAAAGTTTTAATTTTATTTTATTTTGGTATTGAAAATGGTTTTGAAAGTGTTTTTATTATTTCAATGTGTTGTATTGATATCTAGTGATTGAAATGTGGAAATGTTATGTTTCCTTTATGCATATTTTATGTGATACGATTATGTTATGGTTTATGATATGTTTAAACATATTCATATGAGGAATGCATTGGACTTAATAAGTGATGGGTGGAGCCCGCTATAGCTCCTCGATGCATCGGTAGGTCTCATGAGACAAACTAGTGTCTTGGCACAAGGCCTTGACAAAATCTTATTTGTGGTATTGGCACGAGCCCTTGACTACGTGGTTATGATAGTCTGGCATTATGCATTACATCATTATGAAAGTGGTTATTGATATTGCATGGGATTATTCGACTAGTAGAATACCTATGTGAGTAATTAAATGGCATTATTTAATTTTATTTTTTCCATAACATGCTGAAGTTCAAGTTTAAAAAGGCTTTTGTTTTAGTTATACATTGCCTTAAATGTTAATGTTTATTTATGAAAGCTTCCAAAATATTTTAATCCTTACTGAGCATCTGAGCTCTCCCCTTTCAATGTTTTAATATTTTCCAAGATGTGAAGAAGTATTTTATGAATGACCTGCAGGGATAGTCATAAGAGGATATGAGTGTGGACTATGGAGACTTTGTTATTGTAGTTTTTCACTTTATGATGTAATGTAACATTTATGAATGTATCTAGTGTTTCCAAGGATACTAAACTAATCCGTCTTTCGAGACTTGATCTTTTGTGATCATGCCAATGTTACGAAGTAATGCACCGACTCTGGGTAGCTGGGGTCGGGGCGTTGCATGTGCGATCCGGTTGTGATATACTTCTAGATGGTGAAAATTGTGCAACCTCTTCTCATCCAGCTGTTCCAATTCACTGAGCCATTTTTCTGATTTCTCGTGATTGGATAACTAATCACAAATGGCGACACGGAGCGAGGGCAATTGGATCTCAATAGGCAGAACCGCTTCTGTTCCGTATACTAATGAGTACGGAGTGGACCGAGTAGCGGTGCAGATTGTGGTTCGATAAGACCACAATGCATGAAGGAGTTTATCCGGCCATGATTTCTTGTCTTTTTCCACTATTTTATAGAGAATGTTGGACAAGGTCTTATTGAAAGCCTCTATCTGTCAGTTGGCTGCTGCATGGTAGTGGGAGGACTGGTTAGCCATGATACCATATTCTTGGTATAGTTTCTCCAATTCAGTAGAGCATAAGTTGGTGCCATTATCCATCAGTATGGTATGAGGGATGCCAAATCTGGTGATGATATTGGCTTTCACAAAGCTGAAAATATTTCTTGCCCCGACTTCTTTGAGGGGTAAAACATCTGCCCATTTGGAAAAGAAGTCTACTGCAGTGAGGATATACTTCAGTTGTTTGGCCATGGCGGGAGGATATGGTCCAATGATGTCCATTCCCCAGATGGAAAATGTCCAGGAGTACTTGTCCTGATGAAGTAACTTCGGGGGTTGGTGAATGAAGTTGGCATGAATCTGGCAGGAGTGGCATTTTGAGGTAAAGTGATCACAATCTCGTGCTATAGTGGGCCAGTAGTACCCAAGCCTTCGAACCTCATGGGAAAGCTTAGACCCTGACTGATGTACTCCGCATACTCCCACATGTAATTCATTTATGACAGCAATGGTTTCCTCTCCGTCAATGCATCTGAGGAGGAATCCATTAAGGCCTCATTTGTAGAGGACCTCTTGCTAACCCGTGCCGCCATATAGGACAAAGTTGGTTTCCCTTCTCCGTATTTTCTCTTGTTCAGCCATGTCTGATGGATGTTATCCCCTTTGAAGGTAGTTTTCAATGGGGTTCATCCAGCCGGTGGCAGGAGCATATGGCTCAAGTACAGGACTGACTTCGTTGATTTCTTCTATCTTAGTCTGGGAAAATGGAAAGGCCATTCGATGATGAGCAATATTGATAGTTTTTTCATCCCAGTCTGGATCATCTAGGGTTGTGGCCACATTAGCTAATGCATCGGCCTAGGAATTCTAAGATTGTCGAATATAGGTCAATGTTGGTTCTATATAGAATTATACCCTTAACCCTCATACATGGTCAAACTGAGGAATTAGCTCCTCCTTTTTAATAGCATAGTTACCATTGACTTGCTTGATGACCAGTTTCGAGTAATCTTTTACTTTAAGGTGTTGTACTTGTTCCTAGAGTGCGAGCTCTAGGCCTACAATGAGGGCTTGATACTCCACTTCATAGATCGTACATCCTTCTGTCAGGAGGAAGGAATATGGAAAGACTGCCTTTTCTGGGGACATAAGTATGATCCCCAGCCCCACTTTGTTAAATTTGGGATCCTCCATCCTCTACCTCGTTGGGCTCTGGGATGTGCCATCGAAGTACATCTCCCATGTTGGGAACTCCTCTTGAACCAAGAAGATTTCTTCATTAGGTAGCTCGATGTCTGGTGTGGTGGTCCCTATCAAGGGGTGATCTGCCAGAAAATCTGATACTGCCTGGCCTAAGATGGATTTATGAGGCACAAACCGGATGTCAAACTGTTGCAGGATGACTGCCCATTGGGATTGGTTTCTGTTCAGCATCAAGCAGTTGAGGATGTACTTGAGTAAGTTACTACGCGAGACAAAATGGACTTCATGATGCTGTAGATAATGTCACAGTTTTTGAACTACGAAGAACAAGTACAGACAACTCTTCTCGATGTTTTAGTATCGAGTTTCAGCATCGATCATGGTTCGGATGAGGTAATAGAGACTATTTTCACTACCGGCGTCATTTTTTTGTGCGAGGAAGGCTCCCAGTGGCTGCTCTAGGGCCATCACGTATAGGATAAGAGGTCTTCCTTTGACCGGGGGCATGAGAACTGGTGGGATTAAGAGGTATTTCTTTAGGTTGTTGAATGCCTCTTGGCAGTCATCTGTCCATTGGTACATAACCCCCTTTTTCATTAACCTGGTGAAGGGAAAACATTTACCCGCCAGGTTGGCTATGAACCGCCTAATGTAGGCCATGTGTCCTTAGAATCCTCTCAACTCAGTGAGATTGTGGGGAGATGGTAAACCAAGGATATCCTTTGTCTTTTCAGGATCAACTTAGATTCCATTATGGTGCATGACAAATTCAAGTAATTTCCCTAAGGTAACCTTGAAGGTGCATTTCAAGGGGTTTATCTTCATGCTATATTGTCGAAGTTTGTTGAAGACAGTTTCAAGGTTTGACAAGTAATTTGAGCACTATCATGATTTGACCACCAAGTCATCCATGTAGCATTCAACGGATCTCCCTAGGAATGGTTTAAAGATACAATGCATGTCGCATTTATATGTTGCGCCAGTGTTCTTGAGACCAAATGGCATGACCCTGTAACAGAATACTCCTTGAGGGGCCCTGAAGGCAGTGGCTTCTTCATCTTCTTGGGCCATCCTGATTTGATTATACCAAGAATAACCTTCCATGAAGGATAGAGTCTCATACCCAGCTGTTACGTCGATTAATAACTCGGTGATCATGACTGGGAAATCATCTTTCGAGCAATGCCGATTGGGATCTCTGAAATCGATGCAGATGCGGATTTGTCCTTTATTTTTCTTGATGGGAACAATGTTGACTATCCAGATGGGGTATTGGACCTCCCGAATGAATCCTACATTAAAAATCTTATCGACTTCAGCCTCTATCTTGGTAGCATGTGTGGGGTGTGTCCTTCTGGCGTATTTTTTATAGCCCTAGTGGTCTTCTGGCAGACCTAAGTGGTGCGTCGCCACTTCGGGATCGAGTCCCGGAATTTTTGTGTAATTACAGGCAAAAACGTCTCAATGTTGCCTCAGGAAAGAGGTATATACCTGGTGCTCCTCGGGAGACATGGTTGTACTAATGAGTGTGGGCCTCAGGTCTTCCTTAGTACCTAGGTTTATTTCCCTGAGCTCATCCACAGTGGTGGAGATAACTTCCTCAAATGCGGGAGGTGCATCCCTGAGATCTACCTCCTCTTCTTACCCCACATTATCATCTTCTTGATCCGACGGGGGAAGAGTTCTTGGAACGAGCTCTGGGGAGTCCAGTGGTGAGGCATTGTGGGAATCCTCGCTCAAGTATTCGCCCCCAATTTGAGGGTAATCAGTCGTTTCTGCACTGCTATGCTCGGGCGTCATGGCTGAAGTCATGAGGATAGCTGAGTATATTCCAGACTTCAACTCCTCCTCTCAACATGGTTGATGGGTAGTACGTAGTCTTCACCAAGCTGCTTGAGGGGGTCATCATGAACCATTTCCAGGCCGTTTGGAGCGGAGATCCATTTGATACCATTGATCGAAGTAATCTTCTTGTTTTTCTCATAAAACCCGGCGTCAATGTAGTGTGACTTGGATAGATCGAAAGGGGCCTTGTCAGAATGCAATGTTCCACCTTGTCCATTGATGCAATACTTAATACATAGGTTTTAGTACGAAGGAATGGACATGTGCTTATGGAGCCATGGCCTTCCTAGTAGGGCATTGAACCACCAGGAATTCTGAGTAGGCCAAAAGGTTTCCAAAATGGGTTTTTAGCTTGATTTTTCCTATTGGCTTTTGTTCACTCTTGTCGTATCCCAATAGAGTTGCAGCTTAGGCTATTAGATCATCCTCACTGTAGCCCAACTTACAAAGTGTCTGTAGGGGAAGGAGGTTAACACCAGAGTTTTTGTTAATAAAAACTTTCCGGATCTCCACATCATTTAGTGTACCGGACACATAGAGTGGTTTTATGTGTCCTTGCATGAAGGAATATTCATCCTGGTCGGTGAAGGAAATCACCATATTACATTCAGCCGGGCTAGTCTCCGTTCGGTAAATCTCAGTGGCGGCTACCTCGGCTTGAAACTCCTGGGGGCTGAGCAAGGTTTCTATAAGCACCTCCTTGAGATCTAATGACAAACTCAGGGCATCCAGGATTGACAGTTTGGCTGGTACCGATGCCAGCTGCTTAAGGATATTGTATTTCTACTCTAGTGGCCGACGCTTCTCCATTGTTGGGAGAGTTTTAGCATGCACTTTGGGAGCTAGAGTATGTGAAGAGGAGCGACCGGTCGCGGGGTTGGATGTCGACAGTGTTCCCCCGTTCTGGGGACTCGACCCAGCTGGTCTGTTTATGTGCACTAGGCGGCTAGACATTTGTTCCTCCTCTGATGGGTACCATAGAATAACGGGGTCGTGTGGCTTCTTGTGGAGGTGGAGGGATATTATTTCTCTTTCTGAGTCCGTTGAAGGTCTCTCCCATGGGTTTCCGTGATATTAATGGTTTGGGCTAGGGTAAACCCATAGGGTTGGTTTCGGCTGCGACTGTGCCTCCCCTAGTATGCCTTACCGCTGTGATTCCTCCTATCAGACACTTGTGTTGGGAACTCATGTGTGTATCCATACCCTTCGTCAGGGATTGGTTCCATTAAATGGATAACATTGATGGAACCAAATATTATATCCTCATCCTATGATAGGTCAACCTGGTCGGTTGTCCCTGATGGTGTCGTTTGGTGGGTCGGTGCCCATGGTGCCAGGTTTTAGGGCATAAAATCTGACAGTGTCAGGGCTAACTTCGGCCTCGTTGCGGACTTCTCCTATTGCGCTTGTCTCCTCCCTTTTAAATTTCACCTAGATGACTAGATCATGGAGGTTTGTGAGGCTGATATTGTTGGCGGTGCTTCATTAGGGGCTGTCGGCGGCAACAATGACTGTTCTAGTTGAGATTAGAGTATTCCCTGAGCTAGATTTACAGTCTTCCGAGTCATCTAGCCATCAAATTTCTACCCCTTCTTACTGGTGACTTCTTTCCACCCCTCCCCTTTGTCGGAGTCATTGGTATAAATATATGTCACATGTGATGGGGGTGGTCCCAGCCCGACCTTCCCAGAGTCTACCATCCTTTAAAGGAGGTCTTTGAAGATGAAGCATTCCTCGATATTGTGCCCCAACATTAGATGGTAGGGAAAATAATATGTCCTTTCATTGTGGCCAACTTCTTCAGGCTTCCTTGGCTCCGGGAGGTGGAGAAAATTGCAATTCATGGTAGCGATGAAGTAGTCGCAGACTTGGTACTCTCAGAACGAGTATACATTGTGTCTTCGTTCCTCGAACTAGTTCCGCTCTGACCCTCTCTGATCATCCCTCTTGGGCGGAGGCGGCCACAGATATACATGGGGCATTTGAAAATTTGGTGGAGGCCTAGGAAGTGGAGCAAGTGTAGGGGCTGGCGTGAGAGTGATTGAGGATGCTTCAGCTCTAATTTCTCTCTTTGCAGGAGCCTGTGAAGCTATTCGAGACTTTTTATTAGTCCGCTGCAGGGAGTCTTCAATTCTCTGGGAAATGGAAGAGAGATTGTGGAAGCCAGGGGTGCACTCCATTGGTATGAGCAGTGTTCGCAGCTCATCTCGAAGGTTATCGATACATATGGAAAGAATATCATCATGGGGTATCGGCATGTTCAAAGAGTAGGTCAGACCCTTCTATCTGGTGATGAAATATATGACCCTCTCATTCTCCATCTTTTTTCAATTCATTAGGACGCTGACCATTTTTTAGGTAGCGTTGAGCTGAAGTGGAACAAGAACTGCTGTCGAAGGTATTTCCATCTTTTTATTGACTGAGCTGGTAGACTCGTATACCAGACGAAGGAAGATCCTTGCAAGGTCTGCACTAAGCATCTGAGTTTCACTACTTCTTGTTGTTCCAGAGTTCCCATCATAGGGTAGAAATAAGATGCATAGTGCATCAAATATTTTTTCAGATCTCCTGATCCATTGAAAAAATGGAATAAAGGGCACCCAAAATTGGGTAGAGGAGGCGTGTTTCTCACCCAATCTGGGTAGGTCTTTTTCTCTGGGTGTATCGGGGCAGGCCGACCTTATATTGCTTCCAATCGAGCTGTTAGTGCCTTGATGGTGTTGGCGTGACCCAGGTTCACATCCTGTTTGGCCCGGTCATGGGCAGGTGTAGCCCAAGGCATTGCATGAGGATCCGGCTCAGCCGGCACCAAGGGTGTGTATGCCATTTGTGAAATCTTCGGAGGGTTTAGACGTGCTCACTATAGTTTCTTCTTGAGGGGGGGGGGGAAGTCTTGGTATTCATCTGAATCAATATTTGGGTATTTGGATGGGCCAGGCGCCACATTGGGTGGGAGACCTGACCGTGCTTCGTTTCCAAGGGAAAACCTTGGTCTTTGGGGTGCACTTGCTGGGAGTGTAAGGTGTGGCTCTTCTTGGGAAGCGCTTTCAATAAGACAGTTCCTCTAGAGTAGCTTAGCGTTAAGCTGGTTCAATTCGTTCATTTCCTCTTCCTTCTGATAAAATCTCTCTTCAAGTGTAAGTGGCTTGTTTTTATTGAGAGAAGGAGGTGGGTTAAGGGTAACCAGTCCTTTATTCTTATCCTTGTTGGAAGCTCGTAGGGTAAGCGGAGGAGGGTTAGCTAGAGGGGAGGCCATATTTAGGGTGGCCCTCTGGTTCCAGGTGTTCAGACCTGATGGTTCGTTGTGAATTACAGCCTGAACGGAACTGTAGTCCCCCGATCCATCCAGATTTTCATCATCTCTGATGTTACTCATGAGGTTAACCTCTATGGCTTTGATGGATTCATATCGCGGTGTGGAGGAGATGTCATCCTCCAAAAAGGAAGAGGATCTCCCGCGCCTTTTACTGGTCCTCCCCTTCTTGTCCTGGGATTGTTTTCAGACTCCCTGACGGAGGGTGACGAGGAGAGTTCTTTGATGCAACCTTATGGTACGCCTCCCTCTTGATGGGAATGATGATTCAAAGGACGGGATAGGGCAGGAACCTCCTCTTCTGACTGTCCTCCCTGGATAGGAGAATACTGATTCTCATAGGGGAGGTTGTTGTTGAGGTGGTAAAAATGCCCCCAGCCCTGATGATTGGGGTTGGCTCCGTTCCTTGTACGTTGAGTCTCTTCTCAATTTTATTGGTCTTACGGGGGAATTTTTTGTTAAAAATGACCCCATCTCTGTAGGATGGGGTTGACCTTGGATTACAGAAGTGGTTGCTACTGTCGCTACCTACCAGATCTTGCGTGCCACCATTAGGGGTGAACTGGATCTGATGTCGAGTTCACCTGTGAATAAATCCCCTCTGGGGAGGCAAGAAATGACTGTAGATTGGTCCCTCTTAGGAAAGAGGCATGTTGTATGCTTTCGGTGGCCTGATTCAGGAGTTCATGAATGGCTTGTTCATGTCAGGCCTAAAGCTTCTAGGATATACTCATGGCCTGTCTATGTTGGGTGTGTCACCTTTCCTGGACAGTGACCCCACTCAATTGTTGTCTTGACATTATGACATTACAATACATTATGTCGAACGGGTTCTTCTGGGTGGGGAGTGGAGTGAAATTCAGAGCTCCATGTTCTCCACATCCTTGGATATAGACTTCCATCAGAGCGTCACCAATGAGGTGGCGCAAATGGTTCTGTGCATGGAGTTAGGCTAACTAAAGGTTTCCTTTACGCCTCTCAGGTCGCGGTTGTCGCGCCGAAGGAAGAGCTTCCAGGTCAATGTGATGCAGGAGGTCTCCTATTGTCTTGACATGGTCTACATACCCATCGTAGGGAAGGAATATTTCTTTCAGCCAACAGAGGATTGTCCATATATTGGAGTGGATTTTGTGCACACATTATTATGACAAATTTCTGGGTATGTCGAATTGAGAGGTGGTTGTGGCCCAAAACATAACTGGTACATCATATCTAGCCAGTAATTTCCTCAGGTGCAACATGTCGGCATACTCATCCGCTAGTGATTCCTCTACCTAGTCGGCCCAACTGAGATGCTCACCAATAGTGTGGTCAGAGTTAGTGGGGCTGGTAGGTATTGAATTATCATGTGAGCGGTTCTGAGGTGGTTTAGAAGATGAACATGGCCCTAGACCATCTCCTAATTGAAGAAGGGTGTCGTTGACGACTAGCGGGGGAATCTGACATGCTTGATCCCATCCTTATGAGTGCCTCAGTATATGAGGGATTTTCTATGCTTGATTCGGTAGGGAGAGGACCTTCCTGTCAATATGATATGTCACTGTGGGGAGGACCTTCGCAATAACTGCCATCATGGTGAGGATGACCATCATGGTTTGACGTTCGATGTTTATCTTGGGGGGACCTTCAAGACACACTACAATAAGGGGAGGAACTTCTTGTTGCTTGGGACCATTGCGGGGAGGACCTTCGCAATGGCAACCATGGTGGTGAGGACTACCATCACAGCTACCGCAGGGAGAATTTCTGTGGGGTACATCCGGGGGAGGGCCTTCAGAATGTACTGCAATGAGGTGAGGGCCTTCTCGTTGCTTGATGTATCTATGGGGAGGACCTCCGTTATCAGAGTTGCGAGGAATACCATCATGATCTGATGCCTGGATGCACGGAATGTCGTTGCAACGTAACCCCTGGAGAGGACATTCAGGGTAGATCACTACAAGGGGAGGGCCTTCTTGTCGTGACGAGTCTTCACTGTGGGGAGGGCCTCTGCAGTTGCGACTACGATAGCGAGGACTACTATCATAATCTGTGGTCCCACTATAAGGAGATTGTTTGTAGTGTATACCACGAGGAGGACCTTCAGGGTCGACCAAAGCAAGTGGATGGCCTTCTTGCTGCTCTATATTCTGGTTACGTAGAGGGCTTCCGTGACTCGCATCAAAAGAGAATCTATCGTGATCGATGATTATATTCCCATAGGGGAGGCCCATGAGGGTGCTCTGGGAGGACCATCAGAGTTGTTGGTAGTGACATTTCTTGGATGACCTTCACAACTGCTAGTGCCACTCCCATAATATGGTAATGGGTGGGCTGGGTTATGAGCCTTTGACATGTGCTTAGCGACATTGGGAACCCCATCCCCTAGTAGAGCAGAGTTATGAACCCTCTCTATTTTTTGGCTGCCTTCGATGCATTCAGGGCACATTCTTATGGGCAGCGGGGACCGTCTGCTGTTGATAATGGCCTTCACCTTTGGTTACCTTTCTAATTGGGTCTCGTGATGCTGCCGAGATATGCCGACGAACATCTTGACTTTTAGTAGGGATATATGCCATCTCTGGAGCATCCACCGTGATTGACGGGTGTCCCCCAATTGGAATGAGTGAAGCAGCTCGATCCGGTTTCCCATGTATCGTGGAATATGGCCAATGACATTCTTGGGCAGAAGCATGGATGCAAATCTACTCCAAGGCAGCTATCTCATCTCTTAGATGAGTCACCTTAATTGGGGAGATGGGTTCAAGGGCCTGAGTCCTTGCTGTCATAGCTGATGTAATTACATTCTGGAAAGTCTGCAAGATATGATCTGGGATCGATACCTACTCCTCTATCATTGCCAGGATATGCAGAGAGACATCTTTGGCTGGAATGGGTATGAAGGCCCATTCCGGTGTCAGAGTAGGAATATCCTACTCCAGTTCTCCGGTGGTCAGTGGGTACTAACAATTCTCTTGTGGTAGGGCAGGTGAACGAGTCTGCCCCTGTACCGGGATATGCTAGTTTATCTCTCTGTTTTCCACCACATCGGGATGGTAGACTTTACTTGCATCCACAGGGAGCTGGCCCTGCATATGTTGGTTCCCCACCGTATCGAGTCGGTGGCCTTTTTTGGTAGGGAGACGTGCCCACCTATTAGTTTTCGCCATATCTGGATGGTAAGATTTGATGATCGCCACCACATCGGGATGGTTGGCATCAAGAGAATCTTCTAGAAGATGGTCCTATAGGCACTAGGTTTCCACCACGTCTGGTTCGTGGGCTTCATGACCCTGGGCAGGGAGGGGTTCCTGTCAGGTAGGTGCTATCATGTGTGAGTGACGGGATCGATGGAGCTCGGCGGGGATGTGCACCAGCTCGTATGATGCCACCATGTCTGGATGGCGGGCTTTGGAGGAGCGTACTGGTGTTTGTGCCTGCTCGCAATATGTCTCCATGACTGGCCAGCGGAGCTCCTCCTTAGGGACAAGGGTGATGACTGGTCCCTGGTTGTACATTTTCCTCCCTTGTTGGGCAGTCCGAGGGGCCGGAGCTTGGGGAGCGTGGGACTGGATCCTCGGGGAGACATCCTCCTTAGCGTGAGGACATTAAGTCGCGGTGTAACCACGGCGACGTCTTCAGGTGGGGGCCTTATTGTGGAACCCTCGTTCAGCGGGGATGAAGTCCTCAATGTCGACCTCATCTGCCTCCCTAAGATAAGGGTGGTACGTGTTGTCTCGTTCTGGGGATAGACTCCCGAAATGGTTTGAGATGGAAATAGGAGTCGTCTGGATCTGCTTTCACGGCCGCTGCTGGGCAGGCGACCGGCAGGTCTTGATGGATTGGAGGGTGTGCATGGCCACTTCCACCATCGGGAGAGTACCGTTCAAGTGGTACTCTCAGATCAACACATCCGAGACCCAGCATTGAAGACACTGAGTAGGTGATGAGTTCCTTCATTGGCGAGGATGTCTGGTCATTGCGTTTCTTGATGTACGTGTCTTTGAGTTCTTCTGTGATGCCATTGGATCGAAGGGAGTTTTGATTGGTACCTGTAAAATATTTTAACAAATACCAATAGTAAACCCATCAAAGCAGCATCTCATGATCCCATGAATAATTAATGACCTTTCTTGGCCCTCCTTGTGAGTATATGGGGGAACAGAGTGGGATTAGGTTAAATTCATCATGCTTGGTAAAAGATTCACGTCGAGTTCACCATTTATGTTTCGACCGAGGGTGGGAAGATGTGTGTTGCCCAACGGTTGATTAGAGAAGGTTGGGTTCTTCTTAATCACAAACATCAGGTGCACTAATTTAGTTTCTAAATGCCCAATGGTTCCATATCCAATGATACGTGGACCTATATTCCAAAGGGAGGCGTTCGGTGGGTGATTTGGCCAGCGATACTTAAGAACTCACATTGGTCTAGAGGATGGGAAGTCGGGCTCATCTCACCCTTTTGGGGGGAATTATCACATGTTTGGGACTCTCTTATAGATTTAAGACGTATTCATATGTTCGAGAATATTTGGTATATACCCAAGCATAGTATTTATAGATTACTCCTGGTTGGCAATGGTCAGCTGAACATAGGGATTCAGAATCATTTAGGTCCAAGGTTTACCATCCCTCATTGGATTAATGACTTTGAGGAGTTTGGACTCATTGAGACGACACTAGTTGGAAGCCTCATAACTGGGTGCTCTAAAGTTTATTTTCATCTAGGGGGGACAGATAATGACTTGAGTTTTTGGATCGAACTTGTGATATGTGCTTCCTACGTATCCTCGTGAGAGGAATCAGAATCCACGTAGTTCGGTGATAGTTTATGGGACACATCACCTTTTAAGGTCGTGTGACAAGGACCCATCCGTACAGTTTAACGTCATGTGGCAAGGACCTCCGAGCGAGAGATTCTCGATCAAAGTTGGTGCGGGGCTTACGCCGAAGCGGCCCAGAAGACCCAAGGGAAGTGATTTCCTGGGCCTGAAGATGGTCCTCCTGGAGTATGAGAACATGGTATGATAGGGACAGATGTGTATTAGACTTAGATATCAGGCTTGCACCTCAGGGATGTTTCCTACGTATCCTGGTTGGTCGGGAATCTAAGTCCATGTAGTTCTTGGTAGATTAGGGCATACACGTGAGTGTAGCCTATTATTGGGATTGAACCTCGAGGAGGCGTCCTACGTACCCCGCTTAGGAGACAGGGATCAAAACCCATGTAGTTCGTTTTGAGGGGGATGATTGGGACTTACACATGGTTAGTGGCCAGAATTGGGATTGAACCTTGGGGAGGATTCCTATGTACCCTGCTTAGGAGATAGGGATCAAAACCTATGTAGTTCATTGAGCCACCGCCATTGTGTGAATGTCGTGACCATCACAAATCTCTAATCCCACGTGATTCATTCTCGGTGTGAGAAACAAGAGAATGTGATAGACTTATCAAGCCTCGCACATTCTTCCCACCAAGGGATTGGGAGGAAGACGACGAGTGTAGAAGGAGGCCGAGACTGCTGGACTCTCCTTCTCCCTGATGTTGGAGGAAGGTAGGAGTCACGTAGTGGAGCAATGAACCTTTCGTGATAATATGGGATGGTCCATTGGCTTCTAGCGAGGATGTTGTGCGGCTTACTCTAGGGGGGATGCTCAGCCACTCCCCGTAGCGGGGAGAAGCGCTCACCGCTAGCGCTCGTCAAAAGGGAAATGAGAACGGGGTCCCCAAATCATAGAAAGTGGAGAGGCATAAAGGGGATTCCCGAGCTCGGAACCTGCACTACCGTGGTAATGTGGATCCATGAATGCCTTGGGAATCCGCTCAAGGGCCGGGGAAACCCCTTTTTCCTCTCCTACCATGGGTATGTGAACTCAAAGTGGCACGCTAGTTCGCCTGAAAGTTTCATCATACTGGTCTGGTGGCTTCAGTAGAGGCCTTTGCTCAGGGCCGATGAATAGTCCAATAAAGGGATTAAGAAGGATCGGACCAGGTTTGATGGGTTTTATCGGGCTCAAGGAATGGGAACACTGAAGGAGTTTGCGGGCCGCATGGGTGCATGAGGAGTGGCACCCTTCGTGCAGGGGGGTGATACGCAGCTAGAGAGGTTGTCCGTGTACCAGGGTGGCACGTAGACTGATAGGAATCCCACGTGCTAGGATGGTATGTGGCTTCTGTTTCTTCCTACGTACTAGGTTGGTACGCGGTGGAGTCCGCGCGAGCAGTGGCGACCAGGGGCGACGCTGGCCGGGGGTTCACCGGTCAGGGCTTCACCCGCATCGGAGGGTGCTACGTGGTGCGTCAGATCGAAAAAGGGGCATAAACACCCTATTCCATGGGGAGTACATCCACGGAGGGGCCATGGCACATGATTTTTATTTTAAGTTCGCAGTTCACCAATTTTTTATGCGTTTGTTTGGTTCCTTATTAATTTTTTTCTATTTTCATACCTGTTGTTATTTGCAAATTAGAACTTTGTTGTTCACGAGATCTTAAGCTCCTTCCTCTGGAATTCTTCCACCCAAATCCAATCGATCCCCCCCTTTCTCCCCCTCAGTTCCCTTTTATAGAGGTGGTTAGAGATGTATCTATGGTCATGTGGCACCTTTTACGGAAGCCCATGACTGAAAACCCTGTTTACGGATGACATGGTCAATCCGCAACATGCAGGGGCATTGAGTGCACCTCATCCGCGAACCAAATCGGTGCTTTGCGGCCGTGCAGGGCTTCGCCTCTGTTCTACAAATGACAGCGTATGAAGTCTGGGCCGGTTGGCGCGTCTTGCGGCTGGGCAGTTCGTGATGACGGATTGGTCTGTCGCCTGTCATGCTTCGCACCCGCGGAGGAGTTCCCACCTCCCTTTCGTGAACGACGCTAGTCCGCTGAGGGGGCGACTCTTTGAATCAGCTGCGTACCATCGATATTGGACTGGTACGTGGACCGATCCGTCCTTTTACAATTTTAGTATTCTCCATATGTTTTCCCAATTCTTTGAGGGAAATTGGGTTGAATCCGTTTTCAAATTAAAGGGGATTCCCATTCTCCTTTGCGGATTTTTCAGGACCCTACACACTCCATATAAGATTAATGCACATCAGGAAAAGTACATTCTATATCATATTTTTTTTATATGGATAGGGAGGTTTTTTGTGGTTACACATCATGTACCTTATGTATATAGTGTGTATTCCCTCATTGGAGTTGTTTCGTCTATTTTTCTCCCTATAGTCAGAATTAGAATTTTTTGTGGTCCATTTTGATCATTTTTTCAAATAAATAATAATGGTGAAATCCTTTTGGAATGGATAGTCCTTATGGGTGGTGTTTTTGACAGGGGTAACTTTTGAGAGTGGATTTCCTAGAGGTTTTATCTTGGAATCCTCATATCAGTTTTGATGTGTGATGCAAGACCCATATGAGGGTCATTATCTTTTCAGTTATATTGGCTTGAGAGTGTTAAGTGTGTAGTTAGAGGTTCATTTGAATTGTTCCTAGAGTGTGGGGTCATTTTTTTCCTTGGATGGGATCATCAGTTCTATTTCTCAAGAATTTGATCTTATTTCATGAGGTTTTGTTCTCTTAGAGCCATTGTGTTAGAGTGTCCTGGTGGGGTGTCAGGTATAGTTGGGTGTCATTTAATAGATTTTAAGTTTGGTTTGAGTGACCTTAGAGGATTCCTTCAAGGGTGAAGTGATGATCATGGAGGGTTTGGGTACCAGAATATTCATATGAGGTTTCAAGTGTTAGTCATGGCTTGTACTTTTATATGGATGTCATCTAGGGGACCATTGTGCTTTTTTGTCCCTAATAGGGTCGATGATGGTTTCAATATTTGGGACTTCATTTTTCACCTTAGAACCCAGTTATTATAGTGTTATTCTATTAAATTTTCACATTTTAGGATATATTTCTTTTTAAAGAAAATTTCTTTCCTAGATATCTTGTTTTATACACAACACCGAGTTTAAAAAAACTATGATATAAATATTATTATTTAATGTGATAATTATATTTTAGTCATTAGATTAGAATACATTAATATGAATATATAAATTATGAAAATAATCATTTTTTACATATATATAAAATTAATTCAATAGTTTTTAATTTTTTAGAAATTAAAATAATAATTTTTAAAGCTAAAAAAGAGATGTTTTTCTAAAAAAACTATTTTTATATAAACAATGTGTTTTTAGCATAATAAATTATATAAATAAATGTTATAAATTATTTTTAATAATTTATTTATATTATATTAAATAAAATATTTTAATATTTATCTAATAATTTTTATATGTAAATGGAAGAAGGTAAACTCAGTTTTATGCTTAAAAATGCATTTTTTATAAAAATGGTTTTATTGTGGTTTGTACACTTATTTTATAATGAATTTATGAAACTTCTAAAAATTGATAATTTTATAATTTATTCCATATATTTATTCATCATAATTAATATAATTTAATAATCTCTACTTAATTTTTGGCTATAGTTAATAGTAAAAATAGGGAAAATAGGTTACCATAGTTAAGGTTAAAACATGTTTACCAGGGGTTAACCCAAGAGATACAATTTAAATTATCACAAAAAATAATTTAATTTGATTAGTTAATGGTATTAAAAAATTATAATTCCTATATTATAATATTTCTCATTTTGGAGCCACTTTACTTGAGTAAGACATTATTATATTTTAATCTTTAAACAAAATCCAACTATGTACTCTCCCTCCCTTATAAAAGGATACTACTTAACATATCTTCCTCATGCATTATGATACTTATATATCTAAAAATGACTAATTTAATACCTTCCTAATATACCAAACCACATATTTGAGTTCATTTTTTGATCATAATATCATCCTTTCAAGGCTTGAGGTGTAAGTTAAAGGAGGTTTCTCAACGAAGAGGTATAACTATTAATTGAGTATTTTCAATTTTATTTCTTCATATACATCCTCTAAAAATATGTTATTCATTACAAAATACTGAATTAAGTATCTTTAATATACTTATTTTTTTACTATGATTATGTATCAACCATTTTCCACCTCTTTTCTATCAAATGGAAAATCAAAATATCGCTCATGCATATGTGTGGACTACAACCTCTATACAACAATATGATTAATTTTCCATCCCCATAATTAATTGTTAGTTATTATGATGTATTTAATATATATATATATATATGATTTTATTAACATAATTATTCTTTTATAATTATAATATACTATCTACCTTTTTTCATTTCCATTTTCTAGAAAATGATAATGTCGCGCATGCGTATGTGTAGACTACAACCTCCACGCAGTGATGTGACTCCTTTTTCATCACTGATTTTTATGAATAATTATAATAGTGTATATAATCAGTAAATATGAAACTTATTCCATGATTAATACTCTTTATATGATAAAACCATTACCAATTTTTAAGTACCATACCATCGAACCAAAACATGAATGCAAAACGGACCAGTTTTCACCTGAATGTTCATTTTAATGAAGAAATTGTTAATAAATGGATAATTGGAAATTATAATGGAATATGGTTTCAGAATACATATATGGTTCCAATATATATATATATAATTAATCTATATTTATTATACATGATATTTGAATGCGTATAAAGCAAGATGAAACTTGAGGTTAGGGGTTTATTTACAATCTCATTTCTATTTAGGATTATCTATGCTAAATTTTCATTGAGGGAAATCATATGGATATTATTTTTTGAACCCAATATATTTTTATTCTCCCCTGGTTAATTATATATTTTTTATCTATTTGTATCATTTTCCTCTCTTTTTTACTTAAAATGACTTAGAAAAAGTTTTTATAGAAATTCCAACATTATTTCCTCTTTGGTTGACAAAATGTTTCTTCACATAATAATCAAAATTATTTTATAAAATTTATTATCTTTAATTTTAATATTTAAAAATAATAATTTAACTACCCTTTACTTTATTTAAAAAAAATTAAATGGAATCTTTTCATTGAAATACAATATGAAAAAGTCTTTTTTGACTTTTGTAAAAGGTGTGAAAGGAATGTCTTCTTTTAACATAGACATCATGAATGGATTTTCCACCTATCAAGATAGTTCTTTTATTTTAATCTTACTTTACAAGTTCTCTTGTTAATTATATGAGTGTATGAAAGCTACAAGGTGTTGTTTCTAGATGGGTTTTAAGGCCTGGTGAGTGCCTGAGTGGTTCAAATCAGTTTTGGGAGCATTGGTCCCCAAAAACTCTTTTTCAAAAGGTATAGGTAGAGGGGAATGGTTTGTTTAAACCTTATAGACCTTAATGGTAAACCATGCTACCCATATTTTAATTTGATAATGGCTAGAAAAAATATTAAATGTGGGATTCACTACTGTGCAATATGTCTATAGTTTTTAATATTGGGAGTGCATGGGGTATGCATGGTTTGAAAAACTATGCAGCTTATCTCACATGCTTTGTTCCAATTAGGAAGTGGGTGTGAAAATTTGGTGCATGGTCTTCCAAACCATACAACCAAATCATTCAACTTATTTTGAAGGTGTTCTCTTCGGACAATGTCATTACACAGTTGGCGCATGGTTAGCCAAACGGTGTGGCCTAACCATGTGGTTCATTTAAATGGGTGAAATTACTAAACCACCCATCCCTTATATTTCTTATTTCCCCCTTATTTTTTTATCAATCATGTGTACAGTAGTGGTGAGACATCCCATTTATTCCTCCTCTATTCATTTTCCTATTTCGTTTATCTGATCTCTAATGTAGATGTTGCTGACTGCATTGGAAGTGTAGTGGTAATCCCTTGATTACTCCTTTATCTTTATTATTTTATTTTTCTATTTAAAATCATACATCCATGTGAGATTATATGCTATATTTCTAGGTTCTTTATCTAGAATCTCAATTTCTCTCATCTAGGATCAAATTAGAGGTCGTTATTCGATGAGTGGGAGCCTATGAGTCTAAGGTTGGTGGTTCCCATATTTCTCTACCTTTATAAGTGTGTTAAGGAGTGTTTTCTTAAATATTCATGTGAATGGATTGTATTGGTGAAACCCTTACTAAATAAATTCTTGTGTTAAAATCATAATTAATTTTTTTATGACACGATTATTGGAGTTCTATGGTCTATTAAAATATTTTTAGTTAGGTATGGGGTGTGAAGTTGGTTGAGCATGTTATTCCAATTATTTAAATTCTCTTAATTAATTATAGTATGATATTAATGCATGAGTTTTTTGGGAATGTGACCACCATGGTCTAAGTTATTTAAATTATTTTGATCAATATGACTGATATTAAAAGGTTTTTCAGGATAAGGTTGTTTCTTGAGATATATGGGATTGTTTTGACAATCATAATTGAGGTGATTTGATCTTCAAGTTTATGTGGATTGTAGTGACCATAACATGGATGGATTATGAGGTTCACATGTGTCAATGAGGTTTTTTTTGTATAGATTTGGTACCATTGGTGATTACTTCTCATCATTATAATCTGATTTTGTCATTTGATTTGTGCGCATATAGATAGGATTCAGTTGAGGTGGTGTTGACCACTCATTATGGGTGGAGGCCTCCGTAGTTTTTGAGGCTTAGAGAATGGTGTTGACCATAAGTTATAGAGGAGGTTCTCCTAGTATAAATCCATGGAAGATGGTATATGATACCACTGGGTAGTGTCTAGTGATCTCGATACTTTTTGGAGTCAATGGGCCATGATTATGGGATGATGAATATATTCATTCCTAGGGATGTTGGGTTATCGAGCCTAAGGTGATTTACTATTCATTGGAGGATGGATATCACTGTGCAATGGGTAATTGTGCTATTAGTTCAATGGGGATTTAATGAACAAAATTTTGAGGAATTGCTGATATAATTTTTTGGCATGCCATTGGAATGCCAGTTGTACTCGATGTGAGGATACATGTTGTATTGGTTTCCATGAGGTGTCGGGTGACATGGTTGTGTATGAGACACCAATTTCCTTTTGGTATGATAGAACAGAGATGCATCATTTAATTTTCCAATGTTATCCAAAGCGGGTAAATGCTTCCTCATGGATGTAGAGCATGATTAAAGTGGGTTACATATTTGATTAATGATTGTGGTTGTTATTTATTTATATATGTATGAACTTGTATAAATATGGATGTAATATAAGAACATGATAGTAGTGTACTAATGAGTTCATAATCACACCCTACACAGGCCCCTAAGTATGTGTGTAGACTTTATGGTTTTGAGATCAGGTCAGGTACTAGGATCAAGCTCTAGACCATAGTGATTAGGGATGCATGGGTGGATGGGATGGATGGTATATAGACCATGGTGGTTCTTTGCATCAAGTTAGAGTAATTTTTGAGGATTTTGATTAAAAATCTATATGGTCGGCCACAACCAACATTTATTATTGTTTTTTTACTACCATGAAATGTATAATTTATCTGATATGTATGGTTATTTCTTTTGGACTGTTATTTTCATTAGCTTTTATTGCTTCTGCTGAGTATGTTATTTATTCTTCTATAGTATTTTGTTATCATATGACCATTATTGATATTATCACCATAGGTTATAGTCTCCCCAATATCACCTAATTTGACCCTCACTACTAGTAAGAAGCATTTTTTATACGGGGAGGCACACCTAAGGTGTAGTGGTACTTCGGACCAACGAATGGGTTTTAAGTGGATCCCAAGTTGGTCCACTAAAAATAGTGTCAAAATTTTTTCTTTTCCTTTTTTGTATTAATATTTGGGTTATGGAATACTAGAGAATAGGTTCCAGTTTGAACTAGGTAATGAGCTAGTGTTTGGGTTCCTGAAAATCCATGCATGGGGGATAGACTAAGTTACATGGGTTGGGAATTGATGTTAAGCTTTTTTTCTTTTACAATTAATTGATTTCCACCTCGAGTGGCACACTTGGATGTGATATTATTATATTATGATATTCTAAACCTTAGCCTGGTATGTAAAGGGAGGAGTGTTTATTCATCAAGATTAGAACTTAGGCTCATATTATGTGTGATTATGATTTTTATTTTTTTTGGGAATCTGGAATACATGAAGAGG
This sequence comes from Viscum album, assembly GCA_963277665.1. NCBI lineage: Eukaryota > Viridiplantae > Streptophyta > Magnoliopsida > Santalales > Viscaceae > Viscum > Viscum album. Next base: position 273,254,173 of record OY728130.1, read on the forward strand.
GGTTGGGCTATTTAATGTGTAAGAAAAAACCTAAAAAGTTTTTCCTACATAGATTCTTTGTGGAATTCTATTTAACCAGCCCTGGTATATGGTTCCTCATGAGATAGGTATGTGACACTACGCATATATGGTATATGGGCCTGAATCTATTATGGGTAGGTGGGAATAGTGAAAGGGGTGAGACTTTTAATGTTTCGACAAAAACCTAAACAGTGTTTTCCTGTATATCCTTTTGGTGGAATTATACTTAGACAACCTATATTAATGATATATAATATACATGATATGTGATGTTTGACTCTATTATGGGTAGGCATGGATCCTTGAGGCTAGATAACATATGACATGGGTATTGTATAGTAGTGTAATACTGGTGAGATATTCTTCTTATTATAGTTTTATCTATGTGTGATATATATATATATGGTTATTACTGTATTGACCATGTTATTTGGTCATTAGTGTGATGCCACTTAGATGGATTCTGTTGGAGTGTTAGGAGGGTGGAGATAAGGTGACACTAGATCATTCATAGGATGAGGCACCTGACGGTCAGGATGATTATGAGCCATAGGTAGAGGCTCCATGGAAGGAGGGTGTAGCTGTAGTAGATGGTGGATTTTGGTACATGGAAAGGAATGAATCTCAGGGATATATTTCTATGAGTCAAATAATGTATTGAAATGGGAAAACATGGAGTTTATTTGTCCATTTATTATCTGATGTGGGAAATCTAGTATCATCACCCACCATTGTTTCATGTTTAGGGTGACTATAGGAAATTGAGAATTAGATCGATTATACGCTAATGATTTTTGACCTGATTGAGAACCCCGAGGTTTGAGGGTGAAGGTATTAACTTATATTCTTATAGGATTTTAAAAATGATGGTGGTATGTACAGGTACAGGCTGGTAGACATGAGGGACTAGAATGAAAGGATTTCAAGGCTAGGTTCTCGAGAACTTTTTCCTAGAGATATTAAGGGAAGATAGATCCCATGAGTTCATAAAACTATAGCAAGGAGATACATACATTATGGACTGTGTGGAGAGCTTCATAGACCTATCCTGATTTGTGCCTTCTATGGTGGGAAACGAAATTTCTAGGGTGAGGCATTTCTAGGATGGTTTTTGACAGTACATTATGGTGTAGGTAAATATATTCAAGTTGAATTAATTCTTAGAGGCAGTAAATTAGGATTTGATAACCAAAGGGAATCTGATGGACTGGACTTATCTAAGCCATGTGATAGCACCAGTTGGGACTAGTAGTGATTCTTTACGTAGCCAAAAGTAGGGCTATGAGGAGACTCAGTAAGGAATCAAGCCAAAGATTCGAGTGTAATTCCATGTAGTTGGTATTTGATGGTGTGATCCCAATGCAGACATTTGGGAAAGTTAAGACTTAGTGTGAGAGATCTCTAAAGGAGTATTGGGCATGAATCTAGATGGGTCACTTAGAGAGGTTTTTTAGAAAGACTTCTCATCCATATGAGAGTTAGGGAGTGGTTCAAACTCAGTGATCTGATCCTAGACCAATAGGGATTCTAGGAGTTGGTTAGTGGGATTTTATTACACAAAAAATTTATTTCATAGAGGGAGAGAGAGACCCAATATTGGGGTTAGTGGCTGGTATCTGGTGTATCTATGTTGGGAGATCAGACTTCATGTGGTTGGGCTTCAGTCCAGGCATATGTTTTTGAGTTAGTAGGGTTAGTTTAGGTCAAGGAGATGATGATGGTTATAGGTAAACATTGATCATGGTGTGTCCTTTTGATTTTGGGAACTCTAGATATGGGTGCATGAGGTGCATGTGATGTAATTGAACAAACCAGGCATCAGTTAGTAAGTGGGCATCAGTTATGATGTGTGATTGTATGATATGTACAAGCATTGGGACTTTTGATGGGAATTTATATAAATATATATATATATATATGATGGGGGATGACATTTGAGAATTTATTGTGATGAAGGATATTTTAGGTTTCATGCATGACATGGGTATAAATTAAGCACATAATGAGGTGCAGGAATGATGGTAGGTCATGAGGGGACATGTGTGTCTAGGGAATGGTCAGGTTGGGCCATTAGAATATTTATTTGGGTCGATAAGTGAATAGGTAGGTAATTCTTATGTTGGGGAGAACTACAAGTGGAATTATCCTATGAATGAGTAAACAGGGTATACTGAGTTAATATCTCAATAAGAAACATCATAGCTTAGGAAAAATCTATTTTAAATTGGGGAGACTGTAATGTAATGGGTTTTCTAAATGGTTATTTTTCTAAAAGTTTTTGAAATTTGATTTTGGTGAGTGGACCAACTTTGATTTTGAGTTTTTAAACTTAAATCAAAGTGTATTAACACTACAATATAATTTTTATAGATGTGTTTTAAGGCCCATTGAGTGCCTTGGGGGTTCAGATGAGTCTTGGGAGTTTTGGGCCCCAAAAACTCTTTTTCAAAAGGATCAGGAAAAGGAACATGGTTTTTTAAAACTATGCAGCCCTTAAGGAGAAACCATGAAGTTCATATTTAAATTGTATTATGATTAGAGAAACCAGGAGAGGTTGAATTCATGGCCATGTGAGATGTCTGATATTTTAAAAATAGGGTTTTCATGATCTTCACAAGGTTTGACTAACCATGTGTGTTTGCTCCCACGCTTAGTTCCACTTAGGCATTGAGTGCACATGGTTAGCACAAGGTTTGGTCTAACCGTGCATCCAAACCATGCACCTTATTTTAAAAGGGTGTTCTATTTTGATAGTGATACCAAAAGGTTAGCACACTAATATCCAAACTATGTGGACTAACCATTCAGTTCATTTGAAGGGGTGAAACTACTAAAATACCCCTCTCTTTTATTTCTTCTTTCTCCGTTATTTTATCCAAAACTGCGTGCACAATAGAGGGATCTCCCTTATTTATTCCACCTCTAGGAATTGGAATATTAACTTCATCCAAGCTCCAATTTGGTTGTTGTTGGGTGCATTTTAAGCATAGAAGTAATCCATTGATTCATATTTCTTCCCTTCTTCTTTTATTTTCATATTTTAGAATGTTATTTCCATGTGATCTCATATGCCCTATTTCTAGGGTCTTGTTCTAGAATCCTAATTTCTCTCATCTCATCTTATATTGGAGGTCAGTATTCAATGATTGAATTCCTACGAGTCTAAGGTAGGTGGTTTCTATATTTCTCAACATTTATATTCATTTTGTGGGGTGCATTCTTAAATACACATGTGTGTGGGTTTTTTGGGTGTAACCCTTAATAAATAAATGCTTTTTTAAATCATATTTAATTGTTTTTATGAGATATCAATAGGAATTATCTTGTATATTTAAATATTCTAATTCAGTTATGGGTATTATGGTTGGTTGGGAAGGTATGGCCAATTGTTTAAATTTTTTTAATTAATTATATTGTGATATGACTGCATGAGTTTCATGGGAATGTGATGGTCATAGCCCAAGGTATTGAAGTGATGTTGATCATTGGGACTGAGACTATAAGGTTCATCAAGATGAGGTGTAGCCCGAGATATATGGGATGATGTTGACCAATGGAACTAAGGTGATGTGGTCATCATGTTGAGTCAAATGGTGGTGACCATACTAGAGATGGGTGACATGGTTTTTATGTGTTAAAAGGGTTTTCAGTTGGTGTGGCTTTGGTACCTTTGATTATTTTCACTCACAGTTGTTGGCTGGTGTAAACATTGGAGTCATGTTCACATAGACATGACTCATTTTAGGTGGTTTTTACCACTCATTATGTATGGATTCCTCCTTAGTTTTAGCATCTTATGGGATGGTGTTGTCCATCAGTTGTGGAGGATTTTCTCATCATATAAATCCATGGTTAATGGTATGTAATTCAATTGGTTGGGGGTTTAGGCTCATCGTATATGTTAGAGATGGTCTATACTTATTGGAGGATGGATATATATATGCCTTGGAGTGTTGGTTTTTTGATCCAACGGTGATTTTCTATTCATTGGAGGATGGATATTATCATGCCTTGGGGTGCCGTGTTTTTGGGCTGAAGCAGATTCAAAGAATAGTGTTTCAGGGGACTGGTGATGTATTATTTGGGTGTTATGTTGGAAAATCAGTTATACATGATGGGAGGATGAATGTGGTATTGGTTTTATTGATGTGTCAGGTAACATAGTTTTTAATGAGATATAAAATTCCTTCTAGTATGACTGGTCAGGGATACATTATTCCATTTTACAGCATTGTACAAAGTAGTTAAATGCTTCCTCTTGGATTTTTAGCATGAGTAAAGTGGTTTGTGTATTTTATTAATGGGTGTGTTTTCTATTTATTTATGTATATATGAATTCAATTATTAAATATTGATTTAATATAGGCACATGTTGTTGGTGGCCTACTAATTTCATACTCACACCCTACATGGTCCCCTCAAAAGGTGTGTAGACTTTTTGGTTTTGAGATTAGGTTAGGGACTGGGATCGATCTCTTGAACATAGTGATCAAGAATTAACATATGCAAGCTATGGATTGAATATAGGACATGTTGGTTCTTTACATTGATTTGGAGTTCTTTTTTTGGGGATTTTGAGTATGACCCTATATGATCAGCCATATGAGACCTTTTTTATTGTCTTGTTTATCTTCTATGATATATATACTATATATGATATGTATGGTTGTTACTTATATATTTATATTACTTTTATAATTTATTTATTTTATTAATTTTTTATTTATGATTCCATAGTGTTTTATTATTATATGACCATTATTAGATTGGGTATTAACTCGATCATCACCTATTCACGATGAGTGAGCCTAAGACTACACACCTAGATAGGAACTCTCGAGGAATATTCTTGGATTAATTTTCATTTTCTTTATGAGCCATTATGAAGGATTTGAATAAATAATGACCATGAATGACCATGTTTAAACCTAAGGTGTCATAGATTGAAAATAATGTCTATCGATTCAGTCAACCTATGAATTATTTTTCATGATTATGTGATTACTCAATATTATTATTGTTTCTAACACTAATTTTTTTGTCTTAGTTAATGATTGGACCCAGGATGAAACATGTTAACATTGAATGTGATTGGAAATAAAATAACCGACTTCATGATAATCCAATGAAATGGGATTTAGGATGCAAAATATGCATTTATGTTCAGCCAACTCTATCAAGAAATAAATGGTAATATGAATCATGTTGATCTTCCAAGTAGACAAAGGAAGGGACAACTCCCTATTGAATCTTTTATGTGGAAACATCCACCTTCCTTCAGTGGCTCCTATCATCCACTAATTTCTAAGCAATGCATTATTACCACTGAAAAGATATTTCCCATCCTCCAGTGTTTATAATATGAAAATGTTCTCTTAGACATATATCGATTTGAAGGAGAGGAAGATTAATGGTGGAATCATATAAAAATATGAGGTAAGAGAATAAAATTGACTCTATGAAATGGGAAGAGTTTAGTAAGGTATTTTTCAATAATTATTTTCCCTAAACTATTTTCATGAAAATGGAAATATAATTTATATAACTAAAATAGAGGGATGATGAATCCATTAATACTTAGGAGGAAAATTTCACTAGATTTTCAATGTATGCTTTATGTTTTATCATCCATCTTGAAAGAGAAGTTTACTGGTTCTTTATTATATTGAGACTAATTATTCAATATTAATTGTGTATAAGAGACCTTGATGGATATGAAGAAATAATTTTGTGTTCTCTTAAGCTGGAATTGAAAATTTGAAACTTTCAATGTTCTCGTGGTTTTGGGGGGAAAGAGAAAGAAGGAATTTCAAGTAAGTTCTAATAATAAAACCCACTTATGAAAGAAAATTAATTTTCCTTCATGTCATAAGTGTAGAAACAAGTATGGATGAAATTTTCTTATGGGTTCAGGTAAATGTTTTAACTATGTAAAATAAGTTCATATAGAAAAATAATTATGAAGTGATTTGAAGAGGCCATTCAATGATAGGTGTAATGAAATAACTCAACCGAATGTACCACCCACACTCTAATACTATAATTTCAATGAGTACATACATTTTTTCAATCAATGATTGAATTCAAGATATAAGGATGAAAATCACTATAAAAAACCTCATAACCACATAGATAAAGGGAAATCCCATGTGATCAGAACTACTGAAGTGGGTTATAAGAATGAAGTGGTGAATGGAACACTTATTATCCACTCTACAATTAAAAATGACTTATTTGATTTGGTATCTACACACTCTTTTATATTTAAATAATTTTTTATGGGTATTGTGTCACCACCTCAATAACTAGATAATGAGTAAGTAGTAAAAACCGATAATGGTAGGATGATCACATCTCAAGTCTATAGCTATTATATGATATAATATTGTGGGAATGTACATCCTGGAAATCTTATAATTCTACCTCTTGTTGAATTTTATGTGATTTTAGGAATATTTTATCTCTCTTTATATAGGTCCCATATAAATTTCCATATAAGGTAAGTCACATTTGATATTCTAAATCAACCTATGAATGTATTTTAGTTCAAGGAGGAATATGAAATTCCAATGGAAGTTACTTATGTACTATGAGTCATACTACTAATTCAAGAGGGATATTTATCAAAAAAAAAATTTGGAAGAAATTAAACATCAAATATATGATTATTTTTTGGAATATTCTTATGTATTTCCTAAATACTTTATGAGACATCCCCAAAATATTGAAGTTGAGTTTTTAATGGAATCCATATAGGGTGCTACCCCTATTTCAAATAATCTATATAGAACAACTCTAATTGAGTTGCTGGAATTTAAAAATAAACTCTAGGAGAATCTTTTTTAGGGATTTATACGCCCTAGGGAGTAACAATGGGGTGAACATATTAATTTAGTTAAGAAAAAAATGGTTCAATGCATTTTTTCATTAATTATGTAGAAGGTCACTATCAAGAACAAGTATCTTCTACCCCGTATTGATGACTTTTTTTATTAATTTCATGGAGATTAATAGTTTTCCAAGAATGAACTTAATTATGGATATCATAGATTGAGGGTCAATGAGGGGGATATATCCAAGATGACCTTCCATACATGGTATGGTCATTTTGACTTTATATTGATTCCATTTAAAATTACCAATTCTCACACAAAATTTATGGATATAATGAATAGTATATTTAGAGGTTACCTTTATCAGTTTTTGGTATCCTTTATAGATTATGTTATTATATATTCAATGAGAAAAGAAGATAATGAAGATCATTTGAAAATTATTTTGAAGACCTTGAGGAAGGATAATATGTATGCTAAATTTTTCAAGTTCTAATTTTGGATATAAAAAGTTTTATTATTGGGTCATATAATCTGAAGTGAGGATATATTGGTGGAGCCTTGAAATAAGGAAGTTATTAAACAATGGACCATAATAACTGTAGTAACTGAGAGCTATAATTTTCTTGTATTTTTAGGATATTACTAATGATTTTGGAGAAATTTCTCATAGACATCTAATCCAATAACCAAGGTGAATTTTATGGGAGCTAAATTTCTTTTGATAGATGAATGTGAGAAAAAATGATTTGTTTAAAAGAAGGTGGGTTAGTGAAAATATTCTTATACTACCCTATAGTGGAGAATAATTCACAATATTTAGTGAATCATAAAATAATGGAATGATATTTATTTCTCATTCTAAATGATATAGTGATAGCTTATGCCTTGAACCAATTAAAAATTAGTTAGTAAAATTACCTGACTCATGATTTGGAGTTAGTAGAAATAATTTGTTCACTAAAAATATAGATGCATTATCCCTATAGTGAATGGTGTGATCGCGTTGTCGAGCGCGTCAAATTAGATGTTTATTTTTAACAAGAATTTCTACAGTATAGCAGCAACCCTAGGCCGTCTCTTGATGGAGCCTTAGATCATTAATTCTAAAATGTGGTTTTTATTATGAAGTTAAAAAGGAAAATGGGGTTTTATAATACTTGTGTTTTATAATTAAAGATTACAATAGAAAATAGAAGCTATAAAACAAAGTAGAGATTAACAGAATTAATTAAGTGTGATCAACCCGGGGTACTCGCATGATTTTTATCCTTCATCGCTTCATGATATAAGGTTATGATCTTTTAATCCCTGGTTGGTAACACCAAGAACTAGAATTTTACTGAGTTTATACTTGGATACCTCCTAGGGTTCAGCCAAAAACACACAATTAATCACCAGACACCGCTGATGATTGAGTGAATTGTGTTTGACTTCATAACCAAAAATCACCAAGGAAACACACAAAAAACTCAATCTTCTATCCAGGTTTGTATTTTATTTCTTTGTGATACCATGAAATCAATGTACATATCCTTTAGTGTGCTTGTGTGAGTTCAATTGACCAATAAAAACACACAAACCCCGCAATTGAAAGGGGGAAAGAAAGTGGTGAACGGTGTGTGAAACATCACATGAATGGGTACCCCCAAACTTGATCATACGAGTTGAGCATGACATACTAGTACATAACTCAATAAAATAAGAATATAGGATAATGAAAAACAACACAAAAACCCAGAATTTAAAATATCATTCAAATATTACAAACACGAAGCTCGGGATGTACATCACATTCCTCCTCGGGTGATCACAAGGGGTTTAGAAACCCATGGGAGAGGAGGAAGAGAAAGATGTTGGGGTAGAACTTCCCATAGCCTCCAGAACTGCTAGGGATGTTGAGAAGACTCTTTGGGGACTCCAAAATGGTAGCACCTTGCCTCTTGTCTGAACTTGCGAATGGGGATCCCAAGGTGCCATTTTATAGGAAAATTGGAAGATGGTTTTAGGCACACAAATTTCTTCAATCCACTTGTACCACGTGTTTCGGCCTTCTGACAGCCCTATGTCACTTTGGAGAAAATAGAAAGGTTGTAGCAGTACCTCTCGAATGTCTCCACCGAATGTTTGGAACCATTTGGACAACTAAAGCTCAAGATATTGATAAAATATAGAACACCGCATTTGACTGGGTCCAAATTCGTTGGCTTGGACAGATCAGTTTGGATGGGCTTCATAGAAGCCGAATAATAATTGGGTTTCTTAATATGATATGTAGCCTATTGGAATTTGTACAGGACCACAAAATGTCAGCCAATTTGGATGCACAGATTTCTTGTACTATGCAAAACAGTGTACAGATGTCCATGGATCCATACAATTTTGGCCCATTTTTCTTCCACTTCATCAAAGGCCCTCCAAATCACACACACCTACATTGAAACAATAAAAACAAGTAACATTACCCATTATAATATTGATTAAAATTAATTGATTAATTCAAAAATAAAGTGAAATTTATTATTATATTTGGAATATTCATTACAAAACTAGTTTAAAACTGCGGCTTAAGCGTGGAATAAAACAGTGAATCGTGGTACGATCATACCCCCACACCTAAACATTTGCACTCCTGGGAAAAGTCACATATCCAAATACAATGATTCATATATATATATATATTTCCAACATCTTGAAGATTTATCATTTTAGGAAATTTAATTTAATGTAAAGTGATCAATGCACGAACCACACCAAGGAGTTCTTCCTAGTGAAAATAGAAAAAGATGTCTCATAAATCATATCATAGAGAAATTCAAAAAGATTCAGGATAACCAATTGAGAAAGGAATTCAGAAGTAAACCATGACACTAAATCTCCATGTGTGTGTGTGAAATCCATTCCATGCTTTTCTTTCCACTTTCTATCCAATAAATATATGTTATTTAAACATTTTTCAGCTTAAATGATTTTGTCACCGAACCTATCCAACATCCTTTGAAATAAAATTTCAAGACCCACTCATTTAAGAATTCTCAGAAGTCAAACCATAAGCTCCCGACCTAGATATCCCCATATGTTTCACATTTCATCACTCCCCTCATTTATTTAATTTTTTTTGATGTTGCAATTGGAACAAATCTCACACTCATCTCTCAACCGTTGTTTGATCTCCTCACGATACTAATTTAAATAGTTATAACAAGATCGAAGGTTGGGGAGGAGTGGTTTTTGACCTGCCCAAGACACAACAATTTTTTTAGGGTGTAAAACAGTCTGACATTAGGTACATACGCATAGGTCAATCTGGTACAGTAATGAAACATATCGGATAAGGAACGAACGTATGGAAATATCATTTAAAGCTGAAAAATATTAACCCAATATATATTTACCTTATATCAAGTAATAAATAATCACACTTTGTGGTTTGGTGAAAAACATTGTGGAGATATTTGTGACACAGTTTTCCAAAAAACTACTCACACAAAGGGCATCAATCATCTCGATGGTTTCACATAGATATGACCATTTATATCATTGACAGAAAACCAATTCACTAAAAATCACTCCTTGATGGTAAACTCATAAAAAAAATTTTAGCCTTCGTTATGGTATTTTTACTTTCCCCAATTTATGGTCTCCACATCATGGAATTTCAAAATTGTTGATGGGGAAAAATGAAAATACCATAAAGAAGGACAAAAACAGAAAACAAAAGGAGAAAACGATGAAAATTCCGAACTAACCAAAGAATGTATCCACCACCCCCCCCCCCACACCTAGAATGTGCAGTGTCCTCACTGAAATAATTGAGAATGTGAGAAGGAAGGATAAAACCTGGTGTGTTTTATTGGTATGATGCGTCGAGAAGGTGGATTTCCTCCACCGGATTCTTTGGAAAATCCTCATAGAAGTGTTTAAGTCACTGCCCATTAACAGTAAGACTTCATCCACTCTGCTCATTAAAAACCTATATTGCACCAAAAGAGTAAACATTAGTAACAGTATAAGGACCAAGCCATCGGTAACGAAGCTTACCTGGGTGGAGCTTAATCCTGGAATTGTACATGAGGACCTTCTCACCAATATGGAACTTCTGATGGTGAATCATGATATCATAAATATCCTTTGTCTTCTCTTTATAGATTCAGGAGTTATCATATGCATCACGTCGAATTTCATCCAACTCTTGAATCTACAGCTTTCTTTCCTCACCTATATCTGAAAGGTTCATATTACATTGTTTAACATCCCAATATGCATGGTGTTCTACCTCCACCGGGAGGTGACAAGCTTTTCTAAACACAATCTTATATGGTGACATTCCGATCGGTGTTTTAAAAGCAGTACGGTACGCCCAAAGTGCATCATCCAAGCGCAAACTCCAATCTTTCCTATTGGGTTGTACCGTTTTCTCCAAGATTTGCTTAACTTCTCGATTTGAAATTTCTTCTTGTCCATTAGTTTGGGGATGATATGCAGTGGAGACTTTATGAACAACCCCATACTTACGAAGAAAGTTTTTCATGTTACAATTGCAAAAATGTGAACCCTAATCACTAATGATGAATCTTGGTAGACCAAACCTACTGAAAATCTGGGACCTCACAAAATCAACAACCACTTGAGAGTCATCAGTCCTGGTGGCCTTTTCTTCCACCCATTTAGATACATAGTCAACAGCTAATAAGATGTACACAAAGCCAAATAAATTTTGAAAAGGCCCCATGAAGTCAATGCCCCATGCATCAAAGATCACACAAAATAACATGGGATGTTGGGGCATTTCATTCCTCTTGGAGATATTCCCTGTGAATTGACAACAACTACATGACTTGCAAAATCTATGGACATCCCTATACAATGTTGGAAAATAAAGTCCTAAGTCAAGGACCTTTCGAGCAGTACGTCGAGAGCCAATGTGGCCCTCACATGCCACGGTGTGGCAGAAGGTCAAAACAGAGGTGAACTCATGGCCAGGGACCCACCGATGAACTACTTGGTCACTACAAATTCTCCACAAGTATGGGTCATCCCAAATGTACTAACGAGAATCATGCTTAGGTCTCTAGGATTGTGAAGTGCTAAAATCAGGGGAGACCCTAGATGTTGCTAGAAAATTTACAATGTCTGCATACCAGGGGGTAAGGTCCACAACATCATAAAGGTTCTCATGAGGGAAGAATTCTCCAATGGGTAGGGGTGAGTCAACATGATGGTCCAATAGTGGGGAAATCCTACTAATGTGGTTAGCTACAACATTCTCCACTCCTCTCTTATCTCTAATCTCAAGGTCAAACTCTTAGAGGAGGAGCATCCACTGAATGAGGCGGGGTTTGGCTTCAGGATTCTTTAAGAGGAAATGAAGGGCAACATGATCAGAAAACACAATAACATTTGACCCAAGAAGATATGAACAGAATTTTTCCAAGGCAAACAGAATAGAAATGAGTTCTTTTTCAGTGGTTTTGTAGTTTACCTAGGCAGGGTCAAGGGTACACGAGGCATACGCAATGACATGATGAGAATTTTCAACCCTTTGTCATAAAACTGCCCCAAATGCAAAGTTAGAGGCATCACACATAAGTTCGAAGGGCATATCCCACCTTGGTGGTTGGATGATGTGAGGTGACGTGAGACTCATTTTTAGTGAATTGAATGCATCCTCACAATTTTTATAAAAAACAAATTCAGAATCTTTTTGTAACAACCAAGATACGGGAAGTGCGATCTTACTAAAGTCTTTAACGAATCGGCGGTAAAAACCAGCATGACCCAAAAAAGGCCGCACCTCACAAACACATTTTGGAAATGGAAGGGATGAAATTAATTCAATTTTAGATTTATCAACCTGAATTCCCTTATTTGAAATGATATTCCCAAGAACTATCCCCAGCTTAACCATGAAATGACATTTTTCATAATGTAAAACAAGATATATTTCAATGCAGCAGCGGAGGACAGAACCTAGGTTTTCCAAAAAATCATCAAAAGAAGAACCATAAACCTTGAAATCATCCATAAAGACTTCTATACAACTCTCAAGGTACTCAAAAAAAATACTCAACATACATCGCTGAAAAGTACCAGGAGCATTACATAGACCGAATGGAATCCTTCTGTATGAAAATGTGCCAAATGGACAGGTAAATGTTTTCTTTTCTTGATCCTCAAGGGCTATATGGATTTGGAAATAACCCAAATAGCCCTCAAGGAAACAATAATGGGGCTTACCAGCCACTCGTTCTAACATTTGGTCAATGAAAGTTAAAGGAAAGTGGTCCTTCCCGGTGGCTTGATTCAGTCGACGATAGTCAATACAGACTCGCCAACTGTTTTTCACACATTTTGGAACCAATTCATTCCTTTCATTTGACACAACTGTTATTCCTGTTTTTTTAGGCACAATTTGCATTGGACTAACCCATTTGCTATCAGATATAGGATAAATGATCCCTGCAGCAAGTAATTTACTAACTTCCAATTTTACCACTTCAAGGAGAGTGGGATTCAACAGGCGTTGAGATTTTCTTACGGGCTTAGCCTCATCATCCAAAAGTATATGGTGAATACAAATAGATGGGCTAATTCCAGGAATATCAGCCAATGTCCGTCCTATTTCCTTTTTACACTCTCTCAATAGTTTGAGCAGTTTCAATTCCTGTTGTGGAGAGAGGTTATTGGCAATAATGATGGAAAATTGGCCAATACCCTCAAGATATGTATATTTTAAATTAGAAGGAAGTTTTTTAAGTTAAAACACCGGTTGTTTCTGAATTGAGGGAGGGGATTTAGGGGGAGTGAGGGCCATGAAACTATCTATCTACTCATGTTTATTCTCAAAGGAAAGATAATCTATTGAAATGAGATTGGTAGAATCATCGATAGTCATGGGTGCCTCAGAATAAACACACTCATCAATTAAAGCACAGAATTTACATTTTTCTGAACACACACAACATTCAAATGAAGAACCAAAACTCAAATCATCCAAGGGTGAAGAAAACAAAAAAGAATCAGATTTTGGGTTGAGGAGAGAATTGTGTTTGTGTGCATCGTTTGAGAGCACTTCTATCGAATATATAGGAAGAGTGGAGTGCTCTTCAACGGGGTGTTTCATAGCCTCAAGGATGTAAAAACTTACCTTTTCTCCTCCTAATTCCATGGACATCATACCATTGTGAACGTTGATGATTGTCTTTGTTGTTTTTAGGAATGGCCTCCCAAGTATGAGAGGGGCATGTCCTTGGGTTCGGGTATCTTCCATCTCAATAATGTAGAAATCAGCGAGGAAGATGAGATTATTCACTCTAACAAGGACATCCTAAATCACTCCTTTTGGATGTGTTGTACTCCGGTTGGCAAGTTTCACAACAATGGCTGTTGGTTGAAGCTCTCCAACCTATTGAGAAGTATACATGGAGTGAGGCATTACATTAATGGAAGCACCTAAATCTAGCATAGCATCAGAAAAGAAGGTCTCCCCTATGGTACAAGGTATGATGAATGTGTCGGGATCCTTGCATTTGGTTGGAATTGCTAGTTGAATCAAGGTCGAGACATTTCTACCTAGGTTGACTCTATCATTCCCTTTCATCCTTCGTCGATGGGTGAAAAGATCTTTAAGAAATTTGGCATAATGGGGAATTTTATTGACTGCATCCAACAATGGAAAATTAACTTGAACCTTTTTAAATGTATCTATTATTTCATTATCAATCTAATTATCAAAGTTTTTCTTAGATTTAGAGAGTCTTTGAGGGAATGGAAGAGGAATGGATTGTTCATTTGAATCATCAATGACTATTCGATTACCATTTTTGTCTTGATTTTCTTTAAATGAAGTTCTTGAGGTTTGGGAAAGAGAGTTTTCATGAGGGGGACATACCTGCTCTACAGAATCAGTAGAAGGAGAAACTTATTTAGCACTACGAAGTGTAACTTCACATTCATTACCTTTTTCCTTTGGATTGGAAATGGGTTGGGATGGTAGTTGTCCAGAACCTTGCATCTTAAGCTCACTGATGGTGTTTTACAATTTCCCCACTTGGGTTCGTAGGTCTTAAATTGCTGATTGTGTGGTCTATTGGAACTGAAGGTTCTGGGTTGCTATTTGCTTCACCATATCCTCGAGGCTTGTTTTAGATTTGGGAGGAGGAGGAGGATGATTGTTTTGAGAAGTTGAAGGACAAGAAGGTTTCATACCTTGGCCTTGTTGATACCAATTCTGCTTTGGGTAGCTTGTGTTTCCTCTTTGTCAGTATTGGGGTTGTGCTTTCCACCCTGGATTTGGATTTGGCCTGAATTATTCTTGCTTGAAGGGAGGTGCTTGTCGGAATGGACGCCCTGTGAACACAACTACACAGGACTCAGATGAATCCTGAAGTTGTGGGCACTGATCAGAAAATGAGTATTATCCGAACAAATACCACAATGTAATGGAACGGGAGAAGAGTGTGAGTTACCTTGTGCTTGAGCTAATTTCCTTAGAATGGTATGTATATCATCAAGTTTACTATCTACATTTTGTTATAGGGATGAATGACTTACCTCATGAACTCCTCGGGTTGGTGCAATGGCTCATGTACCAAATTGTTGTGCATTTTGAGCCATGTTGGCTATTAAGTCACGAGCGGCAGAAGGAGTTTTGTCAACTAAGGTACCACCAGCTGCAGCATCAATCATTCCACGATCCATGGTGATAAGTCCCTCATAGAAGTATTGGATTAATAGTTGTTCACTAATCTGGTGGTGGGGGCTGCTTGAGCAAAGTCTCTTGAATATCTCCCAGTATTAATGAAGGGTCTCTCCTTGTGATTTCCTAATTCCACAGGTTTCTTTCCTAATTGATGCAGTTCGGGATGCAGGGAAGAACGTCTCTAGAAAACGTCTTTTTAGGTCATTCCATCCCCAAATTGTGGAAGGAAAATAGTATATCCAATCTTTGGCTACACCATCAAGGGATAAAGGGAAGGCCCTAAACTTAATGAGGTCCTCAGACACATTTTGGGGTTTCATGGTGGAGCACAATCTTTGAAACTCTTTTAGATGTTTGTGTGGGTCATCTCCAGGAAGACCATATAATTTTGGAAGGAGGTGGATGAGACCTGATCTAAGCTCAATGTTGGCTGCTTCCTCAGGATATTGGATGTACGCAGGTTGGTACTCCACATCAGGGGTGGTAAGTTATTTTAAAGTTCGATTATTTACAGCCATGTTTTCTTGGGTTTGATTGGGTTCAATTTCGGGTTTGTTTAGAACCACTTCAGGTTATAAATGGGGTTCCACAATGTTACTTGATTGACCTTCTCTAGATGCCTTGATTTGTGTGTGAAGTGACTTTTCAATTTCAGGATCAAATTCAAGTAGTGTTCCTTTATCAGATCTTGTCATGCAACAATGATGTCCAGTTTGACTGATTGATTGTTTGTTGTGCTTTTTTATTTGATATGGATAAAATAGAAACTTAAAAAGGGTGAAAGAGTAATAGAATGTTATACTATAGAATTAGAGAGGGATATTTGGAAGAAGAGAGAGAGAGATAGAGATAAAGAACACACCAAAAACAAAAGAAAATAAAGACAAAACCCAAAACAAAAACAATCAAATGGGGGTGGGGTATTTAAATGATTACTAATTAATAAGTAAAATAACGAAATAAAATTAAATAAATAAAAAAATGATCTTGGATCCCCGGCAACGGTGCCAAAATTTGATCGTGTTGTCGAGCACGTCAAATTAGATGTTTATTTTTAACTAGAATTTCTGCAGTATAGCAGCAACCCTAGGTCATCTCTCGACGGAGCCTTAGATCATTAATTCTAAAATGTGGTTTTGGTTATGAAGGTAAAAATTAAAATGGGGTTTTATAATACTTTTGTTTGATGGTTAAAGATGACAATAGAAAATAGAAGCAATAAAACAAAGTAGATATTAATATAATTAATTAAGTGTGATCAACCCGTGGTACTCGCATGATGTTTATCCTTCATCGCTTCATGTTATAAGGTTATGACCTTTTAATCCCTGGTTTTTAACACCTAGAACTAGAATTTTACTGAGTTTATACGAGGATACCTCCTAGGGTTCATTCAAAAACACACAGTGATTCACCGGACACCGCCGATGATTGAATGAATTGTGTTTGACTTCACAACAAAAACTCACCAAGGCAACACACGAAAAACTCGATCCGTTGTCCAGGTTTGTATTTTATTTCTTTGTGATACCATGAAATAAATGTACATAGCCTTGACAGTGCCTTTGTGAGTTCAATTGACCAATATAAACCACACAAACACCGCAATTGAAAGGGGGAAAGAAAGTGGTGAATGGTGTGTGAAACATCACATGAATGGGTACCCCCAAACATGATCATATGAGTTGAGCATGACATACCAGTACATAAATCAATAAAATAAGAATATAAGATGATTAAAAACAACACAAAAACCTGGAATTTAAAAGATCATTCAAATATTACAAACACGAAGCTGGGGATGTACATCACGTTCCTCCCCAGGTGATCACAAGGGGTTTAAAAACCCATGGGAGAGGAGGAAGAGAAAGATGTTGGGGTAGGACTTCCCATATCCTCCAGAACTGCTAGGGATGTTGAGAAGACTCTTTGGGGACTCCAAAATGGCATCACCTTGCCTCTTGGCCAAACTTGCAAATGGGGAGCCCAATGTGCCATTTTATAGGAAAATTGGAAGGTGGTTTGAGGCACACAGATTTCTTCAATCCACATGTATCACGTGTTTAGGCCTTCAGAGAGTCTTATCTAACTTTGGAGAAAATAGAAACGTTGTATACCTACCTATTTACTATCTCCACCGAATTTTTGGCACCATTTGGACAAATAAAGCTCAGGATATTTATAAAATACAGAACACCGCATTTGACTTTGTCCAAATTCGGTTTCTTGGACAGATCAGTTTGGATGTTCCCCATAGAATCTGAATCAAAATTGGGTTCCTTAATATGAAATGTATCCTATTAAATGTTGGACAGATCCACAAAATGTCAGCCCATTTGGATTCATGGATTTCGTGTACTATTTAAAATAGTGGACAGATGTCCATGGATCCATGCAATTTTGGCCCATTTCTCTTCCACTTCATCAAAGGCCCTCCGAATCACCTCCACCTACATTGAAACAATAAAAACAAGTGACATTGCCCATTATAATATTGATTAACATTAATTTATTGATTCAAAAATGAAGTTCAATTTATTATTATATTTGTAATATTCATTACAAAACTAGTTTAAAACTGCAGTGTAAGGGTGGAATAAAACAGTGAATCGTGGTACGATCATGGTGTGATATATATAATGATCATAAAATAAATTAATATATATTCACATAGAAAAAATTTATTATTAAATAAAGGATATGGTTAGAGTTGATTATGGATTTTGGATTCTCAATACACTACCACCTTGAGTGGGGAAAAAAGGGTGTCAATGCTCTAAGATAGAAATACCTTGCTAGTTTTTCTATTATGAGTATTTAAAGAGATTAAATATTTATGGATTTACATAATATAGATCATTAAATCATGATTAAATTGGAAAGATAATATCTTTACTAGATAAATTCTTAAATATTTATCCATATAGGGATTAAATAGGCATGAAAGGAGGATATTGAACTGTATAAGAAGGTTATAAATGTTACTGATTTTGACCATGATTATGATGGAATTGTAAGGTTTAGGAATTGAGTATTTTTCCCATTAATAACATATTTGTTTAATTATTTTTTTAATGAATATCAAAACTCATCATTCTCTATTTATCCTGAAAGTACGAAGATGTATAGTGATCTGAATGAGTATTTTAGTGGGGAAATGTGAAGATAGATATTTCAAATTATTTATCTCAATGCCTAGTATTTCATCATGTTAAGTCTAGGAGATAGAAGTCTAAGGATATGTTACAACCATTAACCATACCAGAATGGAAATGGGAAAACCTTACTTTGAATTTCATCATCAGACTCCCCAAAACATATAAGGGGAATAATTTTATTTATATTATCGTCAAAAACCTTATAAATTCATCACACTTTATTTCCATCAATGAAAATTTCTCTCCTTATCATCTTTATGGGATATACATTAAGGAAGTAATTAGATTTCATGGATAGCCACTCTCAATTGTATTTTACCAGGATCAGAGGTTTACCTTAATGTTATGGAGAAGCCTTTAATATGCTCGGGACATAGATTTAGAAAGTCTAAGAGGAACATTAAAACCCTATATATTATATTGAGATTATTTTATTTTATTTTAAAGGTTTTTGGGATCAAACCCTTTCTATGGTGAAATTTTCATACAATAATAGCTTTCACTCAAACATTCAAATGGCTCATTATGAATCCCTCTATGGTAGGAAGTACATAAATCCAATTTTTTGTGATGATGTTTGATAAAAAATATATTATTACCTGAGATAGATAAGTAAATGGATGATAATATTTCAAATATCCAAAACCACATCCGGGAAACTCAAATTTGACAGAAACATTACACTGACGATAATTGGAGAAATAAGGAGTTAAATGTCAATGAGAAAATATTATTATGAATTTATCCATGGAATAAGGTTATATGATTTATTAATAAGGGAAAATTTTTCCATATATATATAAATCCCTTTAAAATTATTGATTTTATCAGGATAGTCGCTTATCTTTTGGAACTTCCATTGAATCTCTCTCAAGTTCATAATTTCTTCCATGTATATCTCTTAAGGAAATACATACCTGATCCTTAAGATGTACTAAAATCAAAGGTAATACCACCATATACATATCTCTCTTATTAATAAAACCTAATGAATATTCTAGATCAAAGAGAGAAAGTGTTACGAAACAATACCACTCACAAGGTCAATGTTTTATGGAGAAACCATAAATTTAAGGAAGTTGCCTGGGAACCAGAAGATGAGACGAGGAATAAGTATCCTCATTTTTTATAACATAATGATTTAATTAAAAGGTATAAATCCTTCCATGTGGGGATAATGTAACACTTAAATATTTTATGATATATTTCTCTTTAAATAAATTTGGTTCATTTGATGTCTTTCATTATATGCAACATCTGGTTTAAATAAACCATGCTATAAATAATATTATATAATGTGACAGTTATCACCTAGTCATTAGATTTGAGTATATTAATAAGACTAACTAAATTATGAAAAATTATATATTACATATGTATAAAATGAATTATAATTGGCTAGAAATTAAAATAAAAGCACTTGATAAAAAGTGATGTTTTTCTGAAAAAACGTGGTTATGCGTGTAATATTTTATCATCTTAATAAATTAAATTAATCACTATTGATGAATTATTTGAATGAAATGTTTAGATAATATATTTGATAAATTAGATTAACAATTATCAAACTATTTTTACATGGAATGGAATGAAGGTAAACTAATTTTTATTCTTAAAAATACATTATTCTAAAAATAGTTTTGTTGTATTTTTTGCAATAATTTTAAAATGAATTTCTACCACCTATAGAAATAGAATCTTTTAAAATTAATGAAACATTATTAATCATAATAATTAATATAATTTAATAATTTCAACTTAATATTTTTTCATAAGGAACAGTAAAAATAGTAAAAATGTATTACCACGGTTAAGGTTAAAATGAGTTTACCATGGGGTTAACATAAGAGATATGGATTAAAATATCACAAATAAACATAATTTTCTTTTATTTTTTGATATTATTTTGAACTTATACATCCTATATTTTAAATTTTAGATTTTTAGCCCCTTTACTTGAGTAATACATTATTATATTTTAATATTTTGAAAAATTCCATGTGTGTCCTCTCCCTCTCTTATAAAAGGAAACCAAATATACTATATTTATCACACTTAATGAGAATTATATATTATTGAATAACCACCATAATAACTTCATAAAATACCTCCCAACTTCCTTGAGATCCTATTTTTATCATAATTTCATCCTTCAATGCTTAAGGTGTAAGACAAAGTAGATTTCTCAACGAAGAAATATAACTCTTAAAGAAGTACTTTCAATGTTATTTATTCATCTACCTCATATAAATATATGGTATAAATTATAAAATAAATAATTAATAATATTCAATATAATCAGGTTTTATTATCATTATATATCAATCATTTTCAACCATGTTTCCATCAACTGGGAAACAAAAGTATCAATAGTGCGTATATGTGGATTACCACCTCAATGTAGTGATATGATTCATTCTCCAACACCATCATTAATGGTTGGTTATCATGATGGATTTAATTTTATATATGATATTAATGAAATAATTATTCTTCTATAACTATAATATATTATCAACCTTCTCACATTTCCATACATTGGAAAATGATAATGTTGCTCATGAGTATGTGTTCGTTACCACCTCCACATAATGACGTGAATCATTTTTCATCATCAATTTATATGAATTGTTATAAAATTGTATATGATGAATAATAATGATACATAATTTATTATTAAAATTATATCTATGATTAAACCATGAATAATGTTCAACTATCATAACCATCAAATTGAAGCATGTATGGAAAATGGACCAGTTTTCACTTCAATGTTCATTTTAATGAAGAAATTGTTAATAAAAAGAAAATTGGAAATTATAGTGGAATGATGTAAGTTAAGTTATTTATAAATATTGTTATATAATATATTTAAATAAATCTATATTTATTATACATGATATTTAAACACATATTAAGAAAGATGAAACTTGTGGTAAGGGGTTTATGTTACAATCTCATTTTTTCATGATTGTTAAAAATAAATTTTCATTGAGAGAAATTATAAATTTATTATATATTAAAAATATATATTTTTTAACATATGGTTAATTATATAGTTTTTATGTATTTTTACCATTTTCCTTTCTTTGGTACTTAAAATAATTGAGAAATTTTTTTAAATAAAAGTCATCCTTATTTCCCCTTTGGTAGATGAAATTTTTATTCCATGTTCATACTCATAAACATTGTTTTATGATAGTTAATAAATATATTTCAAAAGTTTTAAAAATATATTTTTCACTACCATTGACTTTATTTTAAAACGTTTTAAAATGAATATTTTCAAATATATGTTTTCTCAACAAGCTGTTTTTTAATTTTTTGTAAAGGTGCAAAAGGAATATTTTCTTTTAGTGTGAATGGCATGGACAGATTTTACTACCATCATGACCATTATTTTATTTTAAGTATAATTTAATTTTTACATTGGTTATTTTCAGATAAAATTATTTTCTCAATATTATATTAATTTTTAGTTAAATGTTATCAAAATAAAAGGATATTTTTCTATATTTTCAAAGAAAGGTTTGAATGATATTTTAAAGTAATTTTGCATCTATTAAAAAATACTTTAAAGATTGTTATGCTTAACTAGGGATATTATCTTATGATACTATCCACATTCATTATTTGTATGGAATATGATGATGATTAATTAATTATAAAAATATAAAACTTGTTTATTTCCCAATGGTTAATCAAGTTATGATGAAAACTTTATGAAACCTATTTATTTTCCATGGGTTATGATATTATAAAATAATGAAATATTTATAAAACTCATTCCCTTTACATGGGTTATGATATTATGATATGATGAATGTTTTATGATCTTATGGAACACATATATATGTTTTTCATTATGCGGTGGGTGAGCACAAAATTATATAACCCTCCAATGCAGTGGGTAATGATGAAGGATTTGAGAATATCCTATAATGTAATAAAGTTAATAAACTCCTAAGAGATGATGGAGTTAACTGGATGAAAGTTACTCTAAATATAATGATGGAAATGATTGGGAAGGCATTTCCATTAAGGGAATTTATCCACAATGATAGTCTTGGGAGTAAACCATGGCTAAGGAAGTGATTTTCGACACTTATGTTTATTCAAAAAACATTTGTATTATTATTATGATATGATATAATGGATAATTATTGATTATTGATTATTCCACAAACTTATGACTTATATATTTTTTAATGATAAATCCTTATGACATGATTTATCATTAATTATCTTTTATCTATTAAGTATTATTATTATAAGTTATGATCATGTTATCATACCATTATTATTATATCATGCTCAATTATGATCATAGATTGATATATCTTATATTTACCCTTACTGGGAATCTTTGATCACCCATTCTTATGTTTCCTTTCCCCAGGTTATGAATAAAGTTTTTAAGTAGGGTGAATCTAAGAAGTGTACTATGTAAGAAGATATTTTTGAAAATATTGAATATCTTTCATGAGATAATATTATTATGTATCTATTATAAAAATAATCTAAAACATTATAGTTATGGGGAATGTTTTTGTATGATATGTATTGAATATTCATCTAAAATGATTTAATATATATTTATGAAATACTTGGGTCACCTCAGATTCATTGTGTTTGTGGTTCTTAAAATGTGTTTTGGTTTTGACCAACACAGGTTTTGTGGATTTATTATTTGAGGTTATTCCTTCTTAGGTTTGGAATGATAGAGGAGACCATTGGGATATTACTAAATTAGGTATTGGCCCTAATTTTGATTGGATTTTATCCTTCATTGGTTGGTTGGTGTGAGATGGGTTTATAGAGATAATGGAGGATATTAAGGAGTGATTCCCCCCTGAGTTTAGTATTAGCTTTGGATAGGGGCTTAAGAATCATGAGGTGGTGAGGCACTCGCAGAGTGGGTTATGTTGGACTAGATTTCTAAGTGTGCATGGATGGAAACCCTTGTAGCGTCATGAAATTGTGTTGATGCTAGGAACGATAGTTCCACAAGACCACTGATACATATATAGTCTGTATATTTGTGTCAGATTAGAGGTTATCACCACTATTTCACATCTTACTATTGGAATAATAGAGCCCGATAAGTGTGTGTGGTTATTTTGGGAACTTAGGGTGAGACCCTAGGGTATGCCCTTTCTTTCTATTTACATGTTATATGTCTTGGATCTCTTGTTTTATTCAGATCATGTTACTGATATTGTGTTCCTAGGTGATACATGTTCTCTAAATCCTCTAGATTAGTCTAGAGTGGGGTAATGATTACCTTCAGTCTTAGACTACAAACTTATGTCCACTATTTTATTTTTTATTTATACAGTTTATTTTATACAATTATTTATTTTACCCCAATAGATATTATTTTTTGACTATGATGAATATATTATATGTAAACATATTTTTATATAGTAATAGATATTAGTACCATCATTGGGGTATCCTACTAAGATTTGTTCCCACCACTATATGTGAACCTCAGTGTTCTTGAAGACCTTATGTATTCTTTTATGTTGAGTAAAAGGAAAAGTTTATCAGGAAAAGGCCCATCATTGATGGATCTAGTGAGATCACTCATGGAGAGTCTGATGATTAATATGGAGTTTGGATATCATAGGAGACCGGGTATATGGTATGTGTTGGATTTTTAAATAGAGACTTGTGTATTTTATTTGCTTTATTTATTAATTTATTTTATGTTTTTAGCCTAGTGGGAAACCATTCCTTGATGTGTATGTCATAATCAGGAGTCCATATGAAGAATTTCATTTATTATATCATGCTTCCATTTTAGTTATCTATTTATTCATACTCTGATGTTTATGGATTTGGATGTGTTCGGTTTATTTTTATGCTATTTATTTACATAACCAAGTTCATATTCTCCCCAATGTATTCATTAGTCCCTTATTGCTAGTCAGAATCCTATGGCATATAAGGAGGCACATTTGAGGCCTTTTTTAAGCTGGATCAGTTAGTGGGTTAAGTCAACCCAGGAAAATTCATGACATAAGATCTTGAATAAAACTTATTATCATAGTATAATAACTCAAGGCTCTATAAATAGAAATTAAAATAAACCTATACTAACATGATCTCGAATAGGGAGTTTCATGAGGGAGATTAATTCCTTATCTACAATTCATAATTGATTCTAATGCTCACTAAGTAATTTTCAAGATAGATAAAACCCTATATAGTATATCCCATTTTTCTTATGGTGTAGTGGATATACCATAGAGGCCATAGGAAGGATCTTTACATTCAATGGTCAATGGTTAAAATAATACTTTGAGGGAATTCCCATGCATACAATAGATGTCATCACATTGTATGACCCCATCATCACTTGAGAGCATTAGGATTACCCTAACCCTCTTGCATTAATTCTATTCATACAACTTCAAATTTTTTATTTCCCGAACATTTATTACTTCATAGGGTCACATTAAATACAATGTATCATTTTAATTTTGGGGAGGGGATAACATTTTGGGTGTCTTCTGTAGTATTTTTATTTACGTATTTTATATTATTTTTAAAAATCAAATTAAACAAAACCAAAAAGTATATAACCATTTCACATTCTAATTAATATGTGTAATTTTATGAAAATGCATGTTTTATTTTTCCAATCTCAGTGTAATAATTTTAAGAGTAATAAATATTAATTTTTTAATTGTATATTTCAATGAAAATAGAAGTTTTCAATGATATTTTTTTGAAAGGAAATTTCATGGTCAAAGACCAAGACAAAATTTTTTATAAAAAAAGGAAATGATGATTACAAAAGTTTAAAGGAGGAAATTTTATTAAAATCTTTTTCATAAAACGGAAGGAGCTCAACCGGAAAAGTATCACTCCACGTAATGGCCTGGTTGATTCCTTTGATAGCAATCCCATCAGCCACCTTGTTAGATTCTCTGTAGTTAAGGGTGGAAATGTACCTGATCTCCTAGAGTAAGATTAGGAAATTATTCCATCGAGCGGTAAGAGACCAAGAAAGGTGAACCACACCATTCCAAATGTCTTGGATAATGGTGGTGGAGTCACTTTCAATCAAAATTTTGTTCTAACCTTTTTACTTGACAAAGTTGACTGCATGAATTACTGCTAACATTTCTGATCCCAGGGCAGAGACAGAATCATAGCCACCAAAAAAGAAGCCAAGAAACTGACCAAGATAATCTCTGAAGATGGCTCTACAGCCCACAGGACCAGGGTTTCCTTTCAAGGCACCATCTACGTTAATCATTATCCAGCCAGGGATTGGAGCCTACCAGAACACTTACAAGAGGCACTTCGGTTGATTGTAAATACCTTTAATATAGAGCCGATGAAGAATGCCAAAGTCACCAACTGAGTTAGAACAGGTGGCTTTTTGAAGAGTAGAAGTGTCCCTGATAGCAATCAGAATTCTCGATCGACCTGCATTGAGATTAAGTGAGACACCATTATGGATAATATCATTCTTATCATACCAGATAATGTGGAGGAGATCAGCAACGGTGGAAAGTAATAGGTTTTTAATTTGCGGCGAGAGATCCATCTCCACATAGTTTATGAGAAAAGAGAAAATAGAATCAGCATTTAACCATCTGCAATCAAAAATGTCAATAACAAAATTGCAAAGAGTAGATGTCATGGAATAAGACAAAAATAAATGATTTATGTCTTCTTTATGCTGATGACATAGGGGACATCTATAGCTGAGTTGAGCACCAAAAGATTGAAGGCAAACCTCCGTGGGGAGTCTCTTGTGTGCAATTCGCCAGACCAGGTTAAGCCGAGAGGGCTTAGTCCATGGTTTATCGAAAGGTTTCAACCAATAGAAGTTAGATTCTGAGGGGGAGAAACAATTATTGTAATAGGATTTGGAGTCCAGGATCCCATTGTGAGCTGGCTCCCAGATAAGACTATCCTCATCATTTGAGAAGGTGTAGCCCTCGACAACATGCTTGATATGATCAGGGAGCTCTTAGAGGTGGGAATGAATAACTTCCTTTATGGTGGAGTTGATAGAATCAGGAGCCGTGTTTGAAGAATTCATCAAATTGAGAGGAACACCAACCTAGTTGTCAAGCCAGAATTTCAATGTTGAGTCAGAAGTAACCATCCATCTATAATTATGCATAATATTGATAAAGGAATTTCTAATGGACGACCAGAGGGAAGATCTAACATAACTCAAGTTGCGGGATTTGAGCTTATCTAGGAAGCAATTTTAGAGGAAGGAAATGGATTCATATTTATTGTTAATTAAGTTCCAAGTGAGTCTGTCTTGGAGGGCTTCATTAAAGAACTTGAGATTTTTTATTCTAATCCCTCCCTTCTCGATAGGTTTACAGCAGGTGGACCAGGGGACAGTGAAAAGCTTCCTATCCAGAATGCTCCTCGTCCAGACAAAGTTCTTATTATAGGTGTTAATTTTCATAAGGATTCTAATAGGCCATCTATAAATCATCATCAAATAATCCATTTTAGAGAAAATAGAAGCCTTGAATAGGAAAATTCTACCATCCATAGATTGGGATTTTTTTCTCCAAGTCGAAATCTGGTTAATAATTTGATCAACAAGCTCGTTAAAATAAGAGGATCTAGGCCAACCCCAAAAGCTAGGGACACCTAGATAAGTTAAAGGAAAATAACCTTCTTTAATCCCAATACTCTCAATGATATTACTTTTTCTATAGGTAGGGAAAGATTTACCAAAGAAAATAAAAGATTTTCTCCAATTGATGAATTGACCCGAGATCTCCTCATAATGAGATAGGGAAGCATTGAGATTAGTGATGTTGTGTTTGTCACCATTAAGGAAGAGGATAATGTCATCCTCATAAAAGTGATGGGTCAGGACATTGAGGTTTCGGGTGGCCTGTATGGGCTTAAGCTTGTTTGAATGCACCAAAGAAGTGAGGAGACGACTAGGGTAATCCTCCGCAATGGCAAAAATAAAGGTAGAGAGAGGATCACCTTGTCTAACCCCTTTTCAACATTTAAAGAAACAATTATGAGAGCTGTTAATGAGGATAGAGATAAAAGCTGAGATGAATAAATAATTTAGCCTGCTAAAAAATATGTCATTGAATCAAAAAGCTCGGAGGACCTTGAAAATGAAACCCCAGTCAATAGGGTCAAAATCTTTCTGAATGTCAAGTTTAATAGCAATGTTACCTCATCTGGAGTTTTTATTGAGGGCATTGGTGGATTTGGAAGCAAGGAAGATGCAGTCCTGAATGGACCGACCCTTGATGAAGCCAAATTGATTCCAAGAAACAATTTTTTAACACAAGGCGGAGAGGCTATTGGCTAAGAGCTTTGTGATAATTTTGTAAATAGAGTTAAAGAGAGCAATAGGTCAAAACATGTGAATTTATGAGGCATTGTGCACCTTAGGTATTAAGGTAAGGAATTGATCATTAAAACCATGGGTAATGAAACCATTAGAGAAGAAGATCCTTATATGTTTGCAAACATCTAAATGAATAACATCCCAATAAAGCTGAAAGAAACCATTGTTGAAACCATCAGGTCCTGGAGCACTGTTAGGGTTGAGGATAAAAACAGTGTCTTTGACCTCATGATCAAGAGGGATTCCCAGGAGAAAATCATTGTCTTCCTCACGGACTAGAGAGGGGATGACCCCGGGAAGGAGGTCCTTGTTAATACAATCCCCATTAAATATTTCATTTGATTTCTCCATGAAAACTCACACAAAACCATGAACTATTATAATTTTTCTACTCAATTAAAAGTATAATCAAGTGAAGTAATTTGTTTAGAATACAAGAATGGTTTTTCCAAATGTTCATTTCTATTCTGATCAATTTAATATCAATATCATATTGGTATACATTTTTTTACCTGATATCCACTAGTTATATTCCCAAAAAATTTAAAATCAAATTAAAAAATAATAATAATAAATAGGAGAGTGAAAAAATATATAACATATGGGGATATCTAGGTCATTTAGTTGAATTGAATATATTGAATAAAGGATGTAAATACAGTATTTACATGGTTGGAACAAACACACATATGAAAATAGTGGCATAGCGGGCCTATAACATGCTTCTCTATGATTAGTATCATTAATCTCACTATATTTTTTTATTCGGTTTATGAGATATTGAATTTCAAATTTATTGCGATTAACTTCTTATTGTGATTATTTATTTCCCCATATTAATTTATTGTGAAATTTAAACATGTATATGTTATAACAATTTTTTGGAATACATGACATGTGAATTTTTAATGGAATGAGAAAAGTTAACTATGGGAAGTTAGTAAACAACATTTTTATTAAATATTTTATATGTAATAAGTTATATATGTTCCCCCAATTTAATAAATATGTTTATTTATAGATAACATGGGATTACATCATGCATTTAAAAATTTGATGAAATTTATAGTTCTACCCTTCAAAGTATACTCTAGTATTTTTTATATAACTATTTTTCTATGCCCTGTTTATAATTTAAATGTTTTGAAAATATTATTCACACATTCAACTATAATTTTTATTGGTACCATACCTGTTGGATTTAAAATTTATCGTAGAAAATGGGAAATAAATTAAAATCTATATTGAACTTATCAACATCAGCACCACTTCTAAATTTGGACCTTATATTCTTTATTTGTTCTTGTATTATGATCAAATTTTAATATCATATATAGGAAAAAATTATGAGGATTTCATTTTTCAATAAGAATGGTTTGGTCACATGTTTTAGATGTCAAGAAGTTATTTAAATTTGGGTTAAAAAAATGGATGGATTTTCCATTTCTACTTTTAACCCTAGCCTCCCATCCACTCTATAAATGTGTATTTTTTACATTGGGGATGGTTAACAATGAATTAGAAAAATAAGAGAATTATAGAATTGGATTCACTCCATTTATCTAAGTATTGTAAGAGGGATAGTTCTTGAATTAATGATCTCTTCTATGATGCCTTATTCTTATTATTTATGGTGAATATTTTATTTATTGTAATAGAATTCTCTACTTCTCGTTAATTTAGTGTATAATTTTCAATTTTATTCTTCTTTCATTCAATTATTTTTATTTTAAATAATGAGTATGAATGTAACTATGTTATACCCTTTCTAGTCCTTTTTATATGCAAGTCATTTTTATTTTGCCTACTATATCCATTGAATAGTATCACATTAGCATTCAATCTAATTATAACCCCTTTCAATTTTTGAATCCAAAAACTCACTATAATTCATATAAATATAATTAGTGAATTGGGTTTTAATTTCAAAATAATTCAAATGATAAACACTTTACATGTGAGTTTGAAAAGGCGGGAGTTTCATGAGATAAATATTAATTGGTAAAACCAAATAAAGTGGGATTGATTATTAGGGTTCAAGTATAATCCAATAACCCTATGCATTCTCATTTCAAGTGTGAATTTTATCCTAATTAACCACTAAATATTATTTATCCTCATAATGATAATCATGGAAGGGTTTTATGATTATACATTTTGATGTTAGCCTCTTTGTTGTTGTGTAAATTTCCATAGGGTTTAAAAGTTTATAAATTATGGAATTATAATTTAATAAATTTAAATTAAAAAGATAGTGGTTAATGAATAGTTAAAGTATTAGAGTTAGATAATTTATGAATCTTCATTTAGTTTTTTTAGATACATATTCTTCCCATATACTTCTTCTTGTGTTGTAAAATTCAAACAAATTCCCTTCCTTTTTAGCATTATATTTATTTATTCATTCATAGTACTAATGATTTATTATTTTAAGTACTCACTCATTCATATAATGATCTCATTTAACCACTCTTCTACATGTAATTGATAAAAACAACACATAATTTGAGAGTGCCCATAAAAATTCCCTTTAGGGCTACAGAATAGCGGAAAAAACAATAGTGGGTAGGTCTCCGTTATGATTTGTGTATAAGAAACCATGTGACCATTCAGTTAGGTTGTCCTAAAAATATTATTATAGGTTCAAGGTTTTCATTTTGATAAATAATAATACTAAAAAAATGAGTATGTTATGACATGATGAGTTTGAGATAACCAAGAGGGAAACTTATGAGACTGATGCCGTGTACATAGAGAAAAAAAAGAAGTTTCATGAAGCATACATTTGGAGAAAGGGTCTACACCCATGGGACCCAATATCATTTAACATCAAATTTAATTTTTTTTCTTATAAATCTTAGGTTTATAAGTTTGGTCATTTTCATAGGATGAATTCTTAACCAAATGAATCTAATGAGATTCGAGGGAACTAAGAACCATAAATTAACATAAATATATATTCCTATAGAACTAAATTGAGCACAATCATGTTGAGTTATTCCATTAATTTAATATTTATTTAATAAACATAGTTACATTTTGAATTTAAATAAATCACTTAATAGGATGAAACCCAAGTATTTCATTAGGTTGGTTTATTTTTTGTAATTTCATTTTATAAAATACATGTTATGAAATTTAGGCTGGATTATTTTCACTAGGTCTATATATATTGTTCCAAAACCACTCTCATATTCCCTTAAATCACATATAAATTGAGTTAAAAGATATAATATATGCTTTTTATATGTTTAGAATAAGTGGTTCATGAAAATTATACGAAAATTAGTGGTTGATGAAATCATAGTGGAGTATATTTATATTGTATTTTAATAATTTTCCCTTAAAACACCTATAACTTGGTTATGTCTATAAATTAATTATTAGGTCACAATTAATATATATGTAATAAAATAATTTAATCAAATTTCACTACAAAAAATAAAAAGGTATTATCATAGTGTGATGGTTAGGCTAAAATAATTATATTAGACCCATATGAATAATTGTATGTGATTATGCCACAATACCCTAAAAAAATATAAATTGAAATTTCTTTGTCAAAATCATAGACTTATATCATAGTGCATCCCATTCACCTAAATAAATATATCATTTTAAAGTGACTCATAGGGTATAGTTTAAACAATAATATCTATGAGAAATTTTCTATATATCATATAAAAGAAATCATGTTTTCACATTACTCTACAATTATCAATCTATACGTCATGTCCCCTCTATAATATCCAAGATATCCAATGAATATTTTAATGTATTTTTCTTCTTAAATTAAATAAATAAATATAAATTTAATTTCATTTATTTTTTATTGATATTAACCAAGTGCTTATATAAATATTTATCATCTATATTGTTTCCTTTGAATGTTTTTTCATAAAAATTTAATCCATATATAATATAATTTTATGAATAACTAAATGGTTTTATAAATTATTTTTCATATATTCATGATTTGATTAACATATAATTTATTTAATAAATTAATTAATTTTATTAATAGTTTTATATAATCATGGTAATCAAGTGATGGTAATCTAATTTTTAACAAATAATGATACATATATTCATAGTTACAAAATTATATTATACAACCATTGAAAGTAATTTCATATGACATTTTATGTGAATCATACGGTAAAAAAATTGTTAAGTGACATTTTTATACCAAAATAATTCTTTATAATGTATTTTAAATTTAGATTTTTTAGTTTATTTAATTTTTAAATGGTTTTTATAGTATTCTAGGTAAATGATTTATTACTCTAAAATTTTCAATCTAAAACGTTAATTAACATATTTTATAATAAAATAACATTATAATATATTTAATAATTGTATGTAAAATTGTGATTCCTCAAATATATAGTGTATTATTATGAAAAAAATAGTTATAAAATTTTGAAAATGTAGTTTTTTGAAAAAATAGGTCACTGGCATGACATTATAAGCATAGTGTATAATGTTTATTTCACTAAAACTATTTTCTCAATTGTATATTTGAATGAAAAATTACACTTAATTAGAAGAATAATTTTATAAAAACACTTCTCATCCACTACTCAAAGCATAATTTCTACCCAATTACCCTCTCCAAATAATCTTAGTACACTTAATGGATGCTCTGAAGACACACAACCACAAGCCTTCAAGTGTATATCAAAGGAGTAAATCTTTAATAAAGAGGTAACACCAATTCTCTTTTTCATTGTTTTTTTCTCCTCTTATTTATATTGTCCAAATAAATTTATCTTTAGATAATTTTATAAAAATATATATAATTATATAAAATATTAATTTATTTATCAAAATAGTATAAATGTTTTAATATATTTATTGTATACACTCTCTCTCTTTCTGTTTTGACATGTCCCTTTGATGATTGGATTCATCTGCATATAAAGACGTTGTTAAAACATTACTTATAACCACCTATATGTTCGGTCAATGTATAATATGTAATATAAATTTATTTTAATTTATTTTAATTTATTAAAGATTCTGTAAATAATTTTAGAAAATTTTTAAATAAAAATAATGAAAATTTTGAAATTGAAACAACATGGGATAATTTAAAAAGAAAAGATTTTTTAAGTCATTCTCTCTCCAAATTAAATAGTAATAAATAAACTCCAATGATTATAACTAATCAATAATCACAAAAAGTAATAAAATAAACTTATATATTCATGTATTAATAAAAATAATTTTATTATATAGGAGGATAAAATTTGATGAAATCTAATGGGACTTAAGGTATGGGGAATTTTTAATCAAACTCTTTCCTTTTGGGTTCATCGCCCTTTTCTCTTTGGTTTCAACGTGATTCTCTAAAATCCATTCTATTTTTTTTTCAATTTTCCCTTTTTTCTTTTTGGTATATTCAAGTTTCTACTACATTTAAATGATTCCTAATCCACCTATAATTATTTTCAAAAATTATTTATTTTGTAAAATGACACATTATTTTATCTTGAGTTATTTCCTCTTCACCCCATAACCAATGATATTTTTAGACAATATTTAAGGTCAAAAATATGTTTTCATTTATTCTTTGGGGACCTAAAAGGTTATTAATTGAAATATTATATATAAAATTTCAGTAAAACTATTTTTTCATTAATTTATTTAATGTGTACAATTGTTATATTTTTCTTTTATATGTGGCATGCATGATTATGAAAATATTATGATGGGATGGGTGGGATAATAATTATATAATAATTTAATAAATTGGGTAATGAGATATATCTCGTGATATTATGTGCATTATGTGTGCACGTTATTCTAGATTTGTTCACATTTCACGAAGTGATGTTTTATATGCATATGTTATGTATGAAAATGATGATATCTTTTTTCACAACGTATTTATAGTATTTAAACACAATGTTATGTTGTTTCATTATTATGAATATAACACATTCCATGCAATTTTCAAAAGATGTATACATTATTATGATTATGATCATTTTATTATATTATAATGATGATAACGATTCTCATTAATGTATAATGACTCATATTTGTCTTTTTTGATCTTATGATTCACTTTATGAATTTATGGTATTCTTTATTCATATAACATTTAATGAATTATGATTATTCCATTTTATAATTAAATGGACACACATGGATATCTTAGTACCTTACATTGATTATTCTACTCGTGTTTCCATTTCTTTCCCCTTATATGGCATTTATCTCACCCTTTCTTTAATGTAAGTTGTTATGTGTTTGTAAGAATTGATAAGGGTTAATTAAACTTGAAGTAGGTCTAAGTTGAATGAATGATTAATATTTTTTATGGTGTCATGTCAGATGATGATGTAATATGTTCCTTTTCCCAAAGTAACCAAACTTTTGATCTTGTGTGTTTGTTGTAATTCTTATAATGTATAAAAAATATGATTTTTCAACACCATATCCGAAAATGTGGGTCTTGGGGCATCATATTTAGTAACAATGTAGTTTTTGGGTATTTTTGGGAATTATAATTCAGTTATAATTTGGGTATTAAACCTTATATTGATAACCATTAGACCTATAGTACTGGGTTTTGTATAATTATTTTAGAAATATAGGATTAACATTCTCATATAATTTTTATTGAGTCATATTATTACCCTTCCATATTTAATGTTAAATATAACATTATGGAATAGTATTTTGGTTCATGGAAATTATATAAAATGTTAATATGTGTTTATCAATTTGTAAAATGGTGAAGATGGAATTTCAATAGTGGGGGTGGAATGTTACTTTCTATATTTCTAATGAGTATTTTTATAGATTATTATCCATAAATTAAATATTTATATATTAAATTAATTTCATTGATTTGGTTTTCAATGAAATTGACCAAGAATTTATATTCTTAATTATCACATAAGTTGTTTCTTTTACATGTTTTCCCTCAAAATATTAATTCAATTATATTGGAAATTTATGATTAATAAAATCATTTTATAAAATCTTATTTTATTATATTCATGATTATTTTTAAACATACTTTTATTTGATAAATATATTATTTTGTTAACAGTTTTATATCATCATGAAAATCATTTGATTATAATCTAATTTTTATCAAAGAATAATACATATTTTTATAATCAAAAAATTATAGCATACAATTACTGAAAGTAATTTAAAATTATATTTTATGTGTAATGTATGGTGAATAAATGGATAAATATAATTTTTTACTAAAATACTGATTTATCATTCATTTTAAATTTATATTATTGTTCATTTAATTTTTGAATTGTTGTTATCATATTCTATGTACATGTTTTATTAATATAAAAAATACTTTTAATGAGTCAAGTAACATGATTTATAATAAAATAAAATTATAAAATATTAACAATATTTATTTGAAAATGAAATTACTTATATTTAGAGTGTATTATTATCAAAACAATGGTTATAAAAGTTTGATAATGTTATTTTTAGAAAATAAAAATGGTCATTGTCCTAAAAATATATTCACTGATATATTTGAAATAAAAATGACACTTAATTAAAAGAATGATTTTTTAAAATATATATTTTATGCATGTATAAATAATTAATTATCAAACATATAATAATTATGAAATAATAAAAAATATAAATTTTATCACTCAAAACTAAAGAAGTATTTTAAATTCTAAACAAATGTTTTTCCATGTATTATATGATTTTATTTAAAAGTAAAATATATAGTACTGAGAGTTTGAATTTTATAAAGTGGAATAAATTTTTGTAATTATAATGTAGAAATTATCTTAGAGTGAATATTTTATATTTTCTAAAATAATTATTTTTTATGAATTGTAAAAAAGTACATCTTTTTTAAAAATACCGTGGCTTTTATGACATTGACATGAAATAAGAATGAAATAAAATATTATTAAACCTTTTTATCAATCAAATATGTATTTTAGGAGTAATATAACTCATTTAAAAACAATATTTTTAATCTATAAACCTATCTTTGATGTTTTGGAATCTAATTGATATTTTATTCTAATACAAACTATTTTTGGTCCTTTTCTTTTAATTAAGTATTCGCAGGATTACATTCTATTTTCACTCAATTATAATGTAAAATAACCCTCCATTTTTAATCATAAACTTGTAAACTTCATTGTAATAAATACTATTCATAATTTTTTGGCCTAAATTCCATAATAATCAATATTTTAACTCAAATTACCCCTCTTCTTAAGTATAAATTCCCCCGCTACATTACATTAGAAAAACACTTCCTGTATACTTATCAAAGACCAATATCTTCCCATTTTTCTATCTTAAGACTCCTATTACCCAAATGTATGTTATGTAGTCACAAAACCTGAAGCCTGAAAAGATTTTTCAAAGGAGTAAATCATCAATGAAGAGGTCGCCCTGATTCTATTTTTATTGTTTTTTTATCCTCTTCTTTCAACTATACCAATTAATTTCCTTTTTATCTTTATAAAATATATAATATATATTTATATAACATATTAATGTTATTATTATACTGGTATAAAAATTTGAATCTATTTATAGTTTACACTCTCTCCCCCACCCTCTTTTGACACATCTCGTTGTTGTTGATTTTATCCGCCTATAATGACATTATTGATGTTTTACATATCACCACTTACATGGATGGTTAGTGTAGATTAAATAATATGAATATATTTTAATTTCTTATAATATTATATAATTAAAATTGTAATATGATAAATTATAAATAATAAAACTCATAAAACCCAAAACAAATTGGATAATTTAAAAGAAAACATATCTCTAATACATTCTCTCCTAAAATGAAATTGTAATAAATAAATTATAATGATTATAGATGATCAAGAATCAAAAAATACTAAAATTTTCTTTTAGATTATTTTTTTAATAAGAATACGTTTATTATACATGTGTTACAGTATTGATGAAATATGTAAGGGCCTAAGGTAAGGGGAATATCAAAGCCAAATCTTTCCTTTTGGGTGCATTGTATTTTTCTATTTTTTCAATACATTTCATTATAATATTTCATTATTATGTGTATGACCCATTCTATGCCATTTTCAAATGATTCATTCATTCATATGATGATAATCATTTTCTTATGATATGATGATGATGATTATGCTCACCCTTATACAATGACTCATATTTATATTATTATCATAAACTTTACATTATGATCACATGGTTTCCTCAATTATATACCATGTAATTCCTTGTGATCATTCTGTGTTATAATTCCATGGTTATACATTGATATATTGGGACCTCATAGTGATTATATTTCATAGGATTTCTTTATTTCCCATTTACACATATTTTATCTCACCCTTTTATTGATGTTTGTCATCAGGTGATCATAATTATTAAGAAGGATTTAGTGAAATTATATAAGGTCTGTTATAAAATAATTAATTATTATTTTTTAGTGGTGTCATATAGTATGATGATGTTATATGTTCTTTGTCATTAAAGACACCTAAATTTGGATAATTGAAAGTGTGGGTCGGGAGGCATCTCATCTACACTAAAAATTCACTAGAGATAAATTCATACATAATTTCCACTATGATAGTTATAAATTTCACAGTAATTAATTTCATAGTAGAAAATTTGAAATAATTCATTGTAAAACTATTATGGAATGTTGGATAATATAATGGTGTGTTTTTTATATTTTCTATTATTTGAAAAACCCAAGATTTTTCCATGGTCAGTTGAAACGTAATTTACAACATTATTCAATAATATTAATTTATTATTTATATATTTGTGTGTAAAATATAAATTTTTCACTTGATAGTTTTTAAGAAATTGGGTAAATATTTCTCTTCCCATGATCCATCCATCATCCTTATGCTTTCCAGCACAAAAATATATTTATTTTGAGCTCACCATCATTTATATCAAGACTTAACCTCACTACTTCCATGCTAAAATAATAAAAAAATTAACCAACCATTACCCATTTCCCCTATTTGTTTTAAAACGAGTAACTTTCATAACTAAATATCACTTCCACCATTTCAGCTACTTTCTCCCTAGACCTATAAATCGATCAATACTAAACTCATGGGATATAATAAACAAGAAACTTATTCTTTATTAAATAAAAACCAATTTGACAATCTTAACCAATACCATTTCCCAAGATGATGTGATAAAAAAATTCTTGCACCCAACCATAGACCTCAAGTCAATCCCCTAACTCACTTAAAAAAAACCCAAACCTAGCCCATGTGATACCCGCCAATCTCAAAATATTTATCTTATGAAGTGAAAATTTTGTTTCACCTTAACACTGCATAAGTTTTAAAAAATAAAATAATAAGACAATGAAAATTTTATCTAACAAAAATAAGGAGGATACCATGCTTTGAGACATAAAAATCTTAGTGATAGTTAGGATAGAATATCTATTCCTCCCTTACCTTAGATCCAAACATTTAGAGCACATATTATCTATGAGAGAGGCGGAATATTAAGAGTTCATTCTTCAATTACTTTCCATATTTTATAATTATAAAGGAGATAAATAATATTATTTAGATAATAAATATTGAAATATGATATCAGATATGTTTTTTGTGTCACTTATTGACTATATAACTAATTTCATAATGATATGAGAATATATGCTATTTATCATAGATCCAAGGAGGGAGCTAGATTTTAAAAAATGGTTCTATTTGAAAAATCACTCAACCATTTATCATTATCCAGTTATGACCAATAGTACTCAATTGAAAAGTCTTATGATCCATATTCGTCATTGATGAATTACCCACTCATAGTTGAATAGATGGGATAAATAACAATTTTTCACAGATGGATGTGCTTAGTTTCTATGATATGGAAAAAGGTAAATTATTAAACTTGCATAAAATTTTATTTATTATTTTTAGGGGATATGTAATAATAATAAAGGGGTGATATCTGGTGGGGAAATTATCACATACTTGATAAAACACATGGGACTATCCAACTCATCATTTCCACTTAACTCATTGGGTGAAGTGAAATCCCTATATCTCTCATTAATATCCATGATAGGTTGGATCCAGAATTAAGGAAATATTTTTATATGGTATGAATATTATTCTATGGATTAGGATGACTCTAATGATGGATACTCTCATGCTACTTATTTTTGAAAACCAACACTAGCCTCAAATGTTAAGGCATCCTCAACAATTACTTATCTTTTTATATATAATCCTGAAAACCACTCATTTGTGTAGGATTCCTTTATCTACATCACCTCACATCATGATCATATTTTCATGATGTGAGATATTATATATAATAAAAAACAGATTCACCCTCAAACACTTACCATTTCCCCACCTTCATCACCTTATCAAAGCTCACCCTTGATGAGTCACCACTTATCATGTTGACCCCAAATTTTACACTATCATATAATAGCATGTCTATAAACCTTACCACCCCTCCTACCACCACTTCGATGTAAGTACCTCAATGTGAACCTACAACCCATGAGTTTAGTCGTGATTTCTCAACCACATTTCATAAAATATGGTTTTATTGGAAGAATACTAAAAAACATTTATAGGAGAGAGAGAAATGGAAAAGGAATATAAGTTGCCTCCATGAAATAATATTCATTCATTGACCATGAATTATGATAGTGAGCCTTCATCTATATATAAGAGAATCATATAATAGATAAGTATCACTCTATATTTGATATTGGGAATAAAAATATTATAACTAAAACCACTATGTTTTCCCCATTACAACCTATATCCCTTATATCTCCCATGATATTTGTAGACCCCATACCCTCTCTTAGTAATGAAAAATAGGCATGCAGCTTGTGAGCTTTTGTGGATATAGGGAAGATTTGGGGCAGGGTGTACCTAAACATTTTGACCATTAAGAGTGAGGGGCAATAAAGGATGAGCCCGTGTGGGTGCAGGACAAGGCGGGTTGATCCCTCACATGTACAGGTTTACATAAGGACCTAATATAAAAAATATGTTATTTTTACAATATACAATTCTTTAAAATTTTATTTTTTTTAAAAAATAATGATTAAACCAAGACATATGATTTTTCACTGTAATGGTCTTGATAATTCACCAATAATTCACATGTGAATTTAAATAGGTCTATATTTATTGATTTATTATGATATTATAATATTTATATAGTAATTATTAACCATATTCACATGTTGTGTCACCCCAAATCTAGAAATATAGAACCCATCTCCCATGCACATGGTTTCAATTATAAAAGAGTTATTATAATCATAAGATATTTTGGGTCGATTTATTATTGTTATTATTTAGTTTAATTATTTTATTAAAAAATAGGAAAGGAACTCATGGAACCCTAATAGACTCCTATAAAACTAATCATTAACTGGAGATTTGATGTTCATTCATAGGTCCAACTGTTCGCATCACCACACAATAAACACCATCATTCATCATCCATCACTGATAACTCACCTACCTTTCATTATAATAGTTATTCCCCACATTGGTGTCACTTCATGACACCATTAACCCATTAAAAAATTTCCCTTCACATCCACTAAATCTCTAGTTGTTTTCAATCTATACTTCTCCCCACATCTTCCTTTAAAAATTATAAAAAAAAATATTTAAATGATTATAAATAGTGTATTTTTTAAAAATTTGGGAAAACCCGTGATCTACCCATGGGCTTATGTGATGCATTGTATATGAACTTTTTTGGACCAACCTGTATGGGCTCAAACTAATGCGATCTTGGCATTCCCCTCCCCACCCCAATTGTTTCACATTACTACCCCCTCTAGCGTTGTGTTCCACTTAAATTGAGGCAGCCCCTATTGGGAAACCATTATGGGAGACTTCAATAAGACCATCAAGGGGTGGTGTATAAAATCACACCAAGTAAACCACCCACTCATCCTCCTCCAAATGGACCGAAGGTCTTCATTTTTATTTATTTTTTATAACCCCCTTTCAAGGTATGAGGGGGAACCCTTACAAGGGCTGTAGGCTTAGAGATTACATGACCCATAGGCTTAGGAGATTACATGACCAGATGGTCTTCGAGAATTCAACCATACTATCTACAAGGAACTGCCCCTCCACAGCATCTTCATCATGATGGTAGCTCTCCACCTTCACATGGTCGTCTGGCTAGGCTTCCTGTGAAATCACAGGTTGGTCCCGATGTCATAGTCATACCCTCTCATTCTGAAAAATCCATTTGGCTCTACTCTGGTGAGTGCACCTGCTCTGAATCCTCTTCCGGGGCTGCTTTTTTTTTAGTGTCTTCCTGGGGCAACAGCATGTGGCCCAAAGGCCTTGAGGTGGCCTAAAGGTCTTAATGGTGCCCCGAAATACATACTGACCCAAAGTAATGGGTAGCCCAAAATCTTTAAGGACTCCAACCCCAACCCGATGGCCCAACGTGAAGAGTTCCAGCTGCTACAGTTCTGAACAGTTCCTGCTGCAGTAACTTCTACAATGCCTTCTATAGTACCGCACAGTGAACAGTTCTGCTACAGTACCTACTACAGTACCTGTAAATATTCCTCTACCTAGTTTTGAACTTGGGTCTCATGGATGCACTTAAGGATACCTCACCAACTGGGCTGAGGCTCATGTGCAGTAAACCACCCACTAATATGGAATAATACAACACTATATATTCTTAACCCTGGTAGTATCAGAAGAAGATACGTGTAGATAAACTCCCAAATAGTAAAAGATATATAATGGGTAATTGAGTATAGGATAAGGTATCCCAAAATAAGTCCTAGGTTATTTTTTATTTTTAAATTTTATCAATCACTTATTATTATTATTATTCATAAATATATACGTTCATGTAACTAATTTTATTTTTGCTGATTGTTTATCATCTTTTTCAATATATTGTTGAAATACATAGGAATGATTTGAATTCTGAAATATAAATTCTTTTTTGATGACTTTCACATAAACAATATTAATATTCCATTTGATAAAAAATTTCTATAAGTAATTAATTTAAAATGGTAAATTTTATTATAGAAAAAAATATTCAACATTTTTCACATGATAATCATTTATACATCAATTATTTTAATCCAAATATTAATGGAGAAATGATTTACTAAACCAAAACATATTGTTTCTTATTTTTTTAATATTTTTATGATATTATATTATTGAATTTTATTGAATATCATTTCACCACTTCTATAATGGATAAATATTTAGGAAAATGTAAAATTTAATTATAAAGGAGAGATGCTTAGATCAAACATGGTTTTTTGTTTCTTTATCGATTGAGGAAGCAACATTACATGGGAAGTATATTTTTTAGTTTTTCGGAAATATAAAAATCATAAGAATAATTTTTTTGTGATATATCTGATAAATTTTGAAAACAATAAAAAATTTTCAATATTATGTTAGAGGTTTATATTATTTCTTATATATTCTGTTTTTATACCTTTAATTATCTTGAATTTAAGTCACATAATTGATTATTTTTATTCATTCAATTATTTATTTCCCAATATTTGAATTAATGTTTACAAAATTATTTGAAACTACTTTCATAAATTCTTTTTAACCCTCTATTGCATAAAATATTCACAGGACGCAAATACTAATATAAATTACCCTCTTTATTTTCTAAAATATAAGATATAATTGTCATTAACGTGATTAAGGCTATCATTGTTTAAATTATTATCCTATAAATCTTTGAAACAAACATTAAATTTTAATATTATTTAATCCCATAAATTCTAGGTATATATATTTAATAGAGCTATATTACAATCCTATTATCCATATCCTATACAACGCTTACTTATTTTCATAATTACAAATGAGGTATGTGTAGGGTAAAATTTTCATGCAAGATACTCTTATAAAGAATAGTATTTAAATGTTATAATTTTATGAATATATATTAGTCTCTATGGAAATGATCTTATTTTTTTCTATGTTTGAATTTTATTCCATGACACTAAGAAAAGAATATAAAGAAAAAATATGATTAATAGAGGGAATAAATTTCCTTATTTTTACTATTTTTATATGTGATTTTTTGTGACTAAAATAAAATAATTGAATTAAATAATAATTGTATATTTTTAAAAAGTGAAATTATTAATGATTTTTAATTGAAATTATAATTTTAAAACATTAATGTTACTTAATATTTAATCATCCTTATTAATCCTTTTTGAATTTTTACATTAATACCTACAAACATATAACCATATAAAATACTTTCAAAAATACTCATGATTTTTGGGATTTAGTCTCAAAAGTATAGATTTAGATAAATCACAATATAATTGATAAAATCCATGTACTTAAAGATTGATCATAACTACAATTAAATGATCCTTAAGTGATGAGTTAAATAAAATCTATAATGGAAGACACTATTTGGGGAAATGGATGTTTCCAGAGTGTTGTTTGATTTCATTTGGATTATAGTCGGTGAGGAGTACAAGTGAAGACCATGTGTGGTGTATGAATCTTGGATGATCTTCTATTCTGTTTGTAAGCGCTTCGTAGACTCTATAGATATGTGTCGTCGAGGGTCTCATTATAAAAGGTATAAGGGATAGGGAAGTGGTAAGAAGCTAGAGGTTTGTGGTGAGGAAATATTATTGGAAAAGAAGGCTGTGGGTATGGATTATAGATTAGGGGATGATAGTCCTCTAATGATTGGGGTATTTAGTAGAATAAGGAATGATCTGGACACCCCTCGAGCTCCACTATTCACTTCTTTAGGGTGAGAGGGGTATGTGGAGGAGGTGATACCTTCTAATGAATCATATGTTGATGTTGTGCGTGTAGGGTTTGTTAATAGTGTCAAGGATCAAGAAAAGGTCTTCAACTGCAACCAAGTTAGGAAGGTGTTGGGTGACCTTCATCCCGCTTTGGAACTTCCCCTCATAAAAATGAACTCGGAAGTGGAGATCTATTCTGGTGTCTCGGACCCTCACCTTAAGGGTACTCAAGGTGTTAGAAGGAAGGATGTTGAGGAAAATAATGAGGGAGAAAGATTGCAGGTTTAGAGCGGTCCAGTGTAGGGGATGATAGATAACCGGTTTGCATGTCAGAGTCACATCCATGATAAAATCAAGACCAGTAACCGCTATTCTAGTCTAAAGGGAATGCCTCAAGATCAAGAGAAGGACACTGAAGCTGGAATATTTTGCGGGAAAAAAATTACAGCCTTTTCAAAAGGGATGAAAAAAAAAGGATGCAAGTACTACTCACATCTCCCAAAACTAATGGAGACCAGGTTGGGTAAAAAGATGAAGCCCAAGGAGAGGGATTTCATGTATCTAAACAGTTTTAACTTTTAGTAAAATCATGAAGAAGTGTTGGCCGATTTTGATGAAGTAGGTGTGGGAAAACTTGTTGTTGAGAATGTTTCTAACCAGGA
The DNA here is from genome assembly GCA_963277665.1 of Viscum album. Classification (NCBI taxonomy): domain Eukaryota; kingdom Viridiplantae; phylum Streptophyta; class Magnoliopsida; order Santalales; family Viscaceae; genus Viscum; species Viscum album. Next base: position 273,298,708 of record OY728130.1, read on the forward strand.
ATCTCTGAAATTGCTTGTCCACTCTAAAGAAGTAATGGTGGAGGAGTTCTTTTATATCAATGCTTCAAAAGAATATGAAGACAATATGATAGAAGATCGCTTCCTGTGGATGTTAATAGTGATCAAGCATCATGGATCGACAACAAAGATCTTATTTTGATGAGGGGTTTTAATTAAGGGAATATAAGTAAGGAAGATTACTCTCAAATTTGGGATAAGTTGGCAGACTGCTTTGAAGACTTCATCCTTGACAAGCATGGTTCACAGGTGAACTCTATCTCCTGGAAGCTCTTTAGGGAGGAAATATCTAACAGGATTAATTTTTTTCTATAATATTGTGACCTCTTTTAATAGATTCCCTCCTGGTTGAAAATTTGTGGTTTATCACTTTTCCTTAAAAGTGTTTGATAATAAAAATTAAATTTTCAGTCAGTACATCAGTTGGTATGAATCTTTATACTCTTGAAATTTTCAATTATAATTTTATATACATCGGCATGATGAATTATAAACCAACATCAACAAAAAAGATAAAAATTTTCATTTTTAATAGAATAATAGAAATATTTAGGTAGTATAGAATATATTACTTATTATACATTTTAAAATAGTAAAATGAACCATTTTAGGAATGAAATAACATGGATATGGATAAAAATAGCTAATATTGAATATGAGTATTATTCTCTAAAACATTGATTTTTTCTAGACAAATATATCATCAAAAGAAGAGGATTTTGATAAAATTTTAATTCCCTAATATTAAATAGAAAATAAAGTATGCTATTGGGGATGGGTAGAATATCTGCAACTTAGAAGATAATAGTTAAAGAAGAAATTTTACAACTCAACGAAATAAATATAGAATCAAAAAAATATTATGGATTTGGGAATGAATGAATCAAAATAAAATAAAAGAGATGACATGAAATGGACCATTAAATTAGTTGAATAAGAAATTAATTTTGATAAAATTATTAAATAGGGTATTCTAGAAACTATATAGAATAAAATTGGTGTATAATTTTAAACTTTCCTTAGTGAAGGGAAATTGATATGAAAAACCATTATATCTTTAGTAATGATTGAATCAAAATAAAATGAAAGATATAACATAAAATGGAAGTGTAAATAATATGAATAAAAATTTAATTATGATAAGATATTTCAATTTTGCATTAAATACACCATATTAAATAAAATTGGGGCATAATGTGAAACATTCCTCAATAAAGGGAAGGTGAGAAGAAAAACCCCATAAAATTAGGCGGTGTATGAATAAAAAGTAAATTAAATAGGTAATATAATTCAAAACACAATTAATAAAATGTAAATAATGATAAAATAATTATATGTGGAGGTATATTTTACATTTAATGGAAAATAGGTTCATAATATGAAATTTTCCCTAATGAATAAAAATTGTGATGAAAACCCTTACCATGGATTCATGCTTAGTTATATGTGATCTAACACCATGTATAATGAATTTTAGATTAATATAAGTATATTTAATAACCATATTTATATTTATTTCACCTAATACCATCCATTTATAATATATTATTACTCAATTAATAATAATTCAGTATTGAAATTAATCAGTAAGTGTCAATTGTTCCATTTATTCCATGTTTTATTTGGTTTGTAGGTTTCAGTACTAGGTCAATTATCATGTGTTAATAATATTTAGAATGGTCAAATAGATTATATACATGTGTTTTATTTGGTTTTTAAGCGTCATGATTATTTTAGTGATGTTACAGTGATAGTTCTTATTGAACGATTAGAAATGATCCTTTTGTGAATATTGAGTAAATAAAAAGAATTGATATATTGATGAATATGTTTATGATTATTATCATTCATGAAATATGAAATTATATTAAATTAATAAATATTAAAAACATATAATAATTATTTATTTTTTATAATTATTCATTATGAAAGTGTTATATCACTATTTATTTAGGTTGTAAGACTGGCCCAAACAAGAACGTGTTATATTGAATGAATGAGTAAGAACATGTTATTATATCATTATAATATCACTTTTATATAAGATTAATGAATTAATTTACATTTTATTTTATGTGTTAAATCATATTTAGGAATGTTTGTAAGATAAAGATAAATAAAAATTATTAAGTAGAAGACAACACTTACGTTGAAGAGTTGAACGTTATCTTAGAGTCACACTTCAAAATAATGGGTTATAGACTATTTCTTATGATAAAAAGTTAAAAAAACTATGATTGTATGGTTATAAAGAAAATTTGGGAATATATATGTGTGTAAAAGAAATAAATGGTTTTATTTATGGTGGGTATAGGATCGGTTCTTTTATAGAATAGATAGAGTGGAATTTCCCCATATACCCATTTATTAATGTGTGAGGAGTGTCATTTTTCAAGGAATGTTGATTAAAAGTGAACCAAAAAAATGGTTATGGGTATATTATCCCCTCATACCTTTTATTTAGGTATATGGTTATAGATATATTGTGTAATGACCTGGCAATTCTCATTGGATTAAGAGTGCAATGAGTCATTACTGGGCCTTAAACGACATTCCCAAGACACGAATGGCTGGAAATAAATTCCAAAGGGTTTAAAAAACAAGTGGGAAATGATTTACACATTTAGAAATAAAATAATAAACCAAAAAACCATAACCAAACCACTCACTAAATGATGCATGAACAAAATAAAGACAACAAAACAACTTCATGTATCTCAAAACCACATCAAAGTGTGAAACAACAGAAGACTAATCTAGTATTAAAGTAAACAGTATATATACAACTCAAGACTCGCAAGAGACTAGAAAACTCCATGATCCACAAGCTCCAAGCTTCAAAATCACCGAACATCCCAAATATCACGAGGTAGTGCTAAAAACGTGGGAAATGTTACCTTCTCCCCTATCTGGGAAGATAACATCTGTAAAAGAACCAAAGTTCCAAAACAGGGTGAGTATAGAACTCAGTAGGTTTTACCCAATGACTTCCCTACTCACTCCACTAGGATAGAAATTTTAGCCACATTTATATAAAAAAGTTTATATAAAACGATTTACCAAAATAGTTTATATCAAAATCTAAACAAGTTCCAGTACCCATTTACAACCAAGTGAAAACAAAACTAAATGAAACCACATTACATCAAGCTATTTGTTTAGAAAAATTAATAATAAAATCCTAAAATTAATTCTTATTATCATTTAGCATATCCACTCCATAATTCACTACACACCCACACATGCATGCTTTGTTTGATAGTTCTATACTCTTGAGCAGTCTCTCATCCCATTACCTTGTACCCCAATGACACACGCCCCCGATCCAGGGTCACATTCCTTGTACCTCAATTTTACTCATCCCTTATTAAGGGACTGTTAATCATGAACTCACACAAACACCATTTATGCCAAATACCTCCATTTCCCCAATTAAACATTTCAATAAATTTGAACTTTTATTGAAAACCAAAGCACAAAAAAATCAAAGAAACATTTAATTTCAATAAGACATTACATTTGATTGAAAAAAAATAATCCCAATCATGTTCCTACAATCCAAGAAAATCCTATTTTTAAAATCCACATTTTAAAACCAAGAACCAAAGCACTCATTCAAAATCCCCAATTTTCCAGATTTTACAACCATCACTCAAGAAGGTTTCCAAAAAGTGTTCAATAACCAAATAAAAATCAATTAAACACCAAAAATTCAATTTTAAATCATTCCAATCAGTTATACTAAGTTGAGTTGAGAAATAAGCCTCCTACATTGAAGGTTTTGATGAAAACCCCAACGAGTGAAGAACACACAAGAAAAACCCAGGTCGATTCTCCAATAACTCGCCTTAGATCTCTTCTCTTAGAATGATCAAGACCAAATATCATCATATTTGGCATACAAACACCTATATCTACTCATAATAGACATAGATCTAAGAAACCAAGAGAATATGAGAATTTAATCTATGTACATCTAAGAAACCGATTAAGAACAAAGAAGAATGATCGCTTAACTCAAGAACCTTTCTTTGATTCACTAAGGGAAGTCTTCAGATCACCTCTAGATATATGGGAGAACCTTAATTGGCCTTAGGAGAAGAAAATAATGATTTAGGGCTGGTTTGCATAAAAAATGATGGAGTTATGGAAAAAATTATTGAGATTCTATTTTTAATGATCTTATTCTGACTTCGCGCATGGTTTGACCACACTGATAGGAAAACCGTGTGCTAACTATGTGGTGGCCACTTCCCACATTGATTCCCCTTTCAAGGTATCCCAAACCGTTCTCCAACCATGATAGAGCTATTTTATCAAGAGGACTATTACACATGGTTTGGTCGCACAGTTAGGAAAATTGTGTGCCGCCCGTGTGACCTTCACTTAGCCACAAAAAACTCTTCCAAAGTTCTCCCAACTCTCCCATCCATCCCCCTTAAACATTATAACCATAAAAAGTATCAATTGAGGGTTGCATACCAGAAAAAGAGGGTACTACCTTCTCCCAACCATTGGTCTTTCCATTCTCGAAAAGTAGAAAACCCTCACCAATCTGAAAGAGTTTCATCCATTTCTCTTTTATTTCCTTCTCGCATTCCCGAGTCTCTTCCTAAATCTGACAATGATTCCATAAAACCCAAACTAGACCAATTATTTTTCCATGCAAGACTTTCTATTTTTTATCCACAATCCATACCGGGATATTTACCAACAAATCATCTAGATCTAGGTCAACATGATTCCATCTAATCACATGGTCAATATCAGGATGATACTTTTTCAACTGAGATACATGGAAAACATTATGCACTGAATTGAACTGTGGTTGTCATCCCAACCGATATCCCCCCTCTCCAACCTGTTCCAGTATCTCAAAAGGGATAATGTATCTAAGAGATAATGTTCTCTACTTCATAAAATGACGATGCTCAGGCCTTAGAGATATCCTCAAGAATACATGATCACCAATAGCGAATGAAAAAGGTCTTCAACGGTGATCTGCATAAGATTTTTGAAAACTATAAGTCATATTCATCATCTTTCTAATCAACTGGATATTCTCTATTGTTTCTTATACAAGGCTCGGCCCAAATAGTATAGTCTCACCCATTTCTACCCAAAAAAAGTTGATAACGACATGGACGACCATACAATGCTTCAAAAGGATCCATATGTATCGAGGCCTGGTAGCTGTTATTGTATGAGAACTCAACCAAGTGTATATTATCTTCCCATGAGCCACAAAAATCCATTACACAATCCTGAAACATGTCTTCCAACATCTTTATCATCCTCTCAGACTGATAGTCTGTCTGAGGATGATATGTCATGCTCATAGTCAACAGATTCCTAAGGGATTTTTGTAAGGATTTCGAGAAACGAGATGTGAACCTAAAATCTCTATCTGATACTACTGAAACTACTATTCCATTCTTCTTAACCACTTCCCAGATATATATTTTTGACAGATCCTCCACTATTTTAGTTTCACAAATATAGATGAAATGGGCCGACTTGGTAAGTTGATCCACTATCACCCATTTGGAATCATGTTTCTGAACCATTCTTGGAAGACATGTAACAAAATTCATCACTATTTTCTCCCATTTCCACACTGGTATAGACAAATACTACAACATACCCACTAGTCTCTGATGTTATGCTTTAACCTGCTGGCAATTTAAGCATCGTGAGACGAACTCAGAAACTTTCCTTTTCATTCCCTTCTACAAAAAATGGACCTTTAGCACCTTATACATCTTCTGTGTACCTAGATGTATAGCCCATCTCAAATGGTGGTAAGCATTAAAAAGTTTTTCCTTAAAATACATAGGTACAACCATCCGATCTCTAAAACACAAGATCGAACTCCCATCAAGTTTCCAACCATCAATGGTCTCCCCACCATTGAGTTTTGAACTCATAACTAGACATTCTGCATTAGAATTTTGTGCCTCTTTGATTATATTTACCTAATCAGGAACAAGAATATAAGGAAATAACACCTCAAAATCACCTCGGTCTTCACATTCCACGTGCATGTTAGCTAGGACCAACATCAACTACCATTCATATAAAGTTGCTTTCACCAACATAGCATATGACTTTATTCTAAATGCATTATCCATGTAATTCCCTTTTCCTAGTGTATACATCAAGTCAATGTCAAACATCTTGAGATACTTCATCCATCTCCTTTTCCTCAGATTAAAGTCCTTGCGTGATAAAATGTGCTTCAAACTTTTGTGGTCCGTGAACATAGTATATTTCTCACCAAAGAGATAATGTCTCCATATTTTCAAAGAATGGAAGACTCCAGATAACTCCAAATCATGTGTTGGGTAATTCGTCTCATGAACCCTCAACTACCTTGAACAATAGGCAACCACATAGTCTCCTTGCATGAGAAAACAGTCCAACCCTGATCATGAAGCATCACAATACACGACATGCCCCTATCCTGATTCTAGAAAAATCAAGATAGGTACTGAGGTAAGATGAAATTTCAACTCATGAAAAGACTTATGGAATTCCTTTTTCCATTGTAATGGATCATTATTTGTTTTCAGAGATCTCATTGGTGAATCTAGTCGTGAGAAATCATGCACAAAGAATTCATAGTAATTAGCTAGACCAAGAAAACCTATTATCTCAATGAAATTCTTTGGTGGTTGCTATGAGATAATATTTTTTTATCTTTTTAGGATCAACAGAAACACCTTTCTCAAAAATGAAATGGCCAATAAATTTACTTACTATATCCAAAAATCATACATAGATAATTTGGCATACAAACGATGATCCCTCAAGATTTTTAACATTGTTTCCAGGTGCTCCTCATGGTCAGACTTTTTCATTGAATACACCAAGATGCCATCCATAAACACCACAACAAAAGAGTTCAGATATCACTGAAATATCTGATTCATCAAATCCATAAAACCGATGGCTCATTCATTAGACCAAAAGGCATGACTACATATTCATAGTGGCCATAACTGCTTCTGAAATCCTTATTTGGAATATCTTCCTTATGAACTCACAATTTGTGATATCCTGATCGTAAGTAAATCATAGAGAACCACTGAGCTCCCATTAATTTATCAAGAAGGTTATCAATGCATGGAAGTGGATATCTATTCTTAAATGTAACCTGTTTTAGCTTACGATGATCAACACATAGCTGAATATTTCCATCTAATTTCTTTTCGAACAAAACATGTGATGCCCATATAGATGTACTAGGTCAAATGAAACCCTTTCTTTCCAACTCCTCCAACTACACATTCAATTACCATAACCTTGTTGGTTCTATCCTAAAAGATGGAAGGGAAATAGGACTGGTCCTTGGAAGGAGATCAATCGTAAAATCCAATTACCTTATAGGTGGTAACCCTGAGATGTTCTTGGGAAATAAATCTAGAAATTAATCCACAATTTCTTGAAAAATATTTTCATTGATATCTTTCATTGAATCCAAAGTCAATGCCATTAACTGGTAAGAGATCGTTCCCACCATCGATACCAACAAGCTCTTTTCACCTTTCTTTACCGTCCTCTCTCCTCTGAAGATATGTTCAATGTCATCCTCAGTCATGAAACTAACTTTTGTCCTATAATAGTTTATGTGAGCCTTGAACATTGTCAACCAATCCATACCCAGGATTATATCATAGATATCCATGTCCAACATTGAGAATTCCCATTTCAGCTCATCTCTATTAATAGTTATAGAACATTCTGTACACAAAAAGTCTTGACATTATATTTCCCCAAGAAGAGTTTGGAGTTTTAAAATAGAAGGAATCACTTCCAAATTTAAACATAGAAAATCAATAGTACGAGAAGCAATGAAATAATGTGATTCACCAGTATTGAAGAGAAATTTCACAAGGGTAGAATTAAAAATAATCATACCTCTCACCATATATGTTCTTGTCTGGTCATCGAAAAACATCTACTCTTCTGCATACATTTGTTTCCTCAGTACACTATTGTCCTTGTTGCCTTGCTGATATTTCCTTGGTTGAGGAGTTATTGTATTTATAGAATCACCATGGATATCTCTACTATGATGATGAGACTGATCATGTTTTCCTTGCCCTGTCGAAGCATATGATGCTTGCGACGCATGAGAAGTGTATTAAGAACCTAATCTTGGAGCACTGCGACAATAGAGCTAAAGATGTCCCATCTTGTTGCAATTATTACATGATCTAGGTTGTTTTGTACACTCTATCTTTATGTGGTTAATTGAACCACATTGAAAACAACCTACTTTGCTCTGGGGTTGTGGAAGAAGGTTCACTGGTCTAGACGTCTAATTCTAATTTCCACTTCCACCTTGGAAATATGTGTCCCTTTCCTTCTTACTCCCAATGGTTGAGTTCCCACCATTCCTTATATGTAACATCAAACCTCCTCCCACCAATCTAGAGATATCACGTTTAGCCACAGTCACTCCGTTCACCATCTCTATATAATCTGCAATACAGAGGACCATAATCTTCGATTGAATCTTCTATCATATCCTTGATTCAAAGATGTGTTCCTTTAAGGACGCACTTGTTGTGACTTCTAGTGAAAAGTTCACTAAATTCATCAACTTAGTCACATACTCTGTGACATAGAGACTATCTTATTTTAGGTAGAAAAATTCCATTGTTTTATGGATCTTGAACGTATGAGGATAGAATTTTTTGTAGAACAATTCCTCAAAATCCTCCCACATAAGGCCTTCATCTAATTTAGCCTGCACCGCTAAATTCCACCACTAGTGTGAATGATCCTTGAGCATGTATGTAACCAGATTGACCTTTAGCTTTACTAGTGTGCTGATGAATTTGAAGATAAAATTCATCCTACTGATCCACGCCTCCGCCTTCTCAGGTTCAGCATCACCCTAGAAGTTAGGTGGATTCTGCTTCATGAACTAGATGGTATGATTCACATGCCATGGCTTATTCTTCCAGTTCCCAGTATCCACTACTTGAAAAGTGTTGACGTCAAAATGTGGGGAGGAGAAGAAGACACAAACCCAAGAGCTACCTCGTGAAGCCCTTTCACGGAGAACCGGTCGCACCGCGCCACCGCGAAGCAAGGAGGCGGTAACACTCCACAACCGCCCTTGACATTCACGATCTACCATGAAGAATGGTGGTAGTAATGCTCCATGACCACCCTTGACGTTCACGATTTTCCATGAAGAAAGGTGGGGGTAACGCTCCGTGACCGCCCATGACGATCGCGACCCACCACGAAGTAAGGATGTGGTAACTCTCCCCGACCTTATTTGATGTTCGCGAGCCGCCACGAAGTAAGGAGGTGGTAATGCTCCACGAACACATTTGACATTTGCGAAGCGCAGCGGAGCAAACGAAATCCTCTTCACACTGAGCGCGCACTGCTTCACGATGCCTCTCCCCTATAAATACCAGCCTCCCCGCCAAGTTCAGGGGGGACAATCTGACCTTTCGACTTCCAAGCTCCCAAATCGTGAAGCACCCTTCTGCTCTGCAATCCATGAGCTGTGCGAGGTACTTCTGCTCTGCGAAGTGCCTCCCCTTTGTCTCGTTCTGATCCCCTATTCCGAGAGGGATTCCTTTCATAGAGCCTAAGGGACTCTGCGAAGGAAGGGGATCCCCAAGGGGACCTGGGTCATCGTGGAGCGTTTATGCTTTGCGAAACACCCTTCATGTACACATGATCCACATGCCAAGGCAGGGTCATTGTACTTTGCAAAGCACATTGCTTCATGATACCTTTCTTCGCAAGGAAAAATTTCTCCACAAGGTAGTGCTCTGTGAATGCCTTTACACTTTGCGAAGCACCTACAATATGCACCTATTCCCTATGCTTAGGTTGAGGTGCCCCACTTTGTGAAGCACACCCCTTCGCAAGCATCCTTTTCCATGCAAAGCAGTAGAGCTTCACAAGGCCCCTGCCTATGAACCCATCTGATTTGCGATTCCTTTTCCCGTATGGCCCTATAGGTTTTCACGATGTGATTTAAAAGTCCATTGGATGATACTACACGTTGCGTTGCTTTGACTCATTCTTCTCCGCATAGGCATGCTAATGGCTATTGCGTCTTCACATAGCCACGCTAATGTGGACCCCTCGATAGTTCACTCCATAACACCCCCTAAACACAGCTTTGCCTGTCCCATATCTGCACCAAGGAGCAGAGGGTACCGGTTATGTAAGTCCTAGGGGTGCCAAGAAAACCTACCTCATCCAAGCTGCAAGACGTTAAACTGTCAGGCGCCATCATCTTCAGCACATGATGTTAAATTTTGACCCAGCCCTATGCCTCGCACGCGGGGTGCCCCCACCTTGGACATTCTCCATGCCGACTGGTATCCATGAGGATGATATCTTATCTCATAGGGGATGATATCCTCCTTATCAGAGTGGAGTTTGTCCACGGGGAAAGGGTAACCACCCTGGTGTCAGCCCCTAGCTTTTCTTACTGGAGGCACCATCCATGCTCCTCCTTTCATCTTTGGTCCCAAGGACCAGGGGGAGGGGGGAATGGACACCGGACCCCTCCTTTATTTGGTACCAAGTCCCTATCCCGATGGGCTTTGTCTCCAATGGGCCTCCTTTATGGAGTAAGTCCCTACCTCTTTGGGCCGCTCCATGCGTAAGCCCCACTCCACTTCCCATGAATGCACGTTTCACGACGTGATCGTTAGGCCTTTGCTGCATCTTTTTCCTCACACCGAGCCTGAATCATGTGGGGTTACAGTAACCATAGACCATGACATGTAATCCCTAACTATGAGTACTTTGATCCTTTCTAAGGCAGGGTATGTAGGACCCCTCCCTGAGGTTCAATCCCAACACTCGGTTACTCTGACCCCCTTCACATCAGTTCGCCCAAACCATCCCAAACTACATAGACTTTGATCCTTCACAAGGCAGAGTATGTAGGAAGCCTCCCTGAGGTTCAAGACCAACACCTAGTTGCTTCGACCCCCTTCACATAGGCTCACCCAAACCATCCCAAACTACTGGGACTTTGATCCTTGCCAAGGCAGGGTACGTAGGAAGCATCCCTGAGGTTCAAGCCCAACACCCAGTTGCTCTGACCCCCTTCACGTCGGTTCACCCAAACCATCCCAAACTATGCAGACTTTGATCCTTGCCAAGGAAGGGTACGTAGGAAGAATCCCTAAGGTTCAATCCCAACACCCGGTCACTCCGACCCCCTTCACATCGGTTCTCCCAAACCATCCCGAACTACGTAGAATTTGATCCTTGCCAAGGTAGGGTACGTAGGAAGCCTCCCTGAGGTTCAATCCCAACACTCGGTCGCTCCGACCCCCTATACATTGGTTTTCCCAAACCAACCCGAACTACATGGACTTTGACCCTTTCCAAGGCAGGGCATGTAGGAAGCCTCCCTGAGGTTCAAGACCAACAGCTGGTCGCTCCGACCCCCTTCACGCCGATTCACCCAAACCATCCCTAAATACGCAGATTTTGATCCTTGCCAAGGTAGGGTATGTAGGAAGACTCCCATAGGTTCAAGCCCAACACCCAGTTTCTCTAACCCCCTTCACATCGTTTCTCCCAAACCATCCCTAACTACACAGACTTTAATCCGTGCCAAGGCAGGGTATGTACGAAGCATCCCTGAGGTTCAAGCCCAACACCCGGTCACTCTGACCCCCTTCACGTCGGTTCACCCAAACCATCCCAAACTATGTAGACTTTGATCCTTGACAAGGTAGGGTACGTAGAAATCCTCCACTAGGTTCAAGCCCACCACCAATTCACTCCGACCCAATTCACATCGGTTCACCAACACTCTGGGAAGCCTAGAGTGTAAGCCCCAAACACCAAACTGAACTACATGGTCTTTGATCTTTTCCATGGTGAGGTATGTAAGAAGACTCCCTAAGGTTCATGTCCACCATCTATCTAGGACCTAGGACCTCTTCCACGTTGGTTCACCCCCATCATGTATGACGTTAAACTATGAATCACAATCAGTGGTAAGCCATTGTTTCCCCATTCATCGGTAAGCCATTTTAAACCTCATCCAGCTGTACGCCGTGAAAAATCCCAATTGGCGGTAAGACATCATCAGATAAACTATGCGGAATTTGATTCCCTACCGTGGGGATATGTAGAAAGCCTCCTTGATGTTCAATCCCATCACTCATGTCTCATCCCAATCTCTCCCTCGAGCCTATGGGTTTCGGGAAGGCCATGACCCAACCTGGAGGTTCTATTTCAACCAGATTCCTTCCATGGACCCCTTCTCATGGGTCACCTCCTCAGGCGTCCCATCGTCCCACCGAACTACGCAGAATTTGATTCCCTACCATGGGGATACGTAGGAAGTCTCTTCAAGGCTCAAAACCAACCCTACCATCACCTTTACGATGGCCCCATTTCATTCCCCCTCTACTACATTCAACTCTCCATCATCCATCTTGATTCATACCCGAGCTTCCACATCCCGGTGAGGTCATTTAAATCAACCCAACATTAGTGTTCCCTCTGGGGGTCACACTCATCTGATCCACTCTAATCAGTGTTCTGATCTATCTGATCTTTCCTTGTTGGACGTTAATCTTGCAGCATACCCTGTGTTAAACATGGGAAGCTGAGGAAAACCTCAGATACATGCCCATGGCATATGATTTCCCACATTCAATGTGGGATGCCTCAGGCTTCCATGCCCTCAAGAATCCCTTTAATAAGGGACAGAACACTGACACGCCAATCCCCCAGCGTCGAGACACACCAGTGATGCCCAACGTGACTACTCCCCTAACCGAAAGTTGCTTCCCTGCCCGGACCCCTTAGAATGTCCTGACAGAAGCAGTGTAACTAACTGGAGCCCATAAAGATATGGCGCCAGGAAGAGCATCACGAACAATGTATTAAGTCTATAAGGGAAACCTGGACTAGGTGACGAGTTCCAAGGAGGAATCCACGAAAGGAAGAATCGGCATCCCATCATCTTGTTATGATTAAGGAGAAAATTTCCCTGAATAAGTAATGGATGTCGCCTACCTTTGGAAAGTGGGAATGCGGGGAAACAATTGCGTGTTCTCCATAGACCGATGTGCGCGCCCCAGTGAAAGTGTCAAAAATAGAAATGGTGAACCCAATATGAAATTATTCTCCTCAATATAGATATTAGTAGCGCTCGAGGCATCAATGGATTGACATGTCACCATATCCAGTTATCCGGCACCGAGTCCCACCAAACAAATAGTGGGCCTAGCATGAAACTCATCGGAATTTGGGGTAGTATAACATTATACATCCCGTTCTGTGACTTTTTCAGCGTGGATCCCTCTTACCCACCATGGAAGATGGGATGGCACTGGGTCATTGGTCGTTGATTCCTTTTTTCTTTCAGTACTGATGAATTAATCTCCCTGCTCTTAGGAATCAGGTTGCTGCATCTGGAACATGATCATATCCTGGACACTAGCGCTGGGGAAGGGGCAACACTAACGCGGAAGTACCACATGGTTCCACCGCTTCCTTGATGGCCTCTACACAGATGGCCCTATGTCGCCCACACCCCCTCTCCCCGTCTGAGGTCATTCAATGGAGGGTAGTCAATGACATCGTGCGACGTTACGAGGAGGAGGGAATAATACTGGCCTGGGATATGGCCCACCTAGATCTGGAGGCGTTTGCACCTCCTTGCCAACGCCGCCCCCGAGGGCCATGCAGGGACCCATTCCTCTTCACCCTGACATAAAACTACTTTGAGAGCCTCTCCCCGGAACACTTTGATGACCCCCTGCCTTAAGCTGATGAGGTAAGTGAGGTCCAAGACAGCCCGGTCAGAGTCCCATTCTAGGGGCTACCAAAGAGGGCTCCCACCTGGCCGCATCAGCACCACTGCCCGATCTTACTCAATGAGGATCAGGTAAGCCACTTACCTGCACCACCGGCCCCGGTTCGTCCGACCCGACACCAGCATCGGGTGCAAGCTGAGGATGCCCACCAGGGGGCATCAACGTCGATGGATACTGTGGCCCGATCCACCACCGATGCATATCATCAGTTCCATGCATACACTGAATAGGGGCACTTATATACCCGACCAGGATCGAGGCCCTAACCGCCCCACGGGCAGGTTGGGTTGACTCTCTTGGCCACTAGTAAAAACAGTGGCCACTGTGAACGAACCTAAAGAGATGCCACACAGTACGGAGGTCCTCCCCATAACACCACCGCGGAGGACGCGGGCCTTTCCCACATCGATGCTCGACATGGAGGTCTTCTCTGTGCCACCCTCAATCCAAATGAGGTTCTTCCTCACTGTGGTGATACTCAGTATGGAAGCCTCTCTCGTGCACATTACACTGGGTATGAGGTCATTTCTCTTGCCCCTGACCACCGTTGTAGGGACATTACCCATCTGGTCTCTCTTCAATGTGGGGATCCTCCCCATGTCCTCTCAGTATCTGGTGGAGGTTCTCCTCGCCTTGGCAACCAGAGGGGTGAGGGCCAGCTTCGCTCCACCTGCACCCAGCACGGAGGTCCTACCCGTGTTCAGATAGACCGGTACAAGGACTCTCCTCATACTGCGATTCCCTGGGAAAACAAGCATGGAGGTCCTCCACATGCTTCTTCCAATTCTAGTGGAGGTCTTTCCTGCACCAGCACTACCCATGGAGGTCCTCCCCGTATCCCCTTTGACATTTATCCTGGTGCTCCTCGCACCCCGGCTTTCTCAGGTGGAAACCCTCTCCGCCCCAGCACCAGTACGGCTGAAGGACCCCATGTAAAAAATCAGCCCTATCCCAAGGAGCCACCCAGGGGCAGGAAGGCGGGACAACGCTACCATAAGAGGAATTTCAAGAAGGCCCGAATCGAGATCAAATCGGTCTGCTTCTCAGACTCTTATGTGGAGTACAACTCAGATCGAGAACCCTCCCCTCTCTTATCCGAGTCAAGGGTCGTGGAAGGAACAAGACGCATTAGCATAGTACTCCTGGAATGTGAGGTCCACATGATTCCCGCCTCCCTTCGCAAGTATATCTAGGAGAATGAATATCTGGAAACCCCACAGGTTACGGTCGTGCAATCACCACCATCATCACCAGAAGCACTCTCTACCTCGACAAGAGATCATGGAGAACTATTCTAGGGACCGATGGCAGGCAAGAAACATCGTGGCCCATCACTGGTATCCCTATCCCTTGATCTAGTAATGGGGGCCGTCATCCCGTCTTATCGCAACATAGCAGCCAGGTCGCTACACTCTTCGGAGGACAGCCCGAGATTCAGCGTCCAGTCAAGCCATTCGTCATACTATCCATCGGCCGACCTGACGTCTCAGCGGTCTGCCTTGGTACCACTGCCAGTTCCTTATCCACCACCAGTTGACCATTGGGGTAATGAAGGCCCAGACACTAAATCTGAGCTGAGGAGCTTCTGGAACATCCTCACAGTGGACCACTTCGCTGCGATGTTTTGGCCCGTGGTATCACCGAATTTCCACATACCGGAATCCCTCACCTCAGAGGAAGTTTATTGATTCCGCTACACCCTCTGGGTGACACATTTTGGTCTTCATCATCAGCTAGTGGTTTATCCAAGGAGCCAAGTGCATTTCGAATACATCATAGAGAAATAACGTCTGGTCGAGTTGGTCGCACTCCTTGTGGTCCAGCACCCCAAGTCACCAGGTCGTCGTGAGGCCCTCCAGCAACAAAGCGTTCAGAGTATCAAGGAACTCCACAAAATTATCAAGGAGGATACCCCACATGTGAAAATATGTGGCTGGGGGTAGTATGTCACCCTCCTCTTCAGTCCTATTTGGCGGCAGCTCAACTCACTTGGTGACATCGAGGATATGCCCCCCGGAAGGGTCACAGTTAACATGGCTGACACAGTGGAAGAGGAGGACGCGCTCGAGCTTCTTGATGGAGACATACCCCCCAAGGGTGTGCCACCAATATTGGACCCATAGGAGAGGGTCACTCACCAGTGGAGGAACCTACTAGGTCTCCATGCACCCACTGAGGCATTGGTACTCAGCCAAAATTCCAGTAAAGGAAAAGATCATGTCAGAGCTGTCAAACACTACGGCTCATCCACCTCAGTGCAGAAGATAGAGGAGGACCTTGAGAAGGACACATTGTGCCAAAAACTTGCTAAGTAGAAGAAGTTGGCTGACGAACTCTTGGAAGAACGTGCGGTAGAGCGATGACCTGACTACGGTGATCCTAGGCCAGTACAACAGGGGTAGGAATAACTTTCCTTCGGCGAGCTGCCCCCAGAAAACCCAGATCATGCTGCTCCAGCAGATAGGGCTGAAGTCGAATCTCACATCAAGAGGGAAAGGTATGTCTCACCAAACCCTCTTGAATAGCCCAGAAATCCAAGGAATTCAGCTTGGGTTCCCACAGCTACCCCGCAAGTCGCTCCACCATCCACTCCAAAAGCAACTGGGCCTGTTTACCATGTCGAGGAACCTGGAAATGTGCTCATAGTTAGGTATCCCCATCAAGATACAGACCCCCACCCAGATGATCAAATGGTGGCACTCATTTCCCACCTTGAGGCATTGGAAACGCGACGGGTGGTAATCCCACTTGATGGTAAGCCATACCTGGCATGGGTGGATGATATCCCAGCACCTCTGGGTTTTAGGAATCCCACCTTCTCCCCCTTTAACGGAATGGGGGACCATCTACAGCACCTGGCCCTCTTCAACTCAAGGTGTGGTCACATGTTAGGGACTCCAGGGTAGCAAGAGGCTACCAAGCTCCACTGCTTTGTTCAGAAATTTGAGGGATCGACATTCGTCTTGTACAACCAGCTCCCTATCGGATCCATAACAAGCTGGGAGGACCTTCACAGGATATTCTTCTACCAGTTCAGCTCTACCACCTGGAAAAATAGAATCATAGACCTCTTCAAGTGCAAGAAAAGGCCGGATGAGTGAGTCACGAATTTTATCGCTCGATGGAAGGGGATCACATACTCCCTTGACATGCCACTGACTCAGGAGAAATTACTGACGATGTGCGTAGGGAACTTAAAGAAGGAACTGGTTCCTTCTCTAATAACTCAAAACTACCCTAGAGGGTTTCGATACTTCTCCGATAAGGCCCAGTTCCTGGAGGAAGCCCTGCAACAGGCCATCCAGGCACGTCCTTTTCCCCTGTAATTCCAGCATGGAGGGCTGCCAGAGCTGAGCCCTCTGTGGTTTCCCAAATAGAATCTCCCAGGATACTATAATTTCTACCAGTGGTAATAGCTCCATAGCCTCGTAGAGCCCCTCCACCTCAGGCGCAGCATCCGGGTCAGCAACGTACACCTCAAAATTGGACGGTGCCCTCGTGTAATGTGCTTCCACCACCGAGAAGGTACAATCAGGATTCTCCAGATCCTAATCAGGGCTAGGCTCCAAGGTCCCCCTTTCGAAACGGAAGAAACTAGACCTACTCGTTCAATGATAATCAGGTCCTCGGCTATTTCAGAACTGCCTTGGAACAAGGGATCGTGTGTTTTCCTTAGTGCAGAAGGCCAGAAGAGGTGAACCTCACTGATCGACCCAACTACTACCCCTATCATCGGATCCTGGGGTACACCCTCAAGCAGTGCTATGTGTTTATAGACTGGCTTCAAGACCAGGTTGATAACAACATATTCAGGCTGGGCCCAGCCCCCGCACAAGCGCCATGCATCTTTTTAAGGCCAAACAACAGTAGCGACAATGAAGGCGAGTGGCAGAAGGTTTCTAACCACAAGCCCCAAAAGTATGATGATAGGAAGGCTCACAAAACAGTCATCCTTTCCCATGGTATCATTTAGGAACACCTGAATCAGCTGGAGCCTTCAAGAGTTGTGACGACCATTTCTGCATCATCATCTCAGCCAACCTCTTCCCAGAAGAGCAAGCATAGGCGACGTAAGGGAAAGCAATGTGCCCCGCCAATTCCATCTTTGTCCCGTACTATCGGTGACTTTATGCCTCCGAATATGGGGATCCCTCCCAGAATCTACCTAGGGATGGATGAATCTTCAATTGATAGTCAAGGGTATGCTTCGGTTAATACCATAGTGTTTTTGAATCCCTATATGACTTCCGACGATGGGGAGTGCAAGGTGAACCTCCCAAACATCCCCAGCTGATGCCAATGTCGGTAGAGCCGTAGCCATATGGGTCATCGAGTTACATCATTTGGCACCTCCGTCCAGGTCGTGCATGCCACCGAGACCAGACAGCAGGCCTAGCGCAGAGCTCAGCACACGCAGCCTCTTCATCCAGTGTCGTCGGGCCCGCCTCCACCACCGTTTGTGCTACTAGATCTGATAGAGCTGCCTCGACCACGCAGTGAGAAACGTTTCCCTACTACAGGACGATCTTAGTCATGTGGTCCTCATGCAGTAGCTACTTGTTGGTTTTTTACTAGTGAACAATGGGACATGCCCATCACCAACCAGCCGCCAGTAAGGCCGGAAGGGCCTGACATGCCTTTTATCACAGAGTGGCTTCTTGCAAGTAGAATTTTGTGCCTAACGTGGAAGTATTATGTTCTCAAGCACCTCATAGGCATCCCAGCGAGGCTTTCAATCCTTGAATCCCATCTTATGTTTCCAAATATGTGTGAGGCCCTCGTTGAAGATTTAAGAATCCCCCTCCAGTATGAGTTAGAGGTAGCAGCAGCAGAAGCCATTCATGCTAAAGCGGTCGAGAATACTGAATGTCAAGCCATAATTTCATTCTCTAGATAAGATGACAGCTCTCCAATTCAGGGGCACATCCACCCACTGTACATCACCAGCCAATTTAATGGCATGGAGGTTCGCCGCTGTCTTGTTGACACCGGCTCTGGGATTAACCTTATCCCAACACGGACACTACAGAAGCTGGGGTAATCCGAGGATAACATGACTCCCTCTGATTTAAGAATCCAAGGATATGACATGATAGAGCAGACCCTAGTCAGTAATATCCGTCTAAAGACCCATTTCGGCGGCCTAGTTTCCAGCACTGAGTTTATGGTTGTCTCCCAAGACACCGCGTACAATGCATTGATGGGAAGTCCATGGCTCCACCTGCACACGGCGGTTCCCTCATCACATCACCAATGCCTCATGTAATCCCTTAATGGTTGAGTAGGTGTACTCCAAGGTGATGCATCTCCATTTTCCTCTTGTGGAGCCTGCTACCTGGATGCAGACTATTACAAGAGCAAGGATAAGAAGATTCAGGCCAGTGAGGTTGAACCCGTCCCAGTTGCAAATAACCCCTGGGCAGGTATGGATAATGCATACGTCTTCCCAATCCATCGATTGGAGGCCATGAATCCCAACATGGGGAAATGTTTTTTTTCCTCTGGAACAAGTGAGAAACATATTCCCAAGCCTAAGAAATGATGGAAGATCACCTCTTACTCCTACACAAACCAGGCTCAGGTGATCCCGGAGCTTCCTACCCCTGTATGGTATTAGGATGTCTTCTCCATGGCAATGGCAGTACGTTATACATGTCTGTTCCATCGGGCTTGAATTAACCAACTCAAGAAGACACACCACTACTACTTTGATATCATCAAGTGTGGCCCCATGGGTCAAAGACCAGATGGGATTAGATCGACTACCTTTATTGCTATGGTTTCGACAACACATGAATCTCCCGATACGCTATCCACCGCTACCTAGGCAGGTACCAGCCCCCTGTCGAGATACGTTGACCTAAAGGAAGCACCTCCCACTGGAGATTCCCCCTCCGTAAGCGAAGAAGAGGATCTATAGGACACTCCTCGGCCTTTGAAGAGGGCGTCTCCGCCATGGTCGATGAACTGGTACAGGTGAACCTTGGTAGAAAGGCAGATCTGAGACCCACATTGATCAGTGCCGCCATGCCCCCTGAGGAGTAACAATGGTACATGGATTTACTGAAACAGCATTGTGATGAATTCTCCTAGAGCCATGATGTGATGTTAGGACTAGATCCTCAGGTAGCCGTCCACCACCTCGGTCTTCCTGAAAATCATTGTGGGTTCAAGAAGCCTTCCAGAAAGAGGAACCCTTCTCACGGTTCCATGGTCGAGGCCGAATTTGACAAGATCATCATATCCAACTTCTTCAAAGAGGTCCAATACCCCCAAGTGGCTAGCCAAAATTGTGCCATTTAGGAAGAAGAACATACATATTAGATTCTGCATCGACTTCCATGATCTCAACCACCATTGTCTGAAGGATGATTTTCCCCTTCCGGTGATAGAATTGTTGATCGATGCTACAGCTGGGTTTCAGGCACTCTCTTTCATGTATGGTTACTCAGGATACAACCAGATCCAAATGGCCCTTAAGGATGAGGATTCCATAGCTTTCAGGGTTCCCCAAGGTACTTTTCTCTACCTGGTTATGCCCTTCTGCCTAAGGAATGCAGGATCCACCTATCGGCATGCCATGCATCGCATATTCAAGCCAATCCTTGGGACATTGGTGGAATTCTATGTGGATGATATGGTGGTCAAATCTCGCCAGCACTAGGACCATCTCAAGGACCTTGAGAAAGAGTTCAGCTTCCTCCGTTCTCTCCACTTGAAGATGAAATCATTGAAGTGTGCCTTTGGGATCACCTCTAGGAAGTTTCTTGGCTTTGTTGTCAGGTACTGGGGCATCGAGATTGACCTAGAGAAGATCAATTCCATCGGCCAAATGCCTTCCTTGAGCAATATTATGGAACATCAAGGTTTCCAAGGCCACTTAGCCTATATACGCCGATTCATTGTGAATCTTTTTTGAAAGTGTAATCCCTTTTCTTATCTCATGAAGAAAGGCTCTGCCTATGAGTGGGACAAAGAGTGCTAGACTACGTTTGAGGAAATCATGCATTATCTGCTCTGGCTTTCGGTCCTAATGCTACCCGTATCTGGAAAACCACTGATCTTGTACATAACTGCAATAGAATGATCTCTCGGAACCCTCCTCACCCAGAAGAACAATGAGGGGATAGAAAACAGCCTCTACTAACTCAGCTGCATGCTCCTCAATCTGGAGACCAGATACTCCCCCATAGAAAAGATCTACCTTACACTTATATTTTCCATGAAGAATTTGTGACACTACCTGCAGCACCATGAGGTACAGCTGGTGTCTCAGGATGACCCGCTGAAGTACTTTCTAAACTGCCCTATGTTGACCTGATATCTAGCACGGTGGGCAGTAATCCGCTAGCAGTTCGGCATCAGGTTTGTGCCTCAAGAGGCTATCAAAGGACAATCATTGGTAGATTTTCTATCTGCCCATCCAACCCTCGTGGACCAGTCCCTAGACCTGGATTTTCAAGATGATGCAATCCTCTCAGTAGATCATTCCATCCCATGATGGCAGATACACTTTGATAGTGCCTCCTGGAGCCCCACCGGCAGGAGACTCAATGATCCAAGGCTCAACAGAGTAGGTCTGGGTATCGTCTTTATCACCCCAGCACAAGCCATTCTTCCATACCCATTCCTTTTGTCAGAGGGCTGCACCAACAACGAGGTAGAGTATCAGGACCTCATTACTGGACTCGAGATGTTCCTCGATATCGATGTGCACCATTTTCATGTGAAAGGGGATTCCGAACTGGTCATTAGGCAAATCAATGGTGACTACGTTGTCAGAAAGCCAGATCTTGCACCATTGTTGGAGCGCACCCTCCAGGTAATGGACAAGTTTCCATCTCGTCCGGATTTTACTCATGTCCCTCGATATCTGAATGGTCGAGCTGATGCTCTGTCCAGCCTAGCAGTGTCACTGGCAAAACCCCAGAAAAATGATCTGATTATACATGTGAAACATCAGAGGGTCATTGCTCCCATAACCCCGGATGATGACGACGTCTTACGAGTAAGCCACCTTACCACCAGAGCCTCCACGTCAGGACACCCAGATTCCTCAGATGTAGGGGTTAAAGAAACCCCCAAATGGAGACCCCCCTTTGTCAAGTATCTCCAAAATAGTTACCTCCCGGCTGACCGGGTCGAGCACGAGCGAATCCAACACCACGCACTGCAGTTTACCCTCCAGAGTTGTCCCAGTCTTGAGCAGATCCTCTAAAAGCGTGGGTTCGATGGTGTTATCCTCCATTGGATACAAGGAGTTGATATTTCTCAGGTCATGTAGGAGGTTCATTCCAGTTCCTGTGGTTTCCACCATACTAGGTCTAAGCTATCCCATCAGATCTGAATATTGGGATACTTCTGGCCCTCCATGATCCATGACAGCATTGAGTTCGCCAAGAGATGTCACACATGCCAAATTCATGCTAACTTCTTGCATCAGCTTCCAAAACCTCTTCATTCCACCAATTATTCTTGTCCATTCATGGTATGGGATCTCGATGTCATGGGACCATATCCACCAGCAACAGCTTTCCAGTGTAGGTTCATCCTGACCACCACAGGTTTATTTTCGATGTGGGAAAAAGCAGTTCCACTCAAATAGTTCAAGGCCCGTTCTATCATTGACTTCATGAGCTCCAATATCATCTACTGGTTTGGAGTCCCTCAATCCATCCTCACCTATAACGACAACGACTTTTGAGCATCCGAGCTGGAGAAATTGTACGCCAAGTACAACATCTATTCGAACCATACCTCCCGCTATCACGTGCAGGAAAATGGGAATATCGAGGCATTCAACAAAACCATCTCTAACATTTTGTAGAAAATGGTTGGTCAGAATAGGAAGAGTTGGATAGACAAGCTCCCCAAGTCCCTCTGGTCTTATCGAATGATGACTTGTAATTCTACCCAGGTGACCCCATATTCCCTCGTTTACAGAGCTGAGGTCGTCATGCCTATCGAGATCCAGCTGACTTCGTTACGAACAGTGGTATATGACCAATAGGAACCAGATAAGGAATCCGAAATTCATATAGATGAATTGGAATCAATTGACAAAAATAGGTTTTGTGGCCTTCACAATCTGGAAAGGCACCAAAACAAGATATGTAGAGCCTTCAAAAAAAATCACCTCCACTCTTTCCTATAAGGCGACTTAGTGTTGGCCCTCTAGAGTCCAATGATACCTTGAAAGAAAACACCCAAGTTGAATCCCAAATGGGAAGGACCTTACATAATCCACAGGGTTTACCCCAATAGAGCATACTCCCTGGTGACCATGGATGGAGAGCGTATCACTCCTCCCACCAATGCCAAATTCCTCCAGCAATACTTTTCCTGAGCCAGCAGGTCCGACACGACCCTAAACCAGCTGGTCCGGCATAGCCCTAAACTATTTGGTCCTGCATTACCTTAAACTATTCAGTCCAGCATGACATTAAATTGTTCAGTCCTACATGACTTTAAACTATGCACTGTCCCACAAGACGTTAAACCACACACTTAGAACTACCTATGGATTTATTCCTATCTGCATGGGATATGTAAGAACACTCAAGAGTTTCGTCTTGAGACTAGCCCCAAATCTTCTCTTTTACTATCCCCTCTGGGTATAGTTCCCTTGGAGGATCCTTTCATGATATGGTGTAGGCTTTCTTAGCCCCACTCATGCCAGGATAATAATGGTAGCACCATGTGCCTGCTCCCCGTTCTTCTATCCTCTCTTGTCCTCACCGCATGACGTTAAACTGCATGGCCTTCAAGAACTACATATGGCTTGATTCCCATTCTTATGGGATACATAGGAACTCCCGGACATTTCATCCGCTGTCCCAGCCCAAATGTCAGAACCTCCCCTTGAGTCGAGACATATGGTGTGGTGTAGGTTCTTTCTTAAATACACGTTGAGATCATCTCGATTCCACAGTATGCCCCACTTCGCAGCGGTGTCTGCCCCTTTCACAGCCCTGCTTGATTTTGATATGTATGGGTATAGCTATGCTTCACCGACTTCTTTGATTGGGACTCCATCATCCTTCAAATCCGAAAGGTCCCCCGAATGTCATGGATTCTAGGCCTAAGGGCTCTCCTACCATTTCAGGCCAACGCCCTCGAGGATGTTGAGAAAACAATTGATACAAGTCCCGCGTTGCGAATATGGTCAGTGGTCGATGCTCATTTGTTGTTCCCATTATAGGTCACTATAAGGATGTTGGGTTTCGAGCATGGCCAATAACTATCCTTTGACATTAAAACCACCCCAAGATGTCCCAAACATTGAGTGTAGTGGTTCATTTTTCCCCATTGTATATCCAAGTGATGAACTCCCCTCGGGCGATGCCAGCTTCTAGACCCCTGTATGGCAGGAAGAGCCAGATTCAGCTCCTTGTTTCCCACACCGAGCACTACTCACGTGGGCTTAGAAGCTGTGATGATGCAGTGACCGTACAAGAGGTTGTATGGCTACCATTGGTCGAGATGCTCGGACTAAGGTCCCTGGACCTTTTTTTCCCCTTCACCCTTTCTGGGCCCTGGCCCAAGTTCTCATTTTGGGTTGTACGGTGTGGTATGGGATTATGTTCTCATTCACATCAGGTTACTCATTGTGTCATACACATCCCCAGATGAGATACCTTATCCTCTCTTCATCCTCACTGTAAGATTTTAAACTGCAAACTAGTCGAGTCTTCTTGACCGAGGCCCAGCCTCAGGCCCCTGGTCTTTTCTGGCCCCTTGGCCTTCTTGGGCCCCTACCCACGTTCTTTCAAGGAATTGTATGGTGAGGTATGGGATTATGTAGTCATTCATGTCAGGTTATTTTTCATGTCGTACGCCCCCATCGTTAGGGTATCTTACCCCTATGTGTGATTCTAGAACTATGTATGGCTTGATTCCCATCCTCATGGGATACGTAGAACCACCTAAGCATCTCATCGTTGGGTCCAGCTCTATCTTGGCCCCTTAGTCTGTATTCCTCTAGAGAGAGAAATGTATGGTGTGGTATGGGATTATGCTCTCACTCACGTTGGGTGTTATAACGAACATGCCATTTACCTCCTCCTCTTGAGAGTTTTCCATCCCTTTATACTATCAACATGTTTTCAAATCAGCTGCTCCCAAGATGAGCCCTTCGGCCCTCTTCACCGATTCACCAATGTGCCAAAGGGTACTCTTGTTTAGTACCTGGAATGTCGGACTCTACTCGGACATGCTTTCACCCATTTTTCAGGCTTTGTTTCCTCCCTCATTAGGTCTTCCATCACCTTTCACATCTAAAGGGACCCCCAAATGGCATGGATTCTTGGCCCAAGGGCTCTCCTACCATTACAGGCCAATATCCTCCAGGGTTCTGAACAAAAAATTGATACAAGTCCCACGTTGAAAATTTAGTTAGCGGTCGACGCTCATTTGCTAGTCCCCGTTTCAGGCTAACGCAATATGGATGATGTGTTTCGATCATGGTCAACAGTCATCCTCCATCGTCAAACCAACCCCATTAAGCCTTAAATGTCAGTTACATGATTCACATCCTTTTCCACCTCATCATGTCCAAGTAGAACTTCAAAATTCTTGTTACTATTCCTTAGTGCACACCTGCACGTTAGGAGGGAAAAACCGAGATAAGGCAATCATTCAGGGGCCACTGATTCCCCTTTTTGTATATATTTTATGTATTTTAGATACCTTATCCTCCCTTGTTTCTTACACCGAGTTCGACTCATGTAGGATTAGGTATTGGGATAAGTTTCGCCTTTACTTGGGATAGTCCCTTCTCCGTGGTCTGAGCTCTAAGACGATAAACTAATATCTCTTCTAGAACTATGTGTGGCTTGATTCCCATCCTTGCGGGATACGTAGGAACACCCAGATGTCTCGTTTTCGGGTCCAGATTAGGTGGAAGCTAGTTTCTCCTACCCCTTACCCTCTTACCTCTATTTTGGCCCCTTGGCCCGAGGTTTCATTCATAGAATCGTGTACAGTGTGTTATGGTATTATGTCCTCATTCACATAGGGTATGTTTTATTGCACCACGCACATTCCCCCTTTATCCTCGTCTTTACTACGTATGTTCCGCATGACGTTAAAATGCACGCCTAGTCCCATCACATGACCCTAAACTATGACATTATCGTCCTGTTTATACGATGAAAAACGGCACTGCATCATGATTTCACCACTCCAGGGGACACCATGTTTGGTATCGGTCACATTCCATACCATTTTCCAACACCTGCATATGGCTTGATTCTTATGGCAATGTCAGGACTTGCTATCCTAGGTATGTCGCTTCACAAAAAGAACCATCCACCATAAAGGAAAAACAAGATACATCAAGTACCACTTATTCTAGTGTGGGGGCCACACCCACACACACCTTTTATCCCTGGCACTGGTACCTTACTGGGCCACCTTTTAGAATTATGTATATCTTTATTCTCATTCTCATGAGATACATAGGAACACATGAGTGCTTCCCCCATGGACCCATCTTAACTCTCGTTTCCGGTCAGTCGACCTAAAACCTTCCTAGGGAACACATGGTAATTTGGACTCCGAGTCCTCATTCACTTCGGGTTTCATAATCACTTTACCATGCGTCCCCTGCACTCCTTATCGATCCATGTTCTGAGCTCTATGACCATAAACTAAGACCACTCTGTGTCCTTGCCTCAAGACGTTAAACTGCATGACATCTTCCAAAACTACATATGGAATGATTCCCATCCTCATGGGATACATAAATACACCTAGGAATTTATCCATGGGTCTAGCCCCAGGAATCATAAATCCTATTCCTCCTCAGTTTCGGCCCCTTGGCCTGACTCCTTGTGAGGAACCATGTAACTGTAGCTCTACCTCGAACAGGTTCGGGATGCCCCACAATGAAATTGGGAAGTGACAGATCACTCACTAGAGAGGTCCTATCTAAAAGAAGGTATGATCCATGATCAAAACGATGTTCCCATATAATGTTCTTCCACCACGGTGGCATAATTCTTAGTTTTGGATTCTGTTCGAACAAACCATCACTCCACATTCCACGCTTTGTGTACCCCTTATTCGGACCATTGTCCTCTTTCATGTCTAAGGGAACCCCCTAACAGTATGGATGCTCAGCCTATGGCCCACCTATTCTCCTGGGCCAACGTTCCAAAAGACTAATGGATGACATTTTCAGTTAGGCCCCATTTTTCAAACATGGTCAGTGGTAGGCCCTCATTTTCTATTCCCGTTCTAGGCTAACACAACAAGGTTACTGTGTTTAGAATGCGGTCAATAGTTATTCTTTATTTTCACACCACCCCCACAGTCATCAGAATCCTGGGTATCATGATTCACACCTTCCATTCCCATTTATTCAGATTGATTCCAGCACCCTTGGTGTTACCCCATTCATGCACAAGAGCACACTGGTAAAATGGTAATTCATATATTTTGAGAGCATCATTCTCCAGTTAGGTCTCTCCCATTCCCCCCCGGAAATCAGGGTCGGTTGTTCAAAACCTAGATGCACAAAGCTTGGTTTTCACTCCTATATATGGATGGTGGTGATAATGTGGTCGTCCCTTGTTTCTCACATCGGGCCCGATCCACGTGAGCTTAGGGAATGATCGTTGGACGCTCCACGAATATCACAAGAATGCAATAAAACAATGTAACAATGGATCTCATGCATGCTATGGCATCAAAAAATCTAAGAATGAAAGAAAACTTGAGGGTTTTCTGATCATTACAGTACCCGAGGGTAATTTACCCCCCCCCCCCATGGACAGGTTAACCTTGTCAAAAGAGCGTAGCAGCTCTGCCACCCTCTAGCTGGTGACGTCCAGGAGTTGCTTCCACCTGTTCAGCTCTCGCTCCTCCTCATAAGCGAAGGGGAGAAATTCATCGACCACAATATGGGCCCTCTCTACGTCAGTGTGGATAACTGTCATCTCCTCATAATCCCACTTCATGCCCTCTTCGGCCTCTGCCAGCTGGGCTTTCAACCGTGAGACGGGCTTCTATTGCGTTCCAAGGGAAGCGGAATGCTCATCTTCCCAGGCCTGCAGCCGTCGAACCTCATCTTCGACCTCCTAGAGCCTCCGGATTTTTACCACTTTCCTCTGCTGCCATCCCACACTGAGTCCATGGTCATACTCCTGGATCTTTTCTGCCATAAGATCTTGGATGAGCAAGTTTGGACAGTGGTCATCCACTCTCCTAGCACATAGTTCGCGTAGTCGCGAGGGAATTATGTCCATCTCATCCAAACATAGTGCTTGGGGGTGGAATTGATGAAGCACATGATCTGATTCCACGATCGGTGATGGAATATCATTCTATCCTCTTCGTCAGAGGTCGTCTCGTCCCAATTGGCATGATTGGCGGGCTCATACACAGGGAACACCCCCAGGAACTCTTCAGTCGGTTCCACGCCTGGTGTTTGATCGGGCGTGGCAGGACTTGGGCCATATGATCAGTCCTCATCATCGGATCCTACTTCAATGATCTCAGGTTTAGCCCTGATGATGGTCCCACCAGTGATCGGGAGCACCACCGCTCGGACGGTTTGGTGCTCTGCCTCCACAATCGTCGGCACTCCCCTAGGAAGGATGCCGTAAGAAGCCCCGACCAACCTCTCCAAGAAGACCCAAGACATTTAAAGAACTGGACACACCAAAAAAGGACATCGACGTTATTAAATATGGTTAGGGTATGACAATCATAAAATTGGTAGAGGGGACCTACAGAGATCGAATCCCTGGTCTCACCCTTGGGCTGATGTCATCGGGACCCCGAAGTGTGGCCCCCCGTATATGATCGGAAGCTCTGAAAGCTCCAGAAGGGTCGCCTCAGGTATCCTAGACCCGCTGTAGGTACCATCATACATAGCGATGGGAGTAGATCCCAAGGGCCCCACATCTGCATCCACTGAGGGATGATAACAAGTTCTATGTATGAGACTCTCCTGCATGGTTCGGATGTTAGCAAGGAGGCCAGAATGACCTCAAATAAAGTCTCGGAGAAGGTGGTTTCAAATTGTTACCTCAAGGGCCTCTACGAACTCTTCAAGATCCAAGTCTTGATCTATGACATATCCCTCCTCCAACAGGCTCCCTCTCCTAGCCTCATCTCTCCATGAGGACTCTTCAAATTCTTCTGGCAGATGGAATCGCCCTCTCAAATCAGCGGCCGACAACTGTGGGGGAGTTGTGCGATCGAGAAACACCTTGAATAGATCTTTCATTGGATGAGGAGAACCCTGGGATTGCACGAAGTCCTCCATCTCAGTCTGATATTGTTCCCCTTCATATTGGGACACCACAAATCCTACCATGATGGGGCCAATTCCCAGCAAATCCATCCTGAGATGGTTCAGGTGATGCCACAATTCAGCGGGGCTGAGGAATTGCCTATTGACTTCCCAAATATCACAGGCCTTAGGGAATATGGATTTCTCTAGCATGTTGATATAGCATGGCCGCATCCCCAAATCCTGGGTGGGTATCCTGTGGAATCCTCTCGGCATCCTCCCCTCTAGATAACTCAGCTCTTCTAGAATCACTAGGTCGGCTTCTGCTGCCGGATCCGCTACCACTGCTTCCCCCTCAACTGGTGCGGGCCTCGCTTCAACGGCAGCCCCGCCACTGCAGAATTCCCTTACCACCTTCTGACCATATCCCCAAGGTCGGGGAAGCTCACCATCACCAACTCGAGTGGTTGGTTGCTTTAGAATCTCCCCCGGGTAGGCCACCTCCCAGTTCTGGGCATATTTCTTTTCCAGCCCAAGGATGGCGGATGGCGGAGGCAACTTGTTCCACATTTTCCCATCTTCCTGCATGAACAATACCCACATCTGCCTCATCACACATGGGTGTTCTTTATAGCGCACCTCTAGATAGACTTGTGGTGTTAGTCACTGCATACACCGGAATTTCCTTGCAAACCGGTGTGGGTTATAAGGCTCGCAGAGGGGCTCACGGTCCACCCTTTCCACCAGAACTCCACCTCGAAAGGCCAGAAGATAGGCCCAGTGCTCTTCCGTTACCCAGAAATCATCAGTAAATACCCCCATCGGTAATGCGAATGGGTGGAAATTTAATTCCTCCACCCTCAACACCTGGTTTAGAACTGAAGGTGCAGTTAGCTTGGCCGAAAATCTCCCTACAGCATTTAGGATCGATGGCCGGATGTTCGACCCCAGAGGAGAGATAGGGTTCGGGTATTCATAAACCCCCCTGATATGTGCCGATATCCATCCATACAGAAGATGGAAAGGCCCACATACCTTGCGGCCTTTTCCCCACGCTAATATGCCACAACACCTTATACATCTTGGCGAGTATCGGAATTCCCAGGTTGATCTGCCCTCTTGTCGCCAATGTGGACGCCATGATGAATGTTCTGGGGAATACTCCCCTGTTGGTATCCCTCACTGGCAAGATCCAACAACAGATCAAAGCTGTGATGAATGCTGCCAGCCTGAATATTGTTTACTGCTCAATGATGACACTAAACCCCTAGGTCTTCCCCTGGTTTTCCTCCAAAAGCCTCCAGTACGAGTGCTCCTTACTCCGAGCCCCCTTCGGGCAAGTTCGAGGCCTCTCCAGAAACTGCCTATTTTCTGGGAAGATTAGGAATTGTTTGAACCACCGCCTAAAGTGGACATCCCTTACTACCTCATTGTCCTCCCCGGGTATAATCTCTATCAGTGCCATCGCTAGTTGTGGAATTTACTCTGGATCATCCCACACACTCATGATGGAGAGGAATTCGTCATACATCGCCCCCAGTATCAGGACCCCTAAGATCTGGTGGACATCCCACAAGCTGATATCGACCTCCCCATGGTGTAAGTGGAAGGTATTGGTCCTCGACATCCATCTTCTCAATAGCTCTAGAATCAGTTGTTTCAGTTGATATATGTGGAATTGAGAGGCCCAGGATGCCTCATAAAAACCCACTCTCCTCAGCTCATCCCAAAAATCCTCAAATGAGGCGCCTACCCAGTAGGTCTAGGCCCAATAATCTGTGAAGTTTCTACCCTGGCGTAGGTACCATTCCTCGGACCACCCCTTCCTCGGGTTCCTCAAAGCTTCCTTCATTATCATGTGGTACAGAGGATGAGACGTCTCCAGCTGAAGCGCCTTCCCATTGATGTTATTCAGGTGGTTGTATAAACAGTCAACATTGATGGGTGTGAAATCCTCCCAAGCATGGCCATCAGCTACCCTAACCCATCGGTGCTGGCATGGCATGCTCTTGAACCAGTAATCCGGTTTGTCCTGACTCCTTTATGGGATGAAGACATCATCCCTCAGCCCAAATCCATACAAAGGAAACCTCTTATATAGTGGGTAGTTCTTCTGGCTCTCCAACAGCTGCGCCACCAACGAAACATGGTCAGAGTGGCACCGGACTAACTCCCCTAGAACCAGACTATTCGCCATCTCATCCCTTTGGGAGGCATCCACAAGAACCCCCTCATCAGCTTCTTGATGATCCATTCAATTTTAGAACTTGGGAAAATTTTTGGGTTGGTTCGCGAAGCTCGTTTGCAGAGAGAATATGCAAAGCCAGTTCGCGGAGAGAGCTCGCGAAGCCCATTTGTAGAGTCATGCCCACACCTTCAAGTGCGAGATCGCAAAGCGCTATAGTAGAGTCAAGAAGTCACTGTGCGCCGCGAAGTGAAGACCCGATTCACAGAGAGCAGTTGCGGAGTACATGGAGGTTCGTGAATCTAGAGATCTAAAGTATAAAATCATGGACATGAGAAGATATGAAAGAGTATTCAGGTCCTCTATTTATAGGCGAGGGACCCTCGGAGCTTCACAGCATGTCCCGCCCGGTGCATGCTTCGTGGCACGTCCGGCCAGAGCTTCTCTTTCCCACTTGGCGGGCCCTCTTCATGAGGTATCTTTGAGAACGACCGAGGATTTTAGAAATTGACCCTCAGACTTCGACCCTTCACTTCTCTGCGGCTCTAGGTCTGAGGGTGGGGGGCATTTGTTAAAACTATAATTTGGGGAGGAGGAGAAGACACAGACCAGAGAGCTGCCTTGCGAAGCCCTTTCACAGAGAACTAGTCGCACCGCATCTCCGTGAAGCGAGGAGGTGGTAATGCTCCGCGAACACCCTTGATGTTAGAGATTAGCTGCGAAGCAAAGAGGTGATAATGCTCTATGACCATCCTTTATGTTTGTGATCCTCTGCGAAGTAAGGATGTGGTAACGCTCAGTGACTTCCCTAAATGTTCACGAGCCGCCGCGAAGCAAGGAGTTGGTAACGCTCCATGAATTCATTTAACATTCGCGACGCGCCGCAGAGAAAATGAATTCCCCTTCACGCCGATTACCCAATGCTTCACGGAACCTCTACCCTATAAATATTGGCCTCCCCCCAAGTTCATGGGGTATAATCCGACCTTTCGGCTTCCTAGCTCCTGAATTGCGAAGCACCCTCCTGCACTGCGAACCATGAGTTGTGTGAGGTACTTCTGCTCTACAAAGTGCCTCCCATTTGTCTCGTTTTGATCCCCTTTTTTGAAAGGGATTCCTTTCATGGAGCCTAAGGGCCTTCGTGAAGGAAGGGGATCCCCAAGGGGACCCGAGTCATCACGGATCATTTATGATTTGCGAAACACCCTTCATGTACATGTGATCTAAATTCCAAGGTAGGGTCATTGTACTTCGCGATGAAAATTTCTTCACAATACCTTGCTTCACGAGGCACCTTTTCTTCACAAGGTAGTGATCCGTGAATGCCTTTCCACTTCATGAAGCACCTCCCATATGAAACTCTGCCCTATGCTTAGGCTGAGGCGCCCCACTTCACGAAGCACACCCCTTCGCAAGAATCCTTCGCCATGCGGAGCAGCAGAGCTTCACAAGGCCCTTGCCTATGAACCCTTCTACTTTGTAATTCCTTTTCCCGTGAAGCCCTCCAGGTTTGCACGATGTAATTTTAAAGTCCCTTGGACGATACTTCCCACTGTGTTGCTTCACCTCATGCTTCTCCGCATAGGCACGCTAATGGATATTGCTTTTTTCGCCTAGTCACGCTAACGTGGACCCCTCGATGGTTCGCTCCCTGACACCCCCTAACCACGGCTTTTCATGTCCCCTCTCTGCACCAAGGAGCAGAGGGTACCAGTTATGAATGTCCTAGGGGTGTGGAGCAAACCCACATTGTCTGAGCTGTAGGACGTTAAACTGCCAAGTGTCATCTCCTCAGCACATGACATTAAACTGTGATCCTTCCCTATGCCACGCACGTGTGGTTCCCCCACCTGGGACATTCTCCATGCCCACTAGTCTCCATGAGGATGAGATCTTACCTCACAAGGGATGATATCTTCCTTATCAGAGTGGCATTTGTCCATGGGTAAAGGGAAACCACCCCGGTGTAAGCCCCTAGCTTTTCTTTTTGGAGGCAGCATCCATGCTCCTCCTTTCTTCTACGGTCCCAAGAATCAGGGGGTGGGGGGAATTGGCATAAGACCCCTCATTTCTTCGGTACCAAGTCCCTCTCCTGTTGGGATTTTCCACTACTAGGCCTCCATTCTGGAGTAAGTCCCAACCACTTTGGGTCTCTCCATGTGTAAGCCCAACTCCACTTCACATGGAAGCACCTTTCACGACGTGATCATCAGGCCAATGCTGCCTCTTGTTTATCACACTGAGCATGACTCACGTGGGCTTAGAGTAAGTATCGACCATGACATCTTATCCCGAACTATATGGAATTTGATCCTTTCCAAGGCATGGTATGTAGGAAGCCTCCCTAAGGTTCACGCCCCACACCCGGTCACTCTGACCCCCTTCACGTCGGTTCGCCCAAACCATCCCGAACTATGCAAACTTTGATCCTTGCCATGGTAGGGTACATAGGAAGCCTCCCTAATGTTCAAGCCCAATACTCGGTCACTCTGACCCCCTTCACGTTGGTTCAACCAAACCATCCCAAACTACGTGGACTTTGATCCTTACCAAGGCAGGGTATGTAGGAAGCCTCCCTGAGGTTCAAGCCCAACATCAGGTCGCTCCGACCTTCTTCTCGTGTGTTCGCCCAAACCATCCTGACCTATGCGTACTTTGATCCTTGCCACGACAGGGTACGTATGAAGCCTCCTTGAGGTTCAAGACCAACACCCGGTTGCTCCGACCCCCTTCACATCAGTTTGTCCAAACCATCCCGAACTACATAGACTTTGGTCCTTGCCAAGGTAGGGTACGTAGGAAGCCTCTCCGAGGTTCAAGCCCAACACCTAGTCGCTCCGACCCCCCTTCACATCAGTTCTCCCAAACCATCCCAAAATACACGGACTTTGATCCTTGCCAAGGCAGGGTACATAGGAAGCCTCCCTGATTTTCAAGCCCAACACCCGGTCGCTCTGACCCCCTTCATGATGGTTCGCCCAAACCATCCCGAACTACACGAACTTTGATCATTGCCAAGGCAGAATACGTAGGAAGCCTCCCTGAGGTTCAATCCCAACACTTTGTCGCTCTAATCCCCTTCATGTCGGTTCGCCCAAACCATCCCGAACTACGCTGACTTTGATATTTTCCAAGGCAGGGTATGTAGGAAGCCTCCCTATGGTTAAAGCCCAACACTCGGTCACTCCGACTCCCTTCACGTCGGTTTTCCCAAACCATCCTGAACTATGCGTACTTTGATCCTTACCAAGGAAGGGTATGTAGGAAGACTCCACAAGGTTCAAGCCCACCACCCATTGGACCCCAGGTCCTCCTTCACGCCGGTTCACCTATGCCAACCTGAACTACGTGGTCTTTGATCCTTACCAAGTCAGGGTAAATAGGAAGCCTCCACGAGGTTCAAGCCCACAACACATTCGCTTTGACCCCATTCACGTCAGTTCACCAACACTCTGGGCATCCTATAGTGTAATCCCCAAACAACAATCCAAACTACATGGTCTTTGATCCTTGCCAAGGTGAGGTACGTAGGAAGCCTCCTTGAGGTTCAAGCCCACCATCTATTTGGGCCCCAAGTCCTCTTCCACGTCGTTTCAACCCCGTCCTGCATAACCTTAAACTGTGGACCACAATCAGCGGTAAGTAGTTGTTCCCCCATTCAGCGGTAATCCTTTTTCAACCTCATCTAGTGGTACACGGTTAAAACCCCTAATTGGTGGCAAGCCGTCATCAGATGAACTACGTGGACTTTGATTCCCTATAACGGGGATTCATAGGAAGCCTCCTTGATGTTCAATCCCATAAACCATGTCTCATCCTGATCTCTCCCTCGAGCCTATGTGTTTCGAGAAGGTCATGACCCAACCTAGAGGTTCTATTTCCTCCAGATCCCTTCCATGAACCCATTCTCACGGGTCGCCTCCTCAGGCATCCCATCATCCCACCGAACTATGCAAACTTTGATTCTCTACCACGAGAATGCGTAGGAATTCTCTTCAAGGCTCAAGACCAACCATAAAATCACCATCATGATGGTCCCATTTCATTCTCCCACCACTCCATTCCACTCTCCATAATCTATCTTGATTCTTACCCGAGCCGCCACATCCTGGTGAGGTCATGTCAATCCACCCAACATCAATGTTCCCTCCAGGGGTCGCACTCATCTGATCCACTCTAATCAGTGTTCTGATCTGTCTGATCTGTCTCTGCTGGACATTAAACTTGCAACATACCCTATGTTAAACATGGGAAGCTGAGGAAAACCTTAGATACATGCCCATGGAATATGATTCCCCGCATTCGATGTGGGATTCCTTGGGCTTATGCTCCCTCGAGAAGCCCTATAATAAGGGACAGAAGACTGACAAGCCAATCCCTCAACATCTAGACATGCCAGTGATTCCCAACGTGACTAATCCCCTATCCGAAGGTTGCTTCCCTGACCGGAACCCTTGGAATGTCATGACAAAAGCAGTGTAATTAACTGGCGTCCAAGAAGATATGGATACAAGAAGATTTTCATGAACAACGTCTTATGTCTATAAGGGAGACCTGGACTAGGTGACGAGTTCCAAGGAGGAATCCAGGGAAGGAAGAACTGACATCCCATCATCCCATTTCGATCAACGAGAAAATGTCCTGGAATAAGGAATAGATGTCGCCCACCTTTGTAAAGTGTGAATGCGGGGAAATAGCTATGAATCCTCCACAGATGGATGCACACACCTCGGTGAAAGCATTGAAGACAAAAATCATGTAAAATACTATGAAACAGCTCTTGGTTCACCCATGGTTTAGGTGCAACCACATTCTCTACAGCTTCTTCGGGTTGGTTTCGACGATTCCTACAAGGTGCTATTTTCTAAACCAACAACAAACTCCATCAATCCCACTCTCTAGAAATATATGGATTAACATTTCAAATTCTATCACATCAACTATCACAACATTTTTTTCCAAAAACAACCTTTTTCTATGTTCAACCATTTTTGAAACATTCATTCATGCTTTTGAAAACCAAACGATTTTCAAAATACACCAAATATCTGTTTTCAAAATCTTTCATTTGAAAACAAATTCTACATCTTTTAAAATTTTACACCTATTTCAAAAAATCATAAATAATCACTAAAAATGAAATATGAAATCCTAGTGGTAATTCATTCCTCTACAATTCATGTCATGCTCATCTCATTGAAAAAGTCCATGACAAAGATATTTCATGATCCTATAAGTGTCTCAAAAAACTTGTGTACCCAACTCCCTGATAACTTGATGTTCGGAATAAAAGGGTTAGCTATGTCTTTTTATGCTATACATTTCAAGTTCTGACTATCCTAATCCTTTATAAGATTCCAACCCAAGGAATATAGAAGAAATAATTTCAAATCCAAGACCAAGAACACTGATGACTACTTGTTAGGGAAGGGCCCAACAAGCTGCTAAAATATATACCACAAAGGACCAAACTAATACCATTTTTAATGACCCACCAATTCTCATTGGCTTGAGAGTACAACAGTCATTATTGAGAATTAAGAGACATACCCAAGACACCAATGTCCAGAAATAAATTCCAAAGGGTTTTAAACACAAGTGGGGGATGATTTTCCTTTTTATAAATAAACCAATAAACCAAAAAACCATAACCAAACTGTTCACTAAATGATGCATGGACAAAATAAAGACAACTAAACAACTTCATGTATCTCAAAACCACATAAAAATGTGAAACAATGGAAGACTAATACAGTATCAAAGTAAAAAAGAAGATAAATAACTCAAGACTCTCAAGAGACTAAAAAATCGATTCTCCATATGCTCCAAGCTCCACAATCACCGAACAACCCAAATATCACAAGGTAGTTCTTAAAACGTGGGAAACGTTACCTTTAACCCTGTCCTAGAAGATAGAATATACAAAATCACCAAAGTTCCAAATCATGGGTGAGTATAAAAATCAGTAGGATTTCCCCCAATTACTTCCCTACTCATGCCACTAGGATAGGAAAGTTATCCACATTTATATAAAATGAATTACCAAAACGGTTTATAACCAAATCTAATCAAGTTCCAAAACCCATTTACAACCATGTGAAAACAAAACTAAATAAAAACAATTTCTAGAAAGTTATTTTTCTAGAAAAATAAATAATCAAATCTTAAAACCAATTCTTATTATCATTTGGCATACCAATTCCATAGTTCACCACACACCCACACATGCGTGCTTCATTTGACAGATCCATACTCATGAACAATCTCTTGTCCCATTACCTTGTGTCCCAATGACACATGAGCTTGATCTAGGGTATCGTTCCGTGTACCCCAATGTTACATGTCCCTTATTAAGGTCTTATTAAGCATGAACTCACACCAACACCATTTATGCCAAATACTTCCATTTCCACAATCAACCATTTCAATAAAACAGAACTTTTATTGAAAACCAACACACACAAAATATCAAAGGAACAATTAATTTGAATAAAAATTTTCCTTTTATTGAAAACATATAATCCCAATAATGTGGCAACAATATAAGAAAATCCCCTTTTTAAAACCCACATTTTAAAACCAAGAATCAACGAACTCATTCAAAATCCCCAATTTTCCATATTTCACAACCATCACTCAAGAAGGTTTCCAACAAGTGTTCAAAAAAAGTCCCAAAAAATTAAACACCAAATAGTCAATTTGAAAGAATTCAGATCAATTCTACTATGTGGAGTTGATAAAGAAGCCTCCTACATTGAAGTTTTTGACGAAAACCCCCAATGAATGAAGAATGCACAAGAAAACCCTGGTCGATTCTCCAAGAACCCGCCTTAGATCTCTTATCCTAGAAATATCATGACCAAATATCATCATATTTAGCATCCAAACACCTAGATATACACAAAAAAGGCATAAATATAAGAAACTAAGAGAATAGTAGAAGTATATCTAAGTAGATCTAAGAAACTGATACAGAACGAAGAAGAATGATCACATAACTCATGAATATGGCTTTGATTCACCAAGGGAAGCCTTTAGATTTCCTTAAGATCAATGGGAGAACCTTATTTGGCCTTAGGAGAAGACAATTATAGAGTTAGACCTAGTTTGGGTCAAAAAAACGAGGGATTTATGGAAAAAATGAGTGAGATCCTATTTTAAAGGATCTCATTCTAACTCTGCGCATGGTTTGACCACATGGTTAGGCAAACCATTCAATAAACATGTGTTATCCACTGCCCACATGGCTTAACCTTTCACATTATCCGAAACCATGCTCCTACCATGTTGGATCTACTGCTTCAAGAGGACTATTGCAAATGGTTTGGTCGCACAGTTAGGCAAACTGTGTGCCACCCGTGCGACATTCACTTAGCCCCAAAAAACTCTTCCAATGTTCTCCCAACCCTCCCATCTACCCCCTTACACTTTATAACCATAAAAATCATCAAGTAAGTGTTATATACTAGAAACCTAGGGTACTAAATTTTGGTATTTTACTCCTTAATTTAAACCTTTACTTTATTTTACCTTTTACCATAGAAACACAATTTTTTCCTTGATAACATTTTTTCAAAAAATGAAAACTCATTTATAAACTAAATTGTTTATACAACTATTAAAATTACCATATATAATTAATTAAATTAAAATTTTAAAACATATTAAAAATAATTTTAAATTAAAATTTATATTTAAAAAAAAAATTTAGAAATCTATTTTACACCTTAAAATAGATTAATATTTATTTACTACTTAGTAATAATCATTAAAAGAACTTTAATTTATTAATATATATATAATACTTCTCATTAAAAATATTATTTAATATTGATTAATTTAATTTACTATAATAAAAATACATAATATATAAAAAACAATTTGTTTAAAAATAACACTTTTAAAAATTAAATGAATTTTTTCATGTTTCTTTAAAATTAACCCATCACATGATTTTATCAATAATTATTTTATTTTTATGAATTAATTTTATAATAAGTGGTATTTAAATGTAATAATTTAATTGAAATTTATAATGTGTAAAAATACTTATAAAAATATTAATAATCCAAAATAAATATTTTTTAAAAGATATATATAATTTATAACATTAGTAATTGTGTTTTGATATTATCTTAAATTTCACTTAAAAAAGCCTCAAGGCCTTTAAAAAATTAATATGGGTGAAATATTCAATGTTAAATATCATGGGTGGTGATTCATCTAGCATATATCCTATAGTGATTTCTATGAGAAAAAACTTCACGCATAAATGATTTTTCTCAAGCCATAATTATTTAAGTTTTTCTAGGTCTTGGTGTGGGTAAAACCCTATTTATGTTATTTTCTTCCACAATAAATTTATAATTAACCATATTTTCCTTTCTTATATAAAATTATATTATATACCCAAAATTTATATAAGACCAATGTCTATATTCCTAATGACCATATACCAACGACTATATAACCAATGGACATGTATATAACAATCATATTACATTACTATATATAACCTTAAATAGTTCATCAAAATCATTATTCTCATCCTCTCATTTATTTTATAAATAATTTTATCATATTTTTAACACATTGTATTTTTTCTATAGTGAACATTCATAGTATATTTTTCATATTAGATCGATGTGATATGAATTTAAACATTATTGTGTTTTTATTTACTTATGGTTTTATTAATTTTTATATTTTATTAATTATGTTTCATTTAGTGATGTTTTAATGAATTTAATTTTATATTTTAATGTTCCACTTTAATGAAATAAGGAATTTGTCATCTTTTTTTGATGTTGTATGTAAAATAGCTATATAATAAATGGGGTTTATTAAAGATAATTTCCTTATAAAAATAATGGATGTTTTAATCTTCCCCCTTAGAACTCCCTATAAATTTTATTAATCATATTAAATCAAATGAGGCTAATTTTTTCCAATTACACCTTTAGGTTCCCATGTGGGATTTTCAGCCCTATGATTTCATCATAGAAAATTGACAAGGTGAGTGGTTTTATTTCACATAACATTATTTATATGATCCATAATGTCCACTGGTTGATCCTCACGAGTG
This sequence comes from Viscum album, assembly GCA_963277665.1. NCBI lineage: Eukaryota > Viridiplantae > Streptophyta > Magnoliopsida > Santalales > Viscaceae > Viscum > Viscum album. Next base: position 273,339,075 of record OY728130.1, read on the forward strand.
AGCTAATTTTCTAGTTATACATCATATGAGTTTAATACATGTGATTTTGGTATATACTTCCTCAAAATTTACACATGGAATAGATCATACACTAGTGATTGATTTAGTGGAAGCCTTAAGAAATACACTAAAATCCCAACATGTTCAAAAATCATGAAGGGATCGATGTATCTAGGGATTATCTTTCCTTTTTTCTTGAATTTCAAAACTCTATTATATGGTTATATTTAAAGGAAAACTTTTTCTCTAAATTTATAATCTAGATCTCATTAATCATTATTAGCATATAACTCTTGTGTAATTTTAAAAACATTGAAATATAATTGAATTATTTGTAATATATTTATTATTTATTGATCATGATCCAGTTAGAAATATATATTCTCACCAAATTTATCCTAACATGTTAGTGTTTTACACCTCTTACTATATAAGGCCAAACATGGTGTCATTTGGATTCAATATTAGAAACTGTTATTATATGAGAACTCAAATAGAAGAATATATAGGTATTAGTTTCCTTTGAAATCCATTAAACAAGATCATAACATAACTTCCAATGTCTTTAGGTTACTTTTAAATTAACCATAAATATGATGATGATAATTCATTTTTAATCTTATCATTATACTCAATTCCTATTATAAAGTTGTTTAGATGTTTGATGTAAACCTTGAATCTTGATTAGATACAACTAAAAGTGGTAATCGATACAGCCTTACCACTTTCTTTATGTATATCATATCAAGTGGATCAAGTTTTAAATATTCTCCAATGGAAATGATGTGTGCTAACTTTTTACCTCAACCCACAAATACCCATATGACATTGTTTCCTTTAGTGGTATTAGAATGACCTATGACAAAATCCATAGTGATGTTAACACATTTTTATATGGTTATGTGTAATGGTTTCATTATACCCTTTTTCTTATGGAATTTAGCCTTGACATTATATCAGACCATGCACCAAGAAATATACTCCCCAAGATCCTTCATCGTGTTGTCCCACTAGAATTTTTCCTTCAAATCACTATTCATGTTTATGCTTCCTTGGTGAATAGTGAATTATGATCTAGGTGCATCATCTAAAATAACATTACTTTCTTCTATATTAGACATAAATATGGTTTCTGAGTTTTATAAATCCATATTTTTCATGTTTAAACTAAAAAAATTCCAATATTCTTTTATAGCTCAATATCATCCACATATTCCTCCTTGATCTTCCTAAAGATGGATTTTTTAGGAATCGTTTGGTAGAGTTAGGGTTTTTACTCTCCCCTTATGATTTATATGTCTAACCTTTGTATATCCATGAAACTTAGTTATTGTTATAACCTAATCATGGATAAATAAGCATGATACTTCCTACTTAGATTTCCATTCACCTAATTTTACTTCTTAGGATGGTATTGTACTAATAAATCATAGTCAATTATTAACTCAACCTATATTTATTGGTGCATATTCAACTCCTTATATGTCAATATATACTTTAATATCTTCTGATCAATGTATATATCACACTTCTCTTCATATATATAATTCCCCAAAAAAATTAATGAAAAAATTACCATTTTCTACTCTAGATCATGTTTCAAGTGATTTTACTCATAGGAATTTAATTGAAGCAAAGAATAGTCTATCACCTTGTCATTTTTCAAAAGGACACATCCCAAGGCATTTTTTGAAGCATCACTATATATCACAAACACATCTCTAATGTATGTTATTGTGAGTATAAGTATAGTGAATGACTTCTTCTTAAGCTCCATGAATATGAATTCACATTAATATATCTAGAGAAATATTACACCCTTCCAGGTTGACATGTTTAATGGATTTGAAAATTGAGAGAAACTTTTTACAGAGAATCATTAGTATCCAGAAAATTAATGAAAACTAGGTATCTTAATTAGAGATACTTTTCTAGTTCATTATCTAATCACATTTTTCATTCAATGATCTACTAATATACTCTCACTTGTGATTAAATGACCCAAGAAGGTTCCTTTTTATGGCCAAATTTCACACTTGATAAATATAAAATGTATTTTCTCCTTTAATTTTATTTTTAGAAAAATAAAAATATCCTATTAGTAGTCTTCCATTATCTAAGAATATATAATAAAATCATCAATAAAGACTTCCATGAATTGATCAAGGTAATCTCTATAAACTCTATCAATCAAATCCATAAATATGCCATGGTAATTTGTAAGTATAAATGGAATCACCATGAATTCATAGTGTTTATGTCTTTTTAAGAAGGATGGCTTTAGTATATCTTAGATATTTAACCTTAGTTTAGGATATCATGATCAAAGATCCACTTTTAAGAAGTGTAAATAACCTCTAAGTTAATCAAAAAATTCATCGATATGGGATAGAGGATACATGGTCTTGATCTTGATCTTGTTAATCTACCAGTATTCAATGAAAATTTTCATTTAATTATCCTTATATATAACAAATGTAACTAGATGACCACATGGAGAGGAACATTGACCAATAAAACACTTTTCTAAATTACTTTGATGTTACTTATTTTATTCCTTGAATTCAATGAGGGATATTTTCTAAGGTCTCTTTGATATAGGCATAGAACCAAGTATGAGTTTAATTAAAACTATAGTGATTTTAACCTTCAATACAAGTCTATTAAATCATTATAAATATAAAAATAATTATATTATTATAATATAGAATTAAAATCTATAGTGTCTTGTGATAATTAGGTTCATACAACATGAACACATACGAAATTTTAGACGTTATTTAAATACTTTTGCATATTTCTTTAAAATAATTGTGCATTCTTATTAGTATATGTAATCACTGAATTGAATACATCAATAAAAAGGTAAGATAATAGACCAATAAGGGGAGGGATAATAGTAAAAGATATAATACATGAATAAATATAATAAAAGGGGTGATAAAAATAATTATCATATCATAGTCATAAGATCAACATCATAATAAAATTAAAATAATTTGAAAGAGAAATGGAAAGTGAATATTTAGTAATAATGAAACAATAAAACTATTAGTTTTGTCTTCAGGTTCATCATACCTAACATTATGAACAAAGGAAATAATACTGAGGTCATTATACAGATTGGACATATGGTTCATGTTGGTTGATTTTGGATTAGTCCCATAACAGTTATCATCAGATAGACTTTCATTGGGAAGAGACATCGAGAAAAGATAATCAGGTGGAATAATTCTATAGTGAGGCTTTAGCCTCATTGGATAGTGATGTTCATAAAAAAAATCATCAAATAGATTTCTCACAAATGGTGCTCATCAGGTAAGGTAAATCAATTTGTTGGATATTTTCATGGTGACTGTTTGTTTCCAGTTTCAAAAAATAGTGCAACAGTGTATCAGTAGTTTCCAAGTCAATGGGATGTTGACCACAAATCATGGAAATCAGTGCAACTGGTGGACCTGATAGATACATTTAGTGGGCCAATTATGATGTTAATAATGAATAGTGTATGATTATTATGCAGTTAATATTTTAAACATTTGAAGTTTTTGAATGAATTTAATGAGACTTTGTGAAGTGAGAAAGTGAGTTATGAGTTTTGTATTCTCTTGTGTATAATTAATGAAAGATGTTTATAGTGTTCTCCCATGGATTTAGTACTTTTTTCTGAACTACGTAACTCCTAGTTTTCTATTTGTTTTTTTTATGTGTGAAGTAAATTCATGGAGTTTTTTGTGGTGATTAGGTGGGTTCACATCCTATTTCTATTACAAAAACTAATAGGATGACGTTATTGTACTAAAATTCATCTGTTAACATTGTGAATCATTCTTACTATGTAGGGAGAGGTAATTAGAAGAACATATTTTCAGTGTATATGGTGCTTTCTATGTTTGTTAGTTAGATTGAATGGATGGTGTGTTACTTCCAAGGGTTCCTCCCATCCAGTGGTATAATATCTATGTCTTAATTCAATCAAAACATTTAGGTTACTTCTCCCCCATACTTCAAGTTATTTCATTTAAGTTGTATTTTTTTATTATCGGAAGAATGAATTTAAAGGAAGGAAAATTTTGTATCAATAAGTTTAATGGAATGGAATTTTAATTTTAGAGAAAGAAACAATATTATATTTTGATATAAAAATATCGTGATACTCCTTTTTCTAGTAAATTTCCTGAATTAAAGGAAAAAATGGAATGGGAGAAATTGTTCAGGAAATCATTGGATTTGATCAAGATGTTTCTTACTCAGAATGTTGTGTTAAACATTAAATACAAGAAAAATAATTCTAGGTTATTAAATTCATGGTTGAAATGTATAAATACTCAACTACGCTGAACAAAGTTTTCATGATCTGAAGATTTTTTTGCTTGAGGTTATCAGATTGAAGGCCTACAGCTGATCACATGAAGGACATCAATATGATCTAAAGGAAGATAGAATCAATGAAGGTAACTTTAACATATGATGTTTTGTATTTACCACTTCTTCACTTCCTTCTATAGAGTTTCAATTCCATGGTGGAAGTGGTGAGAAACACTAGTGTGAAGGAATATCTAGTGTTTTATAACATTCAGAACATAATCTTGAATGAGGATTTGAATCCCAATGAATTTTAGACTCTATATGTAAGTATTATCAATGATACCATATGGGGGAGGTCACCTCATCCGATGGACTATCATAAGAATTATTCTTCATAGGATAATTCCCAATTAATAATTCATGGGAAATAAACAAGCTTAGGTCCTACATGTTGGTTTTGTGGGAAGAAGGGTTATATTAATAAATATTTTAGGAATCAGACTGAGTCTTCAAATTTTGGAAAGAAAAAATCAATTAGTATAATGGGAAGAGGTTCTATCTTGAAACTAAGTATAATCATTTTGTAGGATTAATGGATTATTGACTTATGTTCATCTTTTAATTCAACTGGTGAGCTTGGGTGAATGGTTGATTATATACTAGGAATCTTGGGTAGAGTATAAATAGTGGATGATAAAGCTCTAGATAATTTTGGTAAAGGTTGTGTTAATATTCAATTGGAAAATGGATGTTTCTTGAGACTGAAATATGTTATAAACATTCCAGATATCTAGAATAACCTCATATCAGTAGGAAAACTTGATGATATATGTTTCGTAATTAATTTTTCAAATTGAGTTTTAGAAGATCAATAGAGGATTAGTGGTTATTAGAGTTAACAATGGTACCTTGTACTTAACCAGATGGACTGGTGAAGTTGCATAAAATAAAATGACTTCATCAAATGGTCTAGGAAAATGGAACTGTAGTTTTTTCACATTGATAAAAAGAATCTAGAAGTTCTAACAATAAAATTAATACTTATAATTTATTATATAGACATTGAAAATGTGATATTTTTATGTTAAGAAAATAAAAGAGAGTTTCATTCAAATTTAATGTTATAGATCTAAGGAATTTCAAGTTAGAAATTGTTTTTTATGATGTTTGGGGTCCATCAACTCTTCACTCTAATAGAGGATCACTGTACTCTATAACCTTTATTGATGATATTACTCAAAAAATTTGGGTTTAATTCGTAAATAATAAATCTAATGTGTTCAATAATTTTAATAAGTGTAAGGTTTTAACAAATAAATAATTTGAATGAAAGTTTAAATTTCCCCCAAATATAAAATAGTGTGGAACTTACCAAATACTACTTCCAAAACTTCTGTCAGAAGAAGGTCATCAAGCATGATAAAATTATATTAGGAACTCCAAAACATAATGGAGTAACTGAAAGGATAAATCGGACTCTAATAGACAAAATCCTATAGTATGAATCTTTACTCTTGAATTCCTAATGGAATTTGGGTAGTGGTAATAAAAATAGTAGTATATTTAGTTAATAAATTTCCATCTTCAGTTGTGGGAAAAGAACTTATGGATGAACTTTGTTCTGGTAAGAAACCATAGGTGTACCGTCACAAAATATTTTCAAGTATTACATATGTCAATATCAATGATAAAGATATAGAGAAGTTCTAGGTGAAATCTAAAGTATGTTTTCTTTTCGGTTATTGTGATGAGAAATTTGGTTATCACATGTGGGATGATGAAAATAAACAAGCCATCTGAACTGAGATATTATTTACAATGAATAACTTATTTGGAAAGATCACAACATGGATGATAAAGAAGTTTATGAAATATAAACTATCATAGTTCATGGTGATCAGATGTAATTTACCATATGGAAATTCAGTCTATAAATTATAGAGGAAACATTAAAGGTTGGAACTCTAATAGTTATGGTATTGGATAGAGAATGATCGGATAGAATGTTTTCAGATAGAAAACAATCAGAAAAACCTATATCATACAGAAAAAGTTTAATTGAACACTATCATATATAGTGGTTCAAAAAATTAACCAAAATTTGTGATGATAAGATCCAATCATATTAAAAAACTATTTTAGAGTTTCGGATCTGATATTAAATTCTTACTTCTAACATATACAGGAGAACAGAAAAGTCTGGAGGAAGCAACTACTCTTAGAGACTCAAAATAGTGGGAGTCATACATAGAAGAGTAAATGAGTTACTTAAATATAAAAAACACTATGAAGTTGGATAAACTACCATAATCAAAGATAGATCTATAAAATCAATGGGTTTTTCATTTTAAATAGTTAGTTGATAGATGTAACTGGTACAAATCAGGGTTGGTGGTGACGGGTTTTTAGCAAAAGGAAGGGGTTTATTTTTATGAAATTTTATCACCAAAGGTGAAGCACATCACAATTAAGATAGTTATTAGAATTTTATCATTCAATGATCTAGACTTAAATTATATGGATTTAAATACAACCTTTTTTTATAGGGATTTGGTGGATAAAATTTACATTGTTAAAACTAAGGGTTATAAATTTCTTTGGAAAGAGGATTTGGTTTGTAAGTTAAAATGAATATTTATGGAATGAAGCAAGCTCCAAATGAGTGGAATGGGAATTTCAACACATTCATACCTGAGGAATGTTTATATTTGATGTGATTAAAATCACTTTTTTTGTATAAATCAATAGTACAATGGAATATATATCATATTGTTGTTTCATGTGGGTGAAATGTTTATTAGTGGTCCGAAGTTCCATTGGATTGAGGAACTGAATTGAATGTTGTCAAAAATATTTGAGGTGAATAACATTAGAAAAATTAATAATATCTTGGAGATAATAATTGAGAAGGATAATAAATCTATCTTTTTAGTTTTATCCCAAAAATAATACATAAGGAAGGTCATCAAAATATTCATAATGATCAGTTATAAACTTGTCTCACCCCCTACCACCAAACAATTAAAACATTATAAATAATAGGCACCATCAATGAATAGAAAATTTTTTTAGATAGGTAAAGTTCCTTATGCTTCATTTATAGTCATTTTGATGTATACAATGGTTTTTACTTTACTATATATTTCTTTTATAGTGGGATTTGTCAGTTATTTCATGCCAAATCCAAGATGGAAACATTGGTAAGCTATGAAATGGATTGTTAGATACTTTATGGGGTTGGTGGATATATATTTAAGTTTTAGTGATGATAATCAGTTGAAAGGTTTTATATATGCATATTTTTCTCGAGACAAGGTCTCAAAAAAATGTTATAGACTTTGTATTTAATTTTGGTAGCACAACTGTTAGTTTGATGTCTCAGTTGCAATTAGTTGCTAATTTATCTACAAAGGAAGTATGGTATGTTGTTGTTACATATCCTCATGAGAGATATCACTTTAACTAAAGTATTATAGGGATATATAATTCCAGGACTTGTCATTACATCATAAATTTCTCATAATCATGTATTCAATCTTGATAGGGAACATTTTTCAATCATAAACATAAAATAAACCCATGAGAAAAAAATATGTTTCATAGTGGTGTTATAAGGAATATATAAATTAATAAAAGAATAATGTTCCCAAAAATAATCTTATAAGATATAATTCTTTATTTTCAAGGGTATAATTAATAAATAAAAAATCATATTTCATATAGAGGTGGAGGATAAACATAAGAATAGTCTAATAGAGTTTTCAAGAAACATTTTATGATCAAAAATCATAATAGAGTATCATCATTCATCCACATGAAGTAAGAACATGTATATTCATAGAGTAATAATGGTAAATAAATTTAATATACCTTTACAAGGTATTTATAATAATCATGTTAAAAATAAATAGAAATAGGTGATAAATCCAAAATGAAAGAACCAAGTTCAAGGGTCCCTTTACCTTATGTCCTATTTTATTTCATCGTATTTGTGCCTCCTATATGATAAACTATTTTTTATGTATAGATTAATCTAAAATTATATTATATTAATTTTTTCACTATTGAACAATTATAATAATTTTAATTTAATTATCAGATATTTTTTGAAGAGAGATACGCTTGACTACATTTATATTTGCATTTTCCCATTTATATTTTAATTTCCTAGTTTTCATTATTTTTTATTTATAAATTCAATAAATTAACTCTACATGCATATAAGTAAATCAATGTAAATTTTTATATGTTATATATTAGTTATATTAATTATTCATGAAGGTAGTGATAATTAAATAATTGATAATTTTCTTGTAGGGGATTTAGAACTCAAGTGACTTAAAACCGATGGAGTAGCAGCATGGCCACTCCTCTACCCCCCCTGGTGGGTTAATATTCCTCAACATAACCATAATTTCATCCCCTTAACTTACCAATATTATATTACTTATTTTCTTAAAATCATACTTTTTATAATGTTCCCACACAAAATTATGGCATGACCAAACTGAAAATCTCTATCTGGGAGTTCATGGATTTTTCTAGGTTCATTGATTTGAGCCTGGTGGCTCTATTTTGGAATGTGTATTCCTTATTTTGACACATTTTACATGAATATTTTTAATTTTTGGGTTTTATAATATTGATCGATATTTTGCCTTCTGGAATCATATCATCTCCTAGTTCAATTCTCAGACAAGGAAGATCTGATATCAGCTTGGTATTATGCTTCACATGCCTTTATTATGTTTTATTTATCCTTGTTTCACTGGTCCTTTGAATTCTATCTAAATCTAGATCATCCTACCATGTAGATTTGGGTTTTATTATTATTTTTACTCCTTTATTTTCATAACCTATGGTGGATGGATTCCTTTATGATGATAAGAGAATTTGCTCACTCTACTATCCCATTTCTCCCTTTATATATGCCTAATTTAATGTATTGAAGACACTAGTGGATTATTTATATATTAGTATTAAAATATATTATCACTACATGAAATAGGTAAGATTAAATTATTAGGTTGACTATTTCACATGTTATCACTTAGGTCATGTTCATCAATTTTTTAGCATTCTACTATGAAATGAGCTTCCTGAGTAGTTTCCTATGAGGAAAATTTGGATAAGAATGGTCCTATTGAATTTGAGTATTATGGAAATATCAACCATATTTTGGGTTCTACAGAGGAATTAGTGGATTTAGTATCGGGGAAGACGACATGTTCTCGACTTCCAGACCCAACTATCTCTAGTATCTTCATTGCTCTAAGAAGAGATCTAAGAGGATCTACATCTATTGGGAAATCCTCATATTCTCCATATGAATTATCTATGAATAGATTGAACTAATATGATGGCTTAGTTAATTAGTCTTATCATGAACCAAACACTGATCACACTCCTTTATTCATCATTGTTTCCACTATACCATCTATAATAAATAATTCAATCATGGTGGTGGAAGCAAGTTCACCTGAGGGTAAAATTTATAATAGTAATCAGGTAAGGATGAAATAATACTTATATATATGATTTTAGTGGTAAAATCCATGATTATAATACTTTGAAGGTAGATCAACCTATTCTTGAGATTTGGAACCAGTTTGAAATGTTTCAATAGGGATATTTGGATAATGATATGGATAATCAGTCACTATTTTCTTCTAAACATGAAGATGATAGACGATATCCTACTAATTTTAAAATGAACATAAAGAAGATTATTTTTAACTACAGGGAATAATTTTTTAACAAATATAATAATACTACTCTATTTGATTGATTTTGTAGAAGGGTTTTAAGAAAAGGAAATATGGGACTCTTTGATTCAGGGGACTTTCCAGTATCGCTAAGGAAGAAATCATATCTCAGTTCCATAATCCCAAGAGGATCCCCTTTTGATGGGGTTTTTCTATAAGAGGAAGATCAAACTAACAAAAAATAAGATTTATATCAGGTGCAGGAAAGAACCTTGTCTGTAAGAGAGACTAATAACAATTCCAAATCATATCATGGAGTATGGATTAGTGATTAAGAAAATGGATCCTATAATGGTGTGTCGAAGGATGCAGGAAATAGTGATGGTTATAAGGTGAATTCTATAGAGCTAATTCTACAATACAAGGAAGAGATGTTGGAAGTGGTTTTTAGTATTAATGTTTCCTAGGAGGATGCTAATATAATGTTTGATAGAGTGCTTATAGTTTACCCAAATGATGATTAATCATATTATATTAACAAATAGGATCTTATTTTGACATTTTTCCTAAATGAGGGAAAAATAATTATATTATATTATATTCAGACGTGGGACAAGATGGCTTATCACTTAGAGGATCTCATCAAGGATGATCCATATATGAAGGTAACCTCAATTAAATGAAACTTATATTTGGTTAATAGTTCTAATACTCTAAAATTTTTCTATAATGGTTTAGTGATATCTTATATAGTTTAAATTTCTATGTTTCCCGGATTTTTTTGAGGGTTCTCATTTTACCATTAAAAGTGATCTTTGAAATAAAAATTTGAATTTTCAGTTACAATGTCCTCATTAGTGAATAAAACTGACTATTAATGGTTGGTGCTAAAAATAAAGGGAGAGATAGTGTATATATTTTTAATGGCTTAAAATATTTATTCCATATAATAATAACATAAATATTTTTTATACATTTAAAATAACTTTTTTATAAAGATATAAAAATAAAAGGATTGGTAGAGTAGATAGAAAAATGAAAAGAAGAGGATTTTGAGGTTACTTCTACATTGATGTGTACTCCTATGCTATGGAACTGAAGCCTTTAGGGTTTGGATTTTGATGACACCAAAACATCATTAAGGATACTAGGAGTCTTAAAAGAAGGTAATTGGGTAGATATTTTTATATGATAAGTTAATGAGAATTGATTTTCTAAGGGGATTGACAAGGAATATTTATAATTTATAGGAGGGGTACTTTTCAGTTAAAATATTGAATAAATTATTATTTCAAAAGTAAAACATTTTATAGTGGTATTTTTGATATTATAAATTATATTTGATTTAAATTACTTGTTTTTATGACTTTGTATCTTCTTTAAAACTAAATTAAATAGTTATATATAATGAAGAAATAAAAAAAATAAAAAATTGTATTTTAATAGTAAACTTTATCATTATAGATATTGGAAATTATTTTTTTAGGTTTAATAATAATGTTTTTTATTTTATAATTAATTCTTTATCTTATTAAATCGATTTTTGGTTGATCTGTCCATTTTATTTTATAGCACTCCAATATTTATATATACATATTTTTTCTTATAAAATATTATTTATAAGTCATTTAACTATTTTAATAGTCAATTTCCAATTGTAATGGTCAGATTACTATTCCTAATAGCTATGTTGCTATTCTTAAGAGTCATGTTACTATTATAATAGTTATATTGGTTTCACATGTATTGTAAATACCTCATATTCTTTTCATTCATCGCTCATTTCAATTACTCTTAGGATTCTATATTCATCATTTTCAAAATGCCTATTAAATTTATAATTCTTTATTTCTTTTTTCATAGTGTTATTCACAATCAATATAATTCTCTAGGACTGAGATGATCTATAATATCAAATACTAGTTATGATGTTTTCTTATTATCCCATTATAGTACTTCTAATTATATAAAGTATATTTATTCTCTATATGTTATGTTTTTAATTTATTAAATAAAGTAGTGTTGATTTTTATTATGTAGTGTATGTGTTTTATACTATATCATATTTTTAAATATGACATTCATGTACGTTCAAAAGGAATATTCCAAGTACAAATTTGTATTTCATTACATTCTTCCCCTCTTTATAAATTTCATTCTGTAAATTTCAACTCATGTCCTCGGTTAAAAATAGATGATGGTACTTATATTTTATTGCATCCTCAGGTTCTCATGTAGCCTATTCATACTTTTGGATTCACCAAAGTACTTTGATAACATGAGTTGTCTTGTTTTATAGAACATTGTCTCTATATTCAATGATCTACACTGTTTTTTCCTCCTAAGAGAGGTAGTGATATAGTTGGACCATCTTCATATTAATTATATAAGATGGATTGGGTATATAATTTCTAAATATAGATAATTGAAACACATCATGCACTAGATCCCGGTTTAGTGGAAGTGTTAGTTGATAGTCCAAAACTCATATATGCTTGGTGATCTCAAAGGGGCCAATGTACATAGGGTTGTGTTTCCCTTATTTCCAAAACATCATGATTTTATACTAGGGTGATTTCTCAAGAATATTTTTTACCCAACTTCAAACATTAAGTCTCTTTTGATGATATCCAGTATAGTTATTATGTCAACTCAGAGCATATTTAATGTATTGTTGAATAGATTTAATCTTATTTGTCTTCTTTTAATTAATTTTAATTCCATTCATCTTATATTCACAGATTTCATCCCAACATGTTGGTGTTCTATATATCATTCCATAGAGAGATTCATATAAGGAAATTTGAATACTTGAGTTGAAAGTACTATTTTATGACAACTTGCCCAAGGGATTGTGTTGATTCCCACATCCTTTGAAGTTAATTAGGAAATCTCTAAAATCTATTTTATTTTATAAATTATCCTTTTATTTTATCCATTATACTAGGGGTAAAATTTCATGTTGATTTTCAACTCTATATTTAAATCATATTGAAAACTCCTCTAGAACCTAGATATAAAACTTAGATATCGATCAGATAAAATTTAAAGTGTATCCCCATGTAGCCTCACCACTTAATACATATCTTTAAAAGTTTATTGAGTAGAAACTCATCTTTAGTTGTGAATAATTGAGTGGTCTTGGTGATTTTATCTTCCAAAACCCATTTGCCATTGTTTCATTTAGATTTCTTTGGAAAATCCATGAAAATTTCCACAATGATGTTCTCCCATTTCCATATTTTTATGGGTAATTTTTGTATCATATCCTTATACATTTTACATTCTAAATTCAATTGCTAATGTAAAAATCCATTTAATTTGTTCATAGTAATATCCATCTTCATATTTTCCCCCCATAAGTTCTCTAAAAGATCTTGGTGCATCTTTGTACTTCAAGGATAGATGGAGAATCATGGGTTATATACATTATTCAATAGATCATTATTTATCTCGGGTGATGATGGAAAACATATTCTAGTTCAAAATTTAATAGCTCTATATTTTTTTATTTTTTTATTTTTTTATTTTTTTATTCATGAGTCTTCTATTATTATTTTTCTCTCACCTTCTTTTGAATCATTGAATAATCCCTCTATGCCTCAATGAATTTATTTTTAATAAATGGTTGGGAAAAAATTTGGGATTTTTCATATGACATACTTTTATTTATGATTTCAAGATTTGTAATTTACATGTCTATAAAGATATGGTCTTTTCAGTCCTCATTTGGGATAGGGTATAGGTTCTTTTCTGCTTAGAGCATCAGATACCATGTTTTATTTTCTAAGGTGGCAGTGTATTGAGAAATAATATTCCTTGATTAACTCCAACCATATTCTTTGATGCATGTTCGGTTCCTTCTATTTAAATACATTCTTTAAACTCTTGTGATCAGTATATATGTCTCACTTCTCCCTATTGAGGTAATGGTGCCAAATATTTAATAAAAATATCATAAATGTTAATTCTAGTCCATGCATGGGGTGTTTTTTTCATGGACCTTTAATTATTTTAAGGAATATACTATAACTTTATCATTTTTCATGAGTATGTAACTTAATCCCTTCTTTGAATCATCATTATATATCACAATCCCTTTATAATTGGTGAGAGTATGAGTATAGGTGTAGTTATTATTGGATTTGGTTCTCTAGAACTGAATTCTTTAGTACTTGATTATATTTTTCATTATTAATGATGTTACTTATTACATCATTATTATTCTGATAGATTAAAATTTTAATTGATAATGTCCATAGAATATATGTTGTATTAAAATCTCATAGTAGTTCCCTGATATAATGAGAACTAGGTGGTTCCACAATAGTATTGTTGGGTATTTTTATATGGATGGATGATATTATATAATAATACATAGATGATACGTTCTATTAGGGGTAGGAGGATCATAAGACTCTGTGTCACCTTCTCATAGTGTTCACTCTTGGTAATCACTAAGATATAAATTTATTAGAATACACCTACAAATAGGAAATACATATTTCCATGTTTCATTGGATGTTCCTATCTATGGATGTATGTATTGATCCTTAAACCTTATAATTATCATTAATGGATATCATGACTTCATTAATTTTATAAATTGATGAAAAATTTGAGGACATATGCTTTTGGTGAGGTAAGATTAGTTGGGTTCGTCATGAGTGCTATTGTAATAACCCCGATTTTGTTGGATTTATCCTTTGAATATATATATATATATATATCTAGATTTATCCTCATAATCGGCATATGTTTTGGGTTTATTGAGATACCTAAAATTAATATATTAAAAATATTAATATATTTTATTACACATGCACACATTGTCTCAGTGTTCTTGTATTTCCCATTTTCTGAGACCTCGGATGGAAAATTCGAGACCACAGTTGATTCTAGAATATGGGGATTAACCTAGTAATCACATAAAATTGGTTGAAGTTAGGTGTTTCATGGATGTTTCTCAGTGGTGGAAATGTTAAATAAATAAATTAAATTAAAATATTTTATTCAACAACCTAAATTCTTCAACAAATACACTAATATATAAATTCTCCAGGGTTAGTTCCATAACTCTATGAGAATTAAAATAACCCTTGTATGTTCTTCAATGGAAGAACACATCAGAGGAAATTGGGTGATCAGATCGAGGTGTGCATTTAGAGGAAGAAAATATAGCAGATCATATATATCATTAGAGAATGCATTCTTCACCAATTATCGATCCTTTATTAGGTAGGTCTCATCATTTTTGTTTTCTTCCCTTTTGATTAAAATGTTGACCTTGGATTTTTATATCCACTTATTTTGATGTATGATTTCTCTCCCTTCGTATGAGATAGTTCAATAATTTGATTTGTTTAAATTAGTTTTTTTATTCCATTTTATCCTCCACGAACCTTCACTTAAGATCATCATTCATGATTTCATTGACTAACAACGATTATCACCAATTTTTCTTGTGTTTTTCCACATCCTGTTCTTTATATTCTTCATCGTTATCCCACAGGCCCACTGTTCTACATTTCTAGAGAGGGTTCAAGAGAAATCAATCCTCAAGATTTATATAGATTGAAAAAATGACAGACAAGAAGGTTATTGACATATTGATTGATATTTTTTGTGGGATGTGATTGGTGACTTCATAGATATGGGATCCGAAGTGATGAAGGGAAGAGACGGGACATGCTGCAGGATTTGTGAAGATAGTTGGATTTTATTTTCTAGAATCTAGAGGCCAGGAAACATTGGATATAAGAGTTTTCCTCTGATTATGGGTGTTGAAATGGTAGATTTCATTGAATAATTGGTATATCAGAAACACAAATAAATAAACTTAAGTTTATATGAAAAACCTAATGACACAATGTGTACAATGAATAACACACTCCATTTAGAACCTTGTTTGTGGCAGTTAGGGTTTTGGAAAATTAAAAATATCACACGTTGTGTGACCCAATGGTGGAAGCTCGGTGTGTACTTTGATAGTATATAGAAATGGAAATGGAAATACACATGGGTACAGATAGATTACACAAGCATGGATGTATACTCGGACAAGGTCAAGATACCTGAACATGGCTATATACACAGGCAAGGGCCGATGTTCACGGGCATGGCTAGAAGAGCACGGACAGGCCCTGGGTGGACGATACACACTGTGTACCATTTCTACATGTCATGTAGTATGACCTGTCTTCCCAATACATGTCTAGAGGATAACATATCCAGGTGATGAGATATAATTACACACTGTGTGGACCCATGTGCATGTTGTGTATTCCCTCCATAACTTCTTCCTCTCATATCTCCTTCTTTGGGACTCATATTTTGGCCTGTGAGTAACCAACACTAAGGGTTTTTTCATATCGATCATGATTTTGGCATTCATTATGGCATAAAAATATGATTTTAGGTGTTTTAAGCATGATTTTTTAGAAAATTCTTGATGATGGAAATGATCGGGCAAGATCATCAGAGAGATGTTGGGGTTGGAAATCCCATGTCACACCAAAGCACGATTCTCCTATACTATTTATATATGTATAGTTAGTACTCCCCTATACTTTTCATGGTTCCTCTATCTATGTAGCATTACTCCTTCATTATCAAGCTCTGATAGTGTGTTGGTCCTCTATATAAGTTGTGTCTCCCTTATTTGTGGAGCACAGTAGTGAGGAGCGGCTCCTCCACACATATTCTGGTGAGATTTCATTTGATGTTGGGAATCGTTGATAGAGTTTTGGAGATTCCGGAAGACTCATAAAATTTTTCAGGGATGTGATTTGGAGATCCCATTCGTCTCTCTAATAGGATTCTCTATGATCATATATTTATCTATGAAGTTGGTTTTTATTTCCCTCTTATTATGGGCTGATTTGACCTCTATTGTATCTTTCTATTTATCCCTTTATGGTTATTGGGGTTTCCTACTAGTTATGTATATACTCACCCCTGTATGGTTTTTTCCCAATCATTTTGTGCCTTTTACAGACAAAGGATAGATAGGTGGTGAATTTGGTGGATCTTAGGGATACTTTGGTGCATTGGCCACATACGGCGGTCAGGACTTAGATATAATGAGCTAGGATCTCTCGGTTTTCCTTTATTATGGTTTTTTAGGTTGGAACTTTATTTTTGGTTGGTCGTAAATTTTACCCCTTATAATTTGGTTTATACTATCATGCCCTATTCTATTCCCTAGAGTTTATTGCACGCATGGTTTACTCTAGATGTTATTTCTTGTTATTATTACTCTATATTATTGTATGAAGATGGTTGGGTGTGCGCATATAGGTAAATTAGGCTAGGGCCTCCAAATTTATATTATTTTTTCTTGGTGCTTTTCATCATCCCCTAGACTATTGGAGGCAGTCTTGGGGTTGTAATAGCTTAGCTTTCCATTGGATAGGTAGGCCCCTATGGGTTGAGTCATTACAATGTGGTATCAGTGAAGTTTATTCCTTGGGATGGTGTTTGGAGTTGACCCAATATGTGGAATTGGGTAGGACTTAGGGAAATTATGTTGAAGTGACATGAGTGCAGCTTTTAGGCTAGGGATCCCAGTGTTGGTGTGGTGGACAACGTATCCATTCATGAGGAATCTATATAACTTCTTTTTGACTCAACATATCAAGACATCGATTGTAGGGATAAATATTAAATGCATCATATAGGATTGAGTCCTTTGTCTATATTTCTTGAGTTATCTTCCCATATATATATGCTTATCTAACCGTGGTATTTCTTGATCAATTTCAAGATGCATCTGTGAAGACATCCAGTCAGGTTACCGATTCAAGATCATGAAAATTATATGATGAGTGATGAGGCCTCAGCTTAAGGGCAATATCATGATGTGTTTCCTCTAGGAAGACATGGTGAAACACCCACTACTATCAAGAATCATATAGTACCAGCATTTTAGGATGATGATATGTTAAATATCAATGCACTATGTGAGTTACAACATTATCGATCTCTGAGGTTATGGGGTGATATTGATCCACAGGTGGTATAGGATTGTCTTGATTTGGAGGTTCAATTCTTCAAGTTGGTTTGAACCCTACCTTATTAGATGGTTTCACAAGTAGCTAGTTGTTTCCATAAAGAATTATATCATGGGTGTATTCTATTCATGCAGAACCCTGATGAGATGACTCTCTTATGATCTAACTTCCAGTAGTAGTTTCATGAGGATTATTTCCCCACTTTATTACACTCAATTTAGATTCAAGAGAATATTGATATATATAACGGTAGTATGAAAATTTATTATTAAAATAAAATGTTCAAGGACCTCATGCATTACTCCCTTGATATGGTATGTGATAGATTCTATCGAGTGATGATGTTCAAGTAGGGTATCCTTAGAGACATTCAAGATAGTGTGGTATCTTTATGCCTTCTCACTTATATTAGAGTGATAGAGAGAAATCTAATAGATTGTATCTTCCTAGAAGAGGTATGTTGGGTGTTTGGAGACGAAGGTGAGAATCATGTGGATGTGTCATTGTAGTAGCTAATAAGAATCAAACGTCAAGTTCTTGATAGGGGAGAAATTCTCATTCTCATATGTAAACATGTGGATATGCTACTCAAGGATTTCATATAGGGTATTTTCATCTTGTTTATGGCTAGTAGTATGAATATAATGGGAGGGGTCACATGAAACATTATTTCTAAAACAATCAGGCCAATACGGACCAGAAGATGGTGAATAGGGTATCATGGTTGAAGAAACATCATGATAAGGGATATCCCAGGCATGGTCAGGGTGGCCCCTATAGAGTCAATGTAGATAGAGGGGTAGGTGGAGCTTCAGAGGGAGGAGCTGCTGGTGGAGGACAATTTTATGAAATTTTTCCACAACCACCCTGAGGTGGCCCACTTCAATCTTAGAGAGATAGCAGTTGAGGTTGTGGATATCTTCTAGATATGGAGGGTTATGACTAGGCTATGAACAAGATGATTTGAGGTATGACTTGTGTCTTTTATACCCATTACCCAGTACTAGTAGACACATGTGTGATTCATTCCTTTATCATCTTATCCCTTGTGTGAGATTTGGAGATTTCATATGAGACTTTATCCTAGTATCTATGGATAAAGGTTCCTATAGGAAGTGATTCATCAATATCACTTACCTACCAGCAGTGAAAGTTGGTGTTCAAAGGAGGGAGATTATGTAACATCCCAAGAATCTTTGTTTCATGTAATGATGAAGTTTATATTTTGGGTTACCCATTAATTGAACAACTGGTTTCTCATGGAAACGTAATAATAAAATTTTAATGAAATATAGTAAACACACAAAATGAATGAGAGACTCTTTATTCAAATGGTAACACCATGTCAATTACAATACACTGAGATAAAACAGGAAATTAAGCTAACCATAGATACTAATTAAATCCCCTATTAAAATTATAGGAAGACCACTCAAAACAACGAGAACCCCAAGTAGATGATATGGGTCCATGGAATC
The DNA here is from genome assembly GCA_963277665.1 of Viscum album. Taxonomy (NCBI): domain Eukaryota; kingdom Viridiplantae; phylum Streptophyta; class Magnoliopsida; order Santalales; family Viscaceae; genus Viscum; species Viscum album. The sequence continues at coordinate 273,358,578 of OY728130.1, forward strand.
CTCCATACTAAAACATAATAATGGTCGAAGCCACTGCAGCCACATTAAGCACCAAAGGTATGACGTGCACCATCTTCTTCTCCTCCCTCTACTTCAATCACAATTGTTTTAAGACAGCCCAAGACCAGTTTTTTTATTGGCACCAATCTGACCGTTGCCTCGTCTATCTGTTGAAAACTCAATGGCTATAATTATAGTTGTTAGCCATATGATGTTTAATTAATGAACAATTAAGTACTCGTCGACGTGGTAAAATTAATAATAATAAGTGAGTATTTTATATATGTAATTGTTTTACATATTAAGTTTTGAATTAATATCATTATAAAATTATGATTAGATTATTTAGTTATAAAATTATTAATAAAAATAATGTTACTATAAAATTAGAGTACATGTCATTTTGAAATTATTTAGTTAAATTCATAATTTATGCAAACAAATGAGTAATTATTATGGGTATTTTACACTTTCTAAAAAATTACATATATATATATATGCAATTATAATGATTGTTTTTGGGTTAAAATTTTATAAAATTATTAATAATACGTATTTTGTTGTAGCAATATAATTTAACCAACTTTGTTATAAAAATAGATTCTTATTTGTTTTATAACTTTTATATTTAGATGATATAATATATATTGGATAAATTATTATTATAAAAATTATTACATTATAAATAATTAATAATAATTTGAAATAATTAAATTAATAATAGTAATATGTAAATTTTTTACAATTAATAATAAATACATGTTTGTTTCAAATTAATTGGAATCTTATTTATTAAGATTTATAATATGAATTATAAATATATATATGATTTATAAATGTAAATATATATATATGTAATTGGTCTCTTGATAATAAAATTATTTATGTTATGATTTATATAAAAATATACATGTTTATTTATAAGTTTATTTAAAATTCATTTATTTATATTGTAATATATGTTTATAATAATTAAGGTATTAAGTAAACTTTACTTTTCTAAAGTAATGTTTAAATAAAATTAACTTTTGAATTGTTAATGGGATATAATAATGATTATCATTAAATAATGGAATAAAGATAAATTATAAATAGTGTTAACAATATTATAATAATATAGTGGGATGATTGACGGAAGGAACAAAAAAAAAAGAAACGGAAACCCGGTCTGGGTAGCCGCCAAACGGACCAAAAACAAAAGGGGAAAAATAATAGGAATAAATAAAAATAAAATAGGACAAAATAAAGTTTAATATTAAAAAAACAAGAAGGAGGAGTATGCCACCCTCCTCACGCAACAAACCAGGCCGACAGCGGCACCACCAGTGATGCCACCGATGTCGTTGCCTTGCCATCGGCCACCCGAGCGCCACCACCTTAGCACCACCACGCGGCCTTGCCATCGCCAGCGCCATGCGACCCTTACCGTCACCTCACCGTCGACCTTCATGAGCGCTTCCCTGACCTCTAGTGTCATCTACCGCATCAAACTAGTGACCAGTAGCCATCAACTTCACCTCCTCTCCCTCTACACTATTTATCTTCAGCCTGTGACTCCCCTAAGGATCCTTTGTCCTCACATTTCCACAAGCTTACCCCACTGCCTCTCTTTATTCATTTTATTTCCACTCAAAGATCGTCATCTTAGATAAGCTATATATATATATATATAACACTTCATTATTGTATTATTTGAGTTTCTCCAACTCAAATGCTTGTCTTCACTCTGAGTAGTCAATCTGTAGGGTCCTCGTGGGGTTTGAGTCGAGGCTTGTTGGCCTTTTAAACCCTCCTTCCATGAAAATGAACCCTACAGGTTCATCTCCTCAAATTCATTCCCTAGACGCTGAAGCTTCTCAGGATCTCTAGCAAACTCTCCTCTGCCAATCCGACCCACCTCCTCAATCTAAGTAAGGGATTATTTTTAATTAGTTTTATTATATGAAACCACTAATGTATATATATTTCTGTATATATGGTTTGAATATATATATATATATGTATATATATATATATCCCTTCAGTTTTGAATATTTTTTAGAGGATCTTGATGTTTTATTAAGGTACACATTTTGGCAGTCTGTGTAAGTGACTATGGTGTAATGTTTTCAATTTACCAAATTCTTCGTATGTGGTATTGATCATATACAGTTTACATATATATGTAAATATGCACATGTCTTTTCAATTTACTAAATTCTTCTTATGTGGTATTGTTCATACATGTGTGCACTTTCAGTTACCCATGTTATAAACCTTACATGTTTTGGTATTCGTTCAATTGGTTTTATTAATTAAATAATTATTTGAAACATTTATTATATTTAAGAAGTTAATAAATATTATTTACGTTATGGAAATATTAAATACATTCATCTCTTGTACATACAGTTTTGTAAATATTTTTATATGTATGATTTACTAAAACCCTATTTCCAAGTAATGAATAACAGAATTTAAATATTCCTTAGCTCCTCTCTAGGTTGGATTTGGAGCACGGGAGGCACTGAGGTTTTGGGATAACTGTTTGGTGGACATCAGGTCTCCAGGCGTTACTGGAGTTTTCCCTTCTTCCTAGGGTTTCAGTCCCTTGCACTTGTTTGGGTTTCGTCCCGGTTTACTTATTCTTGTTCTTGTTTTTTCTGGTTACAGTTCTTCATCTGATTTCTTTTCTTTGGGGTTTATTCCTATAGTTTCATTCCCAAGTCTTCTTTCAGAGTCTCTTCCCATTTTTTTTCCCAAATCCCCTTTCTGGTTCTGGTTTTGGTTTTCTGATGTTGTCTGTCGATGTTTTTTGTCTTTGTATTCTTTGTTGGCATAGATGACATTAATGGTGACGTTCTTCTACGGAACAACGGTGATAATGTTTCATCTCTGGTGCATCAATGGTTTGGATTTCTGGTGGGCATCAGTGTTGTTTGAATGTGACGGTGTTACAGTGATGAGTCATTGTGGCTGACACTTATAACATAATGACGGTGTGTTTCAGTGTCGAAGGTGTTTGGTTCAGGCGATGTTGGTTTCTAGTGCAGGTGGTGGACGTCGGAGATTAGGATGACGGTGACGAGGCGTGGAGGTTGATGTCTGTGGTAAGGTGGTGACATGATGACAGTGATCGTGATTGGCCGGTGACATTGATGGTGCGTCTCGAGACGGAATAGGTGATGGGTGATTGGTCAGCCGTCGTGATGGGTGTGTGACTCGAGACAGATGCATCTCGTTTTCCAAGATTCGTGATAATGAATTTTAATTTGAATTTTGAATTATTTGGGTTTTTTTGGAAGGTGTTGTGCCAGGTCTCAGTTCAGGTTTGTATGAGTTCTGAATTTTGTATGATGTATGTGGGGTCTGTGCGGGTGGTTTTTGGAGGTTTTGTATGGTTCCCACTTACCCAAAAAGTGGGTCTTTAATACAAATTGGAGTTGGTAGTAGAATAACAGAATTTAATAAATTCATGTACAACCTTAATGAATTCTAATTTTAGTGGTTAAAACAAAATGTGCTTATGTCAAACCTCCATTTATTATATTAACTCCATTTTGATTTTTAAATGATTTTGTTAAGGATAAAAAGATTTAAGGAATTATGTGTTTTTTCATTAAATGCTTATTAAATAATTAACCCCCCGTAGTTATTGTTATTAGTTAATAAAATATTGATTTGTTCTAATTGCATGTTCACTAGGACTTTTATCAGCTTGTATTTTATTAAATGTGCATGAAATAGAAACTTTAAACTAAGATGTTATCATTTCATGTGGAAAACAGCATTCATTCATCATTTTATGTACTTTTATTATTATTACATGTTCAAAAGATATTCTACATATCCATACCAGCCTTGGGAAATGGTTATCATCAAACTTTTTATGTTCATTGTCATATCATGTATTTATACCATAAATGAACAATAGTTTCATTATCCACTTTATTTATTCATGTATTCAATAATGCATGCATATGAAAAATAATGAGAAATGAAATTAAATTACCCAAAGTATTATGGGACACCTTGGGTAATATCTAATAAAATTAAATTAAATAAATCAAAGTGGTATGTGCACTTTGATTTAAGAGGTATGTGGAATGCATTGGACTTATTATGTGATGGGTGGGGCCCGCTATAGCCCCTCGATGCATCAGTAGGTCTCATGAGACAACTAGAAGCGGAATTGGCCAAGGAATTTCCTATTTTACGAGTTATGGATTTTGGACGAGGCCTTATTCACTAGATGTCTTGTCCAAGGCTTTGAAACAGTCCGACATATGCATTTTCCTCATTTTGACAATGTAATTTAATTAACCAGTAAATATTGAATTAGTATAATATTGATTAAAGAGATTATGTATTATGGTCGAGGCCTTAATCAATAGATGTTTTGTCCGAGACCTCGACAACATGATTACAGAATGTTATGCATTATAATCCCACAATTATGTGTATGTTAATTACCTATGAGTATGAGATTTAAGTACATAGGGAAAACAATGAGACAGTGGTGATGCATGATCAGTTTCCTTTTCAAATTCTTAATGAGAAAGTTAGCATTACATTAATCATATTTTATTATGAACTTTTATAAGTTGTAGTGGAATTGTTTATGCACAACTCTGATAGTGTTCATGGTTAGTAGTACTTGCATACCTTGTATGTTAAGCCTACTTTACTTGTTAGTATTTATTCATTTTATGAAATGTTTTAATTGTTTTATAGCGACCTTTGAAATAGTCATGATGTTTTCTTCAAAGGAATAATTTTGATATATGTGAAACTATTTTCAAAGGAAGTTATCAAAAGCTGCATTAAGTATTTTCAAAACACCTTACTGAGTATTTCAATGCTCACGCTATGTTTTTGATTAAAACTTTTTCTAGGTTACAGTTTTTAACACATGGAACATTTCAAAATGCAGTTGGTTTTTCCAGAACCTAAACCTCAAGAGCCTCTATAATTTTGGGACATGATATATTATTTGTAAATGTTTGTAATAAATTTTTCAGTACATCATGTCTCATGGGCACTAGATCCAGGCATTCGGGGGCCGGGTCCTTACATTTCGTCCCTCGGGATTTGTATTCCTCGTATGTATGCCAACGTAATCCAATAAGGCACCGACTCCCGAATTTTCGGAGGATGAAACCTCCCTCTAGGAAGTTCTAGGTTCAGGTCCTTATAGTTGGTATCAGGGGATAGGTTCAGATAACTCTGGAAAACTAGGTAGTATAAATATATGACTGAGCATTACTAAGTAATTATATTGTAATTTTCAGATGGCAGATGAAATATCACTAACAAGCCTTTTGTACCTTCCCACTGAAATCATCAAGACTATAATCGTTAAGTCGTGTATGGAAGACTATGAACCCTCTGGGAACCAGCGATTATCCTGCAATCATCTTTACAAAGTGTCGAACAACTCAAATATCCTTCGAATCTTCCGAGGATCGTGTCATGTTTGCTATCATATAACTTATGAACAACTTGCGTACAATACACGTACGGGGAAATATTATGAGGTTCTTTTCCTATGTTTTACCCTATCTACAAACTATGTGGATTTAAGGGTTTTCTAGGAAGCCGTAGAGGAGCGAAATCTATGTGCAGCCTATCTTTTTCAAGTATTGAGTTTCAGACTGGACGGGAGACTCTTTGACATCAAACCCTTCGACTTTGAGGTAGTACGAAGAATCTGTAGGTACCAAGTTCATCTGGATATCACTGAAATTTACACCACTCATGCCACTATCTAGAAGCCCAACTGTTCTATGCGGGAGTTTAACCCCACTTGCCCAAGGTGTATCTGGGAAAGAGAGATTGAGGAACTCGGAACCTCCCTGGGAATAGAGTTGAGGACATCCGTGAACTGGTTATGGAGGTGGTCTCTATAAAGGTACAACCTAGTTGTTTTATGTTCTTTTTAGTTGCTGAATTCTAGAATGTTGGAGTAGGTACATCACGAAGGATGTAAGAGTGTTTTGCTTCTCTATGTGGAGTCCGAGTAGTAAATCATTAATGAAATTCAGGGACAAATGCATAAACTTATCTTTTATTGAAATATTATTTGTCTTCCTTTCCTGTCTATACATTATCTGAAATTTTAAGTGAATTCCCATGAATGTATTTTCAGATGGTTCGACAAACAAACATCTCATCCCTACCCGATGAAATTCTAGAGGATATCCTAATTAGGACGTGCGCAGTGGACAATCCTTCTTTCCTCCATCCGCGAGGATAATGTCAACGAATATATGAATTATCCAATAGCCATGAAAGTATTCGTTCCTTTCAAGGGTATGACCATGTATTATATCTCATTTCCACTACCCAACTCCCTTATTATAGGTAGAGGGGGAGTTATTTAGAAGGGATTTTTTGATGTTTCACTCTGGCACAGAATTTTTCTTCCAGATCATGTTTCCTGGTGGCTTCCCAAGATGGGAACCATAGGGCAGCCTTCATGTACCAGATTCTAAACCTCGGCCTTTTTAATCTCATGGTTCCAATAGAATATCTTGAGTGTGATGTAGTTCAGCGGAGTACCAGATAATATGTCCATTTGAACATCCCTGACTTTATTACTGCACGAGCCTCCCTATGGAAGACTGTGTGTAGAACACATGAGCAGGAGTTCAAGATATACTACTCAAGGTGTATCTGGGCCAGTGAAATTGAGGAATTGAGTACCAACTTTGATATTCCGCTGACCAAACCAAATCTCCCATTTTGGTGATGGTGATCATCTTGGGGTTTTCCTTTTCAGTTTATGAGTCAAATTGCGAGGACACAATTCTTTGTAGGGGGGAATAATATAACATCCCAAGAATCAGTGTTTAGTGTAATGATGAAGTTTATATTTTATGTTACCCATTAATCGAACAACTGGTTTCTTATGGAAAAGTAATAATATAATTTTAATGAAATATAGTAAACACACAAAATGAACGAGAGACTCTTTATTGAAATGGGAACACCATGGTAATTACAATACAGTGAGATTAAACAGTAAATTAAGCTAACCATAGATACCAATTAAAACCCTATTAAAATTATAGGAAGACCACTCAAAACAACGAGAACCCCATGTAGACGATAGGGGTCCTTGGCATCCGCCATAACAAACATAAGAATAGTCGAAGCCACCGCAGCCGCACTAAGCACCAAAGGTATTATGCACAACATCTTCTTCTCCTCCTTCTCCTTAAATTACCTTGGGTTTAAGACTCCCCAAGACTAGGTTTTATATTGGAACCAATATGACCGTTACCTCATGTAACCGTTGGAAACTCAACGGCTATAATTATAGTTGTTAGCCATATGATGTTTAATTAAAGAACAACTAAGTACTCGTCGACGTGGTAAAATTAATAATAATAAGTGGGTATTTTATATATGCAATTGTTTTATATATTAAGTATTGAATGAATATCATTATAAAATTATGATTATATTATTTATTTATAAAATTATTAACAAAACTAATGTTATTGTAAAATCAGAATACATGCCATTTTGAAATTATTTAGTGAAATGCATAATTTATGCAAACAAATGAGAAATTATTATGGGTATTGTACATTTTAAAAAAAAGACATATATATATATATATGAAATTATAATGATTGTTTTTGGATTAACATATTATAAAATTATTAATAATACGTATTTTGTTGTAGAAATTTAATTTAACCAACTTTGTTATAAAAATAGATTCTTATTTTTTTTATAACTTTTAAATTTAGATGAATAATATATATTGGATAAATTATTATTATAAAAATTATTACTTTATAAATAAAAAATAATAATTTTAAATAATGAAATTAATAATAGTAATATGTAAATATTTTATAATTAATAATAAATACATTTTTGTTTCAAATTAATTGGAATGATATTTATTAAGATTTATAATATGAATTATATATATATATATATATATATGATTTATAAATGTAAATATATATATATATATATAATTGGTCTCTTTTTAATAAAATTATTTATTTTATGATTTATATAAAAATATACATGTTTATTTATAAGTTTAATTAAAATTAATTTATTTATATTGTGATATATGTTTATAATAAATAAGGTATTAAGTAAACTTTACTTTTCTAAAGTAATGTTTAAATAAAATTAACTTTTGACTTGTTAATAGGATATAATATTGATTATCATTAAATAATGGAATAAAGATAATGTATAAATAGTGTTAACAATATTATAATAATATAGCGGAAGATTCAAGGAAGGAAAAAAAGAAACGTGAAACCCGGTTTGGGTAGCCGCCAAATGGACCAAAAACAAAAGGGGAAAAAATAATAATAATAAATAAAAATAAAATAAGACAAAATAAAGTTTAATAAAAAAACAAAACAGGAAGGAGGATTCTACCTCCCTCATCGTGCAGTAAACTAGGCCAACGACGGCACCACCAGCGATGCCACTGATGTCGTCGCCTCGCCATCGGCCACCCGAGCGCCACCGCCTCAGCACCACCACGTGGCCTTGCCGTCACCAGTGTCATGCGACCCTTGCCATTACCTCGCCATCGACCTTCATGAGCTCTTCCCTGACCTCCGGTGTCATCTTCCGCAACAAACCAGTGAACAGTAGTCGTTGCCTTCACCTCTTCTCCCTCTCCACTATTTATCTTCAGTCCATGACTCCCCTAAGGATCCCTTGTCCTCACCTTTCCACGAGCTTACCCCACTACCTCTCTTTATTCATTTTATTTCCACCCGAAGATCACTATCTCATATAAGCTTTATATATATATATATATAACTCTTCATTATTGTATTATTTGAGATTCTCCAACTCAAATGCTTATCTTCACTCTCGGTAGTCAAGCTGTAGGGTCCTCGTGAGGTTTGAGACGAGGCTTGTTGGCCTTTTAAACCCTCATTCCATGAAAATGAACCCTATGGGTTCATCTCCTCAAATTCTTTCCCCGAACTCTGAAGCTTCTCAGGATCTCTAGCAAACTCTCCTCTTCCAATCCGACCCACCTCCTCAGTCAACTTAAGGGATTATTTTCAATTAGTTTTTTTATAAGAAGCCACTAATGTATATATATTTCCATATATATGGTTTGCAAATATATATATATATATATATATATATATATATATATATCCCTTCGGTTTTGAATGTTTTTAGAGGATTTTGATGTTTTATTAAGGTACACATTTTGGCAGTCTGTGTAAGTGATTATGGTGTAATGTTTTCAATTTACCAAATTCTTCTTATGTGGTATTGATCATATAAAGTTTACATATATATCTAAATATGCACATGTGTTTTAAATCCCTTCTGATTTTTAATAATTCAAAACAGAATAAATATGTCTTACTAGGAATCTCATATAGGTAAGGGGATTTATCTACCTTCCATATGATGAAAAACACATTATACACACACAAGGTGTATAATCAGTTATATATTATGTATGTATATATATATATTCAAATATATTTTCAGTATGAGCATCAATCCTTCTCCTCTTTTGAAAATGGGTGTATGGGTTTAGTATGGTTCTTCCTGGACGATTTAATGGTTTGTTTAAGCTGGATTTCTATTTGTAACCCATATGTAACAAATTTGTATACATATATAAATATATATAAAAAGTGTATGTTATTGTGTACACACCTTAAAACCCTTCCTGATTAAGGGTTTCCAGGGTGGTTATTCATAGATTGTAAACTCAAATAATATATATAGGGTTAGTTTTGAAAGGCTTACATTGTATGTATTATATGTATATATTTTTGGGTGTATAATTATACATATATATATATATATATATATATATAACCCCAACCCAAATCCATTTTTAAGATTTTAAAATAAATCAGTATGATTTACAATGGATTATATACACATAAAGGGTATTTTGAATTTACATGTAATATGCAAATCCCTTTTTGTAAACATTGTATAAGTAAATGTATATTTATGTAATTATGCGAATATGTTTTCCAAAACAATCAATTATGACTTTCAAGACATGAAAACTAATCCTTAAGTAATATTTTATGTGCGAACTAAGTTTAGGGTACTAAATGGAATTGTTTTTTTAAAACCTATATATATATATATATTTATTTATATATATATATATATTTATGTATCACCACTCAAGTCCATTTTATAATTCTTAAAGGATAAATTACACGCCTTAGGTAATATTTTAAATGTGAGGGGTCATTTGGGTTCAATTGGATTTACATTTGGGGTGCAAAACCCTAAATTTCATACATGTGTGCACTTTCAGTTACACATGTTATAAACCATACATGTTTTGGTATTCCTTCAAGTGGTTTTATTAATTAAATAATTATTTGAAATATTTATTACATGTTAGAAGTTAATAAATATTATTTCGGTTATAAAAATATTAAATACGTACATCTCTTGTACATACAGTTGTGTAAATATTTGTATATGTATGATTTCCTAAAACCCTATTTCCATGTAATGAATAACAGAATTTAATTAACGCATGTACGACCTTAATGAATTATAATTTTAGTGGTTAAACCAAAATGTGATTATGTCAAACCTATATTGATTATATTAACTCCATTTTATTTTTTAAATGATTTTTTAAGGATAAAAAGATTTAAGGAATTATGTGTCTTCTCATTAAATGCTTATTAAATAATGAACCCCCCGCGGTTATTGTTATTAGTTAATCAAAGTGTGATTTGGTCCAATTTCATGTTCACTAGGACTTTTATCATCATGTGTTTTATTAAATGTGCATGAAATAGGGACTTTAAACTAAGATGTTATCATTTCATGTGGCAAACACCATTCAATCATCATTTTATGTACTTTTATTATTATTACATTTTCAAAAGATATTCTACTTATCCATACCTACCTTGGGAAATGGTTATCATCAAACTTTATATGTTCATTGTTATATCATGTATTTCTACCGTAAATGTACAATAGTTTCATTATCCACATTATTTATTGATGTATTCAATAATTCATGCATATGAAAAATAATGAGAAATGAAATTAAATTACCCAAAGTATTATGGGACACCTTGGGTAATATCTAATAAAGTTAAATTAAATAAATCAAAGTGGTATGTGCACATTGATTTATGAGGTATGAGGAATGCATTGGACTTATTATGTGATGGGTGGGGCCCTCTATAGCCCCTCGATACATCAGTAGGTCTTATGAGACAACTAGAAACGGAATTGGCCGAGCCCTTTCCCATTTTATGAGTTATGGATTTTGGCTGAGGCCTTATTCACTAGACGTCTTGGTTGAGACCTTGACATAGTCCGACATATGCATTTTCCTCGTTATGACTATGTAATTTAGTTAACTAGAAAATATTACATTAGTAGAATATTGATTAAAGAGATTATGGATTATGGTCGAGGCCTCAATCAATAGATGTCTTGGCCGAGACCTCGACAACATTATTAAAGAATGTTCTGCATTATAATCCCACAATTATGTGTATGTTAATTACCTAGGAGTATGAGATTTAAGTACACAGGGAAAACAATGAGACATTGGTGATGCATGATTAGTTTCCTTTTCAAATTTTTAATGTGAATGGTAGCATTACATTAATCATGTTGTGTAGTGCACTTTTATAAGTTTTAGTGGAATTGTTTATGTGTAACTCTGATAATGTTCATGGTTAGTATTACTTGCATACCTTTCATGTTATGCCTAGTTTAGTTGTTATTATTTATGCATTTTATGGAATGTTTTAATTGTTTTATAGAGACCTTTGAAATAGTCATGATGTTTTCTTCAAAGGAATAACTTTGATATATGTGAAATTATTTTCAAAGGATGTTTTCAAAATCTGCATTAAGTATTTTCAAAACCCCTTACTGATTATTTAAATGCTCACCCTACATTTTTTATTAAAATTTTTTCTAGGTTACAGTTTTTAACAGATGGAACATTTCAAAATGAAGCTGGTTTTCCAAGAACCTGAACCTCACAATCCTCTGTAATTTTGGGACATGATGTATTATTTGTAAATGTTTGTAATGAATGTTTTAGTACATCATGTCTCATGGGCACCGGCTCCAGGAATTCGGGGGATGGGTCCTTACATTTGGTCCTCCGGGATTCGTATTCCTTGTATATATGCCAATGTAATCCAATAAGGCACCGACTCCCGAATGTTCGGAGGATGAAACCTCCCTCTAGGCAGTTATGGGGTCGGGTCCTTACAGCTTCTCATGGGACCTCTTGGTCCTCACAATGAAACCTTATGATTTCATCTTGGGTATGGAGTGGTTATCCATGGTTTGGGACCATATTGACTATCATCATAGATAAGTTAGGTTCCTTTAGACTAATGGGATGAGATTATCCTTTTTAGGTGAGAGATATCTCATTATGTAAGGAGAGAGTATTTTAAGAAAAAGTCAAAAACCCATCACCCACCACATGGTGATTTTATCCCGTGGCACAACAGACTCTTCCAGCATCTAGATTTCTTCAATAGTAAAGGAATTTATGGAAATATTCACCATGGACTTTCTAAGACTACCTCTGAGGTGGTAAATAGACTCCTACTTTGACTTTCACCCTATGAACACACCACTATCTTCTTCATAATATCATATTCCCCCTATTGAGATTCAAGATCATAGGGTGTAGTTGGAGGACCATTGAGAGAAGGGTTTCATCAGACCTAGTGTGTCCCCTTGGGTAACCCCAGTATTGTTCATGAAAAATGAGGGTGGTAGCCTGAGGCTTTGCATTTATTATCATCTCCTAGACTAGGTAATGATAATGAACAAGTACCCCTTAGGATATGTAGCCTCTTTTACTAGTTGTGATGTGTGAGTTGGTTCTTGAAGATCAGTCTTAGATCTGGAAACCACTAGTTGAGGGTTTAAGAGGCTGATATTATGAATGTTTTATTTTTATTTCTATAAAAACACTATGAGTTTCAGTTGATTACTTTCTATGTGATGAATGACCCCATTGTGTTTATTTCTCTTGTGAATTGGATCTTCAAACCATACATGGACCGATTTGTGGTTTTCTTCATAGATGATATACTCATTTACTTTGTGTTAGAGGAGGAGCATGTAGAGAATCTAAGGATGGTCCTCGACGTTCTCTGGAAACCCCAAAATTATAGTAAGATCTCAAAGTGCCAATTTTTTATCTATGAGATTCACTTTTTGGGTTTTTTCATTTCTGAGTATGGTTTAGATGTGCACCCGGTGAAGATAGATGTGGTTCCTTTAATTGAGCCACCTAAGTTTGTGTCAGAGGTGAGGAGTTTTCTTGGATTGGTGGGGTACTATAAGAGGTTTTTGGAAGACTTCTCTTGTATTAAAGCCCCTTTAACACCCTTATGTGGAAAGGGAATCTATTTATCTAGATCAAGCATTGTCATGGAACCTTTTAGGAACTGAATTTGAGGATACCCAATTCTCATATGTTAATACTACTGGAGGAGGGCATGGATTATGTAGTATTTTTCAATTTCATTGGAGCTAGTATCAATTTTTTTATATTAATATGTATGTGGTAATCAAATATGGGTTAAGGTATTTGAGACCATGTGAGCATAACTACACAAATAATGACCTATATTTGGAAGCATTAGTCTTTTCTCTAATGATTTCGAGGCACTATCTTCTAGGAGAGAACTTTTTTATATTCTAAGACCATTATAGTATCAGGTACATCTTCACTCAGATATATCTTAACTTAAGATAGAGGAATTTGTTAAAGTTTCTACAAGACTATTAATTCAAGATATCCTATACTCTTAGGAATGGAAATTTGGTGGCATATTCCCTTAGTAAGAAGTCATGTTATCACTTGGTAGTGGAGTCGTCTCAGTAGTTGTATTGTTTATAGCTGACCCTAGTGAAGGATAGAGGATTATTTTTTCTTCAGTAGATAGTGGTGAAACATCTTATTCATTATCATATGAGATAGGCTCAGTTGGGAGACATCTACTATGATGTTTTATGTGACCATATATCTTCAAGAGATTCACTGGATGTATTTTCTAAAAAAGGGGAGAACCTCATCCTTTTTCAGGGATGAACATTAGTTCCAATCACGTTGTGAGAGGAGGTGATGAGGGAGTTCCACAATTCCCCTTTAGTTGTATATCCTAGTGTGGAATATATGTATAAGGAACATCAATGGAAGTTTTAGTTGTATGAAATTAGGAAGAGTGTCGCTGAGTTCATCTCTCGGTGTCTCACATATCAGTAGGTAAATATTGACTATCAGGCACCATCCAATTTAGCACAACCTATGAGATCATAGAGTGGAAATGGGATGAAATATATATGGAATTTTTGGTAGGGATTCCATGGATAGAAAGAGCCCAAGATTCCATCTGTGTGATAGTTGACTAACTTACCAAGTTGGTCCACTTATATTCCATAAGGGAGCAGATCTCGATAGAGATTTTGGCATAGTTTTACATGGGGGAGACCATCCAACTCCATGGGGTACCATAGATTATTTTATTTTAATGTGTTGTGTTGTTTATGTCATGGTTGTGGAAAGGCCTACATGGGGAATTCGGGGCCCAATTAAGGATGAGTATTTCCATCCACACCTCGAAGGTTGGGAATACGGAGAAAAATATCCAGGTGTTGAAAAAATATAGTTAGGGACTGTGTGTTATAATTAATCCAGAGCTGGGAGGATAACTCTTCATTGGTATAGTTTTCTTATAATAATGAATATCACTATACTATCGTCATATAACCTTTTGAGGCCTTGTACAGGAAACCTTATAGGCCACCCATATATTGGACTGAGATTGGTGGGACATCCCTTTTTGGGCTAGAGATGGTGCAGGTAATGACTAAGAGGGTTCAGATGATCTGCATGTTTATAAGGAAAGCCTAGAGTAGATATAAATCTTACATATATTGACATCCTATGTCTTTAGAGTTCAAGCAGGGAGGCCATGTTTTCCTGATATTCTCCCCATGATGAGGATTATGGAGGTTTTTCTGAGAGGGAATGTTATCCATGAGGTTCATTTGGCTATTTGGGATCACGTAGAGGGTTGGTGAGGTTGTTTATCATTTATCCTTTCCCCCAGTTGGACTAGATTCATGACATCTTCCATGTGTCGCAACTAACGAGACAAATCCATGATGTAACACCCATTATTTACTGGGGGTTTTTTATATCAAGGATGGATCCACCTTTACAGAGTTCCTGGTTGTGATCAAGGATTGTAGGATAGGATCCAATGTAGATGGACCATTCCCTTGGTTTTTATGTTGTGGAAGTATGGGAATGTGAAGGATATATCTTGGGAGTGATAAAGTAATATGTAGACTCAGTACCCCCACCTCTTTGTATAACATGTTCTTTTTGGGTGAAAATCCATTAATGAGAGGAGAATTTAATGAGTATATTTTTATTGGGTTTTTCAATTGAATATTTCTATACATATATTTGGATCTATACTCAGAGTCGGTTCATTTTTTGGGTGTCTTGGGACCCCTGGAATTAATATATTTTATTTCATGTGAATGTATCATTTCCATGTTCTCATATTCACCATTTTATGGGACCTTGGATTAAAAATATGATACAAAGTTTGATTTCAAAATACAGGGTTTACCCCAGGCGTGACATAACATTGGTTAGTGATGAGCATTTCATGGAGGTTTCTGGGTAGTAGATACATTAATTAATTAAAATAAATTAAATTATTTTATTCATCAACCTAAATTTATCAATAAATACACTGCTATAGAAATTCTATAATGTTATCCACATAACCCTGAGAGAATTAAAAAGATCCATGGATATTCTTTATTGGTAGAACACATTAGAGGATTTTGGGACATTGGATTGAGGTGGGTCAAGAGGCAATGAACACAACACACCATCTTCATTATTGGCATACACATTCTTCACCAATTATTGATCCTTTTGAGTTAGGTCTCTTAATTTTTGGATTTTGACATTTTGATTAAAATATTGAGATTGGATTTTTATATATATTTATTTAGATCTATGATTTATCTCTCTTTTCATAAGCCCATTTTATTATTTTATTTGATTAAATTGGTTATTTTTTATGCCATGTTATCTCCTATAAACCTCCACTTATGGTCATTAGTTAGTATAGCATTAAAAAATTATGATTATCACGATTGTTCTTGTGATTTTTCCCCACCCATTCTTCATGTTCTTCACTATTGGAGCATTGGGCCATGGTTTGACATTTTCAGGATCCGTTCAAGTGTGATTGATGCCCCAGATTCATGTTGATTGTGCAAATGATACAAAAAAGGTGATTTGGGGATGGATCGATATTTTTTAAGTATTTTGGTGAATAGTTCATATATCTAGGATCTAGAGCATCGATGAGAAGTGACGGGATGCACTGTGAGTTTCGTGAAGATAGTTGGATTCCATTTTCTGGCCACTGAATGCTAGGAAATGATGGTAAGTGGTGTATTCCTCCAATTGTGGGTGGTCAAATGGAAGATGTCATGATAAAATCATTGGATTGGGAAACCATGTGAATAAAATTAAGTTTATATAAAAAAACCCAACAACACAGATTGTACTGTTAAGAAAACACATCATGTTGTACCCTGGTTGTGGCGGCTAGGGTTTTGGGTGAAAAACATATATCACACACTATGTATACCCACCACACACCATGTGACCATATTCTGGTATCTCGACATGTACTCAAGGAGTACACGGGCACAGACATAGCTAGGATCATAGCCATGGCCATAGTATAAGGGCACAGTATTATACTCGGACACAGTTAGGATACCCATACATGACCATGTACATGGGCATGGACCTATGTACACGACAATAATCAAAGAGCATGGGTCGGCCCCGAGTAGTTGAGAAATTCCATGTACCAATGGTACAAGATGTGTAGTATGACATGGATTCCCAATGAATTCTCAAAGGAGAACATGAATAGACAAAAAGGTGGGGTCACATGTAATGTGGACCCCTATTCACACCATGTATTCCATCCATAACTTATTCCTTTCATATCTCCTTCTTTGGGATTGGATTTTGTCCCACGAGTAGCCAATCCTAATTATTTTTTTTATGTAGAACAGAATGGTGTCCTTCATTGTGGAATATGAGATATGATGTAAGGTGGTCTAAGTATGATTCTTCTTTATCAAATTCTTGAGGATGGAAATGATCAAACAAGATCATTAGAGATATGTCAGGTTTGGAACTCCCCTATTGCACTAGGACATGGGTCCCCCATGATCATTATATAGGTAGATCTGATACTACCATTTACTGGGTGGTTGTCCCCTATCTACAGAGTGGTACTTCCCCTTCATTGAGCTCAGGTAGTGTGTGGGTTCTCCATGGGATTTGTGGCTTCCTCAGATGTGGAGCACAGTAGTGAGAAGTGGGCCCCTCCATAAAGATTTTGGTGAGGTTTTGTTTGATGTTGGGCATCGGTGATGGAGTTTTGGACTTTCAAGTAAACTCATCGACGTTGGATGGGTTGTGTGATAGAGATACTATTTCTCTATCTAATTGGTTTTTCTATGATCATATATGTATATACAATTTTTTTTTTCTTTTCTCTCTTTTTATGGATTGAGATGACCTCTATTGTATCATTATATTTCTCCCTTTGTTGTTTTTGGGGAATCCTACTAGGTATGTATATACCCACCCCTACATGGGATTTTCCTACATGTGTTATGTCTTATGAATATGATGGATAGATCGGTGGAGACATTGGTGGATCAAAGAGATACTTGGGTTCATTGACCATGTATGGTGATTGGTACTTGGAGATTAGGATTTGGGCTCTCTCATTTTCTCTTTATTATGGTTATTATCATGATGGGACTTAATTTCTAGTTTGGTGTTTATATTTACCCTTTTCTATTTGGTTTATACTATCACACTCTATTATATTCCCAATATTTTATTTCATTCATGGTTTACTGTTGATGTTACTATCTTTTATTATTCCTCTGCATTATTTCATGGACATGGTTGGGTGTATGTGTATAGGTACATCAATCTATGGCGTACCATTTTATATTATTCTTTCATGTCTCTTTTCTCCACCGCCTAAAATATTATAGGTGGACTTAGGGTTGTGAAGACTCATCTTTTCACTAGCCTGGAAGGCCCCAGTGGGTCGATTCATTATAGTTATTACATTAAAATATAATTTAAGAAAGCATTTATCACTTCTATCCCTTGATAGAAGTTGATATATTAGGTCCTTTTATGGGAGTAGAATTGTCTGCATAAATCTATGGACATGGTGTTTAGTGGGTAGATTTATTTATATAAATTTAAAGAAAGATACATTGAGTATATAGGTTTATAGCACCATCATACAACCTATTTTATTTGAGATATCATGATAAAGGGATTGTATTAAATGGTAAGCATTTGTAAGAGGTTAGATATTGGGGTGACATTAAATTATTTCTGAATGGGTACCTTAACGGGTATCTAGATGAAAACCTTGGATTTTATACCGTTCTTCTTAATTACTCTTAGAAATATTCCTAGAGGCATAGAAACTAAGTTTATCTACAAACTCAGTTAAATTCAAGTATTTAATTTAACAAGTTAGAGTAAGTAATATTTATTTGGGTTTGGTTTATCTTCATGATTTAATCACAACTTATTCAAAAGAATAAGTGAGTTAGTATTGATAAATATTTATTTTCAAGCTTTGGAGAATATAATATTTATTATATTTATCAATGAATAATGAAGTGATATTTGTTTAATAAATAAATAGTCATTATTTTAGGATTAGTAAATATCAATGAGGGAAAGCGGTCCGAGATTAATAGTCTAAATAGAAATGATAGAAATGATATTTATTTATATATTTTTAAAGTGTTTTTAATGTAAAATGATAAATATTATTATTATTATTAATGGACATGGGTTCCACTAAGAATTATAATGTTGAGAAGGGCTTGTGTGCATTTTTTCAACCTTGAACCTATAATAATAAATATCTAATTATATCACTTTATATAATAACTATTATTGTGCATAATAGATAGAGAGAGACTCTCCCATTCCCTAGAGAGAGATATAGATATCTAGAATGCACTCTCTCTTCCTCTTCTCCAAATACATTGAGAGAACATCATGGTTTATTCCTCCTTTAATAAGACTTCTTCTATGATCAGCTAAAAACAACACAAGCGATCAGGATCAGTAGTTCTATCACCCATATGATTCTACATCGATTCTCAAAGATTGTAGTGCATGTGTATATCACTACTAGAGGGATTATTAATATGGATCCTATAGAGAAATGATGTTATGATGATATCTATTCAACTATATCATCAACGAATAGGGAATTACAAGTTGAGGTAATTATATATCTGGTCATGAATTAATTATAAATTACATGTGAAGATCCTCCTCTTTTGGTTCCAATGTTTTTTTCTAGTTAAGAAATTTATAGTTTTCATTGGACATGATGTTATTTTTCATGTCAAGTAATGATTATTCAAGAATTATGACTTAAAATACAAGTTGGTCATGACCTAAAGGCACTTTCACTACACTCAAAACCTTCAAGTGGTATCAGAGTGGTCACATGTTTAATTTATAATTATTTATTATTCATTGATTATTTCCATGAATTTTTTATTTATTTAACTTCAAAATTAATTTTTTTAATATTTTAACATCATCATCTCTTCCCTTATTCATTATTTATAACATAACTATTAAATAGGTTAAGATTAAAAATGAAGAAACATATGAAAATTCTATTTGGAGGTGCCAATGGTTTTTTCCAAACAAAACCCATGTATACGGTGTGTACTGTCTAGATACATGATGTGTGAGAGTGTTTCTCACCTATATCTCCCTATATCTGGTTAGATATGATAAAATTGAATCTAAGATATAATAAAATTTGATTGGTGTGTAGATTTGGACAAACTGTCATATGGTTTGAACAACTACACATAGTGTGACCATTTTACACGACGTGTAGTGCTTGGTTTCTCATGGTTGAGAACATAGGGTGTCCCAACATGTCTTGTATTAGATAAATGACATCGGGACTGAAATATTATGAAAATCATAGGCCACACAACATATAATATGGTGAAAATGCTATGTACCTCAAACTCATCTATGAAAATCAAACAAGCTCAGTACCTAAGCATGTTTTGCGGACACTGTCAGCAGACAGTACACATCGTGTAACTATGTACATGCCATGTATTCTTTTATAGATAGTGTACTTAATTTAACATGGGGAGAAAAATTAAATATATTATTAAACCTATTTTCATGGGTTATTTGTTTCATTTATTTGATAGTGCATTCCATTTCATAGGATTTATAATTATATATTGAATTAATTACCATGTTAAAATATAAATCTATAAGTCTAGGTTATTTGTATAAGTACACGTTGTTGCCTCCAAGTACACTTATTTACATCATTAATTTTTAATGAAATTATTATTATTTTTAATTATAGATGATGGTGAGTTAAGGTTTCTTAGATAGAATTAATATAAATTAAATTAATTGTATTAATTTTTGGCACATTATCTTAATTAATGAATGAATAAAAGTAATTAATAAACAGATTATAAATGTATTATCATTTTAGATTGTGTGGAAGATCATGAGATTATACAAACACTATGTATGTGATTGGTTTATTTTAATTTATTATGGTTAACTTAAAATTAATGTCTTGTGTGTCATCCCCTCCTCTTTATTATGTAAGATATTGAATTATCATAGGTTCTTTTATGTAAACCTCCCTTTTTTCAATCCAATATATCCCCTTACTTTCATGTGAGTAAAATATTATGTATGGATGGATCTCTCGAGTGATAGGAGGTTTTCCAAGCTCAGGATACAAGGAGAAATCAATCAAAGCGGTACATGTAATCTATGGTGGAATGCTACAACATGAACCAAGTTATGGTTCAAGGTTTTTTCCCTAAGGTATAGGGTTAGTTTATCATCTTTTAGAAATACTAACCATTAGAAAATATCATGATCATGCCACTTAAATTTTATTTCTATCAGTTGTATGGTTAATTATGTATGTTTTTGTATGTCTTTTGATCACCTAATAAATTAATTAATAATAATTCAAGATTGAATAAAATAAACCCATATTATGTATAAATTTTATCAAAAATGGTTACTCACTTGTTTAAAATACCCTTAATATTAACAATTCATGTAATACAGTCAAAATTGCCTTTTACACATAAATATAAAAATACCTCAACTAATATATTAAGTAAAAATAGCCTTCCACCACTTAAGTTAGAATCAACCTCATTGTTCAAAATTATTAACCAATACAATTATCATGGAAATTTTAGATTTAATTTTAAGGTTGACTTAACTTTGTTTTCATCAAGGGTTGACTACCCAATAAGGACTTGGTTTAGATAATAGAAAAGGGTTGAGAAGATCTTTATTAAAGATTTTGGGATTGGGTAGTCCACTCAATAGATCAAGGAACTATGGGGTAACGCAGTTAGAAAGTTAACCCTACCTAAAACCCTTCAAATAACTTGTCATGGCCATGTCTAGGTTATGAGAAGAGTAATATATATTCTTTCCACTAGAATATATAAGTGACAATATATCCTAAAACTGACGTTCAGGGATATTATTTTTTGACAAAATAATGGGAGATTAATGAAATTTAATTAAAATTAAATTTTTTTTAATTTGTTTTGTAATCGAAGAAGTACTAATCATATTATTTTTATTTGTAGAAATGGAAAATAAAATGACTTCGACAGTATCACTATAATCCATGATAGAGAAGGATAACATTATCATGGGTGAAAATTTCCAATAATGGTACAGGTGCTTACGTGTTATACTACGCCACGAGCAAAAATTATACGTGCTAGAAAACTCACTTCCTAAGTTTCTTTCCAAAGAGTCTAGTGAGGAAAAATTATCTATCTATATAAAACTTATGTAATATACAATGGATGTCTAATATTTCATGGTATCCTCTATTTACAATGTTATTCTAAAGAAATATGAAGATATATGTGTGTATATAATCATTTCTCACCTTTGGGGTCTCTATCACAAAAAGTAGATATTAGAGAGATATGATATCTTCAATACACTATTCATGTGAAAGCTTAGTGATTCAGTTCTAGATGAGCCACATGTAGTTAAGATGGAAGGATACAGTGATAACTTGCACATCTTGGGGTTTAACATCCCTGATAAGCTGTACATAGATCTAATTTTTTCCTCACTACCTATAAACTGACCTAGTTTCATTGAGAATTTTATTATGAGAAATAGTGAGAAGAAACATTAGAAAATCCATACTCTTATTTTCCATGTTGATAAAGACATAGGGAATTAAAAACCAGTAGTCCTTAAGGAGAATAAGAAGAGGAGGAACAAGTAAAAGTGGCCAAAGACTCATTCTAATTCTAAGGCTCTAGAGCACCATCCTTCCAAGAAGAAGACAATCTAGAGGAAAAGAAAGGGATAGGATATGGTGTGATTTTCATGTGGCAATTAGGAGCCCTTAAATAGGAATTAAACCCATCCAAATTACAAAGTGTAATCCTTGATTTCATTCGTTATCAATTTTAATCTTTCTATATCTATAAGTTGGGTGTTAGATACTCCTGTGGTGCTCAAATTTTCATCCAAATATAGGAACCAATTAGATTTTAGAAGGTTCCCAATGGTGAGGTGGGTCTATGGGCAGCCAATAGAGTAAGGATAACTACTCTATCCATTGGAGATTATCATATCACATGGATAACAAGATTAATTTTGGTATTTAATAATTTTTATTATATTCTTATTATTACCAAGAACATCATATTTATTTCTTATTTAGACATTGATGGATTTATTTTCAGTTTTGGAAATAATAGATATTGTTTTTATAAATATAGAAGATATTATGGTATAGAACATTTTAATAACTATCTTTATGTTTTACATTAAAAAACAACTATTGGTAACTAATAATGAAAAAATACATCATAAACATATAACACCCAGTAATGGAATCACTATCATGGTCATGTAAATGAGTTGTGTTTGAAAAAGCTCTATTAAGATGAATATTTTGAGTTTAAACCACTTTAAATATGACATAATTGTTTATAAGGAGATATGACCAAACAACCATTCAGTGTTCAAGTTGAAAGGTCCATAGATCTTCTATAATTAGTACACAATAATGTGTGCATACCTTTTCAAGTAGAAGCTTGAGGTGGATTCTTATGATTTATGACTTTTATCAATGACTTGAGTAGGTATAGTTATATCTATTTGATGAGATGTAATATTTAATTCTTTGATAATTTAAAAGATTTCAATAATGAAGTTGATAATCATCTTGGTAAGAAGATAAAGGAACTTTGATCGGATCGAGGTGGTGAATATCTTAAACAAGCCTTTATCAACTTTCTATGGGATTATGGATTTTTTTTTCTCAACTCAGTACACCTTATACACCATAATGAAATGGTGTTACTTAAAGGATAAATTATACACTATTAGAAAATGTATGGTCAATGATGAGTCATACAATCCTTCCATTATCCTTTTTGGGATATGTATTACAGATGACATCATACTTACTAAATTGAGTACCAAATAAAGTGAAAAATGATATTCCCTTCAAGCTATAGAGTGGAAAGAAACATGTATTTACCTACATTAATGCATGGGGCTGTGATGAATTTTTTAAGGATAGAAAAAAATAAACTAGCACCATGATGCACAAATTGTATCTTTATAGTGTATACCAAGGAAATAAAAGGATTATGGCCATAAAACCCCACAAATAAGAAAGTAACTATCACAAGACATACTATATTTTTTGAGAGGGATCACATACTCAAGGAGGATAGTGGTAGAAAGATTATATTCGATGAATTTGATACTCAAGATACACAAGATTTAGTACAAGAACAGACTCCACAAGTCCTCATGGAATAATTTGTTCTTAAAACAGAAGTAATTCATAGGAGTGCAAGAGAGGATAGAGAACTAGAGAGATATTGTTTTCTAGTTACCAATGATGATGACTTGTTATTGGTTAAAAATAATGATCCTATATATTATAATGAGGCATTATAGATCTAAAAATTTGTAATATGGAAATAATTCATGAATTTGTTGATGAATTCCATGCATCAAAACCATGTTTGGGTTCTTATTGATCTACAAGTTGATGTAAATCCCATTAGGTGTAAATGGGTATTCATGAGAAAACTAGACACATAAGGCAACGTAAATACCCATAAATCATGTCTAGTGGATAAAGGGTATAGTTATTGTTAAGGAATTTTCTATAATGAAACATTTTCTCTAATTACTATGTTTAAATCCATTAAAATTTTGTTTTCCATAATATCTTCCCATGACTGCGATATTTGGAAGATGGATATAAAAAATGATTTTCATAATTGGAACATTCACAAGGATGTGTATATGACATAGCCAAAAGGGTTTTTGACTCTAGTAAATTCTAAAAATATATGTAAGTTGAAAAGATCCATTCATGGATTAAATCAATCATCCATTTTAGGGAATATTTTATTCAATGAAGCCATACAAGAATTTGTGCTCATTAATAATGAATGTGAACCATGTGTTTAGAAGTGGTTTAGTGATAGTATCGTTTTTTCATAATTTTATATCATTAAGAAATATTTCTAATTGGGAATGAGATGTCATCCTTAAAAAAGGTTAATTTATCGTTGAGAAAGAGTTTCTCCATGAAAGACTTCTGTAAATAATCCTATATTCTAGGGATCAATATCATGCATGATTGATCTAAGAGGCTGCTTGGACTAAGTCTAATTGCATACATTGACGAGATACTAAAGAGGTATATTATGGAACAATCCAAGATAATATTGGTTTTAGCATCATATAGTATACATCGTTCCAAGAAAATGTGTCCTCAGACACAAGAAGAAAGATAAATAATGAGTAAGATCACATACACTTCTATGATATGATCTATCATGTATGTCATGTTATGTACAAGGATTGATGTTTCCTATTCTTTGATCATGGTAAGAAGATATCAATAAGATCCAAGTGAATAAAATTGTATTGTTGTTAAGTATATCCTCAAATATTAGAGGTGAACTATGGATATATTCCTAGTGTATATAGGAGATAAAGAGCTAGTCATCAGGTTTTATACAAATACTATATTCCATAAAGATTATAATTATTTTATTTCATGGTATAGATATTTATTTTGTGTAAAAAGGGTATTTTTAAGTTGGAATAGTTTAAAGTAGACAATTTTCACCGATTCAACAATAGAGTTTGAGTATATCATGGCTTCTAATGATGATAATGAAGCATTTTGTATTCATAACTTTTTCTAGGAGATTGATGTTGTTTCTATAAGTCAAGTCCCTATAATAGTTTTCTATGAAAACACTATAGTGTTTAAACATTCCAAAGATCCAAGGTAACATAAAGGATAAATTACATACTTTTAAAGTTTCATCTATTGAGAAATTTTCTCAATGAGTTGAATTTATAGTGAGTAGAGTGTCTATGGAGGAAAATAAAGTAGACCACTTGATGAAGGCTCTCTCTCAATATAGGCATGAGTATCATGTGAGATATAGTGGACCAAGAGTTGTTATTAGTTCTCTCTAGTTAAAGTGGGTGTTTTTTGAAGTTGGTTCCCTAGAAGAAACTTCCTTATTACTTGATTATATGATTTCATTATTAATGAAGTTAATTATCACATCAGGATTATTCCTCTATATAAACTTTTTATGTCATAACGTCCTAAGAATATATGTCCCATTGAAAGGTCATGGAAGTTCCTCACTATGATGATAACTAGGAGGGTCCATGAAATCATTGTTAAGAATGTGTTGATCCAAAAAATTCATTAATTTATTATTGATTTTGATGCTCACAAACACTTGTATTTGTGATACTCATAAAGTTACTTTAAGTGAATTTCAGGATAATAGATATTGGAATATTTATTTTATACAAAAATTTTATTAGATTTTAATCCAATGGAGGTTTACTTAATTTATTAAGTATTCTGATTATTTCAAAGGAGTTTAGAAACACTATTTATACCCTATGTTTTAAGTAGAACATATTGTTTGTGGATCCTATTTTCAGTAAGGAATCATACTTTTGTAACCCTATTCTTGGAGTAAATGTATATATCAGGACCCATACTTTTGGTATCAAACCTGCATTTAAAGATATAACATATGGTTTATCAATACAAATTTTGGAATCAACCATACATTTTCAACCATACTTTTATGTTTATCATTGTTTATAAAAACACTAGATTTGAACCAATAAACTGCTGAGTTTTAAATAATAAATTATTTTCATGATTTCTACAATGTTTTTTGTTAGAATAAATATTTATTTAAATCTATTTAAAGATCAATTCAAAATATATTGTTCAATGTATTAAATTATTCTTATTTATAATGGACGTTATGATTTTTCTTTTAGCCATTGAATTGAAATGATCATGATTTATTAGGATGAAAATTATGGAGTTTTTCTGAACTAAACAAAGAAAATAATCTTTCAAATACTAAGAGTTTATTCTTCTCTAGATACCAATGAGCATTAGAAAATAATATTGAGATTTTTTCTCTAGTTCTCTAAAAAACTATACTTTGGAGTCATACATTTTTATTGTAACATCCCAAGATTTTATGAAAAATATTCTTTTTAATTTCACTAATGTCTTGTGTTGTACGCTACACAAAAAGGAGCTTGCACAACACGCATCCTTGATTTTCCTAGCATTACACATAATCGCGACCTTCCTCGATAGCATGTGTAGTACGCAATAACGAGTTTCACTAAACAACAATATGCTATTAAAATATTATTAAAACTAGCCGTTATGAATAGTAATAACCACTTTTTGATATTTTGTAATTTTATTTTTCAAAATGGACTTTATTTTTGGATTCGTAATATCGAAATTAGCTTAGGGTGAAATTTTGGTACTTTTCGGATAACTTTCATTTTCTGATGAATATTGAAAATTACTAAATTTTAATTAAAAACAACTTTTTTAATCGAAATAATTAATAGTGATAAATTATTAATTTGAGTGGTTTTAAATTATATTTAGAATATATTTTTACAGTTCAATATAATGTTAGTCATTGAATGTAATTTCACATTTACACCAGATATAAACAAGTGTTAATCTTTTGATAGTTATTATCTCTTAAAAACACTCTATTTGTTGTGACAGCGGAAATAAATTATAAAATTAATTAATGAAACTTATATGTTTGGAATTTTGTAAAATAGAAATCATTTTTGAATTCGGAATATCAATTATAGCTTAGGGAAAAATTTTGGCATTTTTCTGAAAAATTTCAATTTTTGATAAATAGTGAAACTACTAAGTGGTAGTTAAAAAAAATTAATTTTTTCATAAATATTAATTTTACCTCTTCTGTGAATGGAATTTCAATAATCTGAGAGACACGGTTGATGTCAGTAAGTAAAATGTGGTTCAATGAGATGAAAATAATTTTTGGTGAATAATAACTTTTTACTTTTATTTACCACGGTTAAAAGTAAATAGGGTAATTAAGGGTAAAAATGATATTAATATTACCCTAACACATGTCCTAATCCTATTGGACAAGTTTATCTCGACCAAAAACACCCTTAAGTGTAAAATATTATCATTTAGGCCCACTTGGATTAGATTAGGACATTTATTATTATTTAATTCAAAGAAGAGTTAAAAGAGTTAAAATCAATGTTTATTTACTAAAACATTTTTAATATAGGGTTATACATTATATAAGTTCGACTATAAATATTCATTAGAAAGCTAAAACGATTTCCTACATAATGGTATTTTATTTGTAATTTTTATACTTTAAATAATTTAATTTATTTATGACACAACGATGATGCAGTAATTACCTTTTTAAGAAAATATTAACATAATTGATGTTATAAATGCCCAAATAAATGTAATTTGAGACTTTTTATGACTTACACAAATTTCATAGGTTAATATGACATGTTATTTGTGATTTAAGTAACTTTTTTTGAACTTATAATTCTGTTAGAAATTTCATAAAAATCATGTACCAAATAGTGTCAAAATTGACATAAATTAGTTTTTAAAACAAATATTATATTATTAATTGTTATTTAATTCCTAAAAATCTAAGGTTTGGAAAAATGACTTAGATGAGGATATATATTAATAATAAACAACTTTGGGTTCGTTTGCCTTGATATAGTAATTTTATTAACCATATAGTGTAAGAAAACAAAAAGACACGGTAAAAGTTAAATTATTTAACTTAGAGTAAAATATAATTGATAAGGTTAAAATAATAACCTAAACTTGTCTAAATCCTATTGGATGAGAGGCTTCCGACCCATCCCCACTTTAGCTTCGAAATAAGACCATTTGGAACCATTATAAACCGAATTTGACCTTAATATAAAATAATATTTTGAGATTTTCCTAAGATTCCCCTCTCCTCCCTTATAAAAGGGCACCTCCTCCCTCTCTTCCTCACACCACTTTGAGCCCTCAAGCTCGGCCACCCCTGAAAAATTCTCCTCTACACTTCCCTATCAACATCTTAGAGGTTCTGGTCTTCCTCAAAGACCTATTTTAGTGCCCTAAGAGGAGGTCTCAAAGAGGCGCTTAAAAAAAGAGGTAATTTCCGTTACTGATTCTTTCAACTTTATTTCTTCTTCCACTTCTTCTTCTTAGGTTGTTTCATTATGAAGTAATAACATCACTATCACTCATATACTGATATGTTATTATAAGTATGAAACAACCCTATTTCACCATCTATCCATCCTACGGAAAACAAAATCACCGCGCGTGCATACGTACGGAATACCGTCTCCACGCCGTGGTGTAATATATTTTTCCACCAACACCTTACATGGATGGGTATTATGGTGTAAATAATAACTATAAATAGTTATTATAACATCATAATTATTCTTATATATTGTATCATCCACTCTAATTCAATTCAATAATTATGGAAATGATATCATCGCTCGTGCGTACGTACGGACTACCGTCTCCACGACGCGATGAGATTCATTCTCCATGTTAACCATTTAAGAATGATTATAAAGTATATATAAGAAATAATAATGAAATATATGACATTATAAAGATACTGGATTTATGTTTATATATATTTATGTCATCTACTTAATTCCATTTAATTCAATAAGGAAACGAAAACAGCGTTCATGCGTACGTACGGCCTACCGTCTCCATGAACGGTGTATTTCTTTCCATTTATCGATCCATTATATATATGTATATTCTGAATATATATTATATATAAATCATGTATTATATTCTATAATTAATTAATAATGATCTATTTAATCATATGAATAATTACAAGTTAAAACACGAACGACAAATGAGACGATTTTACCCAAAACGCTACTTTAACATGAATTTACAAATGAACGGGTAATATAAAGTCATAAGTTAACCATATATGATATAATAACAATGAATATGATTTTTTAATAAGTCAATGACATTATTTAAATCATTATACAGGAGTTTCGGACACTTACGAAGCAAATCGGACCTAAGGTAAGGGAAAATATCACAATCTCATTTTTATTCGAGATTGTTTATACTTTGGTATTTACTGGGGTGTATTTTATCATCCACATCCATGTTTCCTCAATATGTAATATCATTTCCATCCACCTAAAATTGTTTAAATCCAATTTACCCTTCGGTGAGTTTTTAGTAAAAGATATGAAAGGAATGTTTTGTCGTTTTTCTTACGAGGTACTTTTTGACTTTTTCGACAAAAGTACGAAGAATGTTTTTTTTAACTTATACGGTATGAATGGATTTTTAAAACATTATTTCCAAGAAGATTCCTTTACAAGTTTTCAAGTTTATTTTTAATCAGTTTCTTTTAGTTTAGAATTGTATGACATGTTATGAAAGGAAAAGTGTTTTTGAAGAAGAAAGGATATTTTCCTCAAAAATGGAGTTCAAGTGTTTTATCAAAATTATTTTCCATCTAAGATAATAAAGGGTTATGTTTTTACATTGATTTGATTATGTTGTGATGGAAATATTTTTATGAATTCCTTTGTCTTATATGAATTGTTTTATGATGTCATGATGTTTAAGATTCCCATTTTTATTACATGGTTTATGGTATGATGTATGGTTTATGATTTTGTGGCACACATAAGAATGGTATCATTATGAGATGGGTGGGACCTATATCTCCCTCCAATGCATTGAGTAAAGATTTTATATCTCATTAGATAGACATGGTTGGAATGGTAGATTATACCGGTTCAGTGAAACAGGACTGAAACGAGGGTGACTCAGTTCAGAAATGGGCTTTGTCCACTAAGATAGTCTTGGCAATGAGTCTTGACTAACAAGAAATGATTCTCTATGATTATTTGTGTATGACACAAAGTTTCATGTTTTAAGTTATGATTATTGTGATTACATTTCACTACCATGATTTATCCCAGGTTATGAAATTATGATCTCTTTTGCAGGGTAAGATTTCCAAAATGTTATGTTCTTATGAATATGATGTGATTGATATTTATTTTGTTTACCATTACTAAGCATTTGAGCTCACCCTTTTATGTTTTCTTTTCCCCAGGATATAAAGAAAGGTTTTAGGTAAAAAAAGGAAGATCTTTATGGGAGATATTGAAGATCTTTCACCAGGATTAGAAGATTATATTCCGAGTTTCTAAAGACACTAAACTATTACGATCCTTGTGTGTGTGTTTTTGTTATGTACTAAGTATTTCACAAATGTAATGTAATGTCAATGTACGTCAGGCTTCGAGTCTCTACAGTTGGTATCAGAGGGAGGTTTAGTCAACCTTTGGAAACTAGGATGCGAATGTGTTAGTGAGATCCCTAGAGATATTTCTAAGGTATGTCTAGGGATGTCCCTAAGGATAAATGTACGTATAAGATACAGTCCTAGAACTACAGTAACAATCATAGAATTTAACCTAAGAAGTTCGATATTGAGGATACTCCCCCTTTATTATGTTGTTTTCCCTAGCATGATTTTTGCCTCTCACACTATTCTTTTTGGGTTTTAGACGATGGATGGAACCTGAAGGAACCGTGTTGATCAATGCAATGGACAATGCAATGATTGTCCTCCTGAACAAACAAATGTTATGGGAGATGGAGTGCAAAATATTATTGCTATACTTACACAAGCTATGAATCATTCTGGACTTCCAAATGAGCAGAGAAGGGAACAATATTCTATTGAGTCCTTCATGAGGCAACGTCCACCTTCTTTCAGTGGGTCTTCTGATCCACTTGTTGCTGAACAATGGATCAATACCACTGAAAAGATATTTTCAGTTCTTCAATGTTCTGAAAATGAAAAAGTCATCTTAGCAGTGTATCGTTTGGAAGGTGATGCTGATCAATGGTGGAATCTTATTAAGAATACAAGGCAAAGGGATGAAATTGAGTCCATGGAATGGGATGAGTTCAAAAACTTATTTTTCAATAAGTACTTCCCTCGTATTCTTTGAACAAAGATGGAGAAGGAGTTTCTTGAACTAAAGAAAAAGGATGATGAATCTATTGGTATATACGAAGCTAATTTTACAAGACTTGCAAGGTATGCATCTGGCATTATCATCCAACCTGAAAGTAAAGTTGATCGATTTTTCAGTGGCATAAAACCAAGTCTTTGAAGGACATTAGCTATAAGAGACTTTAGTAGCTATGAAGAAATTGTGCGTTGTGCTATCAAGGTAGAAATGGAAGTTGGTGTTACATATCCATCTCATGGTTTTGACAAGAAACGAAAGATGGAGTTCAAGGAGAAATCTCAGAATAATGGTGAAAAGAAGATGAATGTTTCCTTATGCACAAAGTGTGGAAAGAAGCATGGTGGATATTGCCTTAAAGGGACTAGAAAATGTTTTAAGTTTGGAAAAGAAGGTCATCAAGCAGCTGAGTGTCGAAGTAATGGAAAAAGGGTTTCTAATGATGTGAATAAAGCAAACACTGCAGAGAATGCACCACCAACACTTCAATGCTTCAAGTGCAAAGAAATGGGACATTATGCTAATAAATGCCTTAATCCATGGGTTAGTGATGATTGACATGAGCAACTGCTTAAGGAAAAGGACAAAGGGAAGTCACATGCGATCACTATTGGCGATGTTGAATATGAAAACGATGTGGTGGAATGATTAAGTGTTTATGTAATGGGATTACAAAATAATGTTGTATCATGGAGTATTGGAATATTTATATATTGGTCTAATGTGGTATTCAAAGTGATTGAGATATTTTTGGAAATAAGATGATATGCGCATAATGAAGGGAAAACGAGAGAATGAAATGTTTAACAGTATTCATGAGCTCATGATTTATATAAGGACTAAGTGATATCATGGTTTGAGTATATAGAATTTTGAGGATTTTGGTATGTGGAAAGTGTTAACTTTTTACTGCATTCAATTTTTCACTATGGTTCAATGGGTATTGAAGAGAATACATGATTAAGGCCTTTGAATGTTTGGAATGTGACCAACAAGACATATCTTATGATATATGGGGATCAACGATAATATTAAATCTCTCGTAATCGTTTTCACTATATTATGAGAGTGGACTGCAGTATTATGGATAAGCCTAAAGATTAGAATGGATTATGTTGGAAATAAGTTAGTATTGTTTAAGGATAGAAGATTTTCGATATTATTGATGGGATGTTATAGTAATGTAGTTTTAGAAAAAGGACAACCTGCAGGACGGGTGACAGCCCATCGCGTCGGACAAGGATGTGGGAATCGAACCCACAATCGAAGTGCGACTGGCCTTTATCGCCTACCACTGGACTACAGGAAGTCCCTGTTTAGTAGAAACTAGTTTTATTATATTAAGCAGTATGATATATGAAGTATATGTCCATTTTAGGAACCATATATGATTAATCTCACTATAGAATGACTTATGATAACCTTTTGTTTGAGACAGATGGAATGAACCGTCCATTCTATCACATGATCTGCTAACACTTCACGAATAACAAATTCAACTTCATTTATTTAAGAGATGAAGTAGAAATTGTTCAAGGCACGAACAACAGTGAGATTGTACCAAAATAAAGTAAGTATTTATTCTAATTCAAATTCTTCAACTTTAGGGAAACGATCTTGAAAACCAAAAATGTTGTCCTAGTGCTCTTATATCTGATTAATCAGATGGTACCTTAGATCGTCACAAATTTATGGATTTGTGATTGTTGGCTTTTCCATAGACATGTTCTCTACCACTCTCCATCAGAACATGATGGTTAGATTTTTCTTCCATATCCATATTTTCAACTATGTGGAAACCCAGTGATTAGTTTATTTGGGTAACCATTACGTATCATACTTTCGTTTTTAAATATTGGTTTTGGTATTCCTTTTTACGATGTGGGTTTCTATTAAAGAAACTTTCGAATAGTAAACCATTTATAACCCCGACGAATTTCGAGGGCGAAATTCATTTTAAGGGGGGTAGAATGTAACAACCCAAGATTTTATGAAAAATATTCTTTTTAATTTCACTAATGTCTTTTGTTGTACGCTACACCAAAAAGATCTTGCACAACATACATCCTTGATTTTCCTTGCATTACACGCAATCGCGACCTTCCTCGATAGCGTGTGTAGTACGCAATAACGAGTTTCACTAAACAACAATATGCTATTAAAATATTATTAAAACTAGCCGTTATGAATAGAAATAACCACTTTTTGAACTTTTGTAATTTTATTTTTCAAAA
The DNA here is from genome assembly GCA_963277665.1 of Viscum album. Classification (NCBI taxonomy): domain Eukaryota; kingdom Viridiplantae; phylum Streptophyta; class Magnoliopsida; order Santalales; family Viscaceae; genus Viscum; species Viscum album. Next base: position 273,392,439 of record OY728130.1, read on the forward strand.
TGGACTTTATTTTTGGATTCGTAATATCGAAATTAGCTTAGTGTAAAATTTTGGTACTTTTCGGATAACTTTCATTTTATGATAAATAGTGAAAATTACTAAATTTTAATTAAAAAAACTTTTTTAATCTAAATAATTAATAGTGATAAATTATTAATTTTAGTGGTTTTAAAGTATATTTAGAATATATTTTTACAGTTCAATATAATGTTGGTCATTGAATGTAATTTCACATTTAAACCAGATATAAACAAGTGTTAATCTTTTGATAGTTATTATCTCTTAAAAACACGATATTTGTTGTGAAAACGGAAATTAATTATAAAATTAATTTATGCAACTTATATGTTGGGAATTTTGTAACATAGAAATCATTTTTTAATTCGGAATATCAATTATAGCTTAGGGTGAAATTTTGGCATTTTTCTGAAAAACTTCAATTTTTGATAAATAGTGAAACTACTAAGTGGTAGTTAAAAAAATTAATTTTTTCATAAATCTTAATTTTACTGCTTCTGTGAATGGAATTTCAAAAATCCGAGAGACACGGTTGATGTCAGTAAGTAAAATGTGGTTCAATGAGATGAAAATAATTTTTGGTGAATAGTAACTTTTTAATTTTATTTACCACGGTTAAAAGTAAATAGGGTAATTAAGGGTAAAAATGATATTAATATTATCCTAACACATGTCCTAATCCTATTGGACAAGTTTATCTCGACCAAAAACAACCTTAAGTGTAAAATATTATCATTTAGGCCCACTTGGATTAGATTAGGACATTTATTATTATTTAATTCAAAGAAGAGTTAAAAGAGTTAAAATCAAAGTTTATTTACTAAAACATTTTTAATATAGGGTTATACATAATATAATTTCGACTATAAATATTCATTATAAAGATAATAATATTTCCTACATAATGGTATTTTATTTGTAATTTTAATACTTTAAATAATTTAATTTATTTATGACACAATGATGATGAAGTAATTACCTTTTTAGGAAAATATTAACGTAATTGATGTTATTAATGCCCAAATAAATTTAATTTGAGACTTTTTATGACTTAAACTAATTTTATAGGTTAATATGACATGTTATTGGGGATTTAAGTAACTTGTTTAGAACTTATCATTCTGTTAGAAATTTCATAAAAATCATGTACCAAATAGTGTCAAAATTGACATAAATTAGTTTTTAAAACAAATATTATATTATTAATTGTTATTTAATTCCTAAAAATCTAAGGATTGGCCAAATGACTTAGATAAGGATAGATATATTAATAATAAACAACTTGGGGTTCGTTTGGCTTGATATAGTAAGTTTATTAACCATATAGTGTAAGAAAACAAAAAGACACGGTAAAAGTTTAATTATTTAACTTAGGATTAAATCTAATTGATAAGGTTAAAATAATAACCTAAACTTGTCTAAATACTATTGGATGAGATGATTAAGACCCATACCCACTTTATCTTCGAAATAAGACCATTTGGAACCATTATAACCCTAATTTGACCTTAATATAAAATAATATTTTGAGATTTTCTTAAGATGCCCCTCTCCTCCCTTATAAAAGGGCACCTCCTCCCTCTCTTCCTCACACAACTTTGAGCATTCAAGCTCGGCCAAACCATGCCAAATTCTCCTATCCACTTCCATAGAAACATCCTAGAGGTTTTGGTCTTCCTCAAAGACTAATTTTTGTGCCCTAAGAGGAGGTCTCAAAGAGGCGATTCAAAGAAGAGGTAATTTCCGTTACCGATTCTTTCAACTTTATTTCTTCTTCCACTTCTTATTATTAGGTTGTTTCATTATGAAGTAATTAAATAAGTATCACTAATATACTGATATGATATTATAAGTATGAAACAACCTTATTTCACCATCATTCCATCCTACGGAAAACAAAATCACCGCGCGTGCGTACCTACGGAATACCGTCTCCACCCCGTGGTGTAATCTGTTTTTCCACCAACACCTTACATGGATGGGTATTATAGTGTAACTAATAACTATACATAGTTATTATAACATAATAATGATTCTGATATATTGTATCATCCACTGCAATTCAATTCAATAATTATGGAAATGATATCATCGCTCGTGCGTACGTACGGACTACCATCTCCACGACACGATGAGATTCATTCTCCATGTTAACCATTTAAGAATGATTATAAAGTATATATAAGCAATAATAATTAAATATTTGACATTATAAAGATACTGGATTTATGTGTATATATATGTATGTCATCTACTTAATTCCACTCAATTCAATAAGGAAACGAAAACAGCGTTCATGCGTACGTACGACCTACCGTCTCCATGAACGATGTATTTCTTTCCATTTATCGATCCATTATATAGATGTATATTATGAATATATATTATATATAAATCATGTTTTATATTCTATAATTAAGTAATAATGATCTATGCAATCATATGAATTATTACAAGTTAAAACACGAACGACAAATGAGATGATTTTACCCAAAACGCTACTTTAACATGAATTTACAAAAGAACGGGTAATATAAAGTCATAAGTGAACCATATATGATATAATAACAATGAATATGATTCTTTAATAAGTCAATGACATTATTTAAATCATTATACAGGAGTTTCGGACACTTACGAAGCAAATCGGACCTAAGGTATGGGAAAATATCACAATCTCATTTTTATCCGAGATTGTTTATACTTTGGTATTTACTGGGGTGTATTTTATCATCCACATGCATGTTTCCTCAATATTTAATATCATTTCCATCCACCTAAAATTTTTTAAATCCAATTTACCCTTCGGTGAGTTTTTAGTAAAAGATATGAAAAGAATCTTTTGTCATTTTTCGTACGAGGTACTTTTTGACTTTTTCGACAAAAGTACGAAGAATGTTTTTTTAACTTATATGACATGAATGGATTTTTAAAACATTATTTCCGAGAAGATTCCTTTACAAGTTTTCAAGTTTACTTTTAATCAACTTCTTTTAGTTTATAATTGTATGACATGTTATGAAAGGAAAAGTGTTTTTGAAGAAGAAAGGATATTTTCCTCAAGAATGGAGTTCAAGTGTTTTATCAAAATTATTTTCCATCTAAGATAATAAAGGGTTATGTTTTTACATTGATTTGATTATGTTGTGATGGAAATATTTTTATGAATTCCTTTATCTTATATGAATTGTTTTATGATGTCATGATGTTTAAGATTCCCATTTTTAAGACATGGGTTATGCTATGATGTAGGGTGTATGATTTTGTGGCACACATAAGAATGGTATAATTATGAGATGGGTGGGACCTATATCTCCCTCCAATGCATTGGGTAAAGATTTTATATCTCATGAGATAGACATGGCTGGAACGGTAGGTTATACCGGTTCAGTGAAACAGGACTGAAACGAGGGTGACTCGGTTCAGAAATGGACTTTGTCCACTAAGATAGTCATGGAAATGAGTCTTGACTAACAAGAAATGATTCTATATGATTATGTGTGTATGACACAAAGTTTCATGTTTTAAGTTATGATTATTGTGATTAAATTTCACTTCCATGATTTATCCCAGGTTATGAAATTATGCTCTCTTTTGGAGGTTAAGATTTCCAAAATGTTATGTTCTTATGAATATGATGTGATTGATATTTCTTTTGTTTACCCTTACTGAGCATTTGAGCTCACCCTTTTTGGTTTTATTTTCCTCAGGATATAAAGAAAGGTTTTAGGTAAAAAAAAAGGAATATCTTTATGGGAGATGTTGAAGATCTTTCACCAGGATTAGAAGATTATATTCCGAGTTTCCAAAGACACTAAACTATTACGATCCTTGTGTGTGTGTTTTTGTTATGTACTAAGTATTCCGCAAATTTAATGTAATGTCAATGTAGGTCAGGCTTCAGGTCTCTACATTTATCCTTTTTTGTTTGATAATTAGGTTTTTGTTGCTGCTACTGTATTTCCTTGATAATATTTTATTACAGATCGATAAAGAAGTTATCAAAACTACACATTAGATACATGAATCTCTATAATCTTCTGAATGTTTCCTCTGCTACTATTTAAAGAAAAAGGATGTTTTTTTGATATTGATGATTATTTTAATTTTTTTCTGCTTTATTGATGATCATTTAAATTTTTCAGTTGTTGTTGTAAATAAAGTTAAACCTATTATTCAACAATATCATCTCATCTATTTTCACTAAAGTTTAAACTACACATACTCAATAATGGTGGGGTTTTATCTTCTTATACTATGTTATGGATATCTTAGTTCCCTATAAAAGAACCAGAATTCCCTCTAAAAACCTTTTTGTAAGGTGTAAATTTCCTATACTTAGTTATATAAGTCCCCTGAAAAAGAACCTTTTAGTGAAAATTACCAATCTCAGTGAGAGAGCATTGATTGAGTGGACTATGGTATTTTTATGTCCTGGACCACTATACATCACTGTATGATGTTCTTTCCTTTATTTTTTCACTACTTACTCGTATTTAAGATAAAATGAAGGGATTAATTATTTTTAGAGGGTTATTTCGAATTTTTCTTTTTTAAAGGATACAATTCACCCCCACCACCATGTCTTCATCTTAGTCATTTTGAAAAAATAAATATTATCAAAAGAATGGATCCATTGTATATATTTCTCTTTTGGAAATACTTGAGGATTCATCTATTTTTACCCAATACTATCAATTGATATAAGTGTTTGGGATCTATTGGAAATAATATTATTTTTATCCAAAAACATCATTTGGTATCTGAAGTTAGGCTATAGTAAATATATTTATTTTTCCTATAAAAATTATTATTTAAAGATACAAATGAAGATAAATTTCAATGGATGATATTAGAGAAGGTATATAGATGATCTTTGCTACTTATTTTAATGATGATAACTATGGGGGTTGCAAAGAATGCATGGTTATTTATTTAAAAAATATTGGAATAATTGTTTATTTAAAAGTATAAAAGCCCTAGAAAATTCCTAAAGAATATATAGATAAGTGGAATAATGATCAATAAAAGTATTATGATCTTAATTTGAGAGCTATGAATTCTATTGCTTTTGGATTAGGATTTGATGAATTCAATCGAGTTTCTCAGTGTGTTATCATATAAGAGATATGGTGGGCTATTTCGGTGGCCTATGAAGGAACTGATAATGTTAGAAAACTAAGGTAAAACACTATAAAATTAAAATTTGATACATTCAGGATTTATGAATGTGAAATCACAACTCAAATGAATGGGATACTGATAGAATTTTTCAATGATGTTTCTACCTTGAGAGAACCTATTCCAGAACTAGATCAGGTATTAATGGTACTAAGAGTTTTACCTTCAAAGTGGAATGAAATATTTTATTATATTTTTATGATCCACACTATTTAATGATTTGATTATAAATTTAATGATTTATAAAGCTGTGATGAAAGCAGAAGATAAAAACCATATTTCTATCAAAAAGGAAAAGGTTTCACTCAATGTTACAATGGATGAATATTCTGATTCAAGTTATTTGTGTTCAAGTGAATAGGTATCAGATATTTCTAAAAAAATTGAAATTTTTACTATAATATAAAGTATAAGTTAAATAATAATGAAGAAAAATAACATAGATGTTATGAATACAAGAATAAAGTTCTTATGATATTGGACTATCCTATTCATAATGATCAAAGGAAAGCTAATTATAAAAAAAGGAAATAAAGTCATGAAGGATAATTGGAGTTCCTCTGATGATTCAAGCAATGAATCTATTACAAACTCTAAAGTCGAGCATGAAAATCAGATGGTAAATCTATGTATTATGGATCATGGTTATGTTTTATAATCTTCTTAATCTGAAAGTTCTAATTTTAAAAATATTTCTTATGATTAACTAAATTAATGTTTTTTTACACTTAAAAATAAATTTTTACATTTAAATAAAAATAATAGAAAATGTATAAAATCATATGATTCTATTTATATTGATAAATATAGTATTTCAAAGAAGATTATAGATTTATGATCTAATCATTCCAATAATTCTTGTACATTTAATGCAAATAAAATTAAGGGAATATTATATGAATGTAATACTTTAAAACAAGCCTCTAGCATACTCATCAAGGGAGAAATATATTTTAATAAAATTCTTGGTAAATTTAAATTCAAAAAGGAAAGTTTGGTATGGTAGTAATGGAGAAAACCCCGAATTATATAGGAATTATTTTTTTCTTAGTTCAAAGAGCATGATCATATCTACTATGAAATTTTTTTATTGTGGTATAAATTGGAATTATCCTAATAAATTTTATTTTATAAATCCCCAGTTTTCTGGTTTCAAGCATGTTCATTATTCAATATCCTTATTTTAATTTAATTCTATAATATCTTCTCAAAGTAAATAAATTTGGTTACCTAAATCTTTAATTTCTAACACTATCATACCCAAAATAATATGGGTAACAAAATGCACGTGTACTTGATATCTTATAGGTATGCACCACTAAATTCCATTGTTATATTTAGGAACGTCTAGTTGAAGAATATGTAAATAATTTTGGTTAATAAGAATCATAATTATCATATAAAGATTGATTAACTCTGAAGTAGTTCATTATCTAAAATAAAAATACTTAAAGCCAAAAAATCTAAATATAGGAAGTATTTCATTTTATTTTTAATTCATGGACTTTTTTATATAGAGGGATCAAAACTTTTAAAATGTTCTATTTTTTCCATACGCTTAAACAGTTAAATATTTTCTCACTCTATTATTTTATGAGATGAAGTAGTTGGTTGAATTATTTGATAAAACAGGGTATACTCATTAATATTTTATGATATATTTTTATAGAAGTAAAGTATTTTAAATACATGTTATAAAATGATATATCAAGATATAAGTTAAAATTTATAAAATATTTTAAAATGTGCAACTATATTTCATTCTTTGAAAATCCATTTTTGTTTCATTAAATAATTATTTATATAACTTTTTAGTTATAGATTTTTATAATAAGATATAATTAAGGGGTGTTTGATATTATTATATATATTTTAAATCATATAAGGTAAGTTGGGTTTATTAAATTTTCATTTAAAACTGTTTTCGTTTCATAGTTGATCTTTTTAGTTCTTTGGAATAATTCTATTTGAAAATATATTTTTCTTTAAATTTTTATTTGATTATTTAAATTTATTCATATATAATATTTTCTTATGAAAAACTATATTTTAATTGTAAAATATAAAATTATTACGCTAAAATTTTGGCTCGAGAAACCAAAACATTGCCTGAACTGCATTAGAATAAAACCCTGATTCTTCCTTCAAACTCTATGATTGACTCTTTATCAAAAACTTTTAAACCTTTCATTTTCCCTTCTTTCCATTTCAAATTAAATGATCTATGATAAAGTCACTATGAGTGGCTTGAATAGACTGAGGTTCTCAAGTTTATAAATATGTTGTCCCCAAATACTAAGTGTTCAAGGTATGGATCATTTTTTCAATAGTTATCCAGAATGTGCGTGTAGGAATGGTATTAAAGAAATCTATAAGAAATATAATTATTTGAATGGTTCATTAACTAATCAGTTTTGAGAATATATGGTTTATTTAGTTATGTATTCCCAATAAAAATATTTTATCAAAGGTTTAAAAATTATTGGATGTGAAGAACCATAAGTTCAATCTTTCCAAATAGCTAAAGGTGGAATGACCTCTGTAAAGTCTCTATCTGATGATGATGAATCGTTATATCGAAATCTTTCTCTTTTTAGTGTAGTAGAATTGGTTTCTAAGTTTAATCTTTTCTAATGATAAGTAGTGAGGTAATATAAAGATCATAAAAGATCTAGAAAATATTTTGAATATATGGAAAACTCTTCTGCTTCAAAAATTGAATTTTAGTCTCTTCAAATGAACTATCAACATCTATAGAAAATTTCAATTTCAATAAAATATTTTGATGTGTTTAAAGTAGAGATGGTAATTAAAATGGACAAGATCATATGTGAAGTTGTTTCTAAATCAGATCTTAATGATCTGAATGAGCTCTTCATTAGTCATTTTTCTTCTTCTTTAAGAGATCAATGATCTAAAAATATTCAATGGTGAATAGAATTATTGTAAGGAGTTATAAATTCTATGAGTAAAATATTTCAGAGTCTGGAGTGTGAAGATTCATTTTTTAACCTTCAAAAAATACCCAATCCTTTTTCTCATCTTATGCCTTAGTCCCTTAAATCCCTTAAGGAAAAATATCTTTGTAAATCTTTGATTCTTAAAAACTAAATGTTCTATTGTTTTTATTTACAATTTTTATTAGTTTAATATATTTATTTCTATGGTTTTTTACTATGTAAAATTTGTATTAATCCGTTTCTTAAAATATTTTTCATTTCACAAAAAAAGGGGGAAATATGGTGTAGAAACTTAACAATTGTATTTTTTTCGGGTAAAAATATTCTATACTGCTTTTCATGGGAGAAATTTTATAAAAAAAAATTTCATTCTATACTATTTTAATGTCATTTTGTGTTTGGTAGATATTTTTTAGAAAAATTATATAGAAAATGTGTAAAATTATTTTATTTTTTTTTGAAAAAATCTATTTTTTTAAATCATTTATATCTATGTGTTATTGATTATTTAATTCAAACCAATATTTTTGTGTTTATGTTTATATTGGTTTTGTGATAACAAAAAATGTTAATATTGTTAGGTATGTATTGATACAACAATTTCATTAATTCCTTATCGATTTTGATGCTCAGAAACAACCACATGTTTTTTTATAATGAAGATACATTAAGTAAAAATCGGAATAATGGTTATTGGAATATTTTTTTTATTTTGGAAGTGTTTTCGATTTTAATACATGGAATTTTACTTAATTTATTATGTATTTTAATAATTTAAGTTATCTTGTTCAATGGATTAAGTAATTCCTAATTTTAAGGTAATTTATGATTTTTACATGAAAATTTGAATTCAAATGGTCACAATTTATTAGCTCAATATTTCTAGATATGTTTGACCTGAAGAAAGAAAATATTCTAATTAAATACCATGAATTTCTTCTTCTTACGATATGGATTATAATTATAAAATAATATCGTGATTTCATCTCTAGTTATCTGAAGAACTAAAATTTGGAGACATACATATTTTAATCATTTTCTATTTGATCATTATGTTGTTGTTGTTATTGTATTTATTTGTTAATATTTTTTTAGCTCAAAAAAGAAACTAATAGAACTACACATTTGATATATATATGTTTATCATCTATTGAGTGTTTTGTCTACTATTTTTAAAGAAAAATAATAATTCTTGAAACTAAAGATTATTTTACTATTAATTTTCATTATTGAAGATCATTTATATTTTTTGGTTGTGGCAACTGTAATTTGAACCAGTTATTCAATAATCTCATCTCATCTATTTTCTCTGAATTATGGACTAATCATACTCAATAATGGTAGAGTTTCATCTTCTTTTACAAAGATTTAGATATTCTGGTTCTTTATAAAATAAGCATAAGGCCCTGTAAAATCCTTATTGTGAAGTTTTAACTACATACACTAAGTTGTAGAGGTCCTCAGAAAAAAGCACTTCTAGTGAAAATTATCAAGCTCACAGAGAGAGCCTTGGTAGAGTAGAGTGGATGATTTATATGACCTAAACCACTATACATCATTATGAAATGTTCTTTACTTTATTTTATTTCTCTTACTCATATTTAAGAGAGAATTAAATGATTGCTTCATTTCAAGAGATTCATTTTGAATTTTGAATTTCATTAAAGGACACAACTCACCCCACTCCCACCCCCACCCCTCTTGTGTCTTTATCTTAGCCATTCCAACACAACAATTATTCTTTGGTATTGTTCTATATATAGATGGTATTATCTAATAGGACGTACATGATACTGGCTATTAGGGGTAGGTGGCTCTCAATACATTGAGACAGCTTCTTAGGGTGTTTGATATTGGTAATCTCCATGATAGGAGGGTTCTGAAAACTGACCACCAAAAGGAATTCCAAATTTCTATGTTTCATTGGATTTTCTATATTTGGATATTTTTATCGATCCTTATAATTTAATATTTTCATTAATGGATAGTATGAATTTCATACTTTGATGTATTGAGAAAAACTATGATGACATATGTTCATAGAGAGGTAGGATATGTCGGGTGTATTGCGAGTGATATTTCATTAATATATAATTTGAGAAAGGTTTAATCCCTTTTATCCCTATATGGATGTTTATATCTTGGTCCCTTTTATAGGAGTAGAGCTGCTAATATAAATCCATGAGCACAGTGTTCAGTGGGTGAGTTCATTTCTTGAAATTCAAAGAAAGAGACATCGAGTATATGGGTTGATGAGACCATCATACAACCTAATTTATTTATGATACTGTGATAAAGGGGTTATATTACATGGTAGTTATTCATAATTGGTTGGATATTTTTGTGACGTTAACATATTTCTCTATAGGTTCCTTGATGTGTTGTTAGATGCTAACCCTAGACTTAAGGTCATTCTTCCTAATTCCACTTATAAATAGGCCTATAGGGTCACATGGTAAGTGTATCCACAATCTTGGTTTAATTAAAGAATTGAATTTAAAATGTGAGAATAAATTATATTTATTTAGGTTTTGTTAATCATTGTGATTTAATCACAAGTTATTAGAAATAATAAGTGAGTTAAATAATGATAAATATTTATTTTAAAGGTTTGGAAAATATAATATATATTATATTTATCAACAAATAATGTGGTGATATTTTTTAAATAAATAAATATTCATTAATCATGTATCGGTAAATATTGATAAGGGAAAGTTGATTAAGATTAATGGTTCTATTAGAAATGATATAAATGATATTTATTTATATATTCTTAAAGTTTTGTAAATTTCAAATGATTAATAATATTATTATTATTGTACATTAGTTAAGTAATAATTATAAAGTTATAAAGGGCTTGTGTGCAATTTTCCAACCCTAAAACTTCCATAATAAATATCTAATTATATCACTTTTCATAATCACTATTGTTATGCACAATGGATAGAGATAGACTATATTAAGCCCAAGTGAGATATCTAGGGATCTATATTTCACTCTCTCTTCATCCTTTCTCAATCCATCGAGTGAACATCGAGATTTAATCCACCTAAAAGAATAATTATACTATGATCAACCACGAACAATGAAAGCGATCAAAATCGGTTGTGATAGCACCCGGTGATCTATGATGAAGTTAAAATATTTTGGATCACTAATGGTGAGATTCTTCACTTCAAGCCTATAGCGTAATGACACTATTATGAAATTCAGTCAACTTGATCATCAACAAAGAGGGAATTACATGTTGAGGTAATTTTATATATACTCATAAATTAATTACAAATTGCATGTAAAGATCCTCCTCTTCTGGTTATGAAATTTTTGTCTAGTCAGGTAACTACGATTTTCATTGGACATGATGTTATTTTTCATGAGAAATAATTATTATTCATATATTTATACTCAAAGATGACTTGGAAATTCTATATAGGCACTTCCACTGCACCTAGAGCCTTCAGTTATTTGTCTCATCTTGATATCATTAAAATTGTATTCACATTATTACATCAAAATATAGATGACACCCTCTATGTTAACATAGTTAATGAGCTATATAATCATGAGAAATTTCTCAAAATGCATCATTAGTACCCAGATAATCCATGAATAATGAAAATATCTATTACACTTATTAGTCTGGGTCATTCTTCAATTGATATTGTCTTTGACGATACCACAAAAATTCCTTCTCCTATGATCATATGACCCATGAATTTGATTCTCTATATCTGAAGGTCACACTTTCTAAACATAGAATAAAAATTATACTTTCTTAATGTCTTCAACACAATCCTTAGAAATTCCTCATGTTCTTCTATACCCATGAAATGCATGAGAATATGATCAATAAAGACCTCCAAGGTTTTATTGAGGTAGTATCTAATGACTTTATTCATGAAGAACAAAAATATTTATAAGTTTTTTGTAAGACTAAATTTCATCACTATGAACCCATACTATCAATATCTTATACAAAAAGATATCTTTTAAATGTATTATTTCTTCACCATTAACTCATGATATCCAGAATGATGACATGCTATTACGAAGTACTTTACTCCTCAAATTTCATCAAATAATTCCTCATTAAATTGTAGTGGATACTTTTGTTTATGTCAGTCCAATTGAGATGTCAGTAATAGATGGACAACCCCATTTATTTATCCTTATTTTTGAAAAATAATTCTTGTGTTATTGTTGTCGTATTTTTTCTTCATCTAGACATAGATTATTTTTCGAATTCATTATATCGGGACCTCCCCATTGGTAAAATAGTAAATTTACCCTAGAGGGAGACTTTAGAAAAAAAAACTAATAGTTCGTCTAATATCGAAGTGAAATTTTTTCCCAATCCTGAAGTTTTGTGATTTTCCAAGAACATTTAATTTTAAGGTATTTTTAATATTTATTATTTAAATAAATATTATCCCATGAGTATAGATAAATATTTTTTCTTAATGGTATCTCATATTTATATTAGAGTTTCATAGTTGCATCCATAATATGAGATTTATCCTAATGCGAATCTAATATTGATTTGAAACTAGGACCCATTGTTGGTGTGACATTAAATGACTAAATTAATTAATTAATTATAAATTAAATCATGAATTTTCCTAGATGAAGATTATAAATTCTCACTTGTGAGGGATATCTAGGGTTATCTATACATTCCATTCACAAAAAACTTGGATAGGGATATGTTTAGAGAGTAGTAATAGGTAGGATATGGATTCTTTTACATATCAAAGGAATAATAACAGATTCATGATGATATCGATGACATAATCATGTGGAAACAATGAACAAAACCCATGATATTGTTGGAAGGCTGAAATGAAAATATACATTTATTTTTCACTGAGGTGGGGCTTGCTATTTTCAATTTTCTATATTGTTTATGATTTTAATGTCTTCAATGATTATTCTTGAATTATTATTCACATTCATAAGTTCCCATAATTTATTTACACACTACATTATTTAACATAACAATTTCCTCCCTATGTTTTTCAAAAAATCCATCCATGTTTTACAATGGGTGGTGGGTGGATGATCATTCTGGTAATTTATCCCTTATACCCTCTCTATTTTATTAACTACATTTCTTTGCATTCTCATCATTGTTCATAATTAGGATTGATAGTTCAACAATAATAGATCAATAATATAATTTAGTAGTCAACAGGTATATAGATCCCATTTTCAACAACGTAATTAGTATGACAGTTGGAATAAGGATGTGGTGGGGTAGTTTAAGAATGATGTGAGTGGTTATAGGTTATTTTAGGCACATAGGTGTAAGTTACCTAAGTGATGTAGTGATGTGAGGCATTATAGGCATGGACCAACATATTCTATTTTGTTTTTTTTTTGACAATGAATGTCTAGGAATTGGTCACCATAGGTGTGAAAATGATGGAAAATTCCCTTATAAATTATTCATGCATGATCAAAGGTGAAAAAAAATCAAAATAGTGATATTGATAAATAGATTTAGTTTTATAAGTTTTATAACCACACATTGTATAGTCCATAACTACATAGTGTGTACTTTTCCATGTGTGGAGGCTAGGATTTTTTGGGAGAAAATTATTACATGGAATGTAACTAAGAAGTACTTTTCATGCATGGTCACTAGTGGGGGATAGGGTAATAAGATTTAAAAACAACATGGGGTGTAGTCTAAAATCATATAGTGTCTATTGTTAGCACACTAAACATTATTTTCACTAGACTATACAACCATCCAATACATGAAATATAAGTACACCTCATGTAATATTTGACATAGTGTGTATTGGAGTATACACCCATCCAATAAATGACGTGTATGTAAACCCCGTGCACTAATCAGAATGGTGTGTACTGGACTACACACCTAGATAGTACATGATGAGTAAATACACCCTGGATACTATTTGGAATGATGTGTAGTGGGATACCTATACAGAGTGTACATAAAATTATGTGTTGTATAGTTTTACACTAGATGGAATGATGGTGGTAGTAAATGCTCATAGAGACTATACTATACGTATAATAAAGTAAAAGTCACGTATTGTGTATCCTTTGGTGTTTTTCATGTCTTATCTCCCAAGTATCATATTTTGATAGGTAAATAGTCTAATTTGATCATTTTTCACTTATAACATAATGGAATAATAATCTTAGCCATTAGATGTAGTTTACAAGGCTTATAAGGTAGCTCTATGATTTTATATCTATTTAAGTGATGACTAGGTTTGTGCAAGATGGCCAGAGTTGACATGGGGTCATGTACTCCTTTGGTGATGTGTGACAATAATTCATGGTTCCCACCATATTATTCCTAGATTTTAGTACTCACTGATATATTTTAATCATGGTTGCACTATATTGTGTATGGGGTTGATACCCCTTGGCCTGATAAGGTGTAGTTTCCCCAAAAAATTGATCAAATTTAGTACTCCCTCACATAATCAAGGCATGAATCCCGTATACATAGAGTTTGGTACTCCTTGATCTAGCAGGAACTACATAAGGAGGTGTGGATCCTCCATTAAGGTTTGTTACTCCCTAAATCTATATTTATACTTCTAAGAGTTGTGAGTTACAATTATAATTTCTAAGAGGTGTGTGGGTTTCACATGGCTGGTTAGATATGGTATGTAGGGTTAAGTACTCCCTTGACTAATAACTCTTCATAGACTTGGTTAAATTTACCTAATACATTTCTAGAGAAGTGACATGGTAGTTATTATTGATAGGGTATGGTACTCCATTTACTAACAAGCATACTTCAGTAAAGAGTAGGTCCACTGTTATGGTTCTGATCGGTAATATAGAAGATAGAGAGTCTGTGTAGTTTAGTTACTTCATTCCTTATGAAACCATGGGAACTCCTTAAATTCCTAAAAGATTTGATTTATAGTTGGTATATCAACTTTATACTTTGTGAGCTTCTAGTATTCTAATAATTCCTAGTTATTTTTGATAGATAAAACTTTATGGAGAGGAGATAAGGTGATAGGGACTCCTCTATGTCTCAGAGACTTCTTATTATAGAGAATATATGGATTTCATGTCTTATTCCCATCTATAATCTTATTATGAAGTATAATGAAATTTTTTTATCATTCCATTGTGGTTTTAGGGTTTCATACTGAGTATTTTTATACTCACAAATTCATTGGATTCATACCCATATGTTTTGTTTCTATTAAGATTATAAATATTTTATGGGTTGTCAAGGTGGATGTGGAGCTAGTGCAGCTTATTTTGATTTGATTCTGGGTAGTTTTTGGTGATGTATAGTGGTGGTGGTGACTATTGAAGCTAGAGATAAATATATTATACCTTGAAATGAGAGGGATATTTTTGGTATTTTATTCCTGTTGGGGTTGGGGGGCCATGTAAGATATACACTTCCTATGGTGTTGTCCAATGTAGAGATCTAATTACAATGTGATGTATCATGCAATAATTGTATATAGTTTAGTTTTTTATATATATTATACTACTAGTACTGCCGGTACTGATGTTTATTTTTTAAATTGAATATATGTTATTTTTTCCGGTTGATATTTCTTAATCACCCCCTCCCCCACCATATGTGTTATTCCTTCTTGAAACTAGTCACAAAATTTGGACTATTAGATGTGTAATTGGGGTTGCAAACTCAACCTACAACCAACCAAGTGAGGCCTCAGTGGTTTGGGTGATGTCAAAGTGTTATCAGATAATTCAATTCCAAATTATGGAGTTTAGAGTTTGTTTTAATGTAAGTATTAGTTTGGGAATCTTGAGAAATATTTCCAAGGGGTATTGAGTTTGATAATCAGACTAAAGAGAACATATTAGGTGGGGTATATTTTCCAAGACTCTAATAAATTATTATTCAACCCATATCTCTATAAAATCATTTATTGGATACATGTATGTATTTACAAAGATCATATAGTGTTCATTTATGATCTTTCATGTCCTCTCTATGTCATATCATCTATATATGCTCATATCCTTGTGGATCCATCCTATAGAATGAATGGTGATACCCAAAAATGGCTAGATTTTGTTTACAATGGTGGGTAGTGAAACTCTTTCACCTATAGTTGGGCCTCTTTCCACCAATCATTGATGGTTGAGGTGTTGTTTCAAAGACTTGATTGAGGTAAATTACTTCCCCGTGATCTGAGGTAGTTTATATCCTATTTTTCATTTTTTCATGAATTCTCATAGAATGGGTGGTATTTTACACTATTTTTAATGAGACTATCAATAGTATAAATTCACTAAATGTTTTACAATGACTAATGCCTTCTGATTTTATGTATAAATAATGATCCTCAGCTGATAGAGCTTTTTTGGAGTCTAAGACACATGTTCCAATATGGTTCAAACTCTAACTAACCTGATGGAGATTGTTGAGTTGATCTCCCTACATGACAATGTGATCCATTAGTGGGTTTTTTTCTTAAACTCGTAATAGGACTACTCCATCATGGTTAAACATTGAACATTTATTTGGGATGCGGTGTTATTTCCAAATGATGGACCCTCCACAGTGAACCACATACATGTACAAGTACATGTACCAACCTTTTATGTTATTCCTTGAACATGTTTCATAGTGGAATTATTCATGCTTAGAAGTTTTAGACAGGGCCTCCATATGAATATTTCAAGATTGGGTGTGCTCTCAAGTAACAAAACCTATTTCATAGTTCTTAATAATGGTGTGGAAATTGAGTATTATTATAAGAGATTCACCATGGATTTTGGATAAGGTTATTATTTTAACTGAATAAATCCATGGTTGTTTTGTAGATGGACCTCCAAATGGAAGATAGTGTTGTGATCAGATACCTCCCAATTATGGAATAGTTTGTTATCATTAAGGGGTTATATAAAAGAATCATAAGTGCAAGAGTAGTTAGAGAAAGATGATGTATAAATCAACTCCCATAATCACTACCATCGGTTAGTTTTTACTAAGTATGGGGTGATGACATTCAGATCTATGGGAAGACACATTTAACAGATAATACATATAGTATGGATTGAGGTATGAAATTTGTCCTCTCTTAAATGAATCTTATACTAGTCTATATGGTAATGATTTATTCTTCACACACTGTATATCTAGGAGTTTCAAATTTTAGTTCATCCCTTTCAAAAACTTTATGAGTTATAGAGTTTCCTTTGATGAAAACTATTTTTCACTCATACATTATAGTGAAGTGAGTTTAACCTTATTGGATAAATAGGTATTTATAGGATTATATAATTGAGTAGATGATATATAGTTGTACCTAACTTATATTTTATTAGATTCCCATAAATGGTGTTGAGTTGTGGCACACAATTATGAAAATGAGGTGACATCCACCTTCAACGGTGAGTGGGATCCCCTCGAGTGTGGAAAGTATTGCCAAATATTATGTGGTTTTAGTTCACTACCAATAATATGGTAATAATAGATATATGTTCTATATGAGTGGATAAGGATTATCTTCTTGTGAATTTATAGGAATGATAGAATGCATCTAAATGGTTAAACATGACTTTCTTTTAAGGGGAGACTGGCACATATATGGGTCTATATTATGAATATGGAATTAAAGTGTTTATAGTTAGGTAGATATAAAAATTTGTGATATTTATGAAATATATAGATTAAAACAATCCATCTTTCAGTTCATGAATAATCCTATCAGGAATTTAAGGAATTTACCTTTCCTTATTACTTGAGAACCATCTATGTAGTAAACTTGCATAGTGTGATTTTTATATTAATATAGATTTGGTTGGCCTTTGTGAACTTGAATCCATGATGGTTGATGAGATTACTGTGTCACAACAATGGTTTGGTAGTTGATTCTCTTAGAAGGAAATTATATATACATTTGATAGATTAAGTTCTTGAATAGCTACCCATAAGGTGGTTGATTCATGTTAGGAGAGGGAGAATTTCTCTCCTTTAATTGATGTTCGTGGCCCTATCCTCTTCCTTTGTATGAAAGAGGCCCAAGATAGTGATGAAAATTTAATGATCTCATGTAACCAAATATTATTTAGCGATGGAACGAAAGTGATTTTTTTAAGGTTGGGATGACATCATCCACATCCCCATAAAGATAATTATTTTCCATTAGTATTTATATTTAATATCTCAATAGAAATATTAATTCAAGAAAACTCTAGGGGAGTATGGACCTTATTGATTTGTATCAAGTAGATATTTGTTTATATTCCCATAACAAAAATACTATTTTTATACGACATTGGTGTAAGTTTTATCAGGATGTTATGGTTCTTGATCGCTTTTGTTTTAGAAGGTTTTATCCTAGGGTAGGGATCAAAAAAAAAAGACTATTCAGATGAGCGGTTAAGAATGGATACTTTGGATTGTGGTGTATTGGTCCAGCTAATGAGTAGTGGTCAGGTGCTGAGTAATTTGAGGAGGCTTTTGTTTTTTCTTTATATTCTAATATATATCTTTTTCAAAGGAGCGATGAAAACACAGTTGAGTTATTTTAAAATGGATGTGATCTTATTATGAGATCAACATGGATATGGGATGTTTTTATAAATTTTTTTGAGGAGGTTTTATAAGAATGAACATCTTGATTTTGTACATTGAGATCGAAACATAATTTCATATTCCTTTCTGATAGAAGGTGATAGAAAAATAATATAGAACTGGGGTAGAATAGTGACTTTAATCTCTTTTGGTTTCTTTGTAGAATATTTATGAAGTTATCGCAGGTGGAATATAGAATAAATGATTTTTTATCATAGGAAAATCATTTGTAATTCTCTTTAATCGTGAGTAGTGAAGTACTCCAACCAGAGGTAACCTTGGAAGTGAACTTTTTAAATGTGGATGTTGGTGGTTCATGGTTACATTGCATCCTTTATAGTTAGATGACATTGGAGTACATAAGCTGGAAATACTATCATAAAGTGATTCTATGTTCCTATTATAGTCTTGTTATGAGATGAGTTATTTCCAATAACTTGGGTAATATTAGTGTAATTTCCATTCCTAGATAGTTTAGTATCAAGTTCACTTATATCCTAGACCTCCAAAGATTATGGTGGTGTGTGTGAGGGTGGGTTGTCTTTCCATAGAATATTGATTTATTTTTTCCCTTTTTTAGATACTCTAGTAATTTCCTTTTTTGGGAATTTTTTTAATGGTTATATTTTAAATTGATACTTTGATTAAAATTTAGTTTCAGGGTCTCAGGGTGAGTTTTTTTAATGAGTTTTCTGGAAAAAAAAATTAAAAATGCATAGGTTAAATTCTTTTAAAAAATGAGCTTCAAAGGCGGTATCGCCACTGTCGCCTTTTGGTTGAGTCAAAAGGAAGTGGTGGCACTACCAACATTCCCCTAGAATAAAAAAATCTAATTTTAAATATTCTTTTTTATATATTTAAAATTTTTATTTTTTATTTTTATTTTGTTTTATATATAAATAAATAAAATCAAAAAATCACCAAAATTCATCTCTTATTTAATATCCAGAATTACTATAATTATAGTAATCTGGATTCTAATAGAAACAATCATTTATGGCTCCCTTTTATAAGAGGGTTTTCCCTGGAAATCATTCTGCATTTGCGATTTGGGATTCAAGTTCTCCCTTTCCTGTGCAGAACATTTCGAATTTCCGGTGTGGGATTCAGGAATGTTTCAAGTACATGTATTTGAAATCATATAAAATATAAACTATAAGACCTCTGTATATGAGAAATTAAAACATAGATTAAACATATAAGAAATAGTCTAAAATAAAAATAATTTCGTAAAAAATGATGATGAAAAAAAATTTATAAGCTTTCAAAGACACCAACTTGAAACTTAAAAATGTTTCAAGTACATGATTTTCTAGCCTATAAAATATAAAATATAAGAAAAATATAAAATAAAATTAAATCATGGATTGAACATATAATATATAGTGTAAAATAAAAATAATTTTTAAAAAAATGTTCATGAAAAATAATTTATAAGCTTTCAAAACCACCAACTTCAAACTTTAAATTGTTTCAAGTATGTGACATTAAAACATTATAAAATATAAAATATAAGACCAATATAAATGAAAATTAAAACAATTATTAAACATATAATAAATAGTCAAAAATAAAAATTATTACCTAAAAAATGTTGATGAAAAATAATTTATAAGCTTTCAAATCCACCAAATTGAAACTTAAAAATATTTCAAGTATGTGACTTTGAAAGCCTATAAAATAAAAATTAAAAGATGAATAATTTATTTTTTACTATTTAATATATGTTTAATATATGTTTTAATTTTCATTTATATGATTTTTATAGTTTATATTTTATATGCTTTCAAATTCATGTAGGTGGATTTGGATCCTCCTTGAAATTCCTTTTTCTGCTCTCACTTCTAAGTAACTTTTATTATATTCCTTTAATTTTCATTTATTTATATTATTTTTGAAACTATTTTTATTTTCAACAAATTTTTATATGTTTAGGATATATTTTAAATTTTATTTACATTGTTTTTATATTGTACATTTTATAAGCTTTTAAAGGTAGCTACCTGAAATTTTATAATTATTCCTCTGTTTCAAGTAGTCGACTTTGAAAGATGTCAAATATAAATTATTCCTAAAATGTTAATAAAAACTAAAAAACTAGATAAAAATATAATAAGGTATGATATTAATAAAAGTATATTTATTTCAATAGACATAAAACATATAAATGAACAAGTACAATCAATGTCTAGGTTTATGGTGAGGATATTTTATCCCACATGGTGGTCTGCAAATAGGACGCCCACTTCATGTTTACTATGGAGTCTAATGACCTAGAAGGGGATGATCCTAGGGCACTGAAATGATAATTGTTGCATCCTACACCTATGTGTTAGTGTTAGGAGATATCAACTATATGTCCTTCTGCGCTCATGATCTTTCTCCCACTAGGGTATTAGAAGGACCTTCCATCATTGCATTGGGGAACCAAGCCTGTGATAAAGCTACACCCCAAGGCTGCGATGGATATGAACCCTAATATTTTGATGGATATGGACTATAAGATTGAGAGAACTATAGATATACTATCATGAAAGATGGATTCCATGCCACCTAAGGCATATCCTCAATCAGCTGAGGATGTACTACTAAAGGGTCGACCTCTGCTTGTCGAACAGGTGAGGCCTCACATGCAGTATGATATTGTCTACATCATCATCATCATGACTCCTTAGCACCAAAAACTATTGTAGGATGTTCCTCATGGGCAGGAACCACCTCTCTCTGGGCTGGACTCTTGAATATTATCTCAGAAAGTGCATTATAAGATGACATCATCTCAAGCGCTTCAGTATGGATGGCTTCCCAGCTAAAGACCCCCTCCTCCCCTTTATCACTCATGTGAACAAGATGCTCTGAGTGAGCGCCCTGTAAAGAGATTCAATGTGAATTGGAAAATATTTCAATAAACAAACTAATGTAAATTTAGTTACTTAAAATCTTATTAATCTCTATGTCGTGTCGAGTAAAATATAATATAGACATCAGTCTATACCATGGATCACACTCTAACTTCTTCAAAAGAAAGAATTGATTCATAGGTACACCCTGAATAAAAAAATCTTCATTTATACACCAGTAGTAGAGAAATTTGGCATGTACTCAGTGCCAGTTCTCATCGTACCTTCCTATCAGCTTCACATCATGAAACTTCGTTTTCTGTCTCAGCGGCAATGGAATCAACTGAACATATAAAAACTAGTTCATGACTCTATTATGATACTACCAATCAATAATATGGAAGTGAATGAGGGGAACTACATCCATAGAATCCTTAATCCTTATATTACATTATGGTGGAAACTTATCCATTATAGTCCAGTATAGAAGCCATTAAATCTGAAATGACATGTGATCTTTTTCAAAAAAGATCTTTAATAAAAACAAAAATTAATGCTATTATTAAATTTTTATGATAGTGATAGATTTTCTATACATACATGGCTGGGTAAGTGATAGCCCAAATTGAGCTGATATTCAACCAAATGGTGTCTCAGAACTGTGCAAAAACTGTATCCCTAACACAACTTGTAAAATACAACATCAATAGTGAAAAATAATGAAAGATTAAATTTAATAACTCCTAGTAGCATCATAAACCAATATATATGAGTGATCATACCAATGTCCATGCGGAGAATCCTCCAGCACCTCCATAGTGATCGGAAGACCAACAAGCTAAGGGCAGAATTAGGGGATACACTCCAATTCCCACATCTAAAGAAGAATGATGCATCCCCCAAGATATGTGCGGTCACTGTGGGATAGCATGCATAATGCTCTATATGTGAAGGCCAAGAAGTCCAATCCCTAGTTGTATGTGCCAACCAAATCAAAGTCCTCCAGTAGGGGTAGATACATCATGTTCATGTGTATCCCCAAGTGATCGGCACACAAGGTCCCTCTAATAAGCTGTAATATATGTGCACGATCATAACGCATGAAATTCTGCTCATAAACGTCATCAGGTAAATGTGAAATTTTCTCTTCCAGAAAAGGAATAGATATCGACGCTCCAACTATAGCCCTACATTTGGAGAAAATGTCAACGCCTAAAAGTCACTGAGAAAGGTCGGTCCAAGATGCATGATGGGGTCCAATAACAGCTTCCCCCTGGAGAGGAACACCAATAAGCACTACCACATCCTGGAGGGTGATGGTCATCTCAACCCCGGGTATGTAGAATGTGTGTTTCTTTGGTCTCCACCTCTCCATGAGGGAGGTAAGAAGGTGATGGTCGAAAACTGTGAAATCTGATACAGTAATTCCATAGAAGCCAGCATGGTGCAAGTATGGTCTAATACCATGTGGAGGCTTCCTGTGATGAAAATGGTGAGCTCGGCGCACATTGATTGATCAATCCTCACCATCATCTAACACGACCTGAGAAACATGGCTATCTGGCTATGTGATTAGTATGGTATCATCCATCTATTTATAAACAAATGAAATAATTTAGTGTAAAATGTAAATATAACGTTATGGTCAGCAGAATTTTATGACTTGTAGAATATAAGATATTCTATATTTATTTACATTTTTTAAGAAGTTATTTTTACCAAAAGAAAGGGTCATGTCTTCATTTTTTTCAAAGCATATTACTAACATGTTGTTAAGATATGATTTTACCTAGAAAAAAGGTGTTTTGTAAAATATGGTTTTATATATTTATATATATAAACATTTTGTCTTAAATATGTAAATGTTTATTAGAAAATGGTGGGCTTTGTAATTTTTGTGTGAATGTCCACATAATTTTATGTTTCATGATGATTTTCTCACATGTTCAGCTGATTTTGAAACACTAACTGAACATCAAGAAAGAATTTGTGGGAAATGAACCACAATGTAGGAGGAACAGTGGAAATGACGATGGTGATGATGTAAACTGATTCCATCACCTTCATCGTCGTTAGTGTTCCTCCTACGTCATGGATCATTTCCCAAAAATTATTTCTTGAAGTTCAGATAGTGTTGAATAATCAGTTTTACTAACCACTATTGTTGGTTGTGTACTATAACAAGCTCCTTTCTCAGTTTTTATAACCTCTCTGTAGTATTACACACAGGTAAAACCTGACTCTTTACGTCAAAAAATTTTTTTAATCATGATTCTGATAGTGTAACTAATATTGATCAAGATGGACTATCATTTAATATTTATTATACTAGAATTTTATAAACTCTCTTTATATCGTAATATATGATACTATTATTTTATTATATAAAAGTTTATTAGAATATCAGTCACATAATGTTTTAAAAACTAAGGTAAAATAAGATATAACAATATATAATTTATAGAATGAGAATGTCACAATGAAGACAATACATCATTGTGGTTGAGAGTGTGAACTCGACCCAACAATGTTCGGGAATCGTTTCCAGTTATGACCTTTTTGAGGACATATGGTACATCTCAAACTCTACCCTCATTATTGAGGCCATTCCATCTCATTATCTACCCTACTGACCTTCGGTCTCCCATGGGAATGCAATCATTTGATGTCAGGTATCACTATCATCTTGCCTTTGGGCATTAGGAAATAAAGAAACTCTTTAATAGGCATAAATGATATAGCATAACAGTTAGAAATGGTGTCTATCTGGTACACTAGATCAATATAAGCTTCCCATGATATATTTATAGAGGAACATACTACGATGGTGTGTGCACATGGAAACTGTAAGGCCTGAATGTTTCAACATTGGCATTGCCTCATTTCTAGTAATACCTTCAATTTTTCACCGATTCTATTTGTGATGAGGTTCGAATGCTCTTGAAGTTCAAAATTAGAGTCTTCTTGTCAAAAAAGGTATACATGATAACTAGAAGATTCTTTAATATTCTTTTCAATATCTCGTTGAAAATTTTATTTTTACCTTATCCCCTTCTGAATTCTATCTAATGTTAGTTTTTGTCTATCAAAAAAGTAATTCACACAACAATATAATGTCTCCTAAACTATGGAAGTTATAGTTCACTTTAAAATCCCCTTGAATATGTTGTTGATGCACTACATAATGTTTGTGTTCATGTGTTTGTACCTCTTCCCGCCATCATATGACAATGTCCATTTTTCTTTTGGAATCAGCATCATATAATCATAAACTTCTTGATTAGACTTGCATATTTGTTCGAAACATTCTTCAAACTATTGTTGATATGGATCATATGATACATAGAAGAGGTGATATTTCATATAAATTGTTTTTATCTTTACATTGAAATAGTAAAAAATAACAAAGACATTGTGTACCAAGCATCATGATTTCCTTCTACATCAGTTCATTGTGGAATGTTTTCCTCATGTTTCTAGAAATATGTCTAATGCATAATTGATGATGTGAATTTGGTTTCTCCATGTATCAGGGTCCACATTG
The DNA here is from genome assembly GCA_963277665.1 of Viscum album. Taxonomy (NCBI): domain Eukaryota; kingdom Viridiplantae; phylum Streptophyta; class Magnoliopsida; order Santalales; family Viscaceae; genus Viscum; species Viscum album. The sequence goes on from OY728130.1 coordinate 273,417,552, forward strand.
ATTTCATCATTAATTTCCCAATGCCAATCATATATCAAACAAACACCCCAAATGTTGGTGAAATGGTTGCTGATACATGCCCAAAACCAACTCCATGATACATATATTTCCTTCTCCATAATGAAAAAGGAAAGAGGAATAGGTGAATGGTTATAATCTTGGGTTTGTGCAATCAAAAATACACCCTTTTATTTTTCATATAGAAACATTCCATCAATCTGAATGAACTGTTTACTGAAACAAAATGTTGATATAGAGGGGAGGAATACCCCGAACAACCGATGAAATTGAACACGAGATAGATCAAGTAAATTATCATGACACATATGTTCGTTTGTACCAATATCTATGTCAACTTGGTTATGGTTCCTCGGTATGGCTATAAATTGAGGAAACACCCGATGCGAGTCATCCCAATTACCTAGACCTTCAAAATTGCCTTTTATTTCTCCATCCATGCCTTATTATAGGAAATCTTATAATTTAATGTCTTTTATATCCTCTCTTGAACAAGGGCTATCAGAACATCTTGGTATGCCATAATCATATCAACGAAAATGGATGACATGAATTCTACATCCAATGAGGTATGAACTTGTGTCAATCATGGGTGAACGCAAGTATGAGCTGTCTCAATCCTCGAGATTCTCTAACCTCCCAATGAAATGTCTGGAATCGCCTTCAAGAAGAATCTAAAATAATCCCCATACTTCTCAAATCATATGAGATATTTACTACATCCTGATTTCTAAACTATATATATGCAGTGCCTCTCAATGTGAAATATCTTTAGCGTGATTTTTAATGCATATTTACTTAGAAAATTCCTTCCAACGTATAAGGTTTTGTCCATTTCACTAAACCTATCTAGTACAACTTTGGGAAACTTAGTTTTGGGTGTGATAACATTGAGGTTGAATTCAGGAACATGTATCATTTCTTCTGACCAAGATGAAAAGAGTAGTGGATGATTTATTGTGGGTCAAGGCATCTGTATAACTAATAAATTTCTAAAAACATCATCCCCAACTTTCACTGGTCTCTCCTCAGCAGCATTGTTATTACCATTTGTTCTATCATTATGAAACTCCTCATCAGAATTCAGATTTACATGTATATTTGGGATATCATATAGGTTTTCCTTTTCTACATCATTTGTAATAGGCTCAATTTCATGGGGCGGTCTATCTTCAACCAATCTTGTAATTCTACATCTTTTTACGACTATATGTTTTTGTTGTACAATATAAACATCAACATATAACTCCATCATGGTACCATATGAACATTGAGAAAATAAATTTATTTCTTGGACCCACTGTACATCAACAACCAATGGACAAGCTAGATGCCATAGTGTTTTCTGGAATTCAAAATGTCTATAGATCAAGACTTTATCTCTTGATCGGGTCTTATATTTAAGGAACCATGAATTATATCTTAAAGGTCACTTAGGTTTACAAAATAATCTATGCTAACCACTGTTATAGGTTATGTACTATAAGATGCTCCTTACTCAGTTTGAATAACCTCCTCGTATAAGTACACACAGTCAAACATGACTCTCTACATCAAAAATGTATTTTTGATCAATATTATGATAGTAATGTTTCATTATATAAAATTTTATTAGAATATAAGTCAAAGAATGTTTTAGAACCTGAGGTAATAAAGAGGAGGAAACATCAAATTAGTTTATTTATGATTTATAAAGTTACAATTATGATCATATAAAATAAAATAGAGAAGAAAAAATTCATTAAATAACACATTAATTATTTAAACCATACAAAAAACCTTGACATTTATTCAATAGAATGTGGTTTGGATGAGATGAGCCTCACTTCATAAAGGAGGTAAAATCCAGATTATTTTCACTTCATACCTTAATAACATCTTCAAAATATATGAATTTAACTTTAGAATTTTTCAAATATTTCAGCCTTCTAATAAAATATCTTAGATTTTATTAGATGTCTTAAATATTTCCAAAATTCCAAAGTTATGTACATATCTTTCAAAGATGTTATTAATCTACTAAGTGAAAATAAGATGGATTTTACCTCACATCTGAAGTGAGGCTCTTCTCATCCAAACCGTATTCTATTAAAAAAATTCAAGGTATTTCTTATATTTTGTAAAGAATTAATGTGTTATTTAATGTGTTTGTTCTACTATATTTCACTTTTTATGGTCATAAGTATCATTATCTAATCATTATATGTATTCATTTTTTAATCCTATGTTACTCATTAATTAATCTATAATTTATCATTACTAATAATAACTATTATTTCTAAACTATATAATATTTATGATACTAAAATTTTAAAAAAGAATCTTATATCCTAAACTATGATACTAATGATTCTTAGTACAGTTTTTACTAAGTTAATCATTCTTTAATAACCATTTAATCATTACTATGTTATTCATTAGTTAATCATTCTTCAATCACTCTATAATCATTCATTATTCAAGAATTAGTCATATGATATTCATTAGTTAATTATTATTATCTTTTCATTGTATGTTTTCATTTTTTATCCCTATTTTATTCATTAATTAATCTATAATTAATCATTACTAATGATAACTATTATTTCTAAACTATATAATCTTTATGATACTAAAATTTTCAAAAATTTTGTTATATCATAAACTATGGTACAAGTGGTTCTTAGTACAATTTTCACCAAGTTAATCATTCTTTAATAACTAGTTAATCATTACTAAGTTATTCATTAGTTAATCATTCTTCAATCACTCTATAATCATTCCTTATTCAATCATTAATCATATCATATTCATTAGTTAATTATTTTTAGCTTATCATTGTATGTATTCATTTTTAATCCTAAGTTATTCATTAATTAATCTATAATTAATCATTACTAATAATAAGTATTATTTCTAAAATCTATATAACTAATTAAACTACTCAATAAATAACATATTTAAATCTAACTAAAAATAATTCAACCACTAATAATAACTTTAATTCTTTAATGCCTTTGTCCTTGTACATTTCATTCTATATCATCATAATTACCATTTTACTATTGCTAAATATAATAATTTGATTTGTCTTTTCTTAGGTATTTTAAATTTTATAAAGAAAATATGAATCATCAAAATCATATCCCATGGGAGTGTCGAATTATGAGTACATCAAGACCTATTTTTGTGCACCAGTTCTCGTTCGAGTCTAACTAAAAGCGGTTTTTTTGGGTTTTACCGCTAGGTACATTTCATCCAGAGTCACATCCACTTGTTTGTATCTAGACAGTGATTTTATTACTTAGATAACCATATAATCTTTATTCTACCAAAATTTTAAAATATATAATCCTATGTTATTCTGTACTTAATCTATACTTAATCATTAATAATAATATTTATTATTCCAAACTATATATAACTAATTAAACAAATTAATAAAAAAAATATTTATAACTAACTAAACTACATAAAAATTAAATATTTAGAACTAAAAATAATTCAATTAAATAAATAAATAAACTTTAAATTTAATAAAAAAATACCTCTAAATGAATTTTTGCAAAAAAAAACTAAGCCTTCTTTTGGACCACTAACTCCACCGCACGCAAAAAGGAGTTTTTTAGATATAGAAGAAGTGGAATGAAGAGAAACGGGGGGAAATGGAAGTGAGGAGAATGGGTTCTCGTGCCCTTTTATAGGGTGTTGAAGGAAATGTGGCATCGGTGGTGTCACCTTTTTTCCTTTCTGTTAGGAAAAATGAAACACACCCCCTGCCTCCTTTCCCATGTCATCAATCCGAGCCAAATTTAGGGGGGAAGGTGGCATCAGAGATGCTTCCTTTAATGCACATTTTTAAAAATATCAAACCTATGCATATTTAAAAAAATCGTAAAACACATTAAAAAACTCTCTTAGGGAGTTCCTATTGGTAAAATAGTAAATATAACCTATAAATTGATCTCGAAAATATTTTTTGATAGTTTTACTAATCTTAGGGTGCAGTGTTTACCATCGGGTGGAGTTTTATGATTTTTCATACACAATTATTTTTAAGATATTTTTAATATTTATTATTTAAAAAACATTTTCCCATGAGCATGGATAGTTATATTATCTAAAAGAGTTCTTAGGTGGATGTTTCAACACAGCAATTGTGTTCATAATATATGGTTTACCCCATAGTAAATCTAATCATGATTCGTAACTAGGATCCATCATGGGTTGTCATGAAAATAATAAATTAATAATTAAATAATAAATCAAATATCATCTTGATATGATAGTGATTATAAATTCTCCCATATTAGTACTCTCTAGGTTTTTCTACACCTTTTATTGATATAAACCTTATATAAATATAAAAATATAGAGGGGGGAGGAGATGAATTCTTCAGGGGATCGAATAAAAAAATATGGATTCATGATGATATCAATGACTGAATCCAATGGAAGTAATGAACTAAACACATGAAACTATTGGAAATACAGATTGAGAAACTACAATGATTATCCAAAAATTTGCTGATTGTTATTTTTAATTTTATTTGTTCTTCATTATTTTTAAGTCATAAATGATTATTCTTAAATTATTCTTCACATTATTAAGTCCCAAAATTTTATTTACCCTATTTATTCTTGAATATTGAAATTTCCTCCCTATATTATTCACTATTGGTGGGCTAATTAATAATTTATGGTTTCTGGATGATCTTGTTTTCCCTAAAACACTTATTCCCTCTCTATTTTATTTACCTATTTCTTCACATGCTCTTCATCAACTATCTGTTGGTCCAAAAATTCAATGATATTATACAGATAAAATAAATTAGTAGTAAATGGGATTCAATACCTATTTTGGGTCATGGTATTAGTGTAAATATTTACATAGGGATACATTGGGGCAGTTTGACCATGAATAATTTGAATAGAGGTCTATAGAGGTGTGGAGGTGAGAGTTCCTAGAGTGATTCTAGGTTAAAGGGTGTTGGAGGAATGTTTTAATAGATTTTGGGTGGTTTTTCAGTAAATTATAGCTATGAATTGGACACTAAAGGTGTGTAAAGGACATAATAGGGCCTTGGGAATGATTTTGGGATGGTCAAAGATGAAAACAACACCAACGATCATGTTTTAGATGAAGAGGTTGAGTTTTTGAATTTTTTCAAGAATAAAGTGTGTAGTATATAACTACGTAGAATGTACCTTTTGGATTAAAATGTAATGTGCAATATAGCTAAGAAGTACATGTCATGTACAGTCACTAATAGTGGATAAGGATTACTTTAGAAGATTTAAAACTACATGGTGTGTAGAATAGAATTACATGGAATGTAGTACTATCCAACTCTACATAGTTTGTACTAGACTATACATCCAGTCGGTATATAGCATGTAATTACACCCCATTACTATTATAAAATTTTTGTAATACAATAAGAATACATCCACTGTATGGCGTGTAATTGTGCCTCATGTAGCACTTGACATGGTTCATGCTATAATACACACGCGGTAGGTATATGGAATATATGTACACCCTATGTACTATTCTAAATGTAGTTTTTTGGAGAACTATTTGGTTTGTACTTTAAATTATATGTCATTTATTTGGACACCACATGGTATGATGGTGAAAATGTATCCATAGAGGGATTAAATAACATATAAAAGATAATAAAATCCATATACTATGTATCCTTTGTTAATTTTAATGTCCTCTTCCATTTTAAGAATTTCTTCAAGTATAGTATGGTGGTATGATCCTCTTAGTCAATAGGAACCACTTATGGTTGTTCTTTGGTAGTTTGAGGATTTATCACTGTAGATGTGATGACTATGTGCAAGATAGAGAACTAGAGTGGACATAAGATTAGGTAATCCCCTAGTGGTTTGTAGATGATAAGTCATGGGTCCCCTATTTTCATCCTAGAATTTGGTATTAACGAATATATTTAGGGCATAAGTACACTAGATATTTCGATGTTGGAACCCCCCTTTCCCCAACATGGTTCACATCCTCCATATTATTGATAGAGTTTGGTACTTCTGCATATACATGGGGAACGATTCCTATATACATGGTTTTAAGTATTCTCTCATCTAACGCACATTTATCAATATGGAATGGGTCCTTCATTGGTGTTTGATACTCATTTGAGCAACATGCATATTATGGTGATCCATGGGTCCCCCATTATAATTTCTAAGATGTTTGTGAGTTTCACATGGCTTAGAGGTTATAAAATGTTGGATTTATAACTACCTTGACAAAAAAATATTCTTATACAAGATAAATATTCCCTAATATGTTTATGTAGTGGTGGAATGGTAGTTTCTAGAGATAGTGTGTGGTACTCCCATTATTGATGATCATACTTTAGTGGGAAATGGGTCTCCAAATATGGTTTCAAATATAAATAGAGAAGTATAAACTGTTTATCAGCTCAGTTATTTAATTCCTTATGATGCATCATGCACGTATTATTTTCCTTCAATATTTGACTTTTAGTTGGTTTTTTAAATTCAAACTTTGGTAGATTCCAGTATTTTAAGCACCCCTAATTTGTTTTGAGAGATGAACCTTTATGGAGATAAACTAAGATAGAATGGAATTCCCTCTATCCCGAATACAACTAGTTTTATAACATATCTATATTTATCATCTTACATATATTTACCTTTATATTATATATTTCTATTTGATTGTTTTTTTCATTACTTTTTGATTTCAAGGCATCCTACTAAGTAAGTTTATACCAACCCTTACATGGAATTAATACCCACACATATTGTGTATGTGAATATTATTCATGTTTTGAAGGTGTTATAGGTGGATATATATCTGGTGAATCTAATTTAGAGATGATTCCTGATAAAATTTATTGGTGGATGGTGATGGAAGCAATTGTTACAATTAGATATTGATCCAGGATCCCTTTTAGTGATGAGGAACTTTTCCAATCCACATTACCATCATGTTCATGGACCATGTGAGATATACAGTTCATATGGTGTTGGTCTATATAGTGATTTACTTACCATGTTATGTCACATGAATTCATTATAAACCATTTAATTTTTTGTGTATATTATACAACTAGTTTTTTGTAGTTATTTTATACACCGGAGATATGTGTTTGTTGTGGGTTAATATAGGTTAATGCATCCCATGTGTGTTTTCATTCTTGGTGGTATTCAATATACCCTGGCCTATTGGTGGTGATAATGGGGTAGAAAAGTCAAATTATTTCTAACTCGGGTGGGACCCCAGTGGTTTTGATCATTTATGAGTGTTATTAATGTGGTTGAGTACTATGAATGGTGCTTGGAGTTAGTAGTTCTGTGAGGATTGTTTTGGGAATTATGGGAAATAATTTCAAGGGGTCTTGAAATAGATTATAAATATTGGGATGTCAATATAGATGGGTGTCTAATGTATCATTTTTATAGGAATTTTATAACTTGTTGTTTTACCCCAAATCTCTAAGACATAATTTGTGGTGTAAAAGTTATCTTTTACATGCACAATCTAGTGGTCTGTTATGATCTTTTGTGTAGTCTATGTGTCATGTCATCAAGATATGCTCAAAATTATTATGGTTTCATCCTATTAAATTAAGTTTCAAAAATATTTCCATATTTTGTTTAGGAGTAAGGTTCATGATTAGATTGGGCCTATAGTTGGGCCTCTCTTTGTTGATCAGTGATTCATGACGTGTTGTTTCAGAGACTTTGTAAAATGGAAATACATTCCATATGATTTTTAGAAGTTTTTATCCACTTTGTGTTTAGCGAAGACTTTATCATAGATTTTTGGTAGTTTCCTCTAAGTTATATGAGGCTATCCATGGTTTAAATGCACTATTCTCATTCTGAAAATTGAGGCCTTGTGAGTTTCTGAGGTGAGTATGATCCTTGGGTGAAAGATTTTTAGCTAGATTCTGAAACTCCCATTATCATATATTTTAGAGAAATTCTAATTTTATGGAGATACCATTGTTGATATCCCTATAAGGCACATCAATCCATTAATGGATTATGTTTTCTCAAACTTATAACAAGACTAATCTACCATGGTTGGAGTTTGAACCTTTTCATTATGGAGTTTTATTTAAGTATGTTAAATCATCCATCATAAAGCATGACCATGTCCAAGTACATTACAAGGAACACATACCATATTTTTTATACCTAGACATGTTTGGAATTTGAATTTCTCATTCTTATAAGTTTCAGGAAGAGCCTCTAGAGAAATATTTTGAGTTGAGGTTGTGGTATTATGTAACACCACCTATACCAGAGTCCATAAGTAAGTAGTAGTAGTTAGGTATTTCATGAAATGATGCAAATTAGCTCTAGGACCATATTAGTATTTTATCATAGGATAACCAGGTTGATATCATGGATAAACCTCTATATATAAGACAAATATGATAATATATACCTCACTATTATAGAAATAGTTGCCTAATTGGAAGGGATTTTTTAGAATATATGGTTGTGTGAGAGTAGTTGGAAATAGATGACACATTGATCCACTGTTATAGTCATCAAATTTTATTGGTTCCTATTGAGTATGGAATAATAAAAATAAAATATGGGAGATGAATTTTTTAATGGATAATGGTGTTCAGGTAACATCCAATATGGTTTGAGGAAACTTGTCATATCTTCATGGAACCTCATACTAGTCGTCATAGGTGTGATCTATTACTCTTACACAATATGTGTAAGAGATGGAGATTCAGGTGGATCACTAGCTAGAACTTTTTCATCTAGAGAATATCCACTATTAACAACCAAAATTTGATCATAATTTATAATGAACTAACCCAGGTTTCTTTCAAACCCATCACGTGACCCAATCTGTCACATACCCGAAGGGCGTTACCGATCCCCATGGGCTGGAGACAAGAACCAAATCATATAATGAAAAAACCAATGGAACAATTTCACCCAACTAGAACAACCACATGGAATACATATATAAAGAAATATATAAACAGCAGAAGACTAATAGATATATATATTGTAACTATAAGAAAATAGCATAAATAGAAAAAACTGCACCAGTAACTAAAACTCCAAAAGACAAGTCCAACTGTACGCAAATGACTAAAACTAACATATAATCCAAACTATGGCATGGATGAACTCCCACAATCTCACCACAAGCTACCCAACTATTTGACATGAACCTCACCACCTCACTATGGTGCCTTGCCTTTCCCTACACTAGAAGACAAACAAAGGTCTAGGCACCACTAAAGAAGTGTGTAGGGTTTGAGCTAACAGGATTAGTAGGATACCACATAGTTTTTCCATAACAAGTATTTGTATAATAAATATTTTATACTTATTTTAAATTAAAACATGGCATGATAAGCAATAAATCATTTTTATAGAAAACATAGTAAACATTCCCCTTTTTCACATCTCTAAACAAAAGAAGGTATATCAAATTCAAAGCACATTTTCCATATCATTTTTCATAAGAATAAAAATTTATATCAATGCTAATTCAAAAATAAAAGCAATAAAAAATAGAATCACAGGTATCACAACACAAAGGAATAATACAGGTCCAGGTCGTAGACTACTCGTACCATAATAATCAAGTACACAAATCTGGTCCTAGAATAATGGGTCTAAGAAGTAGAGAAATACCCCATGTGAAAACCCCCAAAATTTCAATATCATTCCCCTAGACCAATAGGCCTATAAAATGGAGTAAATACAAAAGACAACCCTCCTTTATAATCATAAAACAATAGACAATGGACCAAAGCTAAACCTTCCACCTAAGTACCCAAGGTAACTTGTGTTCTCTTTTTCATAAATCATTTAAATACTTTGAAAACCATTTCACAAATTCCATTTCAATTCTTTAAAATACCCATTTTCTCTCCATTTATCAATAACCATGGAATACCATTTTTCACTAAAAACCCTTTTCAAAACACACAAAACAATCATGCCAATTTCAATATACAAAATAGTTTATAATGTAAAACAATCAGGTTCATCAATGTAGGCTAGAGATGGAACCACCTTTCTCAAAGTTCAGGTTGCACACGCCTGCAATGTTCATCCAAGGTCAATGAAACCTAGAAACATCAATGAAGGCCCTAGAATAAAATCCCCACATCTTAGGATTGATCTTTATATAAACACAAGAGGTCATCGGAAGAGAGGAAACCCATATACCTCGAAGAAAAATGCCCTCCACACCAAAAAGAAATAAGGAAAAGACCTCAAGAAAGAGATCAAACAATAGATCTAGAAGAAACCAATAAGAATCATCCAACATAGATCAATGGATCTAATACTGTAAAGCTTGGGAACTACCATGAGAAACCACAAAAAATAACTGGAAGGAACACTTACCCAAAGAGACGCATCGTAGATCCAACAAAGATCCAAAGATGATCCGATCAATCTGGAAGGGAAGGTGACTCTAAAAATTGCCTAGGAATAGCCTTAGGTCAAGAGAAATGAAGAGTTAATGGGTGGAATGAACCAAAATAGTCCATCATGTGTTTTTAAAATGGATGCAGGCTAGGTCGTGACATGTAGCCCCTAGTCACGTCATAAAGGCCATGCTAGATAATTATGCTGAAAAACTCATTTCCTCGAATTAAAAATATGATATTTAAACCATAAAAAATGTGTACTATCCATTCACAATGTATACCAGTTCACAGTGTGATCTCCCCTTACATGACATGTATCCAGCAACTAGTACATGGTGTGTGCCTTCTCTACAGCCTATAGATAATATAGAAAACAACCTCTAAGGGATTTTAACAAAAAGGGAACTTATATAGAGGAAAAAACTTACCTGATCAAGGTAATAGGATGTTACAGACTCCCAACCATAAAGACTTTTCATCCTCAGGAAGTCATTTGAAAGGTAAAAACTCTAGAAATAGATGAGTCCATTTCTCTCTCATCAACAAATCATGTTCCCAGGTCTTATGAGAATCTGTTCCCTATATCCATAGAACTCAGACCAAAAGAATCAACTTTCCACATAATACTTTCTCTTGAGAGTCAACGATCACAACTGGCTTCTCCAAAACAGAAACATTTGTCTTTAACTCAATTTCTTCCCAACTCAGAATGTGATTGGAATTAGGGTGATACTTCTTGAGATGAGATATATAGAAAACATCATGAATTCTGATCAACTAAACTAGAAATACTAACTGATAAGTAACCTACCCGATATGTTCAGTGATATAAAATGGTCAAAAATTTCTCGGAGCCAACTTTCCCTATTTCCCAAGATGAAGATGACCCAAATGAGGAGAAACTTTCAAGAAAACCCAATCACCAACAAAGCACTCCAAAGGACGACACATCTGATTTTCATACGATTTATGTTGACTTTGGGCTGTCACCAGACATCATCGTACCTCCTGAACCTTTGTCGACATCTCATGAACCAAAATCATTCCTACCAGGGACACTTCACCCACCTCTTCCCAAGAAAGAGGTGATCAGAACGGGCGACTATACAATGCTTCAAAGGGATCTATTCCAAATGATGGCTGATAACTATTATTATAAAAAAACTCAACTAGTCCCAGATGACTATCCCATGATCCACTGAAATCCTAGACACAAGCATGAATCATATCCTCCTGGATCTGAATTACACACTATGTCTGATCATCTATCTATGGATTTTAAGTTATAATAAACTAATTTGATTTCCCATTGACTCTTGAATACTTCTCTAAATCCATGAGGTAAACCTAGGAACCCTATCTAAAACAACAATAGAAGTACTCCCATATAGCCTCATGATCTTCTGAATATACAGCATACCCAGATCTTCAGCCTTGGTGGTATCCTTGATCGGAATGAAATGAGAATACTTCTTCAACTGATCAACAACCACCTAGGTAGCATTATTACCTCAGGTATTTCATGTTAATCCAACAAAAAATTCCATGGATGCCTCTTCCCATTTCCAGAATGGCACTGAAATAGGATGAAGCAAACCAGAGGGTTTTAAATGATCTTATTTTATCTTTTGTAAAGTGTAATAGTGGGACACAATGTCAGTAATGTCACGCTTCATAACCAGCGACCAGAATCTTCATCTCATGCCATAATACATCTTTTATAGAGACTGAATGAATAGATCATGAAGAGATATTACAATCAAACAAGACTTAACTTCTCACGGGTGTTGGGATGAAAACTCTTTTCCTAAAGTGAAGTATACCATAGGAAGAAAGAGACCACCTAGAAATAGTATCCCCATCAACAACCTTTCTCAAAATTTTCTAAACTCCTAATCTATCTGATAACCATGAAAAATAGTCTCTAGGAGAGATGATGACAACTGTACACTGGTCAAAACCATACCTGAAACATCCTCCTGAGCATCTAAGTGCCACTCAGAAAAAATCACCGTAAGATTCCACTCATCCTTCGATTCCATAAATCCTACGATTGTACCTTCCAACATAGCATGTCTGAAACAACAAAACCTTTCCTCAGGGGGCGGTGTTGAATTCAAACGTCTGAAGGTATTCTAACCATCACCTATTCTTAAGATTCAAGTGTTTTTGAGAAAATATATAGCTCAAACTCTTATGATCAGAGAATATTGTGAACTTCTCCCCAAAGAGAAAGTTCCTACAATACTTAAGATCACGCATCACTGCTGCAAGCTCTAAATCATGAGTGGGGTAATTATTATAATGTGGTCGAAGATGACGAGATCCATAAGCTACCACATTGTCATCCTATATAAGCACGCTTACCAAACTAGTACCTGATGCTTCACAAAACAACACATACCCTTTATCAAGCTCAGGTAAAATCATAATAGGAGCTGGTGTAAGAATTCATTTCAATTCATCAATAGAAGAATGTTACTTTTCATCCCATGTAAATTTCACCACTTTCCTGGTATGAGTAGTTAAAGGTGATGCCAGATTAGATAAATCCTTAACAAAATGTCTATAGTATCCAACAAGACCAAGGAATATTCGTATCTGAATGACAATTTTTGGATCCTTCCAGGACAAGAAAAATTTTACCTTCTCTGGATCAACTAATAATCAATGCTTAGAAAATGTTTTCCCCAAGAACTTCACTCCTCGATCCTAGAAACTACATTTTGAAAGCTTTCCATATAGAAAGTGATTCCTTATAATTCCCAGAACCAAACTCAGGTGGTGCTCATGTTTAGAATCAGATTTTGAATAAACAAAAATATCATCCAAAAACACTTCCACAAAAGTGTCAATATATTGATGGAATATTCAATTCATCAAAGCTGTGAAAACTATAGGAGTATTAGTCAGACCGAAATGCATCACGAGATATTCAAAATATCTATACCTACTCTTTAATGTCATCTTTAGTATATCAAACTCTCAAACTCTGAGCTGATGATAACCCGACCGATGATCAGTCTTCGAGAACCAGTTTTCCCTATTTAACTAATCAAATAGATCATCCACATGAGGTAAAAGATATTATTTCTTAACCGTAACCCATTTCAACTTTTTATAGTCCACACACAACCAAATTGAACCATCATCTTTCTTGGAAAAGTGCACAGGGGATTCCCAACGTGGAAAACGAGGCCTAATTAACCCCTTTTCCAATAGGTCATCCAATTGAATTTTTGATATCTTTCATCTCGGCTTGTGCCATGCGGTAAGAAGGAATCAATATCGGTTGCATTCCTAGAACTAGTTCAATCGTGAACTCAACATATCTCTCTAGATGAAGACTAGAAAATTCTGCTAGAAAAATTTATGGAATGTCTGAAACAATAATGGGAAGATCAACGATAGGAGATATGTAATCGGCCTCACACACAATAGTGAAAAAAAACTCCTAACCACTGGGTGGGATGGTCATGCATGACGTGATCTCAGATTCAACGCCCCCTGAAACACACGAGAGATCCTATTAGTAGTAAGAAATAAAATACACCAATGATAACAATCAAAATCATCTCAATGAGTGACAATACAATCCATATCGGTGATGACATCAAATGGATCAAGATTAAGAATGAGTAAATCCCAAACCAACTCTGTATTGGTTATAATTAATGAACAAGAAGGACACTGAAACCCCTTATCTTTCCTCTTTCCAAGAGGTTTCACTAACTCCATTGTAAAGGGAATAAGTTCAATTAGAAGTTTAATTATATCAAAAAAACATGCAGATATAAATGAGTGAGAGGCACCAATATCAAACAATGTAGTATCTATTGAAGATGTAATAAGTAGCGTACCTCTCACTATTTCCTTACTTGTATCAACTTCCATTAGAAACTCATCTACTACATATAAATTATTCACTCCAAAGGAATGTGGTTGGAGCCCTGTAATCTTTAAAGCTTCTGACTACACCATAGTATCCTTTAGAGCCAAAAAACCCTGACAATAATGAGGCATATTCATATCCTGACAGAAACGCTGCAAGTGACCAACACATCCATATATGTTGCTCGTATTTTCATACATAAGACAAGAACTCCTAGTATTCCATCCTTTGCTGCACTGATAGAAAGTTAGAGTCACAATTCTAGCTATAACAGACGATGCTGAGGAGGCTCGCTACTGAGACCCACCTCCACAACTTATGCAACAGTCTTGCCACTTCTTATTCTTTCCATGCACACCACTAAATTTGTCACCAGTTAAAAGAGAAGATGCGGTAATACCGACCTTTCCTTCAATATTAAACTCAGCCATCATAGTTATGTCTATCATCTCCATATAGGTAGAAATATTTATCATAAAAACTTGTGATCTGATGTTCGGTCATAGACCCTGCAGATACTTCTGAGCCTTAAGTTGGTCATCATTTACCATGTCTGGGAAAAAATGGACAAGCTTAGAAAAATGATTTTTGTCCACTGACATTGAAGGATCTTCCTATTTCAAGGATAGGAACTCCATATACTTTTCTAGTACTAGATACTTTGGAAAAAACATCTAGAAGAATAGGGTTTTGAAACCCTTCCAGTACAAGCCCACGTGTCTTTCTGCTTGGACCATAGAATCCCATCATCGCTTTATGGACCCCTCGAGCATGAATGTTTCACACCTTACCCTAATATTTTTAGGTGTCTCCAAGAAGCCAATGATTTTATTGATCTATCCATCTAGTCCTCTACCTCTTGAGGTTAAGTCATCTCTTTAATGGATTGTGGATTCTTGAACAATAATTCCCTTGATTGATCTCTTTCCCATAAAGATCTTGGCTGCACTTCAAAGGTAGCATTTTGAACCTGTGGCATATCCTGATCAATGGAATGAACTACTCGTATGATAGTATCAATGTAATTTTGATCTATATATTGGTTCCCTTGATGATTATTAGCTTCACCCTCCTAAGGAACTCATGGAATATGTCTCAAAGGCATACTGTTGCACAGTGAAACATAAGAATGATCAGACCACATAACAAATCTCAGTTCAAAATAGAAAACCCATAAGCATAAATTGTGATTTAAAACAAAAACCAACCACTAGAGACAGATATCCCAACATCCCATGGAAACATGATTCTCATTATGAAAAGAGTTATCCAAGAACTTATAAAAATATAACTCTCAAGTCCCAACAATCCTACCTCTAGTCTAACAGGCATTCCAAGACAGAACTCTTGCAAATAACCATCCTATGATACCATTTTGTAATGAACCAAACTTGGTTTCCCTCAAACCCGGCACCTGACCGGATCTTTCATATACTCAAAGGGCATTACCAATCCCCCGGAGTTGGCGATAAGCACCCTAGCATCTAACAAAAAAACTGAGGGAACAATTTAACCCAACCTAAAAAACCACATGGCATATATATATAACTCAAGAGATAAATAGTGGAAGACTAAGAGATATATAGCCCTAACTGTGAGAAAATAGAGGAAACAAAAACAACTGCAACAGTAGCTAAAACTCCAAAAGATAAGTCCAACTATCTAAGAAGGACTAAAACTAAGATCTAATCTAAACAAATGCATAGGCGAACTCCCTCCATCTCACCAATAGCTACCCAACTCGATGACACAAACCTCAGTTTCTCACTATAACACCTTACCTTTCCATGCACTAGAAGACAAAAAAAGGTCTACACCACATCAAAGAAGTGCACAGGGTGTGAGATAATAGGCTCTATAGGATCCCACTCAGGTGTTCTATAATAAGTCTTTGTATAAAAAATCTTGTATGATTATTTTAAATTAAAAAATGGCATGATTTTTAGTAAATAAGTTTTATAGAAAACATGGTAAACATTCCACTTTTTCATAGCTCTAAACAAAAGTAGGTATATCAAATTCAAAGATCATTTTCAATATCATTTTTCACAAGTATAAACATGCATATCAAGGCTAACTCAGAAATCTAATAAATACAAAATAGAAGCACAAGTATCACAACACCAAAGAATACTACAGTTCTAGGACATATACTACTTGTACCATAATAATCAAGATCAAAAATCCAATCCTAGAACAAAAAGTCTAGGAAGAAGAGGAATACCTCATGAGTAACCCCTCCCCCCAAATGTCAATATCGGTTCCCTAGAACAATAGGCCTCGGAAACAGAGGAAATCCCCAAGACAAACCTCTTTGATAATAATAAAAAATGGACGATGGACCCAAGATAAATCATCCACCTAAGTACCCAATGTAACCCATGTTCTCTTATTCACAAATCATTTTAATGATTTGAAAAAAATTTCAAAATCATTTCACAATTTCCATTTCAATGCTTTAAAATACCCATTTTCTCTTAATTTATCAATGAACAGGGAAAAACCATTTTTCACTGAAAACCCTTTTCAACACACATAAAACAACCATGCGAATTTCAATATACAAAATAGTTTATAAAGAAAAATAATTAGGTTAATCAACATAGGCTGGAGACAAAACCACCTACCTAAAAGTTCGGGTCTCACATTCCCACAATGGAAATCCAAGATCAAAAAAACTTATAAAAATCAACAAAGGCCCTATAATTAAATCCCCACATCTTAGGATTGATCCAAATCTAAACTTGAGAGGTCAGAAGAAGAGATGAAACCCACATACCTCGAAGATGAATGCCCGTTGTACCACAACCAATAAGGAAAATTCCTATGGAATGATATATCATAATGGATCTAGAAGAGAAAAAGGTGAAACATCCAACTTAGATCAATGTATCCGGTACTACAAAGCAAGGGAGTTACTGTAAGAAACAACAATGAAGAAGTGGAAAGAAAACTTACCCGTAGAGACGCACCGCAGATGCAACAAAGATCCAAAGTTTATCAGATTGATCCGGAAGGGAAGGTTCCTCTAAAAATTTCCTAGGAACAACCTTTGCTCATGATAAATGAAGACTTGATGAGAGGACCGAACCAAAATAGTCGATCATGGATTTTAAAACTGGATGCGGGTTAGGTCATGAAGTGTATCCCCTAGTCACATCGTGAAGGCCACACTATAAAAGATAGGAAAAAACCCCATCACCTCATATTAAAAATATGATATTTAAACCATACACAATGTGTACTCACCATTAACAATGTGTACTAGCTCAGAGTGTGACCTTCCCTTTTACAACATGAATCCAACAATGAGTACACAGTGTGCACCTTCTCTACAGCCTACAAAAAATACGAAAACAACCTCTAAGGGATTTGAACCAAAATGGAACTTATATAGAGATAAAAACCTACCAAATCAAGGTAACGGTATGTTACATAACTTCTAGTGAAGTGAGTTTAACCTTTGTTGAAAAAACTATATTTCATTGGATTTCATCATTACAAAGGTGAGATCTAGTGGTACCTACATTGGTATGTATTGGTTTCCCATAACTAGTATTTTGTAGTGGAATACAATTGATGAAATGAGGTGATGTCCAGCATCAAAAATGAGTGTGATACCCTTATCTATTTTAAATAGAACCAACCCTCAATTGGTGGTAGTTGGTTACCCATTATATGTTAAGAATTTCTTGATGTGATATTGTGTGAATGATGATTATCTTCTTGTGAATGTGTAATAAAAAACAAATTATTTTGAATGGAGACTCATTATTATACCTCAATGGGAGTTTGGATAATAAATTATCATATATTAAATTGATTTAATTCAAGTATTACAATATAGTATGATAGAAAACATTATGGTATTTATGGGGAATGTGGACTAAACATTTCCTTAGGTCGGATCAAGAAATATCTTATTAGGAATTTGGGGAATTTTTGTTTCATTACTGTGAGAGTTCCAGTTTTTTAGTCAAATCTTATATTGTGAGTTTTATATTCATAGGGAATCAGTGTTATTTTGTAAAGTTGAATCTATGATTCTTGATGAGATTATAGTGGTTCATAAGTTGAATATTATCTCACACACTTGGAAAGAAATTATGTTCTTGGATGATTGAGGAGGTTCTAAAAAAACTATCCATAAGTTGGTTAATTATTTTTGGGAGAGGGAGACATTTCTCACCTTTAATCGATAGTGGTATACCCACACTCTTCCTTTGTGTGAAAGAGTCCCATGGTGGTGATTCTGATTTAGTTGCCTCATTTGACCATATGTTCTAAAGTGATAGACCTAAAGGGTTTTCATAAAGGTTAGGATCCTTTTTTCACTTACGTAGTTGGATAGTTAATTTATGATAGTGTCATAATTAAATATTGTGATGGATATCCTAATCAAGGATAGACCTAGTAGAGAATGGACATCAATGTGTCATGTTAAGTGAATATTTCTTCAAACATTACTAACACATGGAATCTATTTCTAAATGATGGAGGTGTCTTTTTTCTTATATATTGTGGTTCATGGTCACCCAAGTTTTAGAAGGTGTTATCTTGGTGTCTAGCACTGACATAGATTGTTCATCTGAGTAATCTGGGTTTTCCACTTCATATTGAAGTAGATTGAGACATCTATAGGTTTTGATATGTTGTTGGGTAGTTTGAGGAGGCTCAATCTATTAGTTTATGTTCTTATTGGTATATTTCATTAAGTATCAAGGAAAATATAACCCACTTTTTTTAGAGGTAGATTTGATATTTTTGGGAGATCAGTGTGTGGATGGAAAAATCCAACAAATGAATAAGAGGTGATTATGTATAAATTCCCATGTTTTATTTGTGCCTTGATATAGAAACATTTGTGTATGTGCCTTATTGGAAAAATTTGACAAGAAAAAAACATAGAACTCAAGGATTACAATGTATTGTAGCTCTTTTAGTGTCTGTACATAATTTTTTTAAGTGCTCTGTATTGGATTGTGGAATAGATGGGTTGTTCACATACAAAAAACATTAGTATCACTCTTTAAAGGTGATGAGGAAATCATTCCCACAAGAAGTATCCTTAGTAATGATCCATTTCTAGGTGAATATAAATTGTTTTGGGTTTTGTTTCATCTCATATAGTTAAATGAACTAGGAGTAAAAAGGCCAAATAATACTCTTACAAAGTAGCCTTATGGTCCTACTAAAGACTTTCTATGAGATGAGATTGGTCTAATAGATTTAGTAATGGGAATGGAAGTTCCCTCCCTAGATGGTCAAGTATTGATTTCACATAGATCCTTGACCACTAAAGATAAATGAGGTGAGTGTGAGGGTGAGTTGTCTTTTGGGATGAAATTGATTTATTGTTTTATAGTTTAATATATATAGTTGTTTCCTTTTAGGTCTAAAAAGTTTCAAAATTTGGGAGGATTTAGTGATCTAGCTTTTTACCAATTGATACATAGTTCAATTATGTGTTTCAAGTTCCCAGGACCTCCCTAGGGGTAATAAAATATATTTACACTATTGGGTAACCTCATAAACAAAAATTCAATAGTTTCACTGATATTGGTGTGTAATGTTTCCCCAAGGGTGATGTTTTTTAATTTTCTAGTTATGATGAATTTTAAAGGCTTCTAAATATACATTATTGAAATAAATTTTATCCTACAAGCATGGACTATGGTATCTTCAAAATGGGGGATCAAATGGATGTTTTAACCCCATAGCTTCATCTAAGATATAGGATTATCCTTGGAGAAATATAATCTTGATTAACAACTGGTCCTTGTTGTGGGTGTATCATTAAAAGAATAAATTAATTAATAAATAATAAATTAAATCCTAACTTAACCTAGAAATTGATTATGAATTTTCCCATGATATTACACTATAGGGTAAGCTGCACATTCCATATACATAAACCCTAGATAGATATATAGAGAGAGATATAGAGGTGTATGTATATGGATTATTCAATGGTTCAAAGGAACAAGATCAGATTCATGATTTCATAGATGACTAAATGACATTTAGAAGATGAACATAACTCATGACACCATTGGTGAGATGGATTGAGAAGGTAAAATAGTATTACATCAAGTTAGGGATTGTTATTTTTTATTTTCACAGTGATTCAATGTATATATACCTTAAATTATTATTCTTGAAGTATTTTCTACATTCATAAGTCCCCATAATTTATTTAAACACATTATTGTTGAACTTTACAATTTTCACCCTTTGTTATTTACCATTGGAAAAATTGCACATAATTGATTGTGGTTGAATTATCACATTGGATATCGAACCCTTATCCCCTATATGTGTTCTTTAATCCATTATTAGCACACTCATAGTAATTTATCACTATGGATGGTGGTTTGAAGATATTTCTCCAGAAAAAAAGAATGAGCCATCAATCTACATGAAATCCTCATTTTAGATCATGGAAATTGCACAAAGGTTGAAATCATTCTAGTGTGGGGAATTTTTAGAATGTAGTGGGAAATGATGGTTCTCTAGATACATGTATGTGGGAGTTTCCAGAGGACAGTGGAAATTTAGCACATCATAGATGCATGAGAATGGATTTTTGGTGGTTTTTTGGTAATTTATGGTTACATATTTATCATTGAAGGTGATTAAATGATGTAATTACACCCCAGGTAGTATTTAAAATTTTGTGTTTTGGGAGAACTATATAGTTTATAAAAACATTTAAACTCCATGTATTTAGACACCACTTGGAATGATAGTGGTGACTCATTCTCAAAGGGAATAACCATCATGTAAAAAATCACATTTCTTAAACTATGTATCCTTTCATTTTTTTCATGTCTTATAAACCAATTTTAATATCTAAACATGTAAATAGACCATTTTGGGAATTTATATATATAGATATATATATATATATCATTATAGTAAAATCATCTTTCCCATTAGGGACCTTTTATGAGGAAACTTGTACAGTTCAAGTATTTTAGCTCTATAATTGTGATGGATAAGTTTTAGTGAGATAAATTGAGTAGAAATGGGGTTGGGTACTACCATAGTGATATAATAAAGATAAGAAATGGGCCTCCTATATTATTCTTAGATTATATTACTCCCCCACACATTTAGGGTATGGGTCTACCAGATTGGGCATGGGATCATTACCACCTTAGACTTGATAAGGTATGGACCCCCATATAAGTAATAGACTTTGGTACTCCCCCATGTACTTGGGGAACGGGTCGACTATCCTTATAGATAGGTACTCTATTATCTACCATGAACTAGTTGAAAACATATAGATCCTTCATTGGGTTTTGGTATTCCCTTGATTGGTATGCATATTTCAGTGAGGTGTGAGTCCCCCATTAAAATTTATGAGTAGTTCATGTTTTTCAAATGGATTGGTAGTTAAATAAATTAGGGTTTACTACTCCATTCATTAAAAAAATTTCTTAATGAAGTTTTCTGTTATCCAATATTTTTCTAGAGTGGTGACATAGTGGTTTATTATGATAGGTTGTAGTGCTCCCTCGATTAATGTGCATACTTCAAAGAAGAGCGGGTCCCCCACTATGTTGTCAAGTGGAAATGTGAAAGTTATAAAGGTTGGTCAGTTTGGTTATTTTAGGCCTTATGAAACCTAAATAACCCCTTGGTTACCATCAATATACAACATATAGTTGTTCTATTGATTTTAGAATTTTTGAGCCTCCATTTTTCAGAGCATCTCTAGTGTCTTTTAAAATATGATCCTTTATTAAGCTAAGAAAATTTTAGGACTCCCCTATGACCTGAAGAATTATAATTATAGGTAATATCCATATTTCATGTATTCATTTCTATTAATTTCCTATTTTGGATATTGAGTTGATTATTGTTTTACATCTCTTATGTTTTCAAGGAATCAGACTAAGTATGGTTATACTCACCCCTATATAGGATTTGTTCCCACACATATTGTATATGTTCATATAATGCATAGTTCTGAGGTGGTTTAGTTGGATGAGGGGATGGTGTGGAATATTTAATAATATAATCTTAGTGGTTCATGGTGTTAGTGGTGACCATTACAGTTAGATATTGATCCAGGAGCACTTATAGTGAGGAGGAGCTTTAAAGTGACTCATGCCCATAAGATTCAGGGACCATTTTAAGTGTATAGTTCCTATGGTGTTTTCCTATCGAGTGATTTAATCACTATGTGATGTCTCATTCACCCTTGTATAAAGTTTAATTGTTTATATAAATTATCATGCTGGTGTTGTTGATTATTTTAATCATTAGAGATATTCATTTGTTTTTTGACAGATATAGGTTAAGCCCTTCATGTGTGTTATTTCTTATTAGAACTAGTCACCATCTCTTAACCTATTATAGGTGGGTTTAGGGAGACACACCTTACCTAATGTTGGCTCGGGTGGGGCCTCGTTAGGTCAGTTCATATTAGGTTCACCACAAGGTGATGCATAATGATGTACAAACCCTTTATCCAAATTGTCATTCAAATGATTATTTAACCCCTATAGTTCTATCAGGGTAATCCTAAAGGGGATCCTGGATATTGGTGTGACTCTGGTTATGAGTTTTATACATAAGTCTAGTTAAAAATATAGGGTTTGGAAAGGAAATTCATTAGGGAATACATCATCATATTCTCTTATAATGAGAACGTCATCATGGTTAACTATTTTCATTATATCTATAATTTGAGAAATATATGATGATTCATTAGCTATGAACAAAAAAAATGGAGGGATTTGAAAAAGTAGATTCATAATTTTCCTTTTCTTCGTATAGGGTCATAGGTTTGTTCTAGATATCTGAATAGATTTACTTTTCTCAATAGTTAATGTGTGCTTATATAATGATAGATAACAAATTCCCCATATAGAATAAAATTATATAAAAGTATGGATTAAGAGAGTTTTTATAAAAATCCTCATACACAAACTAATAGGGGGAGAGTATAGTAATTGGGTCTAAATAATTTAAACACTTATTGTTTTCATATATATATATATACACACACATCAAGGTTACAAAGTGGGGATTTAATAGTTTTTTAAAATATATAAATGAATTCATATAGTTGGAATCAATTAAAATATTCTCCATTATTTAGTGAAAATAAATTGTAGCTTTCACTACTTCATTTCATTGCCCCACCTTAGTGGTGGTGATGGAATAATCATTCTAATGCTCCCTTAACATATGTGGTTGTTAATATTTGATACCCTTGAAGAACCTTTGTTTGGTACACTCACTTTCATAGAATCTATATTCTATATATTTGAGGCACTAAACCCTATGTGTTTCATTGGGAAGATCCTTCCTTTCCTCCATCATATTTATTAGACTCTTTAAGTCCCTTCAAAATTTTTGGGATTGATTCCCATATATTTTACACATGGTGAATTTCACAATTCCTTTTAGGAAATTCCTATATTATTTCTTTATATATCATTGACATGTGGGCGTTGGATTATATTTCCTCATTTATAATTTTATCCTTATTTTTTAAACTCCATCCTTAATTTCTTGTCTCTACGTCTATGAGACTATTCTTCAAACTCTATCTCTATATTAAGATCACACCAACCCACTTTTTTATAACAGAAAAAGACTCATATTACTATAACCTTTCATAGATTTGGTTTTAAATACTATATGATATCTTTTATTTTCTATAATTACTGACAATAAAACCATAGGCCTACAATGTTATCCTTGTGAAATTTTCCTCATAAGTTTCCTCTGATTCAGTATCCATTTTTATAGGATCCAAAAATTATCTCTCTATAATGATATAAATATTTAGAGGGAAATACATATTAATAAATAGTTTTCTTATGCCTTCTATCACCATTTAAGCATATTCATCCTTTAACTTTTTATTCTCTATCAATATACACCATTGATCAATTTCACCTTCAAAGAAATAGATAGGTATAGTAACTTTATACTTCTCATAATAATGATTTATGGTTAATATTTTTCTATGGAGTTGAACCATTATTATGAAATAATTGGATCATAAGATCCACTAAATTTCTATTTTCATTGAAACATAAAATATTCAACAGCTAAGTGGTCTCTCTTGGGTGAAGGAATAAATTCCACATGGTTAAAGGTTACCATTTATATCCTAGGAAATGTGGTTAAGTGCCACCAGGAGGTTTTAAAGACATCATCTCATTCCATTTGGATTTTCATTCAGTAACTCATTGGATTTTCCACCAAATTTGTTCTTTTTTTGGTTTCTTTTAGTTTACACATTTTAATAAAATAGAAAAGGTTATAAAAAATCATAAGTTTGTAAATACAACATGAATATATTTGAAATTAAAAAAATCCTTGAAATAAATACTCCTAAGGACTTCCATATTCCTCTTAGTATATTTCATCACCCAAGGACATGAATATAATAAAGAGTTGTATAAAACCCTAGTAATGTGAGGGGTGATAAGAAAGAACATGATACATGAGTAAATATGAGAAGATTGGTCGGAACAACCATTATCATCATATCATAGTCATGGGATCATTATAATAAGCATATTGAAATAATTTTAAGTATACATTGAATTTGGGGAATGGATAATAATGAACCATCGTATTATTGTGGAAACATTCAACACATAGAATGTGAATAAATATAGAATTATGATCATACATAACATTTATGTAAAAAGTATACTATACAGAATTTAAAAAATCTAGCATTGTGTTCATTCATATCATGAATAATCTCATGAGATATAAAAATTTACCTAATTAATTAGAGGGATATATAATTATAGTTACACACTACACACTATAAGATTCTAATAATCATGCATGCCACATAGAAGTGGGACATTTATCAATCATAAACATCAAATAAACCCATAAGAAAAGAACAGGATTAATAATACTGGCATAAGGCATATGTCAAGGAGTAAAACATGGATGTTACTAAAATGAAAAGGGGAATATATAATTTTGGATATTTAAGGGTGTAATTAACAAATATATGATCATTTTTATACAATAAAAGATAATAAAAGAAGAATAATTGAAGAGGCTTTTCAAGAAAATTTCTTTGATCAAAAATCATGAATGTGTTTTTAGCGGTCATCCAAATTAAGTAACAACATGTATATTCTTATAAGAATAGATGTAAATAAAATTAAAATAAATTTATAAGGGATTAGAAATAATCATATTAAAAAGGTAGAGAAATAGGTGATACAACCAAAAGGGAAGTGTTGGGTTCGAGAGACCCCTTACCTTAGGTCCCATTTTGTTTCATCAGATTTACACCTCCAGTATACTAAACTTTTGTTGAATAAAAAAATAATCCATGAGTATATTATATTAATTTTATTCATATTTAATCAAATATAGTCATTTTAATTTATTTAATACCATTTAATAGAAGAGGAATGGCTCGATGACATGTTTATTTGAATTTTCTTGTTCTTATTGAAATTTCATTGTTTTGATTATTTTTTTATTAATATGAAAAATTAACTATATAAGAATAAAAATACATAAATTTAAATGTTTATATATTATGTATTAGATAAAATAACTAGACCTAATGGTTGTTATTATTAAAAATTTGACAATTTTCTTATAGATGGATAGCACTAAGCATTAATGAGATGTGTTGAAAAGTGGGGGAGAGAGAGTATATTTATTATGAGTGGTTTAAAATAGTTATATCTTATCATAATAATAACTATTTTGTATATTTTTTGAAATAAATTATTAAGGTTGATAGAAAATAAAGATATTAGGAGAGTTGAAAGAAAGGGAAAAAGGGGGATTTTGAGGTTATCTCTTCATTGATGCTTACTCCCTTATTATGGAATTAAAGTCTTAGGGGATTGGGGTTGGATGGAACCATAAATATTTTAAGTATTATAGGAGGAATATAATGATTGGATTTGGTAGATCTTGTGATTATATAATTCATTGAGAAGTAATTTTCCAAGGGGAGGGAGGGGGTATTTATACTTGAGGAGAGGGGGTATTTTGGGTCAAAAATATTGAATAAGTTATTATTTACAAACTAAAACATTAAAACTGGTATTTTTTACATTATAACTTATATTTAATTTAAATTACATGTTTTAATGACTTTATAACCACATTGAAACTAAATATATTAGTTTATACAGAGGAAAGAAAAGAAATAAAAAATGGTTTCTTAATAATATACTTTATCCTTCTATACATCATGAATTATTTTTTAGGTTTTCAAAATTAAATTTATTTTAATTAAATGAAAAATTTACATTATTCTATAATTTTTTGGGTTGATATAACTATTTTATAATTTATTAGGTCATTATTACATCATTGTTATGTTGTAAAATATATGATATTTGGAAGACTGCATTTTTACTAGCCACCTGAAAATTAATTTTTTTCATTAAATTATGAGAAATTAACTCTTAGAAAATTTCATTGTTATGGTTTTATAAATGAAAATTATTTATTCATAAAAAATTATAAGTTTTAAAATATTAATATTTAATATAAAAATATTGTTTTTCAAAATATAAAAAAATAACCTTTATTAAAAATGTTCTTGTACATTATTTTGAGTTTCAAAGTTTATATATTTATTTAATAACACTAAAAAATTTATATTTACATATTTTATTGAAATTATACATTGTTTAAAAGTTATTTTTCTATTCTAACGATCATGTTACTATTCTAACAGTTAGGTTGCTATTCCTAATGGTTTATTTACTATTATTAATGAATAAGTTATTGTTCTAATGGTTATATTGGTTTTGAACATCTTATAAATACATTATATTTTATTTATTCCTCATTTACATAAATTACTCTATTTTTTATATGTTCATCATTTTCAATATGATGATTATATTACTAAAGTTTTTTTTATAATGATTTTCACAGCCATTAGAATTCTAAAGGGCCATGATTTCCATAATATTAAATTATAGTTCTCTTATTTTTTGTGTTTATCATTCAATTGTACTAATAATTTTATAGATAATATTTATTCTCTCTATGTAATGTTAAAAATTAATGAAATAAATTAGTGTTAATTTTTATTATATGGTGTATGTGTTTTATATTACACCATTATTCTAGATATGACACATATGTATATTGGGAAGAAAAAATCAAATATAAAATCTTGTTCATTAAAAAACTAACCTAAAGTTATGGGGGAATACAAAGAAACTATTTTTGAACTACATTCATATATTCCAATACAATTGGATCATCTTTGGGATCAAATTTCTCCTCAGTAATTTTAGCCAAATATTATTTATTATTGGGTATCACGATTCACATTAAATATTTAGTTTTAATGGGAGTTCATAATCATCCTTGGAATAATATTTTATCATGGTATAATTTAGAAAATGAAATTTGATTTCCATATACAAAAAATTTATATAATATTTATGTAGAGATATCTAATTCAGGTCCAATATCTATAACAACCTTGGTACCTCAAAAATAATTTGTTTTCATTCTGGAATTAAATAGTTAAATTCATTATAACTGTATTATAAAATAAGTGGTATTTTGATAAAACACTGTTGTTTTGAATATTTTATTGATAATAAAATACATAATTTTCTCACATTGTGCTAAATATATTCATTTATGAAATATTTGGGATTAGATCATTCATTTGAAAATTTGATGAAAATTCCAGTTTTACCCTTTTAAAATATACTGTAGTATTTCGCACAGAAATATTTTAATATGAATTAGTTGATCTTATAATTATGTTATAGTATTACTAACTTAATTTTTTACAACTTTTATTCATGACACTAGAGATAAAGAGTAAATTTGGATGGAGTAAATGGGCGATTAAGTCAATGGTGGGCTGGACTCGCCAGAATGGACATGGGTTCTGTATTTGGGCCATAACTTCTTCATTCATGCTTTGATTCGGCCCAAATTTTGATATTAACTCTAGGATTAAATTTTTCATAAATCATCTATCTAGAAGGATAGATTATTCACACGTTTTGGTGGTTAAAAAGGCTGTTAAAGTTGGATTAAAATATTTCGACGAATTTCCCCATTCAAACTTGAAACCACTTGTAACCTAGCCACCCATCCACTCTATAAATTAGTGTTTTTCTCATTTTTATGGGTTGGTACGTGCATTAGGAGATTAGATGAAGATGATAATCCGTTTCATCCAAATTATCCAACCACTATAAGATGGGTATCTCTTGAACCAAAGATCCCATCATCGAAGCCTTCTTCTTCTTCCTCATGTTGTAATATTTGTTTTTTCATAATAAACTTCTTTGTTATTCTTTTGTTTATTTTCTTTTATACTATTTTATTCAAATTTATTCTTCTATTAATATTCCTAATTGTTTTGGAATCAATAGTGGAAATGAGATTTGGTTTTATCCATTCAATCCTTTTCTCATGAAAAACATCTCCATGATGACTACATCGCCCATGGAAGAGTACTTTTCTAGTGATCGATCTATCTTCTACCATCTTCATTAAATTATTTTGAATAATTGAGCTAATATAATTCACATAATATGGTACATGAATTATGTTCTTAAATTATAAGAAACTAAGAAATCAATTGTTCAGTTAACACAAAAACGTGTGAGGTCGAGGTTTTGTTTAAATTGTGAGAGCGCAAACTTAATCAGTAATACAAGTCCACATGGGATAAGTTTGTGGAGTTAAAATATATCCCTAAACACAATTCATCCTCATTATCCAGAATTTAAATTTGAATTAATTTACCACTAACCATATTCTAACCTTAGAACATCAATCAATGTATGGTGTTGCAATTGCATGTTCTGAAGTTAGCCTAGGGTTAAATTCACTTCATCTTTGTGGTAAAGTTAATTCTCATAGAGTTCAGGATCTAGAAAATTAAGGAATAATAATTTAGTGAATTTTAATTTAAATAATAATGATAAATAATTGAGTGAAGATGTAGAGTTATATCGATTACGCCTGTTAAATATTGTCTAAAAGAACATCTTCTGGTTATGTATTTTTAATCGAACTTCATTTCAAAAATAAAAACTAAAAAATGCAATATTATTCCAGAAAACTTCTTCTAGTTTTATAATTGATAAAAAACCCATAATCCTTAAAATTAGTGTTATTATTCTCGTTTCTTTTATTTTTATAATACCTTTAAGAAGTTGTTATAATTTTCTTCCTCCTTTGGGAGACGACCTTGGTCAGCGACTCTGCTGCACCTAAGTAACCCAAAACTGAACATCCTTTGAAAGCGCCCACGACAGCACCTTTCTAATTGGAATTGTTTCTAGGGCAGAAATTAATTTATTCAACCAATTAGATTTTTTTATTTTATTTTTAATTTAATTATTTTCTTCTCCTCTTTCTTTCTTCTTTCCCCCTTTTCATGTTTTTTTCTCTTACTCTCTTCTTTTATTTTTATCGGACCAAATGAAACTTATTTTATTTATATTATGGTCCATTTTTATTCATTTCCTTTTTACCATTCATTGATTCATGACATGAACAAATCCAGAAGATCTCTTAGATCTTGACCCTGAGATTGAACGCAGCCTTAGGGCTCGAATCAGACATTCTCAGTCTACAGGAAGTTTTGACATTCAACCAGTAGGAGAATTCCTCCACTCCAAGATTGTTGAAATTGGAAGAAATTCAAATTAAACCATAAAACAATAACCAATGGCTGAATAGAATAAAAATTAACTTAATATAACCATTCTATAATTGGCTACACCTAATATTAACTGTTAACCAAATTGTATTGCATACCCAAATCTCGAATAAAACTCTGAACTAAAATTTGGGTTAATTCATCTTCTTCCAAAGTTTCATGGATTATCTGGTGAGGATCCAGAAAAACATTTAAAAGAATTTAATGTGGTTTTATCAACCCTAAAACAATGAAATGTTTCTGAAGATCAAATCAAACTAAGATCATTCCCATTTTCACTTGATGGAGCTGCGAAATATTGGATGTATTATTTACAACCTGAAGATGTAACTTGTTGGAACAATTTGAAGCGTCTTTTCTTATAGATATTTTCTCCAGCATCAAGGACCACTTACATTCGTATGGAGATCTCTAGGATAAATAAATCCCAAGAGGAGTCAATGTATGAGTACTGGGAATGATTCAAGAAGTTGTTTGCAAGTTTCCCACATCACAAAATCAGTGAGCAACTCCTCATCCAATACTTCTATGAAGGACTCACACCTATGGAGTAGAGAATGGTGGATGTTGTGGTTGGATGAGCATTTATGGATAAGATACCGGTATCTTCATGTGAATTGATTGACAAGACGACCTAAAACTCCCGACAATTTGGCGATCGAGGTACACCACATGTTTGAGGAGTACATTAGGTAAGTCCTTCTTCACTTGAAAGTCATTTGATTGACACTAAGTTAAAAGAATTGACCACTATGGTGAGGTACATTGAATTGGCTTAAAAGACATCACAACTCCCCCCTTCAAGGCCTTATGGAATTTTCCCTAAGACAAGTCACCCAACATACTGTTTCCCACAACTACAAAAATAGAATATTGTGCAGCAGTGTTTCCTAGGAGACCATATCAACAGCAGCAAAAGCCACATCCCCAAAAGAAGTTTGATTACTTTGCACCAGCATACAACCAAGGGTAGAAGGATCAATTGAACATGAGGTATGGCTCTGGACAACAACAAAGGCCCCCTTTTCAACAAAACTTATAGCAGCCTCCGCCTTACCAGTAGGGTTTCCAATAACCCCAAACGATATTTGAAACCCAAAAATCAACAAGCCAACAACAAGGGAATCCCCTATCCATGGTAGATTCTATCTTTGATGACCTTTTGAAACAAATTGTTCTTAATTAATAGAATCATTTTAATAGTCAGGGTTCATAGATGAGGGAGTTGAAGACTCAAATGATCCATATTTCCACTGCCCTCTATGAACTGGTTAGTAAGAATTCTCGAAATATACCATCCCAACCTACTCCAAATCCCAAGGGGAATGTCAATGCCATTACATTGAGAAGTGGGAAGAAAAAAACTGATACATCTGCACCTATCTTTCCACCGGGATTCACCTCAAATCTTGAGAAGCCGCATTCCATACCAACTGATGAGAAATCCATGGAGAAAGATAAAGGTATGAAAAAGATTAATGATGTTCCTCCTAAACCCCTTCCATTTCCAAATAGAGTTGTATAAACCAATAATATGGCTAAAGAGGCGATGCAAAAAATGAATTTTTGGATATATTCAAGAATGTGGAGATCAAAGTGCAAGGATCTCGGTACATTCATCCTCCCATGCACCATAGAGTAGTTGCACTTTTATGATGCACTTTTTGATTTGGAAGCATCCATAAATGTGATGCCTCACTCTGTATTCTCATCTTTGTAGGTTGGTGAGTTGAAACCCAAAATATTCGTGGTAATGTTGGAAAATAGAGCTACCGTATATCCAGCAGGAGTTCTTGAGGATGTACTTGTCCGGATAAGAGACATGTTCATTCCCACAGATTTCTACAAGATTAACATGGAGGTTGATCAGGTATGTTCTCATGCTCACATTGTCTTAGGTAGACCCTTCCTCAAAACTACAAAAACAATCATAAATGTTAACTAGGGTACACTTTCCATGGAATTTGGGGATGAAGTTGTGATATTTAATGTTATGGATTCCATGAAGTATCCCTCATAGGATCATTCGGTATTTTTTATCTCCCATTTTCAACCACTAAATAAAAACCCCATGGAATTTGATTGTTCTATGCTTATGGAGATTATGAGTATTGGTTCTAGTTTGATGTCTAAGAGTACTTCCACACCTATTTATAATGCACAATACTCTCATATATTTGATTTTTAAATTGAATCATATTCTTATTTTGATCATATGAACTCTAATTATGACATGGCTGTTGAGTATGCTGATGGATTTTATGCTTTATTCTTTGATTCTGATGATTTATATTCTGATACTGATGCTCTTTGTGAACATATTTCAGTTCCTTTTATGTCTCCATTCATACACCACCCCCCCCCCCATACTGGAACTCAAGCCATTTCCACCAAATGTCAAATACCCATACTTGTTAAGTGGTGATAAATTACCTATTATCACTGCTAACAATCACCTTTTTGAACATGATGAATAACTTTTGATTCTTTTGAGGGATAACATCAGAGAAATTTGGTGGACCTTGGATGAAATATCAGGTATTAGCCCCTCCATTTGCATGAATAGGATTCTTTTGTAGGATGGGTCTAAACTAGTTACACAGCTACAAAGGATACTCAATCCAACACTTTTAGAGGTTGTTAAAAAAGAGGTTGAAAAATTGCTCGAGGCAGGTATAATCTATCCCATTTAAAATTCTCAATGGGTGACTCCTATTCAGGTTATGTCTAAGAAAATTAGTGTTACAGTTGTCAAAAATGATAAAGAAGAGTTAGTTCTGATGAGGGTTAAAAACAGTTGGAATGTGTGTATTGATTATAGGAAACTAAATCAGTCCACTCTCAAAGACCATTTCCCCTCCCATTTATTGATCAGATGCTTGAGAGGCTAGCAGGGAAGACACGCTATTGTTTCTTGGATGGATTCTCTTGATATTTTCTATTTCCTATAGCTCTGGAGGATCAGTAGAAGACTACATTCACCTGTCCCTTTGGCACATTTTCATATCTAAGGATGCCATTTGGACTTTGTAATGCCAGGTACATTTTAAAGATTCATGGTGAGTATTTTTTATGATTTTATTGAGACATGTATGGAGGTATTCAAGGAATGATTTTACAGTGTATGGGTCTTCTTTTGATGAATGTATAAGTAGTTTGGGAAAGGTGTTGAATCGTTGTATTGAGAAGAATCTGGTCTTGAACTTTGAAAAGTGTCATTTCATGGTACAACATGGAATTGTCTTAGGGCATGTAGTTTCAAAACATTGGATAGAAGTTGATAGATATAAGGTAGATATTATTTCATCCTTACCATATCCTTCATGTGTGCGTGATGTTAGATATTTCCTAGGGCATACAGGATTTTATCGGCACTTCATAAAATATTTTAGTAAGATTGCTCTTCCTATGTCACGATTACTTCAAAAGGATTCTGATTTTGTATTTAATGATTCTTTTAGGACTTATTTTGATGAGCTAAAGAAGTTTCTGACCACTCCACTGATCGTAAAGACCCCATAGTGGGAGATTCCTTTTGATCTTATGTTTGACGCCTCCAACTTCATGGTTGGAGATGTCTTATAATAGAGGGTGGAGGGACGTTCACATGTGATTTCCTATGCATCAAGGACACTAGATTCAGCCAAATCAAACAAAAAAAACAATGAAAAAGGATTTTCTTGCTATTATACTCACTTTAGATGAATTTAGTTCATATTTATTGGGATATAATGTAGTTTTTTTTCTAACCATGCAGCTCTGAGGTACCTATTGAAGAATCCAGACGCAAAGCCTAGTCTAATTTGATGGATGCTTCCTCTTTAGGAATTTGACAATGAGATAAAAGACAAAAAGGGGTCAGAAAACTTAGTGGCAGACCACATGAGTAGTCTTACTAACACACTAGAGGATGACACATTGGACCAGGTACCACTTCAGGACACGTTCCCTAATGAGCATCTTTATTCTATCTCAGGTATGCATCCTTTGTATGAGTATTTAGTGAATTACCTTGTTGAATCTGAAATCCCTATAAATTTAAAGAAACATCAATTCCAAAAGTTAAATATTGGATCTAGATTTTATGTGTGGGATGATCCCTACTTATGGTTCATGTGTAGTGACCAAGTCATTAGGAGGTGTGTTCCTGATCATGAGCTTGAGTCTATTCTGCAATTTTGTCATACACTTTCTTATGGTGGACACTTTGCACCCCAATGGAAAGTTAGGAAAGTTTTGGACTCTGGATTATATTAGCCTAACTTATTCTATGATGCCCATTTGTTTATTAAGTTGTGCTCTCATTTCCAACACATGGGAAACATTTCTAGGAGACACGAGATTCCACAACAACCTATACTATTCCTTGAAATTTTTGATGTATGGGGCATCGATTTTATGGTTCCTTTTCAAAGTTTATTTGGTTTCCTATATATTTTTGTTTTGTTTATTATTTAAGAAAATAGGTGGAGGCTAAGTCCACCAAGACTGATGATTCTCATGTTGTTGTGAACTTTGTCAAAGTATAGATTTTTTGCAGGTTTGGAGTACCGAAAGCCATCATCAGCGACCAAGGGACACACTTTATCAATCGAAATTTATATCCCCTCCTTTTGAAGTATGGGGTGACACACAAAACATAAACACCATACCACCCCCAAACAAATGGCCAGGCTGTGGTTTCAAATCGTGAGTTGAAACAGATTTTGGAAAAAATTGTGCAGCCATATAGGAAGGATTGGAGCAAGCACTTGGATGATGTGCTATAGGAATATAGGACAACATACAAAACACCCATCAGTATGTCCCCATTTTGGAGTGATTTTGGGAAATCATGTCATCTCCCTGTGGAAGTTGAGCATCGAGCTTATTGGGCAATAAAAAAATGCAACATGGATTTGGCCCAAGAAGGAATCTAAAGGAAGCTGCAAATTCAAGAGCTTGAGGAGATTCGATTGTCTTCATATTATAACTCAAGGCTCTACAAAGAAAGATCAAAATCATCTCATGAAAAAATGATCTATAAAAGTGAATTTCAATTTGGAGAGAAAGTCTTTCTCTATAGTTCACGACTGAAGCTGATTCCTGGTAAGTTGTGTTCCAGGTTGTTAGGTCCTTATGTTGTGACAAATGTCTTTCCTTATGGTGCAGTTGAGATCACACAAGAGGACACTAGAAGGATATTTTCAGTCAATGGTCAACATTTGAAGAAATACATTGACGGCTTCCTACTGATGTAGTGGATTTCACCACACTACATTACCCCATCATCACTTGATCATATCGGGTTGTTCCTAATCCTTTAATTTTTTTATTCTTTGTCATATTTAAAATTATACATTTCATGCTCATATATCATCTAATGGGTTCACATTGAAGACAATGAAATATTTTAAGTGTGGGGAGGGAACCTTTTAGTTTATTAATTTCAATTGTTTTCCTGTTTTTCAATGATTTTCAAAAAATAATTGTGTTTTCAAATTTTTTGTGTTTATTTTTCAATTTTTTGTGTGTTTTTGAAACTTTTGAGCTGAAATTATTCTCATAACCATTTTTAAATCCATATCAATAAGTAAAACAATTTTTCCTATGAATCCGAGATTAAATGAATGCTGAAAAGAACTCTGTTTCAAGTTCAAATATTTAGTAATTTCATGAAATGTACTCTGAATTTTGAATCTCATGCCATATCTCACTACCTTTATATTTGAAATCACTTTCTTTTGAGGCTTATGAACCATTCTTTTCATATTCTTCACATTCACCTCACTTCTTGAGATAACAAAACCGTGCTTTATTTAACCATAATTTGATTTATTCTTATCAAAACTTGAGGGTTTGATGTACTTAGGTTTTAAATTATTGAGGAATTTGTTTGGTATTAAAGCCCCTTATTTCAAAGAATCATTTTTTATAATGGCCTAACTTGAAGATTAAGTCCTTTTAGCCCTTAGAAGCCATGAAATTCATGTTACGTTAGCCATATTACAAGCCAATTTTCCCTATCCAACCAACTCTTTAAGTGAAATTGCATAATATAGTTGAACTTAAGTGTGGGGGAAGTTGTCTTGTGTTATGATACCACATTTTGTAATACTTCATGTGGAAAATTAAATTCTGAAGAGATGTTTTTGCTGAGGAAGAAAATCATTACATTGAAAGTTGTACCTTTTCTAGAGCTTTCATGATAACTGAAGTAGTGCCTTTCTGGAGCTTCTAATAGAGGAAGAAAGTTATGCCTGTCTGAAGCTTTCAAGAAAATAATTCTTGAGAAGATTGACATTTTTACTGCTGAAATATTGATTGGTCAAAAAATTAATTTATTTTTCATGTTGATGAACATGAATTGATGCTATGGGGATTGAGTAGGAGACTATATTTAAGTGAAAATTAGATAATTCAATTTTGCTTCAAAAAGAGTCAAGCCCCTCTCATTCAGCCATAGAATTGTTCACATCTTAATCCTACCAACTGAAATCCACAGAAAAACCCTAAAAAGTCCTCATTATAAAAATATGTCCTTGACTCATATTGGGTGGCTATGTAGGAATTTATCAATCCTATGGTGACCCTTGTATGATTTTGGATGAGAAAGACATTTCTAAAAAAATTGATATTTGTGTGATAAGAGAAAATTATAGTGAGGTAAGTGTGTTGTGCATGGGAGGATAAATGAAGTGGAAATATATTGACTGATATAAATGTATAACTTGAAATAATATCGTTTTTAGGCATGATATCTTTTGTTTCTTGGTGTGTTATTGTTGGATCTCAAGGATGTGTGTTTTAAAATTTATTTTGATTTGATATTGATGTTTACCTGATTAGAGGTTTTGCCCAGGAGTGCAAAAGGGTAAGTGTGGGGGAGTTGATAAAACACTATTTTGTTGAATATTTTATTGATAATAAATGAAATAATTTCCTCACATTTTTCTAAATATATTCATTTATGAAATATTTGGGATTAGATCATTCATTTGAAAATTTGATGAAAATTCCAGTTTTACCCTTTTAAAATGTATTGTAGTATTTCGCACATTAATATTTTAATATGACGTATATAAACTTATAATTTTTTAAAAATGTTTATAAAATAAATTTATACAACTTTTATTCAGGGCACTAGAGATAAAGAGTGCATTTGGATGGATTAAATGGTCCATTAATTAAATGGTGGGCTGGACTCGCCCGAATGGACATGGGTTCTGTATTTGAGTAATAACTTCTTCATCCATGCTTGGATTTGGACCATATTTTTAGAGGAGGTCTATAATTAAATTTATCACAAATAATCCCTCTAGAAGGAGAGCTTATTCACTCGTTTTTGTGGTCATATGGGCTATAAATTTGGATTAAAATATTTGGCGGAATTTCCCCATTCAGACTTCCAACCACTTGTAATCTAGTCTCCCCTCCACTCTATAAATGAGTGTTTTTCTCATTTTGAGGGGTTGGGAAGTGAATTAGGATATTGGATGAAGAGGATAATTTGTTTAAAAAAAATTATTAAACCATTTTAAGAGGGTTAAATTTTTAATCAAGAATCCCATCATCGATGCCTTCTTCTTCTTCCTCATGTTGTAATGTTTGTGTTTTCATAATAAACTTATGTGTTATTGTTTTATTTATTCACTTTTCTTTTGTTTTGTTCAAATTTATTATTATAATAATATTCCTAATTGTTTTGGAATTAATATTGGAGACAATATTGGGTTCTACCATTTCAATCCTTTGCTCATGCAAAACATCTCCATGATGACCACACCGTCCATGGAAGAGTAGTTTTCTAGTGATCGATCTGTCTTCTATCCTATTCATTTAATTATTTTGAATCATTGATATATTGTAATTAACATAATATGATCCATTAATTTTTTTTTAATTTATAGTAATCTTAGAAAGTAATTGAACAATTATCACAAAAACATGTGAGGTTGAGGATTTGTTTAAATTGTGAGGGCGCAAACTTAATCGGTGATACAAGTCCACACGGGATAAGTTTGTACAGTTCAAATATATTCCCTAAACACAATTCATCCTCATTATTCTGAATGGAAATGAGACTTAATTTACCACATACTATAATCTTACTTTAGAACATCAATCAAATCAGGGTGCTGCGATTGCATGTTCCGAAGTTAGCTTAGGGTTAAATTCACTTCATCTTTGTGGTAAAGATAATTCTCGTAGGGTTTGGGATTTAACAAATTAAGGGATCATAATTAAGTTAATGTTAATTTAAATGATAATGATAAATAATTGAGTGAAGAGGTAGATTTAGATCTATTATGCCTTTTAAATATTGTCTAAAAAACATCTTCTTGTTGTGTATTTTTAATCGAACTTCATTTCAAAAATATAAACAATAAAATGCAATCTTTTTTCAAAAAACTTCTTCTAGTTTTATAAACAATAAAAAAACCCCATCTTTAAAAGTAGTTTTTTTATTCTATTTTATTTTATTTTTAGAATAATTTTAATAAGTTTTTATAATTTTCTTCTTCCTTTGAGATACGATCGTGGTCAACCACTTTACTGCACCTAAGTAACCCGAAACTGAACATCATTTGAAAGCGCCCACGACAGCGCCTTTCATATTTATACCAATTAACAAATCTATACTAAGAGAATTGTAACCTCACCAATGAAATTATAGATAAAATTTATGTGTCTTATAAGTGAAAATATGATATATTTATATCATGTAATAAGTAAATATGTTTTTTCAAAATGATAAATAAAGTGTTAATATTTTTTTGAACCATAAATTTTTATTTATACTTTTATAAATAATATAATGATTTAAAATAAAATTTATCTTCATAGAATAATTTCATAAATTAATATTTTGTTGTCTTATGATTATAAAATAATTTTATGAGACCTTAATTAATTTTTCAAAGTGTTACAAAATCAGTTATAATTTTAAAATTTGTATTTTTCAAATAAATGAGGATTTTAATTAAAATTTAAACTTCTCATATTTAGAAAATTATTTTCATAAAATGGAGTTCATTTTTGAATTCTACATATCAAAAAATGGATAGGGTGGATTTTTGGGATTTTTTTGAAATAGTTGAATTTTTTGGTGAATAGTGAAATACAATAATTTATGGTATATATATATTATAAGTTAAATACAATACTCATTGAGTAATTGATGATGTAATAAGAATAATCTTAAACTTAACATATTTATTTTAAAATATTTAGTGAAAATTCTCTAATTATTCATAGTATTGAGGCAAAATAATAAACTAATGAATGAATCCCAGATCGAATTGTGATGAAGGGTGATACTGCTCATGTTATTGCCAAAAAAGAAGCTATTTTTGATAGATTCAAGACTTTCATGTTCTTCATCATTGCTCGGATGATACTCCTTGCCAGCAGAAAACATTGGAAAGTTGATGATGTTGTTCAAAAAGTCACCTCAATGTGGAATTCATCACATTGGAAATGCATACCCATGGGTAGGGGTTTCTTCCACATTATTGTTCCACTAGAGGAACTGAAGCGCAGAGCTTGGGGATTGGTAAAATTTCTTTGAAGCTAGGTATGATCTTCTTTCAAGAATGGTATTTCTGGTTTAACCCATTTTCTATAAAAAAATACCAGCGCTCAATTCTAGATTAAAATTATTGGTCTTAACTAGATTTTATGGCATCCCAAAATTCTTTTTCATATTACCTCTGCTATCGTTATTCCAATTAAAATGGATAAAACCACGAAGGTTTCCAGGTATGGTCATTTTTCTAGGGTTCTAGTGGAGGTTGATTTAAACATGTGCTTAACTAACCGTATAGTGTTGTTTGCGTTGGATGATGACATACCTCTTAAGGTTGAATATAAAAATATTCCTCATTTTTGTGTGGACTGTTAAGAAATTGGTAATATCAAAGATACATGTCATAAAAATGTGTTTTTCTCCTTTTTCTCTATAAAAGGGCATCATGAGGAATCTTGCAGGAGGAAACTGAAAATGCAGGCTAAGGTGGAGCATGGTGGTGACAGATCAACAATGGGGCATGGATCTGAGGTCAATATTGGAATTAGAGAGAAGAAATTGTAGAATAATGGTGGAAATAACTCCTCAATTTATTGGATCAAGGATAATATTGATGTTGGTCATGCATTAATGAATGAGGTCCTAATTCCAAAGTAAGGAGAGCTGAATAATGATGAGTTGGGTAAAACTAAACCTAGCAAGGCCATGGGTCATTGCACCCCTATTATCAAACATTCAACCGAGGAGCATCCCAACCCAAGTAATAATGAAAATCTCTCAAATATCCAAGAGGAAATCAATAAACTAAGAGAAACACAGGTTATTTCGGGAAAATGGGGTGATATTGAAGATGATTCCCCAAAAAAACATCATTATATTCAGGCGTTGTCTAAAGGGAAAAAAGTTCTTATGGATGATGAAGGAATTCAACCCATCCCTACATGGAAATAAAGACGGAGGAAATACTATTCATACCTTAAGCCAACCATGGTTACTAGGTCTCACAGATTCATTGATTCTGAATCAGAATGGTATGACGGTTATGATTCTTCATGTCAGTTTGATTATGACTTTCGATGCATTTTTTTGTCTTTTCATGAGGGAATAACTGCGTGTATGAC
Source organism: Viscum album (assembly GCA_963277665.1). Taxonomy (NCBI): domain Eukaryota; kingdom Viridiplantae; phylum Streptophyta; class Magnoliopsida; order Santalales; family Viscaceae; genus Viscum; species Viscum album. The sequence continues at coordinate 273,458,170 of OY728130.1, forward strand.
CCCATCTATCTTTCTTTATTTTCCTTTAATTTTTTTTAATAAAAAGTTTTTTTCCTTGGATTGAATAAAAAAAATAAAATAATGAATTAAATAATGAGAAAACGCCCCTCTCCTCCACTATAAATATCACCCCTCACCACCTATTCTCCTCACACCTCAAAGCCTTGTATCTTGTTTAAATTATGACCAATTCCATTAAAAATTCTCTTCCTCACTTCCAATACCTTATGGTCTCACCAAAAGGCCAAAACCAAGTTCCTTAATGAGCTTATTAAGGGGAATAATTCAAGAGGTAAAATCCTTTTTCATATTCTTTTATTTTCTTTTCAATTTATTTCATTTTCTTATTATATACTCACCTACCCTTATCCAAGTGGAATTAAAACTATGTTATCTTATATATAATATAATTTTATCCTGTTGATGGAAAAATTCATCATCCTAATCCTTCTCCTGTCACTTTTATTCTAAAAATGAAAACATCATTCGTGATATGTTAATTTACCACCATCGTGGATGATAAATTTTTTTTTCATTTATCGCCAACATTTTTGGTCATAAAACCATTATTATGGTTAAATCATATTTTATTATACATATTATAATTTATATAATGTTCTATAACCAATATATAGTCATGATATTAATTAAAATGATATAAGTTCATGATGGATGTAAAAACCCCCAAAATAAACTAAATCATTTTCATTAATGTTTTATCTAATGATTAATCCTCATATCAGAAAACAAAATGATATATGGTATCATTTAAAATTATTGAAACATATTAATCCCATTTATTTTTACTTCTGGATTTTTTCCCTCTGTTCAATAAGAAAATCCATAATGAACCAACCTTGGAAACCATGAAATAAATGCACCTGACACAATATAAAGAACAAAATATTAACAATAAATGGGTGTAAATATTTTATAATAAGAACATTTAAGTAATTATAAATATTTATATGTTTTTTTAATATATTAATAACACTCTTTAAACCATTATAAAATATTTTTTATCATGTTTGACGTAAGATGAACCTGATGTAAGGGACTTTTCTTTCAAAAATCCTCTTTTAAATTTATATTTTTACAAAATTAAAAATGAATGTTTTATGATGAAATTATTCTTATTTTATGATTATTTTTTGGTTCTTTGGAATTTTTTATGATGAATGGTGGTACCTATATCTCTCTCCAATGCATTTGATATGTTTATGTTGGAGGTCGGCCATAACGGTTACTCCAAGTGTAACTGCGATGGTTACACCATAAGGTAACTGTGAGGGTTACATCATAAGGTAGATGTGAGGGTTAAATTTTAAGGTATCTATGAGGGTTAAAAATCATGTGTTTTCTATTAGGGTTATAATATTAATTAATTAATTCCCCAATTTACCTATATGGTTTTATTTATGTTTTCCATGATTTACGAAAAACTCTAGTTTTCACAAAGTAACTATAAGATACTCTATGCGTGATAGGTATGTATTTAGGAAAATGATTTCATATGTTTATAAGTATTAATGGATTAATGGTTTCTTATTTTTTTTCTTACTAATATTTTTGTGATCATCCCATGCTTTAAATTTTTTTTCAGGTTTTATGTATGGGTAAGACAAAAAGAAGAAGCAAAGATGAATTTTGGGTAGAATTCATGCTATATTAAAAACTTTTGTATTGTAGAAGAAATGTATATTGTTATAGTAGTATCCACTTTGTATGACTGTGGGTTGTCATGTATGTTTTATGACTTAACTCTCTAAAACTCTAAACTAAAAATTTCTTGGGGAATTTAATAAGTGTATTCTAGTTGAATTAACTAGATTATGTAATTTTTAAGATCAGATCCTTATAGTTGGTATCAGAGCGTGGCTTAGATAATTTTAGGGGTTAGGGTGATTTTAATAAAATAACATAAATTATTTTTACCTTATAGTTATGTTGAAATGATATAGAATTTAAATATTACCATGTAGCATAATCTAATATATGTCTATTCATAATGGTTTTACACAGAAGAAATAGGTAAGCTGAAGTAGGAAGGCATCTAGAAGATGATATCTTTTCGAATCCACAACTCGAAATGGTTTGAATTAAAATCGAGTAGTTTGTGATTGTAATGGATCAGTTGACATAGGTCATAACTGGTGGTTTCATACATGCAGGAGAATATGCAGAGCTACCACAAAAGAACATGATGATAGTGCAACATTTCATAAGGCAACACCCTCCTACTTTTAGTGGATCTTCTGACCCAGTGGTGAATGAAGGTTGTATTAAATCCCATGAAAAGATATTTTATTTCATGGTGTGTTCAGATAATAAAAAATTTAGTATTTTTATTTATCATTTTGAAGGATAAGTCGACCAGTGGTGGTCAATAGTCAATAATGTTAGAGATAGAGAGAAGATTGATACCTTGGAATGGAATGAATTTAAAAAAAATCCCTTCAAAAATATTTTCCTAAGGTAGTTAGACTTAGGATGGAAAAGAAATTCCTTTAATTGAAACAAAATGAGTAAGATTTAGTGGTCATGTATGAAAAAAAACTAGCCCGATTGGAAAGGTATTCTTTAAATCTTATTCAGGATCATGATAGTAAAATCAATCGTTTTTTCTTAGGATTGAAGCTGAGATATAGAAAGTAATTGGATTCACATGAATTCAAAAGATATGAGAAATTTTTTTGATGTGCTGAGAGGGTAGAAATGGAGTTTTTTTATGATCATTTGTACTTTGAAAACAATTATAATAAAAGATCTATATAGAAAAAAATGGGTAAGAATCAATCAAATAAATTTGAAGGTAAGAAATTTTAATTTCTAGTTTGTGGGAAGTGTGGTAAAAAGAACCCTAGGGAATACCTTAACAAATACAAGAAGTGTTTTAGATTTGGTAATTTTGGAAATATGGATCAATATTTCAATGAAAACGATCTTTGTGATGGTTTGTTTAATTCTGATGAGAAAACAATAAAGTGTTCTAAATGCGGTGAGATGGGTCATTATGAAAATACCTACCTAGAGAAAGATTTAAATGATGGGAAGTAGACAGATTATAAGAAGAAAGGTTTAGTGAAATCCTTTGAGACTACTTTCGAATATGTTGGGTCATCCAATAAAGTTGTATCAGGTAATTTTTTTTATTTAATTATATTTTTCTAATGTCTTTTTTTATATTAGTTCTACACATTACTTTATTTCTGAGAAAATTTATAGTAAATTAGAAATTTTACCTTAAGAAATGAAATCATAAATTATGGTAAAAACACCATGGAAAAATATTAAGTCAAAATGAAATTATTATAATCTTCCAATTGTTTTATGTGGAAATACATTACCTTAAAACATTTTAGTTTACCCTTAGTAGAGTTTGATTATATTTTGGGTATGGAGTGGATTTTTGTTTACCATGAAAAGATTGATTATAGATCCAAATAAGTTGTTTTTAGAAATATTTCCTATTTGTATACATGAATGAACCCATATTATTGATTAGATATCAAGAAGTTAAAAAACTGTTAAAAGATGGAAATGAAATTTATCTTTCAGATATTATTAAAAAGAAGGGAACTATTCAGATAAATTATGTTCCAGTGGTAAATGAATACCTATATGTTTTTCTAGTAATTTTTCTAGTGTTATACCTGATCAGGAAGTTGAATTTACTATTGACTAAGTTCCTGATGCTAATCCAATCTCAAAAACCCCTTATTGAATGGATCAATTGGAACTTTTATAATTGAAAAGGTAGGTGCAATATTTTCTTGAAAAAGATTTCATTCACCCTAGCACTTCACCTTGGGGTGATCCTATTTTTTTCATTAAAAATAATGATAGTTGCATGAGATTTTTATTGATTATAGAGCGTTTAATAACATTACTGTTAAGAATATTATCCATTTCCTCATATTGATGACTTGTTTGATCATCTCCAGGGAGCTCGGTATTTTTTCAAGATTGATTTGAGATCTGGATACCATTAGTTGAAGGTGAAGGAGGATAAAATCATGAAAATAGCATTTCATACTAGATATGGGCATTATGAGTTTTTTATGCCCTTTGATTTGACAAATGATCATGTTGTATTTATTGATCTTATGAATAGAATCTTTGGATACGTTTTTTTTATTGATGGTATTTTGCTGTTTTCAAAAAGATAGGAAGATCATTGAAAACATTTAAAGATTTTCCTTCAAACACTCAAAGAAATTAAGTTAAAAAAATATAAAATATAGTTTTTGGTTGCAAGAGATTTCTTTTCTTGGTCACATTTAAAATAAGGATGGAATAAGAGTTTATTCCACTAAAAAAAGTGTTTGATTAATGTATAAGACTTACAAATGATATTGAGATTCATAATTTTCTTATATTAGTAGTTTATTACCTATGGTTTTTTAAAAAGTTTTCATGGTTATCTATACCTCTAAGTAAGTTAACACAAAAAGGGGTTAAATTTATTTGGATAGAAAAATATAATTGTTTTTTCAGAAAATGAAAAAAAATATTGATAAATTCTCTAGTTTTCGATCAGCCTTCCAAAAATGGTGATTTTTTCATCTTCAGTGATGCGTCGTTGAAGGGACTTGGTTGTGTTATAATACAGAATGATCAGATAATTTCTTATGCTTTAAGCAAACTGAAACCTCATAAATTAAATTATCCCAAACATGATTTGGAATTATCAATTGTGGTTTCACTATAAAAATTTGAAGTCATCATTATATGTAGATAAATATGAAATATATACAGACCATAAAAGTGATAAGAATATATTCACTCATAAGGAATTGAATATGAGGTAGAGATGATGGATTGATCTAATAAAGGATTATGATTTCATGTTCAATTACTATCTTGGGAATGCAAACGAAGTGGAATATTCCTTGAGTCAAAAACATCATTTTACATTAACCAAGTTACATTTAGAACATGACCCCTTGGTTAATGATTTGATAAGTTTTAGCTTGGATGTTGTTAGTGTGTGAAAATCCTCTATTTTCTTTAGGTGTCAGTACAGTTGTCTCTCTCAGAAAAAATTAAGAATGCATAGAAGGAAGATTTTGATTTGTATAAAAATGTATAATTGGTTAAAAGGGGTAATTTTCTATAATTTAATGTTGATAAAAAGTGTTTATTGAGATTTGGAAAGAGATTATGTGTGCAACGTGATTCCCTGATGAAGAAAGAATTGTTATGTGAAGCTCGTGGTTATTTGTTTTTAGTTCATCCTTACAACTCTAAGATGTACAGAGACCGTTGGGAGTATTTCTGGTGGGATAGAATGAAAATAGATACTATTTATTTTACCATGAAATTTTTGACATGTCAATTGGTAAAATAAGAGTGGCAAATACCAAAGGGGATGCTTCAGAGTTTTCTAGTACCATAGTAGAAATAAGAAAATATATCCACAAATTTTGTGGTGGAATTACCAAATAATTCTTGAGGTTACAATTTGATTTGGGTTATTTTTGATTGAATAAATAAATCTATACATTTCCTTTTTATTTGAGATATTATGCCTTTATATAATATTTCTAGATTGTACCTTAAAGAGATAGTCAGGTTACATGGAGTTCATCTCTCTATTGTATCTAACTGTGATCTCATGTTCACTTAAAGATTTTGTAAAGCCCTTCAGAAGTCATTGTGAAATGAATTAAATTTCAGCACATCCTTTCATCCTCAATCTGATGGATAGTCAAAGTGAACTATTCAAACATTGGATTATGTGCTTCAAGCTTGTTCAATGGATTTCCAGGGAAGTTGGGATCATCATCTTTCTTTAGGTGTGTTTTCTTATAATAATTGTTTTCATTCCAGTATACAGATAGAACCTTTTGAGGAATTATATAGAGATTAGTGTTGAACTCCAGTATTTTGGGATGAAGTCAAAGAAAAGAAATTTATGGGACTATAATTAGTAGAGGAGGTGGTTGATAAAGTGAGTATGATTCATCAACACGTGAGGAGAGCTCAAAGAAAGTAGAAAATTTATACAGATAATAGGATGAAAGACCATTATTTCAAGGTATGTGATCTTGTTTTCCTTCAAATCTCTACCTGGAAAAGTTTTATACATTTTGGTAAGAAAGAAAATATAATTACATGGTTAATTGGAACTTATGAAATATTAAAGAAAGATGGACCATTTTCCTACTGATTATCTTTTCCTACGATTTTATCTAAGGTACACAATGTTTTCCATGTATCGATGTTGAGAAAGTATGTGCCAGATTCATCTCAAGTTTTGAGCCCATAAGTAGTTCAGCTAGAAGAGAACCTTTCTTATGGATAGAAACTTGTTCATATTCTTGATCATATAGAGAAAGTATTGAGGAATAAGTTAATTCACTAGGTTAAGGTTTTGTGAAGAAACCATATGGTTGAAGAAGAAACGTGAGAATCGGAAAGTGATATGAGGGAATGATATCCTCACTTATTTAATAATTAAATAAAAAAATTGAGGATGTAATTTCTATAAGGGGGAGAATGTAACAACCCAAGTACTTATAAAATAATTTGTTTTTATTCTGGAATTAAATAGTTAACTTCATTATAAATGTATAATTAAATAAGTGGTATTTATGGAAACTAAGGAATAAATAGTAATATAATGGTAACATCTCTTATGATATTATAAATAAAATTTATGTATTTTATAAGTGATATGATATATTTAAATCATGGAATAAGTAAATAAATGTTTTGAAAATGATAAATTAAGTGTTGACATTTTGTGACGCATAAATTTTTTTTTATAGTTTTATAATTAATATAATGAATTAAAATAAACACTATCTTCATTAAATAGATTCATAAATTAATATATTTTTTATTATGATTATGAGATAATTCTATAAGACCTTAATTGTTTTTTCAAAGTGTTCTAAAATCAGTTATAATTTTAAAATTGGCATTTTTCAAATAAATGATAATTTTAATTAAAAATTAAATTTATCATATTTAGTAAACTATTTTGATAAAATTTAGTACAATTTTTAATTCTAAACATTGAAAAATAGTTAGGGTGAATTTTTGGGATTTTTCTGAAATAGTTGAATTTTTGGTGAATAGTGAAATATTATAATTTATGGTATATATAAATTATAAGTTAAATACATTATTTATTTATTCATTACTGATTTATTCACCATAATATATAACCTCCCTTCATTGTTTTAATATATTTACTTATAGTTCTCTAAATATTCATAGACTTGAACCATAATAATAAACTAATGAATAAAATAATGAGAAAACGCCCCTCTCCTCTACTATAAATACCACCCCTCGCCACCTATTCTCCTCACACCAAATTTCCTTATAGATTGTTTAATTTATTCTCAATTACCTTCCCATGTATCTTACCCATATACAATACCTTTATTTCTCACCAAAATTGCAAAACCAAGTGCCTTAAGAAGGTTCTCAAGGAGAAGAATTTAAGAGGTAAAATCCTCTTTCATTTTCTTTTATTTTCTTTTCAATTTCTTTCCTTTTCTTATTCTCTACTCACCTAAACTTATCCAAGTGGCATGAATAATATATTATCATATATATATACTATAAGTTTATCTTTTTTATGGAAAAATTCATCATCAAACTCCTTCTCCTCTCTCTTTTATTCTAAAAATGAGAACATCATCCATGATGTGTCGATTTTCCACCATCGTGGACAATACATTTTCATTTTCCTTTACTGCAATAAATTCTGGTCATAAAACCATTATTATGGTTAAATAATATTTTATTATACATATTATAAGTTATATAATGTTCTGGAACCAATATATAATCATTATATTAATTAAAATGATATACGTTCATGATGGTCGTAAAAACCGTCAAAATAATAAATTAAAACATTTTCATTAAAGGTTTATCTAATGATTCATCCTCATATTAGGAAAAAATAATATATGTTATTATTTAAAATTATTTAAATATATTAATACAATTTCTTTCAACTTCTTGAGTTTTTCTTCCATTTGACATGAAAATCCATAATGAACCAACGTTGGAAGCCATGAAATAAATGCACCCAAACCAATGAAAATAACAAAATATTATCAATAAATTGGTGGAAATGTGTTAAAATAAGATCATATAAGGAATTATAAATATTAATATGGATCTATAATATATTAATATCACTATTTAAACTATTATACATAAGGTTTGATCATATTTAAACTAAGATGAACCCGAGGTAAGGGAGTTTTCTTTTCAAAATCCTCTTTTAAATTTATATTTTTAAAAAATACAAATGGAATGTTTTTATGATGAAATTAGTCTTGTTTTATGATTATTTTATGGTTCTTGTTCGTTTTTTATTATAAAGTTTGTGACCTATATCTCCCTCCAATGCATTGGGTATGTTTATGTTGTAGGTCGGCCATAATGGTTACTCTAAGTGTAACTCCGATTGTTACACTATAAGGTAGTCGTGAGGGAAAAATCATAATGTATCCATGAGGGTTACATTTTAAGGTATCCATGAGGGTTAAAATCTTAAGTAATCAATTCTCCAAGTTACCTATATAGTTTAATATATGTTTTCTATGTTTTATGGAAATATCTTGTTTTCACAAAGTAATTATAATATAATTTATAGGTGAGAGGTATGTCTTTGTGAAAATGATTTCAGATGTTTATAAGTATTCATGGATTAATTAATTATTATTTTTTTCCTTACTGATCTTTTTATTCTCATACCAAGTATTAAAAAAATCAGCATTTAAGGATGGTTAAGAGATAAAGAAGAAGAAAAGGTGAACGTTTTGAAGAATTAATGGTATATTAAAAACTTTTGTATTATAGAAGAAATGGATACAATTTTAGTAATATCCAATTTTTATGATTGTGGGTTTTCATGTATGTTTTATCACCTAACTCTCTAAAACTATAAACTAAAAAGATCATTGGGAATTTAATAAGTGTATTCTAGTTGAATTAACTAGATCATGTAATGTTTAGCATCGGGTCATTATAATATCACTTAGATTCTATCTAGGGAATAATAAGTTTATTCGTAAGAAAGATTTTATCACCAACCGTAATAAAATAAGGGTTATTTACTTTGGTTTCAATCATCTCACCACAGGGTGTTTTCAATGAAGATTCAATATTCAATATCTGAGGCAGTGGAAAAATAATCTTAGAAAACATTCAATTTATAAATGAATGTGAATAACTATAATCAAATACAATATTTTAATTTACTGAATGGATATTAAGAATACATGTCTCCATTTGATTCGGGTTCTATTTTTTATTAGAAACCAAAAGGGTTAATGTGAGTAATAAATAATATTATCTAAATAAAATTATAGTAAACAATCACATGAACATTAAAAATAAATCCTAAAATGTATTATACTGTGTTACCTTGATTTCAACTTATGGTACATTCAATTAAAAATATGAAAAAAAACTGTTCAATCTAATAGGCCATTGGTTTAAACTATAACAAATTTGATTCAATATAGGTGGATTTGACTTTTTTTCACATAATATTCTTAACATAATCCTAAAAAACAGATAAACTCCCCTTTAATACTAACTAAAGTGACCCAAGAATAAAAAACAAATATCTTATATCATTATCACATAATTAAAACATTACATATCACAAATAAACACACTCCTATAACCAAAATGTTTATTGTATTTAAATATTGGTTTTATAACTATCTTATTACACAATAAAACATTAGCATCCACCACAACATTATACACATAATATTTTTTGAAAGAAATTTTTATTCATTTATGTTATTTAGGAAATATGAAATATAAGAAAAATGGTGAGCTCAAATGTGTAGTAAGGTAAAACATATCAACAAGTCAAGAATAATTTATCATTAAAACAAAAAACATGTGAGAATAATTGAACATGGGAGGAATATATTATTAATTTAATAAGTTCATGAAATTGTATGAATTTATCATATGTCATGACCAAATAATCGTAGAATAAAGAAAATAAACATTTAACCATAAAGTAATCATCATGAAAGAATAATATATACTATATAATATGAATTTGGGATCATAAGACACTAATCAAGCTATATAGAAACATAATATAGGAGTTTGGAACAAAAATAAGCATAAAAATCATAATATATGTTAAAGTTAACCACTAATACCATTATAAAAAAGTTTATCATTCATCACTACCCATGAACCAAAGTAATATTATGATATATAAATAATTACCTGATGTATTTGAACAATATAACATTATGGACCCATCCATTACATAATGATAAACCAAACATATGTGAGTTATATGAAATCAATCATACATCAAATATTAATTAACCCTTGGATGGAAAATGAGTTAAAAAAAATAATGATGTGTTCTATAAAAAGAATCAGAAATTTGACAACCAAACATTAGTAGCCTAAGAGAAACGTTTCATAATACCATTTATCGGGTTATATATGAAACATATTTCCAATTATGATGAATCTATTAGAAATAAAATGAATACAGAGGTAGTTGGTGTTTGTCTTAGTGGTAATCACCCCGTAATCCTTCAAGAAAAATGGGTGTTCAAAACCCATTGGGTGTAGGTACAGTAGCAGACTGTAGTGCACTGTAGCAGCAGCAGGCATTATAGCAATGGTGGGAACTGTAGCAGTGGTAGGTCACTGTAGCGGCGGCAGGTCACTGTAGCGGAGGTAGGGTACTGTGTGGTACTATAGCAGGTGGGTACTGTAGCAGTATTATTCATAGAATGGGCTTTGGGCCATATAATGGGATAAATTCCCACTGGGCCTTCGGGCTATGTAATGGGTCTCCCTCTACCCATTTAAAAGAGGTATTTGCTTTGATTTAATAATAAATGAGTCTTCGGATCCAAAAAATGGATAAAAGGGTAATCATAAAAATAATTTTCATAATCTTTAAGTAAATTTTTCATTAAAACAATGTTATAAATTACTTTCAAAATAAAGAGAGAAAGTTTTTAAAATATGATTTTAAAATTAAATGTACCAATAATTGAATTTAGAAAAATACATAAAGGTTAATGTAGAATAAATATGTAGTGTAAGATAAAATATATACAAAATTTGAAAGAAAAACATTTTTATTTAGTTTTAATAGTATTAAAGAAACCAACATTGATTAAAAAGACGAAAATTTCCCTTTTTAATATAATTAAAGAAAAATATGATAGGTACAAAAGATATTAAATAATTATATTTTAAAATAATAAAAGAATACATTTTTTAAGAAAGTACATGGATATGGAAGTGAAATAGGTAATGTAGAGGGTGAGAATTATCCTTAAAATCATCATATTTTTATGTGTTAATAAATCAATCAACAAAGAATATTTTAATATGAAAAATTAATTTCTCTAAATAAAATAGAAAACATAATATTATATGGAGAAGGGGTATAAAATATATGACTTAGAAGGGAATAGAAAAAAAAATGATGTGACTCAATGGAATGGATATTGAGTCCAAAAAAACCCTTATGACTTTGGTAATGAATTAATCAAAAGAAATTGAAAGAGATAAAATGAAGTGGTTTTTTAAATACCATGAATAAATAGTGAATTATAATAATTTAATTTTGTGTATAGTATATATATCATAAAAAATTAATGCATTGTTTGAAATATTCCTTCATAAAGGGAAATTTATATAAAATCCCTTATGACATTGGTAATGAATGGGTCAAATAAAATGAAAGAGAGAAGATAAAATTTAATTATAAATAATTTTAATCAAAAGTGTATTATGATAAAATAATTCAATAAGGTATTATATACACCATATAGAATAAAATTGGTTTATAATTTTAAACATACATCAATGGAAGGTAATTGAGACAAAAACTTCTTACAACATTGAAGGTGTATAAGTAAAAAGTCAAGGAAAGAAATAATAAAATTAATAAAACCATAAATCCAAATTAAATAATGATAAAATAATTATTCAAGATCATATAGGCACCATATAATTAAAGATATGTGCATAACATGAAATAAGCCTCAATGAAGGAAAATTGAGATGAAAACCCTAACCTTGGATTCTTGTTGGGTCATATGCTCTCTAATAGCATGTATAATCAATTTTGGAATATTATAAATCCATTTTAGAACCTTATTTATATTTATTTCACTTAATACAATCCATTTATAATTTTTTATTACTAATTTAATAATAACTAATTATTTAAATTAATCATTGTGTGTCAATTGATCCATTTTCTCCATGATTACTTCGGTTTGGTAGTTTTGGTTTGTGATCCTTCCTCAAGTATTTATAGCCTCAATAATGTTCGTGGATTTCATAGATATTTTTTATAAAATCTGTTTATAAATTATTCTTTTAGTGAATGTTGATTTAAAAAAAATATTTGAACATATTAATGAATATAGTTATATTTATTACTTTTCTAGATTTTTGAAAACATGTAAAAATAATCATTATTACCACATATTATTATTATATCTTATTAATCATTTTTTATGGAAGTTTTATATCATTATTCATGAGGTTTCAAAATTAATCCAAACAAGAACATTTTATAATGATTGAATGAGTAAGAAAATGTTTCTATATTATTATAATATCACTTTTAAAGAAGATTGATTATTTAAATTACATGTTATTAAAGTATTAAATCATATTGAATGAGATTTAGATAAATAATATGTAATTATCCTTTGATATCAAGGTATTTTTTATCGAAATTATTTTTAATAATGTATATCTTTTTGAGTTCTTTCTATTTTGAGTGTTGGTGGTGGAACAGGATTAGAATTTTGGGAGTTGATCCTGGTTTAGGAATAATAATTCTATAACATGAAATATGTCATGGTAAATGTAGGGTTCTCTGGAATTATGGTCTTGAGTTGGTATATTTCATTATGTGGTTGTAGGTGTCATATTATATAGAATCCATGGGGAGGACCATTGTAGTATAAGACTAAGGATCACAATTCAATGGTGAAAATAGAATTTTAGACACTTATTTAAGGGTTCTGTTGTGCCATGACCTGAGAGGACTAATTTTGGAATGCCAAACCCTGAGAAGAGGGTGAATCAGTGTTAGGGACCTTTTTCTCAAATTCCAACTTGTTATTCTTATACCACTTTGACATATTAGGATCTATATTCTCTTATTCTCTTTTACCCATTGCATTAAAGTATATGAATGTAGTAAAGATAGAACGCGATATTTTTATAAGGTTCACTACTCAACAAGAGTAGATAGTCCTTATCATGATCTAGAAATAATCATGACCACACAACCACTAGAAAACAATCCTTTTGTGTGGTTACATCAAGTAGCTTATACCCTTTCACTTGCAGTTCAATATGTAAACAATACAATAGTTCATGTTTTACATCTCTTGTATGAATCTTTATACCGCCTCCCAAGACAGTCTTTTCTTTATTGTTAAGGGTTTATAACACCAATAAATTCTTCCACCTGTTGAGACCTATTGGATGTCATGGTATTACTTTGTTCTTTAACAACCTTCTACTTTACTTGGTTACTTTCAAAGTAATACTTCTTCCTAGCAGCAAATGTGATAGTCACACTATATTCTTCTTGTATTAGTCAAAATAATATGAGTGTAGTATACTGATGAACTAAATTATCTTTGACCCAAATTATGATCAACTAATATCAACTTGGTCAGTCACTTCCTCTTCTCTTCTCTTCCTCCTTAAATGCAAAAACAAATACACTGAGATCTCTTATTCTTATTCTTGATATATTTACAAACATAATTTTTGATTATTAGATCAATAAAGATCTACTCACCTTCACATCATCACAATAAGATTAACTTTTCATGTACGCATGAAATCATGCATAACCACTTTTTCTACTACTTCTTCCTTCTTCACACTCACTATCTTCATGATGCTCACTAACTTTGTAATGGTACTTATTCTGATACCCCAGTCTGATTTCAAAGTCCTTTTTTACAAGTTTGATGCTCTTTGAAAGCTCTATTCACTTAAATTGGGTATTCAAAACTACTTTTCACGAAGCTCCCTCACGAAGCAAACTACCTTCGCAGAATCAAATTCCTTCATGAATCTCACTAAGTTATCAGAAAATATCTCATCATCATGAATCACCCATTACATAAAATAATTGGAATTAGTAAAGACTTCAGAATTCTTTTCATAATGCTGATGCTCTCATAGAAATCCCACTTCATGGAGCTCCTCTACCTTCTCAAAATCAAAGCAATTTCGGATTTCTCAAAATTGTTTTCACTAGAAACAAAGTGAGTTTCACCTTATATTTAGAGGATCTCCCATTCACGATGCTCCACTACCTTTATCGAATTTTTATAATCACTAAAAAATATATTTTTGGCGCTCCACCATTCGTTATTTTCCATTTATATTTGACATTGTCACAGAGCTCCCCATCAAACCATCATGCACTCGCGATGCTCCATTTCTTATAATTTCAAATATCACCATCCGAATCTTAATGCCTTTGTGAAGTGGATCTTCATTAGACCCATATTTGTGAAACTCATTCATTTGGAAAATTTTCATGAGGGCCTCAAAGAAATCCATATTTTTCAATTGTCATCATCCTCCAAATTTTGGACTCCAATATATGGCAAACACTGGAAAATTGCACCACCTTCAAATCTACTTAGGAAACACCATCCATGCTAATTCACAGTCATCCAACAACATCATTCATTCTAATCAAATAAAAAAATTGTTGGCATCACATTTTCTCTCCCTTACACTTATAATGTTTTCATTACATGTTCTCCAGAGAAATTATGATATTTATGAAATACAAACTAGCAAAGCATCATCAGATTTACTAGGAAATTATTTTATATTCCCTATCCTCTAGTAAAATATTTCCTTACAATAGATCCTTAATATGATTGGATGCATCTTTTCCGTCAAAATATTTCTCTCCAATTAAACCTGAATATTATTGGCATAATAACTTCTCTTTCAAATTGATGCTCGATATGATTATCAGCACCATCTCTCTTCCCATTCCTTCAAACCTTAATTTCATTTTCAAATTTGTATCAGGTCTATGATGAATCCAATTCTTATTCTAATTGAAATAAAAACCTCATTATAAACCAAAGGTGATTTTTATGAACATATAAGAAGGTATTTCTTTAGTACATTGAGTCCAATTTCATGACAAACTTCTTCAAACTTCTGATCTCCTTCTCCAGACATCATCCAAGCTTCATAAAGATTAGAAAATCTTCATCATATTTACATCAATGTAATATTAATATTTCATTGATCGTCATTATTTACCAATGATGATAATTTTACAACAAATATAATCCATACACAAATTGGGATCAACAATATCTACCTTTTTATTTGTTCTCAATACATTCAAAGTCCTTTCCAAATGAATGTGTCAATATGTGAAACTATTATCTTATCTCTCCCCTTTTCCTTTCAAACTTTCTTTCTCTCTCCCCTCAAAATTTATTTCACTTCATCTCCCCTTATTGACAAGAAATAAAAAATTTATTAGAAAAAGGATATCAGTTCATACCTAAGAAATATTCCATCCATCATTTTACACTAATTATAGTTCAGTTATGCTCATTGTAGAAAACAATAGGATTCGATTTAGACAAAAAAATCTTTCCATTACCAACTAATCACGATTCCTTATGAAATGATAACTTACATACTTTTCTTCAAGGATTATTCACTTTTATTCTAGGATGAAATTACTAAATATGAGATGAATTGTTTAAGAACAATCAACCTGAAACTCCTACACTCACTTCATCAAATGGATCAAAAACATTCAAGTGCAGTGGGAAGGATAAGTGACCTTGGGGAACTTCTATTCTTCTTATATCACTTAATAATCCAATTTCTCCCCATTTTTAAAAGGTTTTTTATTTTTAATAACCAAGGATGAGAGATTGAGAGACATAATTTTGTCAATGACATGATCTTAACGAAATTTCCAAAATAATTAGATTTGATAATCATTGAAATAATAATTATGGAATATTATTTATTCCCCCCCCCCTCAAGAAAAACACTCCTAATAATATTAATAATTGTGGATTGCATCAGGAATAAATATCAAGAAATTCCATTATTGATATTACACTAGAATTGGACTTCAATATATGATAGTTCATATTGGAAAACATTCACATCTTCACTAAGGATGATCTCCTAGAACATTTTTTCTTAATTAAACCAAGAAATAAGATCATAACAAGATGGAATCTTCATTGTCCTAGATATCTAGATTAGTACATCACTTGCTTCAACCTCATCAAGGATGATCCTCTATCATATCAGTATTTAAACATCAATTGGGGAATCATTCAATAATGGTATATTCTTCAAATTCTCTATCATGAATTGATAGACCTCACTAATTCTCAAGTTCTCCCCATAAGAACATGCTTCACCTTTAATTACCTTCATTATAATCAAAAATAAAATACACAATTATTTAATTGAATAAGTTGGATCCTCCATGTTTCATTAATATGAATAGAAATGTTGAGATGTTTTTCTCAACTAAGTTTCTCTACTTGATCCAGTATTCATGATTGCACATCTAGACATATTTTATAATTTATGTTGAGGTAGCATGGATCTATTCACATCATCTTATAATTTGTGTGGAGAAATTTTCTTCTTAACAGGCTTCAGGTATGATACAACATTACTCCCCTTTAGGAATGCTTCTTTTTCTGGTAATATGGTTAAACAACCATTTGTAATGTGACCATATTTCTTAAATCTCTCACATAGAACTTCTTTATCAAAATATTTTCCTTTTTTTTCAAACTCTCATTAAATTTTTCTTAATCATGTGGAATCCTTACATTTCTATTTTTACAAGCCTTAGGTTGTTCATCTTCAAGTTTCCTCATTATTTCCAAGTCTTTTGGAAAAATAACTAACATGTCATTAGGAACTATGGAAGAAAGTTTTTATCTTCCACATGGGTTCTTCTGAGTGTCATAATTCTTGGTAGTTCTTTTGGATGCACCACCATTCAACTTATCTAATATAGAATCCAAGGTATTATTATCTTTCCTTCTTGTAATATTCATGGTAGAATATGTTTTTACACAATTCTTCTAATTTCTTCCCAAGGTAGTTTCTTCATTATTGGCCAACTTCTGTGATCTTATTTTCTTATCAACTTTGGACACATGTTGATATGATCATGTACCAACATTTTTCCCACTTCCATTACATACATTACAGATGTTATCAAGCATTCTGAATTTTTTTTTCAGTATACAAATGATTTTGGACCTATAAATGTTGTTTCTTCATATCTGGATTTCTCCCCCTTGAGATAGGCTTCCTTTGTGATTTTAAATTTTGAGGATTTTACCAACAATTTAATACAAAATACTGAAATTTATTGTAGCACCAATATTGACCCACAAATATTGATTTCCTGATACTTTTTGTATCAGATTGTTGGGACTTATTTGTGATTTTTTGTGCATTCTATGGGGAATCAACAGCCACATTCTTTTTCCTACCCATTATAGTCATGTTGGTAGGTTTCTTCTCACCTTTCTTCATCCATACTTGTTTTAATTTTTTTTACAATCTATACTATTCATGATAACAAATTTAGAGACATTAGTACAAGTTGGTATGGATGGTACATTATTCTTCTCATCTTCTTATGATAGATCATTGAGTGAAGCCATGATCTTCTTATCACATGTTGGAGTTAATTTTATAGTATAATCCTCTAATTAACATTTAGTACTTGTAGAAACTATTTCCTTCCTTTTTGAAGTTCCAATATGTGTCTTCTCAAGATTTTCCAATTGAGCTTCAAATTATAGACATTTCATATTGAGGATGTGGTCTCCAATCATAATCTTCTCCTCTTCACAATCCTTATTCATTATTTAAACTTCATATTAATGCATCTTAACTTTGTTTTGTAACAAAGATTCAAGTTCCTTGATCTTATATGACGTTTCTTCCAAATATTAACCCATGACTTTAGTGATATTATTAAACTTATCTTCAATTGAATGGATATTTTCTTATAGAGTCTTATTGAATCCTTTATCTTCAACTTATTTGATCCATTTTGAGAAACTCATTTAAATTATATATTTATTACTTAAAAGGTTCCAATCTGTTTGGAGAGATTTAGACAATCAATATTTTTTTCTTGCAAGCCCTTCTTTAAAACATCAGTTTCTTCTTCTAGCTGGGTGATATCTTCATGCATACATTGAAATACTCCACAAACAATGGATACGCCTTCTTTAAGAATACTATGAAGAATAACTCTTAATAAGTTATAGATCAGTCATCATCACCACATGTTCTAGCATTTTTATTATAGGGAAGGATTTTAAATGTACTAACACATACCTCCTAATCACTTGAGGTAGGAAGTTTATCCATATTCTTGGTCGAAACATGAGCCACATTGTCATTACTTTACTTGTTTGATATGTCTTCATTTCTAACAAGGTATGGAGAAATAAGTACTTCCTCTTCTTTAGATAAGAGGATCTTATTCTTTAACTTTATCTTCTCTTTATTTTTCCTATTCATCATGATCTTGGTAGATATGGACTTCTACTCAGAGATAACTAAATCTTCATCAAAATTGTATGTCATTATTGACATAGGAAAGAATTTAAAATCCTCAAAAGAGAAAAACTTCACTGAAAAGAATCTATCATAGGTGAATCTTCCCTCTGATACCAATTGAGAGGACCAGTTTGGGAATGCCAAACACTAAGAAGGGGGTGAATTAGTGTTGGGGAATTTTTTCTCCAATTATAACTTTTTATCCCTATACCTCTTAGACCTATTAGGATCTAGATTCTCTTATTCTCTTTTCCCAATCACATTCAAGTGTATGAAATCCTTAAATATAGAATGTGATATTTTTACAAGGTTCACTACTCAAAAATATTATCTAGTCCTTATCATGATTTTCAAATAATCTTGACCACACAACCACTAGAAAAAAATCTTTCTGTGTGGTTACAGTAAGTAGGATATACCCTTTCACTTGTAGTGCACTATATAAACAATCCAATAGTGCATGTTTTATAGAACTTGTATGGATATTTATAATTCCTCTCAAGATAGTCTTATCATTATTTTTAAGGGTTTGTAACACCAATAAATTATTCCACCTATTGGACGTCACAATACTGATTTCTTCTTTCACAACCTTCTACTTCACTTGGTTACACGCACAATAGCACTCTTCCCAATAGAAAACATGATAGCTGCACTATATTCTTATTCTATCAATCATAATAATATGAGTGTATTAGACTGATGAACTTAGTTCTCACTGACCCAAATGATGATCAACTGATATCAACTTGGTCAGTCACTCCTTCTTCTCTTCTCTTCCTCCTTCAATGCAAAAACAACTACACTGTGATCTCTTCTTATTCTTATTTCTAGAGTCACAAACTTACATTATGATTATTTGATCAATGATGATCAACTTATCTTATAATCATCACAATAATATTAACTTTTCATGTATTCATGCAAGCATGCATAACCACTTTTACTACTACTTCTTCCTTCTTCACACTCAATGTCTTCATGAAGTTTACTAACTTCATAATGGTACTTACTATGATACCCCAATCTAATTTACAAGTCATTTTTGACCTGATTTGATTCTCTTTGAAATCTATATTCACTTAAATTGTGTATTCAAAACTGATTTTTGCAAATCTTCATCGTGAAGCTCCCTTCGTGAAGCTCACAACCTTCACGAAGAAAACATCCTTCACGAAACCAACTACCTTCGAGGATCTCACTGAGTTAATGCAAAATATACCATAATTATGAACCACCAATTACTTAAAATAATTGGCATTAGTCAATAATTTAGAATTATTTTCATGATGCTCATGCTCGCCTATAAATCCTGATTCCGGGAGCTCCTACACCTTCATGAAATCAATGAAATTTCATATTTCTCTGATTTGTTTTCACTAGAAATGAAGTGGGGGTCACTTTATATTTATAGGATCACCCACTCACGATGCTCCACCGCTTCCAGTGTACTTTTTTGAATCACTCAAAAATAAATTCAGGACACTCCTCAATTCACAATGCTTCATTGATATTTGACATTGTTGCAGAGATCCCGATCAAACCATCACGCACTCATGATACTCCATTTCTTATAATTGAAAAGATCACCATCGTAATCTTCATGCCTTCTCAAAGCCCATATTGGAAAAAACCATATTTTCAAAACTCATTTATTTTCCACATTTTCATGATATCTTCAAGGAAATCCATATTTTGCAATGATCACCATCCTCTAAATATTAGACCCCAAAATATTGGCAAACATTGGTAAACTACACCACCTTCAATTCTGATTTGAAAAACTAGCCATGATGATTCGTAGTCATCCAGAAAAATATTTCATTCTAATCAAATAAAAAAATGATTGGATTCACCTTTTCTCCACTTACACTCAAAAAAATTTCATTACATGTTCTCCAGACAACTAATGATATTTTTGAAATACAAAACAGTAAAGCATCATCAGATTTTCTACAAAACTATTATAACTTCCCCATATTCCAGTAACATATTTCCTTCCAATATAACCTTGATCCGATTGGATGCATATTTTCCAACAAAATATTTCTCTCCAATCAAACGTGAATATTATTGGAAGAACAAATTATATTTCAAACTGATGCTCAATACGATTATTAGCACCATCTCCCTCCCCATTCCTTCAAACATTTATTTCAATTTCAAATTTGTATCAGGTCCATGTTGAATACAATTCTTATTCTCGTTACAATCAGAACCTCATTCTGAACCTAAGGTGATTTTGATGAACCTATATAAAGGAATTTCTTTAGAACAGTGAGTCTGATTTCAATACAAACTTCTTCAAATTTCTAATTGCCTTCTCCAAACTTCATCCAAGCTCTAAAAAATTTAGAAAATATTAATTATACTAACATTAATGTAATAATCATATTTCATTGATCATAATTATTTACCAATGAAAATCATTTGAAAAAAAATACAATCCATAAAAAAATTGGTATCAACGTGATCTAGAGGACCACACCACAATTTATCTCAGTGAGGGGTATATTGTTTCATGAATGGGATGGTCATGCCACAATATTCTTAGTGGGTAGTTTCTTTTAAAGTTAGATATTTAATTTTACCTTAGACCATTTCCCCACCTATCCTTACCCCACAACCCCCACTCAAACATTTCCTGATTTTCGGTCCTCCCATATCTTACTAAGCTTCTCATTCCTATCCTATTTTTGAATTTATATTCCATCGGTTTAGGTGATCTTCTTTGGGTAATTTTGAAACTATCTATTCACTAGATAAATCTTTATTCATATATTTCTTGGTTTCCCCTAGTGAATCCCTAATTCTAAGGGTTTGGGGATGATTTTATATTTTAAATGGTTTTTTCATGAATCAATGGTAAGGACTTGGCAAGTGTGTCCCCTTGTGCTTGTGGTAGGAATTACTTATCATTTTATGAAATTTATATATGGTTTTATAGGATTTCATTCATTTAGGTATGTGTGTTGGAATAAAATTTCTCTACATTCAGTATCAAAGTGATCAGGTGGATCCTAATTTTGGTAATTCACCCCTTTATAGGTAGTTTTGGGTAAAATTTATTAATTATGGTGAAACATTAGCTTTTTAATGATTTGAGGTGGGGATATATGCTTAGTTAAATTAGTAATAGTATTATCTTTTATGGATCAATTAGGGATTGGGTGACCTTGTGTCTGGGCATAATTATTTAGGTGATATACCCCTTTAGTTTTGAAGGTGGTAGGTAAGTAATTGGGGGTAGTAAGATTGACCTAGAGGGTTTTGTTTAGGATTATCCTATGAGATATTCTTATGGTATCCTTATGCTTGGGTACGTTCCATTGGGATAATGTTTTTCCATTAATTTTTTTCTAGTTATTTGATCTTCCTTATCCTTATTATATTATATGATGACACTTGTAATGTTCTGGTCCATAGGATACTCAACTACTGCCATGGACTAGTTCTGTATAAGACCTCAAACACGCCTTCCCATATGCTAGAGGTTACAAACTAGCATCACAAGTTTAGGGTAGTACTATGGGGAGACTATACCCCCTAATCATAGTGCATAGTGATAGATAAAATAACCAAGTATCATATACCAACCATAAGAATCATAGTATACAGGATAAAAAAACAACCCAAATGCTGGTAATATGAAATGTAGAAGTAATATAGTCATATAATGGATGATTTCTCACTGTTCCCATGACATATAAAAATAAAGATAGAATAAATTAATAAAATAGATATATTTAAGGCTCAACTACATCCCTAAGGATCTCCTAAAACCCAACCTCTAATCATAATTGAGCTTCTCTACTCAATCACCAACATCATATAGGATCTATGCCCAATATATGTCTGCGAAAAGTGAGAGGTATGATTAGGTACCCAAGTACCATGGTAACTTGAGAAGGGTGAGTATATAACTCTATAGGTCACTAATAGCATATTCCCATACATAATTTTTATATGAAATTATTTTTCATGTTACATGCTCAGTTGAAATAAATTAATAAACTATAGAAAACAAATAACCACCATACTACTTTCTTCATCTAGTGTCGGGGTCTCTGAGAATGCCATGATGATCATTCCAATAAAAACTTCTTAAGGGGATGAAGTCCTACCTTGGAACTAAAAACCAATATCGATACTTAGACTCATGGCCTTGATTGACCATACCTGCTTCGGCCAGTGTTGGGGTGTCACTAAGCACATCACGATGATCATTTCAACCATATAAAAACTAAATCCTAGGGTGTAACTTGGGAATCCCTCAATGTTAGGATCAATAAAAAAATATAATCATAAATAGCTCACCAACTAAACCCCATGAATCTTGAGAATATCTCCAAATTCCAATATCATGAATGGCTCAAGGCTAATTCCTAGGAATCCTAGGAAATCACTGAATCAGAATACATCTTCTTGTCACCAAGCTAAATGGTTAGATCCCAAGCAGCCTGGTCATCCTAATAAGGAACACATAACATCAATAAGCTCAACTAGCTAGATCTAAGGGATCATCTAAAAATCACATCATAATAAAATTGATTATAATAAAATCCATAAGGCTAAATGGCCAGATCCCAGGAATACAAGGCATCTTAGAGGCTCAAGGAATCTAGAGCATCCCATATAGAATTGAGTTGAAATCCTAGTTTCTCAGACTTTCTTACATGGATCAGTAGATAGATTCTAATAATCTCAACAAGGAATCCCCAACAACTACATCATTTCCAAGTTATATCACATCAATATCTCATAGGGCTCAGAAGACGAATCCCAAAAAGTACCTCTAGGTATCCCCAAAAACACCCTCATGTATCATTAGGACCATAAGCCAGGTCCTAAGAATCATTTCTGGGAATCCATATCTACATCTAGAGGAAACTAGTGAAATTATAAATTCAAGGTAGGGGTTATATGAATGCATAATCCCCTCACCTCTATCCACATCCCCTTAGGCACTCATCATTGGTATGGGTTCTAAGGTGACACGTGTTACCATCTCAATCTATTTAAAATTCCATCTACTCGTTGAGGTCACAAGTCACAATGAAACCTATAAGGGACCCCTAGGTCTCATCAAGGAATATTCATCCTCTTAATAAAGTCACACTATGGTAATATCCTTAAGCACATTCCCCTTTCCTTGCATCTTAGGTTGTCTTGAGCACATGACCTGTCTTCCAGTCTCTGTGGCATTTAACCACACAAGTAGTCACATTATAATATGGGGGATCATTAACCCCATGGTAAGATCAATGATCTATATGGCTCTAGGGTCTCTCTCATGAATAAATCATTGTCTCTATATCTTAGGTCATCACCCCTATCTACCTAGGGTTCACTAAGTCACTTATCACTAGGTTGCTACCAACTATTAATTTTGATTTATTTAATCCACACCCCTCATGGGTTATTATATTCCAAGGATATAGATTAAATTTTTATCCTCATCCATCGGTAGCTGAGATGTCTAATCAGTGTATAAGGGTCCATCGAGTCCCTCCTTACCTTGTACAATTCAAATAGAAGTTTTAATTTTTAGCAGCAAACATTAAAAAATTTAAATAGGTAACCCAACTAAAGTGTAAATACCTCACATACCAAATTAATATAAAACATTCATAATACATAAGGGTAAATTCATAAGTACCTCATGCCATTTATAATCTTTCCAATTAAATTCCAAGGACTGGGAGCAACTTCTAAGTCCAATCCAAGCTCATCTAATCTCAAGAGGTCACCACCCATGATCCCATCACCTATGTCACATTAAGGTACCCAAAATAATTAATTAAAATCAATTATAATTTATTATATCGTTTTATCCAAGAATTAAAAATTCCTAAATTCTCACTAAAAATCATCTTTATGTCTAAACCTCACCCAACAGTACCCCAATGGTCTATCTCGCATCCCAGGCTATGGGTCCAGAAAAACCTGCCCACCACAAATTTTGAATCAAAATAATTATAATTTAATTTAATAAAAAACCAAAGATAAACATATGTTGCAATATACCTCAACCAAAATGATAGTCCACCACATGAATATGGCATCCTAGGTTACCCTCTTCCTAGGCAGAGTAAAAGTCCGAACACATTTTCCAGATTCCACCATGCTCTGGTGGAATCAGAACTGAATCCCTAACTGGGAGAATAAGAAATTATAGTGGGAGGTAGGTGAGAATCAAATAATAATGAATAAGGTAGAGATGTACCTGTAATCGGTGTTTAAAGACACTAAAACCCCATCCCTTGAGGGAGATTTAAGGGGAGATCCATAGGGGAGTGACCCTTCCACACACACCATATTAGGAGAAAGGAGGGGCGCTGTCCGAATTAAACATGAGGGAGAATAAGGGTTATTTTACCCTTTAATACCCCCACCAAAGATCTGGTGGAGGCCACCAGATGGCCGATGGTGCCTACTAGATATTTGGTTCCTCTTCTATATCTTTTGCTACAATAGCCACCCGACCTCTCTCGAGGTTTCTCCAAGCCCTCAAGGATGACTCCCAAACCTACATCAATATCCAAAAAGCCTCTATTGAGGGGTTATAATCATTATAACTCAAATATTAATTCTATTTCAAAATCTAACCCCCTACCATTTAAAAAAAATTAAAATTCCCTTGGAAATTTGTCACTTCTATGGAACACAAGGTCTTGCAGCACTGATAGATATGTGGCCACATCCTAAGTGAGAGGATGGTGTGTTGTGATGTGCTGGAAAGGGATCATGGATGTTTAGGTCTCCCTTAATTTTAGGGTTGGGCACTAAAATTATGATGTGTGTCCTCCCCTGTATGAGAGGGTGAGTTCAATGAGTTTATGTAGATCTCAATGGGTGACCTCCCTTGAGTAAGAGGGTCTAGTATGGGGTTTGGTATGATACTTCCTGAGAGATATCTCTTAAATGGTTTGGGAATCGATGTTGGATCTAACATAGGAATTAATGTTGTGTCCCACATTTAGTGAGAAGGAGTTGACCATGTTCTATGATGTATTGGTGGTATGGGGTTTCTCTTCCTTTGGGATTAGATCTAAAGAATATATGGTAAGGGTTTATTATCTCTTGGTTAGTGCATGATGATATGAAAAATAGATATATATTATTGTTTATTTATATATTTATATTTTTTAATATACTCTTATATAAATATTACACTTACTCTAAGAATATATTGGTGATGTTATACTAGATTTTATTACTCACACCTTGTGCGGGAACCCTAGTATGAATATAGACTTTGTTTCCATGGATCAATCCAATGGAAAGGGCCATGTGATGGGATTTTGAGCCACTGTAGATGGTTATGAATTTGAGTTGATATCATGATATAGTCTAGGATCTTTTTTCGCTATTCACATTATTTTATGTTATCCTTTTTTATATCATATATATTAACCTGCTATATGTGAGGTTCCTTTTGACTTTGATGAATGTCGGGTTATATCGCATTATGATATTGTGTGTGATGATATTTACCTATTGTCATACTATATGTTTATATTATCATTATTTATTTATTATTACTACTTTCACTATGTATAAGATTTATGGTACCCTAATATCAAGGAGATACTCTCCCCATAGAACGTCTTAGGCCCTTACTGTTAGTCTATAACCTATTGTTTGTGAGGATTCATCCATGGGACCATGTCCCACTCTAGCTTAAGAATATTGATTTGGCACATTGCATTAGAAAATTGTTTTAGAGCACCCTTTCATTAAATTTATTATTAGGTTCTTAGTAGAATGGAGATAGGATAGTGAAGACTTAGGGGTGGAAATTATGCGTGTATCTTGATAATACCAATCTAGTGAGCATTTCAGTTTCGAAGGTAGTGTGATTATTTTTATTAGTTATTTTGTTATACTTTAATGTTATTATTTTAGGTTTATTGTGTTGTAATGGTTTAATATAGTGTATCCCCCTTGCTTAAGGTAGAGAGGGCATGTGGGTTCATGCATCATTATTAGGCACATGGGTTCACATGTCATGATCATGATTTCTTTGTGATTTATCTAGGATTAAATTAATTAAATTCCAGTAATAATATATTTGGTTCCTTTTGAAATACATTATTTATGACATATAACTAATTTAACCTGGGAATCTAATAATTTTTTATATATGATTGTGAATAATGTACAGCTATAAGTGGTATGGGATTATTTCTTAGGTGAGTAGTGGGTGTTTGCACTTGATGGTTGTTTGTAATCTCTTAAATCATGTCTTGTAAGGTTTTTATGTGTGTGTGGCTATTAAATAATTAAATTTTGATAAGTTTTCAGATGTTAAAATCATTTTTAAGTCTTTTTTTAGAATTTTAGGAAATTTCATTTTGATGACATCATATAGTGTCACCCGACTACCAGATTGAGGATATTACCAAGGTTCAAATCATTCATGTTCTACCTATATATATTCATGAGGGTGAGGTTGAGTAGGATCTTGAGGTTTTTTCATCAATTTAGGTGGAAAAGCTACCTTATCCTCGGATTATTTTTATAATACTGGTGTGAGGTGATGGTGCACATTATGGTGTACCTACCATGGTATATTTTTTATGAGACTTCCATATGTATATTTCTCTATATTTTCAAGTTACATGAGGTCCTTTTGAAGCTTAGGAATGGATTAAGGTGATATAGGGTTTCTTCAAGCATATAGATACCCTTAGTGATGGGTGGGTGAAGCTAGCTTCCTATACACTCTGAGACCCTCTAGGATATGGTAGGGAGTTAAGATTCAGGCTTGGATGCATGAGATACTACCATTAGAGGACTTAAAAGACCTATTTTTTGAATATTTTATCACTAATTAACTAATGATTAACTAAAAATAGGATTTAGAGAGTCATAGTAGTAGATGATGTATGTGATGCACAATGCCACCCAATTTCTAGAGCTATTGTGGTTTTTCCCTTTATATCAATGAATGAGGCCCAAAAATCACTTTATATTTGAGATTGGGCTTCATCCAGTAGGCATGGTTGGGGAAAGTACAGTGGGGTCCCTTCCCATCTTCGGTGGGCCTAACGTTAGTATTTCTAGTGGATCTGGTAGTGCCTATTCTAATGGTAGGAAGAATAGGTTAAATGATATGCACCAGGGATATGAAATAGGGGCGTGATATATTGTTTAGATAGGATTGTGGTTTATTTCTACCTCTCATATAATGAGTTACACTTAAGTGATATCAGTGTAGATGGTCTAGATAATTCCACAATACATGTATGATTTCATTGAAGGAGTACCTTATATATGACAAGATGGGTCACCAATAATGCTTCCTTTCATGGATGTCTTGGCTAGGTTCTGGAAGAGTTTCATGGTAGAGACAAGATTTGAGGGAATGATCATGAGGACTTAAGATATATAACAGGGATTCTTCTATGAGGTTGGTTCACGAATCTAGTTGAGGGTATTATGGGAAACAATAGCCAAAAATACCTTAGGGATTGTATTTATAATTAATCTATGGATAATGGTGTCAATTCTAGGGATCCAAAATAGTCACAGTGTATTCTTTGGAATAGTTTTCAACTATTTAAGGATAGGTTCCTTCTACTATAATAGGTAAAATTCTTATTTCTTCAATGCTTTATGTTACTTTATTCAAAATAGTGGAATCTCAATCATTTATATCTTCCTATATTATGGCTAGATTGGAGTTGTTCTTGGATCTCACCCTAGTGAATTGGGATCTCTATACACCTCTTAGGAAGAGGTTAAATCATATTTAGAGGTGTTAATCATCTGTTATAGTGTTTGAGTTCTATGGGAACTTGTAGGATTTCCTTTTTTATAACAAGCTTAATCATCATCTTCGGGAAGGATTAGATAACATGATTCTAGGATTTTATCAATTTTTACTAGTGTTGGCTGTATTTTCCTCTATTTTGGGAGAGGATCACATTATCATGGGATAATAGTATGTGGAGGATGGTAGTCAAGGACCTGATCTAAATCAAATAGGGACTATTAATGAAGGTTTTGGGTGCAGCAGAAGTGTGTGATGGGTTGTTATTAACTTTTATTTTTGTCATGATCAATAATTAACCTAAGATTTATAAGACAATAAACACTGTGATCAACGGAATTGAATAAAATAATATAGACAATGGATAAACATTGGAACTAATGTGCATGATCATCACATATTATTTATAATTATTTTATGCAATTAAATAATTACCTTGGATGAAATTATTTTTTCATTGATGGATCTGACAATGGATCTGCATCATACCATCATTGCATTATAGGAATCAAGATTATATTCCCTCTAGCTATGATTAAAAATTATTCCAAAAAACTCTAAACATTGTTGTAGGAATCTCTGGGTGATAGCATGATAGATCTTATCACTTTCATTGTTCACCTGTGATCATCCTGAGAATCAGTTCCAAAGGATTATCCTTGATTTCTATAGACTCAATACTAGAAGGTGGAGGAATATCACTCTCTATTCTTGGAAGAGTTCTTGGAGAAGGGAGCACTCTAGGTCTTCAATAGTATTCTCTAGATTTTATTTTTTACAATACAAAAAATGTGTTGGATCTATTAAAAAAAATTGGGTTTATATATTACTAGGGTTAGAAATAAATAATTACACAAGTTCCATTTATTATTTATTTAATCCCTACAGAACCCCATGTATATAATAATATTATTATTATTATTTCTTGACATGTTCTAAACTCACGAATTAAATTAAATAATATTTAATCAAATAATATTCAATATATATTATTTTTCATAGGACTTATAAATATAGTCCACCATTACTCCACAATATTTATCAGGCCTTAAATAATGGTTATTTATTTAAAAAATAAATATCACTACATTATTCTCCAATAAATAAATAGATATTATATTAACTAAATAAAAAATATTTATTTATTAAATATTCCACTCACATAATATTCTCTTGAATAACTGGTGATGGAGTGTATGCGATCAAGAAAGAATGAATAATTATTAAACCACATGAGGGAATAATATTTATTCAACTTGTTAAATAATAAATAATAATATACTATTTAACTGAGATTTCGGATACACTTAGTGTGTGACCCACTAGCCCTCTTTCTCAGTTACATTAGGTGAAGCAGACTAAAGTCCAAGGTTAACATATAGAAACATGCCAAGAAACCCATAGATAAATAATTTAGTTACACAATTACATAATACCTCATATGGATACTTACTATGTAATATAATACCTTTATCACAATATATATAATCAAGAAGGTTGCATGTCAGTGCCATCAACCTATGTGTTTGATGTCTCTTTCTTTGACTTTCTAGAAATCAAACTTTCCTATTGAGCACCATGACCATTTATTAATTTATGCTATACTATTTCCATCAAAGGGCCTGAGATATCAACTTCAGTTAAAAAATAGAAGGGACAAATCCTTTCTCACATTATTCATTAATGAAATATTACTCGTGATGCACCCAACATATCCTACCTCATCGTGAACATATTTCATCATAGTTTTCATCAATAAATCATATTACCTGACTTATAACACTCATTAATAATAATATTAAATTATAAGGACCGATGCACACATCCATAGATAGGAACATCCAATGACATATATAAATGTGTATTTCCTACTAGTGGAACTCATTCTCATAATATCCTACAATGGATATTACCAAGGGTCTACACCATGATAAGGTTCCTCAAAGTCATATGATTCACCACCCCTAATAGCCCAAATCATTCATGTTATTCAAATGATTTCATCTAGCTATAAATTATATATTTAAGAATTTTGTTGTGGAACTTCTGGGTTCTCATCATAGTGGGGAACTTCCATGACCTTTCAGTGTGACAACCACTATTAGGACATTATCACATACTATGTCATGCATAAAAATAGTCATGATGTGATAATGATTTTATTAATATTCAAAACAATGAATAAAGGTTAACATAAAGTACATAGAATTTGGTTATAGGGAACTAACTGCAACAGAATCCCACTTTCACTAGATAAAACTACTAACAATATTTAGTCTTCTAGATCTCACATGATACTCATGCTTCTCCTGATAGATTCCTTTAAAAAATGTGACTGCCATGTTTTCTTCTATGGGAACTATGATTACTGAAACTTCACCCCTCTTAGAAAAATCCCTCAAGAGGTGATACATCTAGGTTATGTGTTTTGTCTATTGGTGTGTCCTTATATCTTTTACAAGATCCATTGCAACAATATTATCACAATATAATGTGATAGGGTCTTTACTTCTTGGTACCACATCAATATCCAATACAAAGTTTCATATCCAAATGGATTACATGGAAGCAACAAAATCCACTATATACTTATAATCCACTATATAATCAATGAAAACTAGATTCTTCAAATTCTTCTAACTCAAATATCCTCCATTGAGATGGAAAAAATATCATAACTCCAACTTCAAATCATTTTTATCTATTTGAAAACTAGAATCAGTATAACCACTGATGAAAAACTCCTCATATCCTCTATACATTAGGAACATACCTTTAGTTCTTCTCAGAAACATGAAGATAGCCTTAACAACATACCAATTCTGTTCTCCTGTATCTTCTTGATATCTTCCCATCATGCTCAATGCATAGGCAACATCAAATCTAGTACATAACATGGCACGTATGATTGAACCTATCAGTGAAATTTATGGGATCCTACTCATTCTATCTTTCTCTTATTGTGTTTGAGGACATATTTTCCTAGAAATATGTATACCATGTTAAACTAGAAACAATCCCCTCTTGTATTGTTCCATACTAAATATCTTTAGTATCTAGTCAATATATATACTTTAACTTAGTCTAAGCAACCTCTTGAATCTATCAAGAATGATCTTGATCCCTAGAATATAAGTCGCTTCACCTAAGTCCTTCATGGAGAAACATGTGCTCAGTAATCCCTTAACAGACTATAAGACTAGTATTTCATTTCCAATAAGTAATATATCATCAACAAATACTACATGGATAATTAACACCTTCCCACTAAACCTCTTGTTAATACGTGGCACACATTCATTCTTAATGAAACTGTAATGACCTGATCATTTATGAATAAAATCACCTTTCTTTTGATTTAATTAAATTCCTTGTCGATATAGAAAACACATGAACTCCTTTTTATCCAATTAAATTTAAATGACCATTTAGTTTCATTACCTTTGATAATATAGCTATTGAACAGTGATCACATGAATAGTATAAATATTGGGTTTTAACAAATCCTTTTGACACAGATAAATAAAGTGATGGCCTCAACCAGTAGAATTGTACCCTATGAAGCCCATTTATCAGATCTTTTAATGGAGATAGAATTTCTGGGATTTAACCTGTACTATGCCCAATCCAAGATCCAACAACATAAGCATGAGTGAAACCATTTACGGGAGAAGTTCAAACTCGTCAAGATCACAACCCAAATCTTGTTCATCAAACAGCCCCATGAAAGCCCAACCATCGCACACCTTACTCTTAGGGCGTATACCGGTGTAATAAATTGATATGTAACAAGACCCTAGAATTATTATTATGTACATATTTTTTTATAGAATAATTAATATACTTTCATTCTATTATTGTTACTTTGTAAATGATTTTAAAGAACCAATAGTATCTTTGGTTAATATTCAAATTCAATTAAAAATATATTTTTAATGAATTAATGTGTTTTTGAAATAAATAATATTATAATAAATAAATATTATTTAATTTATTTTATTAAATATAAATTATTGTATAATTTTTATGAAGTGAAAAGTAATTTTATTAAGGTTTAATAACTATTTTTTGTCAAAACCCATCAATTCTCAATAAATGTTAGTTTTTATTTTAAAAGTAAAAATACACATATTTAGAAAATTATTTAGATAAAATTAATATTATTTTTGGAATCATGACATCAAAATTATCTAATGATTAGTTTTTTATAATTTTCTGAGATAGTCGAATTTTTGGGTAAAAATTAAATGCCATATATATATATAGTGTGTTTTATGACATCATAATGGACCAATAATGATGTAATAAATAATATAAAAGGTATATTAGGTAAAATATATTCTTTCCTTTAAAATAATGTAATTTTAGGTTTATTTTATTTAATTTATAAAGCCTTAGTGAATCCTCCAAGACATATAAAATATTTTAAGATTTTAAAATCATTTCCTTGAAAGTGTGACTCACCTCCACATAAGCAAGGGAAATATTCTAATATATTCGTCCCTTATCCT
The DNA here is from genome assembly GCA_963277665.1 of Viscum album. Taxonomy (NCBI): domain Eukaryota; kingdom Viridiplantae; phylum Streptophyta; class Magnoliopsida; order Santalales; family Viscaceae; genus Viscum; species Viscum album. Next base: position 273,491,092 of record OY728130.1, read on the forward strand.
TAAAAAATAATGTATACCACTCCCCTTTTCTGGAAACCATAGGAAAAAACTATGGTATGGCTTGTGGTTCTGAATATTTTATTGTGTAGTGTCCAAAACAAAAATAATAAAGAAATCCCCTTACTTTCCTATATAAAACCTCCCAAGCTCCCATTTATCTTCACTCAAACTCCTTAAATATCTATCACCCTCTGACCCATACTCTATTTAGTCCTCCCATGGTACCCCCAATCTCCCAATAAACCTCTATCAATCATTTGGAGTCATACATCCAAGTAAGGGATCTTTCACTCTCCTCTTTTATCAAGCACTCCTTTTGTGATATCTCTTTTAATTTCAATTCACATATGTTAGGATATGTTCATACATACTTAAATTACTATAAATTTAATTTATAAATAATTATATCTTCATTTAACACTCATTAAGACATCCATAATCCTTTATAAACACTTGTTACCATGCTAAAGTTCTGTAAGGGATCCTCACCTTCCTCTCTTCCTTTCAATTCCAGAACCCTGTTTGAAATTTGTCTTTTTAATTATAATTGGTTATAATTTCCTCATTTTATAATAAATTCACTAATTTCAATTTTATGTTAAAATAATGAGTTTTCATTTATTCCTCATCATTTGTACCCTTACCTAATCCATTACTATGCTGAAATTCCGTAAGGGATTTCTCTCTTCTCATTTGAATTCAAGATACTCTTTTATATTATGCTTCTTACATTCCATTTTTATATGTTGGGTTATAATGTTCCATGATACCCTTACTATACATTTTATTTATAGATGATTATAGCTTCCTTTCACTCTCATTAATCCTCCTATGATCCTTTAAGCACACCCGTTACTATACCAAAAATTCAGTAAGTGGTCTTCCACTCTCTTCTTTTATCAAGCACTCCTTTTATGATATGTCTAATAATTTAAATTTTAATATGATGGGATATGTTAATACATACTATAATTACTTTCAATTTTATTTATAAATAATTATAGATTTCTTTACACTCTCATTAATCCATCCATGATCTTTTATATACACCCATTACCATGCCAAAATTTCCTAAGGGATCTTCCACTCTCCTTTTTATCAAGAACTCCTTTTGTGATATTTCATTTAATTTCAATTTTCATATGTTAGGATATTTTCATACATACTCCCCTTACATTCCATTTGATTTATAAATAATTATATCTTCTTTTCACTCTTATTAATTCATTCATGAACCTTTATATACACTCATTATCATGCCGAAATTCAGTAAAGGATTTCTCTCTCCTCATTCCCATTAAAGCACTTAATTTATATTATACATATTAAATTAGATTTCATAGGTTGGGATATTATGTTCCATGATACCCTTACCTTCCATTTCATTTATAAATCTTTATATGTCTCTTTCTTTATCATTAACCCATTTTATGAATTTCTATATGACGTCGTTATGCAGCCGAAATTGCACCACGATTTTCTATGCCAAAATCATCATGTAGTGAATACCATACTCATTCCTCTATCAAGGTTATTCACCTTTATGAACATATAATTATTTATTGAGGACGTAAATTTATTTATTCCACATTCCTTGATTGTGGAATAAATGATGATGTTGAATGAATCCATGTTATATTATCTATGTGGCACAATTAAGCATGAGATTGAAATGATTATGATGGGTTCACCCTGATAGCACATCAATGCATTGGGTAAGGTTTAGTATCATGATACATAATTTTGGGACAAGTTTTTACCTAATTTCTTTATGAGGATTTTTTCGACCACGTTAGTATATGGGTTTGCCTGAATCATTTTTGTTTATAATGGAGTGTTTTAAGTTGTTGCCACATTTCCATGTTATAATTAGCATTCTGTATCATTACTTTATATTCATGTTCCTTTAAACCTTATTGATATTCCTTGTATAACATGTATTTTTTTCCTTATTTTCTGTCATTTTTACTCCCTTACTGGGCTTTATAGCTCACCTCTTTCTCATGTATGTCCACAGGTTTTCCCATACAGTGTTAAGTATGAAGGAATGGTGTGGTCATGTAAACAAATTTTAAATAAATATATTGTATTTTATGTTTTAAGTTTCTATTTAATGTTACTAATCCCCAAATACACTAGACCTATAAATATTCTTAGTTTTATTAAATTTAATTTATGTAATAAATCATATTTAATTATGAAATAAATAATAGGGTTTTTATAGAAACAATATTCTTTTATAGCTTCATTGAATTGAATGTTCCATGACCTGAATCCTTACTTCAATCCATAAATGGATCTCTGAAACTTAAAAATTCTATTATCATAACCTAGAGTCACAACCCCTTATGGTTGTCTCATGTAGACATCTTCCTAAAGGTTCCCATTAAGGAAAGTTGTTTCTATATCCATCTACCAAATTTCAAGTCATGGTAAGCTGTTATAGCAAGTATAATTATTATGGATTTAAACATGGAAATCGGTGAAAGGGTTTCATCATTATAAATTCCATAACATGTTTTAAACACTTTAGACACTAACCTTTCTTTATTGGAATTCACTTTAACTTCCATGTCCATTTTTCTCTTGAATAATCATTTTCACCCAACAGGCATTACAATAACTAGTGCATCAACTAGAACCCAAACTTGGTTTTCATACATGGAATTCATTTCACAATTCATGGATTCATTCCATCTTAAAGCTTTTGAGCTCTCTATAGCCCATTTTTAGGATATATATTCATCATTTTCAACCAATAATGATTCACTATCTTTAGTGACTAGAAAATCATATCTCTCTAGTTATCTTACCTCTCTAGTTCTCCTATATAATACTTGTGTTTCAGGAACTACTTCTTCCATGAGGACCCATAGAATCTATTCCTCTACCAACTCTTGTGTATCTTGAGCATCAACTTCATAAAATTCAATATTTCTCCCACTATCCTATTGGATGATGTGATCCCTCTAAAAAAAGGTGGATTTTCTATAGACAATCACTTTTTTGGCTGAGGAGTTGTATAGGTAGTATCCCTTTGATTCCTTAGGATACCCTATAAATATACACTTTATGCCTCGGGGTGATAGTTTGTTTCCTGATAAGTCCTTAAAAAATACATCGCAACATCATAAATGTGTATGTGAAAAAATGGGTTTCTTTCTACTCCATAACTAGAAGGGAATTTAATTTACTGCTTTAGTAAGTACTCAGTTTATTATGTATGTTGCAGCTTGTAATGCATATCCCCAAAAGGATAATGGAAGATATATATGACTCATCATCATCCTTAACATGTATAAAAATACACGGTTCCTCCTTCCACTAATATCATTCCATTGTGGTGTGTAGGGTGGAATGAGTTGAGATAAAATCGCAAACTTCTGTAAAAATTTGATAAACTCTTGGTTAATACATTCAACACCTTGATCTGATTAAAGCTTCTTTATCTTCTTTCCATGTTGAATCTATAATTCATTATTGAATTATTTTAATTTATAAAAGGACTCGTACTTATACCTCATTATGTAGAAATAGTCCTATCTAATCAAGTCATCAGTAGAAATTATGAAGTAAGACTACCCACCTCTAGATTCTATTGGAAATGATCTACACAAATAACTATATACCAATCCTGTAATCTTTGTGGCCCTTTCACACTATCTATTGAATTGTGGTTTAGGTAGTTTTCCTTGTAAACAATAATGAAATCCTTCAAGTGATTTTAGCTTAAAATATTCTAAATAACCATTTTGATAGAGATTTTTCAAGCACTTCTCATTTGCATGACCAAGATAGTGATGGCATAGTTGGGTGTTATATAAGTTGTGTGAACCTGATTTTTAATTGAATTTCAAAATTTAATACATAAAGTTCATTATTTAAATGTTTCATACCATAACATAAGTTTTATTTATAATAGAAACAACTTTTATTTCCAAACATAAAAATAAAACCATCTCCATCTAGGCATGATACAAAAATTATGTTCTTTATAACAGTTAGTACATAATAACAATCCCTTAAAACCAATATCATTCATGTTGGCAATGAAGGTCGACAGTCACTAATGGATAGATCATCCATCCTTGCACTATTGGTGTCTTGTAAATCCACCTATCCTTTAGAAATATTTCAAAATCTACATGGTTCCTGTATTTGGATATAGATGTGATAACCATAATCTATATCTAATACCCAATGTGTAGATATTGAAAGATTACACTTGATAATGAAAAAAAACATTAGCTTCCCATTGATTATTCTTGCAGTTCCTATTCCAGTGCCCTTGATTTCCACATGAAAAACATATTTCCTCCTTTTCCTTACCCTACCTTTGGATCTTTCTCTTCTTGGAAGGATGGTGCTTGGTATATTTAGACTTCTTATGAGTCTTGGGCCCCTTCCCCTATTTCTTCCTTTTTTTATTAACCATAAGGATTTATGGTTTTTTATGTCTCGTGCCCTTATATACTTGGAGAATCAGATTAATAATTTCTAAAATACTCTTCTCATTATTTCTCATGTTATAATTAACAATGAAACTGGATAAGGTCTTGGATAGGGAGGAAAATATGATATCTATGCACAGATCATTTTGTAAATTAATCCCTGTGATATATAAGCTTTTAATGTGGCCAATAATCCTGAATTCATGAGGCACATCTAGCACAGACTGTCCATGATAAGTTGTAAATATAGGATTAGATATCTTGTATTTATCTTATCTCACCATATCTTGATAGAGATCCATAGGGTGAGATTTCATTCTATAGACATCAACGTCCTCATGTTGCTTAAAATTCTCTTTGTCCATGGATGATAGCATGAAACACTAATCATATGTATCATCATTCAAATGTTTATCATAGAGATATAACTATTCTTCACTAGCCTCATTACTAGGTGCATTATGAATAGGTTCTTCCCACACATATAATTTCCTCTCATGTCATTGGATAACTTGTAAGTGTCTTTGCCACTCTTGGAAATTTTTTCTAGTGAGAAGGTTATCCTTCTCAAGTATGGATCATAATTATATGTTTGAAATCATTTTATTGTTGTTTCTAAAAATAAGATGAGTAGAGTTTTAGTACTTTATCTGATAAAATTTAGACAAATAAATAAATATTATATTTATTAATCTTCGACTCTTTTATCAAAACCCAATAGCCCTCACCATTGGCTTCATAATATCCTATTTTTTAGAAATTCAAATGGAAATAATCCATATTACCCTACTCATCACCCTAACTTTGGATGGTCAAGAAATGTTAAGATTTTTAGGTAAGCATTCAAAAATCCAAATGCATTAACTGATAGTTACTTGATCTGTTGAGTGGTCTCCCCAATCTTGAAATGCTTAAATTATATTTCTTCAACTCTTTCCTCTCAATTACATCAAGTCCTTCTTTAGCAGTCATCCCTTGAAGTGAACTAAGTTAATTCAACCCAAAAACTCAAGTTATAATTATCTAATAATTTAAATCACCCCAACTTTGACTGGTCAAGAACTTTGAACTACGGTTCTATTTTAATTGAATTAGTGGAAGGATATACCTACTTAATATATATAATTTATGGATTTTATCTTTTATGTAAAAAGTTACAATTATTATCTTTATTATATTATTGTTAATATTAAGTGGATTTAATGAAGTCATTAACCATATATTAGATAATATTTACACATAATCCAATTTATTTTATTTCTATCTTATATGTTTGTTAATTCATTAATTCATATAAACGTGATAAAATATTTATAATGAAATAACCATGTAACTTGATAGAAATAAAAATAATAAAGTGGTATGATCATAATATTTCACTAATGGTTAGTTTATCTAGTGGATGATAAACTAACCATTAACGTAGGGGGAAACCCCTTGAACCAATTAAGGTTCATGTTGCAGATTTCCACCTATACACCTATGTATCTCTCTTGGGCTGGTTTCACCTCGGCTCCAAACTTTAATTGCCTCCACTATGTTGGGAAATCTATCCATTACATATGTTTTTACTCACATGAAGGCGAGAGGAACCAAAATATTGGTTAAGGGGTTTGCATAAAATAAATAATGTGCATCAAGGCCCTTACGTAATGAGATGAGAGATGACACATAGGCCAATTATTTAATTTAATAAATAGTTAAATGAAACCAATAACATACAATGGTTTTGTCTAGGATCAGGATCATCCACATATATGCAATGAATTACACATTTAATAAAATTATCATTTGATTCTAATCTTTTTTATTTAAGATAAGTTGTGCTTGAATCAATTAATTATCTATTAATAAATTATTTTATCATAATTCTCATCTAAATTTCCTTGAGATTATTATCCATCGTAATTTTAAACAAACTAAATAAATTTATTTAAAATTAATTGTGTACAAAAATGTACCATGGATGCAACACATTGAGTACCCATCCAAACTACCAAACTTTTATTATACATGTATTTTGTTTACTCTTGCAACATGTGTCTATTTCCCCCCAGAACGTGTTTTCTGGTTAGAAATCACTACTTCCGAATGGTTTCCATTGGATTTATTTATAGAACCAGAAACACCGAATAGCTATATATCCAAAGGGACCTGCTTTCCAAAGGCATGTGTGCGTTAGGTTTATTTACCTATGATACTTAAGAACTCACATTGGTCAAGAGGGCGGGAGTTTGGGCTCATCGCACCCTTTTAGAGAGAATTATTTCCTACTCTGAGACTCGCTTATAGATTTAAGACAAGTTCATGAATACTTATTAATTTACCAAGCGTAATGTAGGTTTCCCTAGAAATTTACAATTAATTATTACCATGTATGGAAATTAGAATCATATATATTTATTCTAGGTTCTTCATCAATGAAGATATTTGTTTGTATTCATGGATCTACATTAATGGTATCCTCTCATATACTACTTAGAAATTATTTTGTCATTATTATGAAAATTCTGGTTTTTAAGCCACTCAGTAAGGAACTCTAGGATTTATCATTTCCCAGGGAGATGGAAGTTTTTTTGATGTAGGGATCATACCCATAGATAGGCTACCTACGTATCCTCATGAAAGGAATCATAACCCACGTAGGTTAGTGTCGCTGAATGGGACACATCATACCATTTAAGGTCATGTGATAAGGACCTAACCATATAGTTTAATGTCATTTGATAAGGACATCTTGGTGTAAGGTGCTTAGTAAAATCTTGGTGTGGGACTTATGCCTAAGAAGCCAAAGGAACCCATAAAGGATATGAGTTTCTAAGATGGATTAAACTATGCTAGGAATGTGGCCCAAAAAGAACAAGGCTAATTTGGAATGTTGAGATTGAACCTTGGGGAGGCTTCCTACTTATCCCACTTGTATGGGAATCAAATCCCACATAGTTAAATAAGTCTCATAGGGGAGTATATCCCTTTGAGAAAAATAGGTTGGGATTACTCCTAAAGAGGATTCCCTTATAACAGGGTCCACGAGAGATGTCTCAACTCATAAAGATTCAAGGGGGAACTTAATTTAGGGATTATTATTAAGGAGGATTCCCGAACTAAGGGAATTAGGGTTAGACTCCTGAGGAGTATTTCTATTGAGCTCATGACCTAGGTAAAGGCTTCCTACGTATCCCAATTATAGTGGGAATCAGAGTTATTGTAGTTCAATATATCAGGTGGATTGTGAGAATGTTGTGATCATCACAAATCTCTAAGACCATGTGAGTAATGCTCGGTGTAAGAAACAAGAGGATGTAAAATATTCAATAATCCACACACATTCTCCTCTATTGGGGGAAGAGGTTGATCCTACAGTGAAAGAATCTAGGGTGATAGTGAATGAGGGTATAGAGCAATGAACCCTTTAATGTGAAATGAAGGTGGAGGTCATTGGGATCGACCCAAAAGTATAGGGTATTACTCCAGGAGGTATTTCCTAAAATTGTTCCCATAGTGGAAGGAGGATATCATTACCTATGTCAAAAGGTAATGTAGCGTGAACTATACCTTCCCTACCAAGGACCGGAGATTCCAGGTTTTAGAGACGAGAAGGGGGGGACATGGTCCGAACCCTAATCCTCCAAACTGGGAACATCCCAACATTGTCTTTGGGGTAAGGATCCATGTGAATATAGATATATAGACCTATATACACCGCAAGGATCCTAACTTCCTTATAATATAAATGTGGGAAACCTTTTACTGTAGAAATACAAACCCAAATGGAAGACACACTAATGTGTCTTTTCCAATGTTTTGGTTAGTCAAGAGGTTTTGGTTGAGGTTTCAACTTGGTCCCTTTCAGAAAATCTATCTAAGGAAGGATAATCCCTTCCATAATTGTATTTTAGTAGGTTTTCAAGGATGTATTTTATAGGTGGTCCGCACAGGTATGTCATGTAGGTATACCGTATAAGTCCAAGGAGGAACTGATAAATTCTTTACATGGGTAGGATAAGACTATAAAATCTTTATATGACTTGAGAAATGGATTATAGGGGCAAAAAAACATGGGTGAGGTTTTAACTTAAGCACCCTAGGTGTTTCTTAATGTCCTTGGAAGCATCCTGCACTGGTCTTTGCTTAAGGAAATGACCTTGTGTTGATGACTTCTCTTTATGGAAGGATGGTCCTTAATCAGATGTTTTGAATTTAATACTCTAAAATTAATTTGATATTTATTTTCCCATCTAATCCTCTCTTCTCTCATGTTTTAGAGAGTTGTCTGAGAAAATTTGGGGGACCTGGGTGAAGGAGCTATGAAATAGGAGCTTCCAGAGTTCTTCTAACTTTTTCAATTGTTAAAATGGGGATCCTAAGGGTCCAATTTCTAAGTAAAGATGGGACCTGGTATAATGGATTTTTTCTACATAGGTCTTCTTCGTATATCCATATCATATCTATTCTATGTAGGGGTGCGAAAAATTATACTACCATGTAGGCCAATGGCGTAGATCCTCAGTGTAGGGGGCTGCGCATTAGGTTGCACGGGAAGGACCTGCGCTGGCCACTAGATGTGTAGGTGTGCTGCATAGGTCCCTTGAACTATATTTATTTGTTTTCATTATATTTCTTTGATACTTTAAGATATCTAAAGTGCTTCTTCATAATCATTTTTCCTTCCTTTATTAAAAAGGGAGCGTCAACAAAAGCCCCCCCTGTAATGGATCTGACTAGAAAGAGGGTCTAGTCTTGAGGAAAGATTATAGGAAAAAGGATTATGGGGAATTAATTCTAGACTGCATAGTTTTGTTTCATAGCTATGTCACATAGGTTGGTGGTTTATTTTAGTGGCATATGAAAGCAGTTCCTATAAATACTCTCATTCCTTTATCATTTTCTTCACCTGTGTTCTCGGATTTCTGCTCTCATTGCGTAGCTCTTTCGTCCAGCACTATCGTGTTGTACTCTCGCATAGGTCCCTTGAAAATATCTTGAGGTATATCCATTTTAGAAATGGAGCTATGCGGAGTTACTTTATCAAAGGATCTACATATAATGACTTTTTCAAAGGACCTGCACTGGGTACCTTGTCAAAGGACCTACATGGGTGACCACATTGAAGGAGCTATAGTGAAATTTGCCTTTTCCAAGTTATTGAATTCCATTAAGTTATAATTTTAATTTACATAAGTTAATATTTCAATTTAATGAGGAAATTTTTTAAATTCTATTATAGGAAATGGATCGTTTGATGCCTTCAAATAAGGAAGCTATATTTCTCCAAACCGAAATGATAAAAACCATTGGTCTAGACTATTATGATGTTATTGAGAGTACCCTTCCTGAGTTAGTGAAAGGCTTGATTCCATACCAACATTAATATCCACAAAGCCACTATCTTCCTTTGTACGGGAATGGTCTTTTGAAATATTCCCACATTATAGCTTATAAGAAATATTGTCCAAATATTTGGTTTTTTCAACACCACAACTGTCATTGTATGAATATTACTATAAAGGGTATGCATGTTAATTATAGAATATCCCCTATTGGATGCATCCTGCATCATTGTGGTTGTACCTTTGATGTGAAGGATCGTATTGTAGTGCCAAGGATTCAGTTATATAATTCAACCTTTCAGACTTCAAAAATAGATCAATCTAATGGATAGAAGGAAGACTGAGACCTTCGTTCTAGAGGAGAAGTCAATCCTAAATGGATGTGGTCATTTTGGATACATAGGATTTGTGAAAAGTTCAAGAAAGAGCTGATGGGTGTAACACCCGAGACTTTTATGAGAAATATTTTGTTTTTATGTTATATAAATCATCAAAGGAATCTTTTACTACATACAACACAAGCTTGGCTTGCTTTACATGCAATCATGACCTTCCTCGATAGCTTGTGTCGTACGCAAAACCGAGTTTCACTAAACAATGATATACTATTAAAATATTATTAAAACTAGCCGTTATGAATAGTAATAACCACTTTTTGATATTTTATAAATATTATTTTTCAAAATTGACTACATTTTTGGATTCAGAATATCAAAATTAGCCTAGGGTGAAATTTTGGTATTTTTCTAAAAACATTCAATTTTTGATGAATAATGAAACCACTAAGTGGTTGTTAAAAAAACTGAATTTTTCATAAAACATAATTTTACCGCTTCTTTGAGTGGAATTTCAAAAATCCGAGAGACACGGTTGATGTAAGTAAGTGAAATGTGGTTCAATGAGATGAAAATAATTTTTGCTGAATAGTAACTTATTACTTTTTTTTACCACGGTTAAAAGTAAATAGGGTAATTAAGAGTAAAATGATATTATTATTATTACCCTAACACATGTCTTAATTCTATTGGATATGTGTAATTCGACCAAAAACAACCTTAGGAATAAAATATGACCATTTAGGACCACTTGGATTAGATTAGGACATTTATTATTAATTTATTTAAAGAAGGGTTAAAATAGTTAAAATCAAAGTTTAATAACTAAATAATTTTTAATATATCTTTATAAATAAGATAAATTCGACTATAAATATTAATTATAAATATAAAAAGATTTCCTACATAATGATATTTTATTTTTATTTTTTACACTTTAAATATGTTAATTTTTTTATGACACAAAGATGATGTAGTAATTATCTTATTAATGAAATATTGACATAATTGATGTTATAAATACCCAAATAAATGTAATTTGAGACATTTTATGAATTCCACTAATTTTCTAGCTTAATATGACATGTTAGTAGTGATTTAATTAACTTTTTTGGAACTAATCGTTATGTTATGATTTTCAAAAAAATCAATTAATAAATAGTGTCAAAATTGACATAAAATAGTTTTTCAAACAAATATTATATTATTAATTGTTATTTTTTAAAAAAAATCTAAGGTTCGGCCAAATGACTTAGATAAGGTTATATATATTAATAATACACAACTTGGGGTTTTTTATTCTTGTTATAGTAAGTTTATTAACCTTATAGTGTAAGAACACAAGAAGACACGGTAAAAGTAAAATTATTTAACTTAAAGTTAAATCTAAATGATAAGGTTAAAATATGAACCTAAACTTGTCTAAATTATATTGGATTAGAGTATTTAGACCCATCCCCACCTTATATTAGAAATAAATCAATTTGGAGCTATTTAAAACCGAATTTTTCTTTATAATAAAATAATATTTTTAGTTTTTCTAAAGGAGCCCCTCTCCTCCCTTATAAAAGGTCACCTCCTCCTCCTCTTCCTCACACCACTTTGAGACTTCAAGCTCAGCCAACCCCTAAAACATTCTCCTCTCCACTTCCCTAGAGACATCCTAGAGGTCCTGGTCTTCTTCAAAGACAAATTGTAGTGCCCTAAACGGTGGTCTCAATGAAGCGCTTCAAAGAAGAGGTAATGTCCGTTACCGATTCTTTAATCTTTATTTCTTCTTCCACTTCTCCTTCTTTAGTTGTTTCATTATGAAGTAATAAAATCAGTATCACTCATATACGGATATGTTATTATAAGTATTAAACAACCCTATTTCACCATTTATCCATCCTACGGAATACGAAATCACCGCGCGTGTGTACATACGGAATACCGTCTCCACGCCGTGGTGTAATCTATTTTCCCCCACCACCTTACTTGGATGGGTATAATGGTGTAAATAATAACTATATATGATTATTGTAAAGTGATATTTATTCTGAAATAGTATACATACACTACAATAAACTTTCACGATCATGGGAACTATATCATCGCTCGTGCGTACGTACGGAATACCGTCTCCACGATGTGATGCGACTCGTTCTACATGATCTTCATTGCATAATGATTATATAAATAAATTTAATGAATTAATATTCTATATATAACACTAATACCATTCTGTAAATGAGGTATCTATAACCTAAAAAGAAGAAGAAGAATTTATTCGACAAAAAATGCATAAGAACAAAAAGTAATAAACACCCGAATAACATGTAGCAATGAAATATTACTAATAATAAGCTAAGAATATGACCATATATGATATCATAACAATGAGTATGATTCTGTAATAAGTCAATGACATTATTTAAATCATTATACAGGAGGTTCAGACACTTATGAAGAAAATCAGACCTAAGGTAAGGGAAATATCACAATCTCATTTTTATCCGAGATTTTTTATACTTTGGAATTTACTGGGTTGTATTTTATCGTCCACATCCATGTTTCCTCAATATGTAATATTATTTACATACACCTACAATTTCTTAAATCCAATTTTACCCTTCGGTGAGTTTTTAGTAAAATATATGAAAGAAATCTTTTGTCATTTTTCGTACGAGGTACTTTTTTGACTTTTTCAACAAAAGTACGAGAAGAATATTTTTTTTAACTTATACGACATGAATAGATTTTTAAAACATTATTTCCAAGTAGCTTACTTTACAAGTTTTCAAGTTTATTTTTAATCAACTTCTTTTAGTTTAGAATTGTAAGACATGTTAAGAAAGGAAAAGTGTTTTTGAAGTAGAAAGGATATTTTCCTCAAGAATGGAGTTCAAGTGTTTTATCAAAATTATTTTCCATCTAAGATAATAAAGGGTTCTGTTTCTCTACCTATTTTTAAATTGATTTGATTATGTTGTGATGGAATCATTTTTATGAATTCCTTTATCTTATATGAATTGTTTTATTATGTCATTATGTTTAAGAATCCAATTTTGATTATATGGGTTATGCAATGATGTATGATTTTTTTTTGATTTTGTGGAACACATAAGAATGGTATCATTATGAGATGGGTGGGGCCTATATCTCCCTCCAATTCATTGGGTAATGATTTTATATCTCATGAGATAGACATGGCTGGAACGACAGGTTAAACCAGTTCAGTGAAACAGGAATGAAACGAGGAGTGAACTCGGTTCTGAAATGGACTTTGTCCACTAAGATAGTCTTGGATATGAGTCTTGACTACTAAGAAATGATTCTATATGATTATGTGTGTATGCCAAAAAGTTTCATGTTTTAATTTATGATTTTTGGGATTAAATTTCACTACTATGATTTATCCCATGTTATGAAATAATGATCTCTTTTGCAGGTTAAGATTTCCAAAAGTTATGTTCTTATAAATATGATGTGATTGATATTTATTTTGTTTACCCTTACTGAGTATTTGAGATCACCCTTTTGTATGTTTTCTTTCCCCAGTTCCGGAAGAATTTTATTAAGTAAGATTTTCCAAAAGGGACTATAGATATGATGAAATAAATGGGAGATAGTGTAGACGCTTTATGAACCAGTTGTTTATGTTTCCCAGTTTCTAAAGACACTATACCTATACGGTCCTTTCATGGTTTTGTTATATGTTGTAATAAGTGTACTTAACTTTTGAAGTACTAACAATTTATGTAAAGTATGGGTTGTTATAGTTGGTATCAGAGGAAAGGTATAGTCAACCTTTGGAAACTAGGATGTGAAAGCCTTAGTAAAGATACTAAGGATAAGTCTAAGCGTAGAACACAATCATAGTGTTTTAGAAATGGCCATGAATAACCTAGGATAAGACCTTAAGTGTGAAATTTTATTCTTAATTATGTGGTTTTCCTATTATAATTAGTGTTTCTCACACTATTCTTCTTGGTTTTAGTCAATGGATGGAACCCGAAGGAACCGTGTTAATGCGGAATGCGACGGGCAATGCAATGATTGTCCCCCTGAGCAACAAAACGTTATGGGAGATGGAATGGAAAATCTTGTAGCCATTCTCACACAACTTTCTCAAGCTATGAATCCTGCAGGACTTCCAAACAAGCAAAGGAATGAGCAACATTCAGTTGAATCCTTCATGAGGCAGCGTTCACCCTCATTCAGTGGGTCTACTGATCCATTAGTTGCTGAACAATGGATCAGTACTACTAAAAAGAAATTTTCAGTTCTTCAATGTTCTGAACATGATAAATTCATCTTAGCAGTGTATCGTTTGGAAGGTGATTCTGATCAATGGTGGAATCTTATCAAGAACACGAGGCCAATATATGAAATTGTGTCCATGGAATGGGACGAGTTCAAGAACTTATTTTTCAATAAGTACTTCCCTCGTATTCTCCGAAAAAAGATGGAGAAGGAGTTTCTTGAACTAAATCAAAAGGATGATGAATCTCTTGGTACCTATGAAGAAAATTTTACAAGACTTGCAAGGTACGCTTCTGGTGTTATTATCCAACCTGAGAGTAAGATCGATCGATTCTTTAGTGGCTTAAAACCAAGTCTTAGAATGGCGTTAGCTATAAGGGACTTTAATAGCTACGAGGAAATCGTTCGATGTGCTCTCAAATTCGAGATGGATATTGGAGTAACCCATCAGTCATATGGGTTTGATAAGAAGTGGAAAATGGAATTCAAAGGAAAATCTAAAGAGCACACTGAAAAGAAGATGAGTTTTCCCTTATGCTCAAAGTGTGGAAAGAAACATGGAGGGAGTTGTCTTAAATGGACAAGTAAATGTTTCAAATGTGGAAAGGAAGGTCATCGGGAATTTGAATGTCGTAATGATGGGAAGAAGATGTCTAGTGATGCAAACAAAGGAAGGGATACACAGAATGAACCTACTACACTTCAATGTTTCAAGTGCAAGGAGATGGGGCATTATGCCAATCAATGCCCAAATCCAAGGGTTGATGATGATGGTCAACTTCAACAAACTCTTAAGGCTAAAGACAAAGGAAAGTCACATGCAATTGATATCAGCGATGAGGGTTATGATAACGATGTGGTGAAAGGTACACTTACCATCCACTCTAAAGTAGAAAATGTTTTATTTGATTCTGGATCCACCCACTCTTTTATTTCTGAAGAATTTTCTAAGGGTATCATTGTATTACCTCAACAATTTGATGTTGAGTTAGCTGTGACAACCCCTAATGGCACAATAGTCTCATCAAAAGTTTATAATTCTTCTCCGATTGAAGTTTTTGGGAAAGTTATTCCTTCAAATCTTGTGATCATTCCTATAGTGGAATTTGATGTGATTCTTGTCATGGATTGGCTTTCTTTATATGGAGATCATATTAATTTCCAAATAAGGGAAGTCACATTTCATATTCCAGATCAATCTATGAATGTCTATCGATGCAAGGATGAACATAACCTTCTAGTGGAAATTTCTTCCATCTTATGGGTCTTGATTCCACTAAATGAAGGTTATTTATCTCAAATGGTTTGTGAGAAAC
Source organism: Viscum album (assembly GCA_963277665.1). NCBI lineage: Eukaryota > Viridiplantae > Streptophyta > Magnoliopsida > Santalales > Viscaceae > Viscum > Viscum album. The sequence goes on from OY728130.1 coordinate 273,506,769, forward strand.
TCATGATTAAGAATATTCCCATTGTATGGGAGTTTGATGATGTCTTCCCAGAGGAATTTCTTGGTCTTCCACCAAATCGTGAAGTTGAGTTTTCAATAGAACTCATACCGGGTGCTTTTCCTATTTCAAAGACACCTTATAGAATGGCCCCAATTGAGTTGCAGGAATTGAAGAAGAAAATCCAAGAGAATCTTGATAAGGGATTCATACACCCTAGTGCATCACCTTGGGGAGAACCTGTTCTGTTTGTTAAGAAGAAAGATGGATCAATGAGACTCTGCATTGATTATCGAGAACTTAACAAGATCACTATCAAGAACAAATATCCTCTCCCTCACATTGATGACTTATTTGACCAACTACGCAGAGCTCAATACTTTTCCAAGATTGATCTTCGTTCAGGGTATCATCCATTAAGGGTCAAAAGGGAGGATATACCAAAGACGGCTTTCCTTACAAGGTATGGACACTATGAATTTATAGTGATGCCATTTGGTCTTACTAATGCCCCTACTATCTTCATGGATCTGATGAATAGAGTCTTTAGAGACTATCTTGATCAGTTTGTGGTAGTCTTTATAGATGATATTCTTGTATATTAAAAGAGCAAGGAAGAACATGAAGATCACTTGAGAATTATATTGAAGACCCTGATAAAGAATAATCTTTATTCCAAATTTACCAAGTGTGAATTTTGGCTTCAAAGAGTTGCATTTTTGGGTCACATAATATCAAAAGAGGGGATATCTATGGATCCAGCAAAAAAAGAGGTTATCGAAAGATGGTCGAGACCAACAACAGTAACTGAGATCCGAATATTTCTTTGTTTGGCTGGATATTATCGGCGTTTTGTGAATAATTTTTCACGATTATCTAATCTACTCACCAAGTTGACTCGGAAAGGAGTTAAGTTTGTTTGGACGGAGGAATGTGAAGAGAATTTCAAGTAGTTGAAAAGAAAGTTATCCAGTGCACCTGTACTCACACTTCCTTGTAGAGGAGAAAGGTTTGTGATCTACAGTGATGCATACAAGATGGTACCGGGATGTGTTCTCATGCAAAATGATATAGTGATAGCTTATGCCTCATGACAGTTGAAAATCCATGAGCAAAATTACCCAACTCATGATTTGGAGTTAGCTGCGGTAATCTTTGCATTAACGATTTGGAGGAATTAACTTTATGGTGAATGTTGTGATATTTATACTGATCATAAAAGTTTAAAGTATATTTTCACACAAAAGGAGCTGAATATGCACCAAAGAAGATGGTTGGAGCTGATTAAGGATTATGATTTCTCAATCCATTACCACCCTGGGAAAGTAAACAAGCTGGCAGATGCATTAAGTAGACAAGAGCATGCTAGCTTATCCATGATGAGGATCACAAAAGATCCAATATTTATAGATTTACAAAGGATGGGTCTTGGAATTATAATAGAAGGGGAAAAATCTTATCTTTCTCAAATGAATTTTCAACCATATATACATGTGAAGATTAAAGAGGCACAGAAAGAAGATATAGAGTTACAAAAGAAGGTGAGAAATGTTCCTGAATTCAACATTGATTGTGATGGGATAATAAAGTTCAGGAATCGGGTTTTTGTTCCTCCCATCCCCGAATTAAATAAGGAGTTGCTGGATGAGGCTCATAGTTCTTCATTCTCTATTCATCCTGGAAGCATGAAGATGTATAGGGACCTGAAAGAGTACTTCTGGTGGGATGGAATGAAAAGAGATGTTTCTGAATATGTCTCTCGATGCTTGGTTTGTCAGCAAGTTAAAGCTGAGTGACATAAGTCTAAGAGAATGTTACAACAATTACCCACACCTGAATGGAAATGGGAAAACATCACTATGGACTTTGTCACTGGACTTCCTAAAACATCCAAAGGCAATAATTCTATCTGGGTCATAGTTGATCATCTTACAAAGTCTGCACACTTCATTTCTATTAGAGAGTATTTCTCTCTGGATCAGCTTTCCATGATATATGTAAAGAAAGTGGTAAGATTGCATGGAGTACCACTTTATATTATATCTGATTAGGATCCGAGGATTACCTCAAAGTTCTGGCGAAGTCTTCAGCATACTCTGGATACAGTGTTGAGTTTCAGCACTGCTTATCATCCTCAGACAGACGATCAGTCTGAGAGAACAATTCAAACTCTAGAATATATGTTGAGAGCTTGCTCTATGGATTTTAAAGGTGGTTGGGATCAACACCTATCTTTGGTGGAATTTTCTTATAAAAATAGCTTTCACTCCAATATTCAGATGGCTCCTTATGAAGCTTTCTATGGAAATAAATGCAGGACTCCAACTTGCTGGGATGAAGTTGGGGAAAGAAAGCTATTAGGACCTGATCTTGTTGATGAGATGGCAGAAAGGTCTGATCTATTCAACAACACATAAGAGCAGCTCAGAGTCGACAGAAAAGTTATGCCGATAACCGAAGAAAAGACCTAGAGTTTGAAGTGGGTGATAAAGTGTTCTTACGAATATCTCCATGGAAGAGGGTCATGAGATTTAGAAAGAAGGGGAAGTTGATCCCTAGATATATCGGTCCTTTAGAAATACTGGATCATGTTGGAAAGGTAGCTTACCGATTGGTGCTTCCACCGAATCGCTCTCAAGTTCACGATGTGTTCCATGTATCTCTCCTGAGAAAGTACATACCTGATACTTCACATGTACCCAGCTCAGAAGTTGTACCACTGGAACAAGATCTTTCTTATGAAGAACAGCCGATAGAGATTCTCGATCGTAGTGAAAAAGTCCTAAGGAACAAGGCCACTCGCTTGGTGAAAGTTTTATGGAGGAACCACCAATTAGAAGAAGTTACATGGGAGCTTGAGGATATGATGAGGGAGAGGTATCCTCATCTGTTTGTTACAAAGTGACGAATTTCGAGTGTGAAATTCATTTTAAGGGGGGTAGAATGTAACACCCGATACTTTTATGAGAAATATTTTGTTTTTATGTTATATAAATAATCAAATGAATATTTCACTACACACAACACTAGCTTGGCTTTCTTTACACGCAAGCGTGACCTTCCTTGATAGCTTGCGTCATACGCAATACCGAGTTTCACTAAACAATGATATACTATTAAAATATTATTAAAAATAGCCGTTATGAATAGTAATAAACACTTTTTTAAATTTTATAAATTTTATTTTCAAAATGGACTTCATTTTTGAATTCTGAATATTGAAATTAGCCTAGGGTGAAATTTTGGTATTTTTCTGAAAACTTTCAATTTTTTATAAATAGTGAAATCACTAGGTGGTAGTTAAGAAAACTGAATTTTTCATAAAACATAATGTTACCGCTTCTGTGAGTGGAATTTCGAAACTCTGAGAGACATGGTTGATGTCAGTAAGTAAAATGTGGTTCAATGAGATGAAAATAATTTTTGGTGATTAGTAACCTTTTACTTTTTTTACCACTGTTAAAAGTAAATAGGGTAATTAAGAGTAAAAATGATATTATTATTACCATAACACATGTCCTAATTATATTGGATAAGTGTAATTCGACCGAAAACAACCTTAGGAATAATATATGACCATTTAGGCCCACATGGATTAGATTAGGACATTTATTATTAATTTATTTAAAGAAGGGTTAAAATAGTTAAAATCAAATTTTAATAAATAAATAATTTTTAATATAGGTTTATACATAAGATAAATTCGACTATAAATATTAATTAGAAAGATAAAACGATTTCCTACATAATTATATTTTATTTGTAATTTTTAGACTTTATATAAGTTAATTTATTTATGTCACAAAGATGATGCAGTAATTATCTAATTAATGAAATATTGACATAATTGTGTTATAAATACCCAAATAAATGTAATTTGGGACTTTTTATGAATTCCACTAATTTTATAGGTTAATATAACATGTTAGTATTGATTTAAGTAACTTTTTTCGAACTAATCTTTCTGTTATGATTTTCACAAAAATCAATTACTAAATAGTGTCAAAATTGACATAAAATAGTTTTTAAAAGAAATATTATATTATTAATTGTCATTTTATTCCTAAAAATATATGGTTCGGCCAAATGACTTATATAATGTTATATATATTAATAATAAACAACATGGGGTTCTTTTGGCTTGTTATAGTATGTTTATTAACCTTATAGTGTAAGAACACAAGAAGACACGGTAAAAGTAAAATTATTTAACTTAAAGTTAAATCTAAATAATAAGGTTCAAATAGGAACCTAAACTTGTATAAAATCTATTTTATGAGAGTATTTCGACCCATACCTACCTTAGCTTCTAAATAAATCAATTTGGAGCTATTTAAACCCAAATTTTTCTTTATAATAAAATAATATTTTTATTTTTTCCAAAGGAGCGCCTTTCCTCCCTTATAAAAGGGCACCTCCTCCCCCTCTTCCTCACACCACATTGAGCCTTCATGCTCGGCCAAACCCTGCCACATTCTCCTCTCCACTTCCCTAGAGACATCCTAGAGGTCCTGGTATTCTTCAAAGACCAATTTTAGTTCCCTAAAAGGAGGTCTCAAAGAAGCACTTCAAAGAAGAGGTAATGTCCGTTACCGATTCTTTCATCTTTATTTCTTATTCCACTTCTTCTTCTTTAGTTGTTTCATTATGAAGTAATAACATAAGTATCACACATATAATGATATGTTATTATACTTATGAAAGAACCATATTTCACCATCTATCCATCCTACGGAAAACGAAATCACCGCGCGTGCGTACGTATGGAATACCGTCTCCACGACGTGGTGTAATCTATTTTCCCCCACCACCTTACTTGGATTGGTATAATGGTGTAAATAATAACTATATATGATTATTGTAAAGTTATATTGATTCTGAAATAGTATACATACACTCCAATACAATTTCACGATCATGGGAATGATATCATCGCTCGTGCGTACGTACGGAATACCGTCTCCACGATGTGATGCGACTCGTTCTACATGATCTTAATTGCATAATGATTATATAAATGAATTGAATGAATGAATATGCTATATATAACACTAATACCATTCTGGAAATGAGGTATCTATAACCTAAAAATAAGAATAAGAATTTATTCGACAAAACACGCATAAGAACAAAAAGTAATAAACTCCCGAATAACAAGTAGCAATGAAATATTCCTAATAATAAGCTAAGAATATGACCATATATGATATCATAACAATGCGTATGATTCGGGAATAAGTCAATGACATTATTTAAATCATTATACAGGAGGTTCGGACACTTACGAAGCAAATCGTACCTAAGGTAAGGGAAATATCACAATCTCATTTTTATCTGAGATTGTTTATACTTTGGAATTTAATAGGGTGTATTTTATCATCCACATCCATGTTTCCTCAATATTTAATATTATTTCTATACACCTACAATTGTTTAAATCCAATTTTACCCTTTGTTGAGTTTTTAGTAAAAGATATGAACGGAATCTTTTTTCATTTTTCGTACGAGGTACTTTTTTGACTTTTCTAACAAAAGTACTAGAAGAATTATTTTTTTAACTTATACGGCATGAATAGATTTTTAAAACATTATTTCCAAGAAGCTTCCTTTAAAATTTTTCAAGTTTATTTTTAATCAACTTCTTTTAGTTTAGAATTTTATGACATGTTAAGAAAGGAAAAGTGTTTTTGAAGTAGAAAGGATATTTTCCTCAAGAATGGAGTTCAAGTGTTTTATCAAAATTATTTTCCATCTAAGATAATAAAGGGTTCTGTTTCTATCCCTATTATTACATTGATTTGATTATGTTGTGATGGAATCATTTTTATGAATTCTTTTATCTTATATGAATTATTTTATGATGTCATTATGTTTAAGAATCCCATTTTTATTAAATGGGTTATGCAATGATGTATGATTTTTTTTTGATTTTGTGGCACACATAAGAATGGTATCATTATGAGATGGGTGGGACCTATATCTCCATCCAATGCCTTGGGTAAAGATTTTATATCTCATGAGATAGACATGGCTGGAACGGTAGGTTAAACCGGTTCAGTGAAACAGGACTGAAACGAGGAGTGAACTCGGTTCAGAAATGGACTTTGTCCACTAAGATAGTGTTGGATATGAGTCTTGACTACTAAGAAATGATTCTCTATGATTATGTGTGTATGCCACAAAGTTTCATGTTTTAATTTAAGATTATTGGGATTACATTTCACTACTATGATTTATCCCATGTTATGAAATTATGATCTCTTTTGCAGGTTAATATTTCCAAAATTTATGTTCTTATGAATATGATGTGATTGATATTTCTTTTGTTTACCCTTACTGAGAATTTGAGCTCACCCTTTTGTATTTTTTCTTTCCCCAGGTCATGAATAATTTTATTAAGTAAGATATTCCAAAATGGACTATAGATATGATGAAATAAATGGGAGACAGTGTAGACGCTTTATGAATCAATTGTTTATGTTTCCCAATTTCTAAAGAAACTATACCTATACAGTCCTTTCATGGTTTTGTTATATGTTGTAATAAGTGTACTTAAATTTTGAAGTACTAAAAATGTATGTAAAGTATGGGTCGTTACAATGGGTGTTCACATTTATGAAGCTTTCTAGATTGGAAAAAAATGTGTTTACAAAAATGACTTCATTTTTGAATTACTGAGCTGATGGATTCTATAAAAAAATTCTTTCCACTTGACACATAGTGAGGTTGGTATCAGTTTATAAGATATCTACCAAATATTTGGGGCTCCCATTCTTGGGGAGATATATGATGAATTCATTAAACCAATAAAAACATCGGGTGATGCTAAGAGAATGCCACCATTAGCTCATGAACTATTCTAAATAGAAAATAAATTTCCAAAAGAAAAGAAATATTCCCACACTATGGCTGATATTCATCCAAGAGTGTGGATGGAAGATTTTTTAGAACCATTTAAAGATAAGGGTCCTACTTGCGGATGTCATACCATTTTTCCAACTACGAATAATCGAGGTGCTTCAATAACATACTAGCCCACATTGGAGAGAGGCGATTGCAATCATTAGGGTTACAAGGTTAAGCATGATATTGATGAAAATGTACACTTAGTCAGATTCCTTGACATATGGATAAGCATTTATTTGCTTCCAATCCATGAGTCTGGAGGTGGTGTAAGACCATGGACTTTTATTATTGAATCCAAGTTTGTAGAGGGAAATATATTGGGTTGGATACCCCTATATTTGTAATAATTTATCACTCCCGGTTACATTTTTACAATGGGAAGGCTCCATTTATATTTACAAGACCATTCCAATTATTGTGGGGTTAGATTGTAGTACATTTTTGTTAATATTCAATGTTGAATTCAGTTAGAGTCCCCAATGGTCTATTTACTCCATTTTTGCAAAAAGTTACAAGGATTCAACCTTTGAACATGATTCCTGGTGAAGTATTGAGGGCACTGAATGCATCAGTGGAATTTAGCTTCTTTCCATTAGGTAACCCACCAACTCGAACATTGTTTTGTGATGGTAAGGAAGAAAGTTATGAGTTGAGGGATTATATGATTGAATTTAGGGATATTTTATTATCAAATAGGATTGTTGGTGAAATATTATTTGAGGATTATGTCCCTTACAGGTTTGATTTCCAGTTCAAATGCCTTCAGCAATCGATCACTTTTCCTCCCACCTATGTTAGGAATGAAAAGCACTCGAGGGTAGCCTGAAAAAAATGGATTTTGATGGCTTTAGAAACATCCAAAATGTCTATTATTCTATCTCCATTAGATGCATTAATTAGATTATAGGTTGTATATGGTAAATTTTGGGTTTATTCATACCCTCATGGGGATTTAAAAAAAGGAATACATCGGGTAGAGGCCACAAAAACTGTTGTTTGTAGTAATCGAAGTAAAAGTTATAAATCCAAATATGATGCAGAGGCTTTAGAGGATTTAGAACCTTCAAAAAATACTCATATAAAATATACCAAGAAGACCAAGTCTAGGGAGATAGCACCGAGGAAATCTAGTCACCGTCATCAAAAGGAGGATACTGCTCCATATTATGATTCTTCTAAATAAGAAGGGAGGCATGAAGAGGCCATTCAATATGAGTGAGTTGAGTTTTTCCTACATAAAACCCCACCAAAGTTAAGTTTTACATGACCCTTAGAAATATAATACTGAGAAAGCATGACTCGTGAACTCAGGGATGCATGGGAGTTTCTCCAATCTAGCCTTTGAATACCGGATGTGGGTGATATTAGAGAACCTTCTAATTGTCATCTGGAAAGTAATCTATATAAAGTACAAGATCATATCGTGGAGCTGGAAACCTTCCTATATGAAACTGATGACCAAGTCTCATACTCACGATGAGTATCTGATATGATGTATTCAGGGATACGTAAATGGGTAACTGTTCACCCTAAAGAGGAATGGGACATTTATGCTAATACTGAGAATGTATTTCCCTTTTCTTTTGTTTCAATTATACTCCATCATCCACCATCATTAATCTCGATGGGATTTAATTTTATGGCTTGAAATTAGAGAAGGAACGTTAGGAAATGTGCCTGAGTCACTAAAATACAGACCTATTGGCACCCCTATTAACACTCTGGATGAAGCCCCCAGGTCTCTAGGACTTTCTCCAGGAGGGAAACCCATAATTGAGGTAATGTAGATAGAAAATCCTCAATCAATACCTCAGGTCTCTACTTCCAATAAGAGTAGTACAATCTCTCCACTATCTTATAAAAATACACATAAGAAATAATTGAGATTGATCTAGATAGTGTGTCAAAAAATGATTATTTACATTTTTCTATATTATTATGACTTATTAGATGCACCATGGTGACCATGTTCATCTTTTAACAGGATCTTCATCCCTTTCTTCTCTTAAGAGATTAAAAATTGGTCCTTCAAGTACTAAGAAAGAAACTCTAGGAGAATTAAAATTTCTTGATGATGAATCTGTTAACTTAACAGATGATGTTTCAAGGGATGTGGCTTCATCTACTCCTATTTCTACAGAGAGATAAAAGGGTCATGAAATATTAGATGCATTTCTTCTGTGTATCACATTTTGTTTCTAACATTATTTTCTCCATAATATTTAATATTTAGTACCTATCCCGAAGGATCCTGTAATAATTAGTGTTGATATTCCTATTAGTCTGGAAGGAAGGAGTGAGGATCCTAGGTAGTCTAAGGTAGGTGCTGATGTTGATCCTGATTCAGCAAGGCCTGACGACATTGCATAAGTTGAAGAGCTGACAGAATAAAATGTCAACAAATCCAATTTGGGCATCGATCAACATTTTTTGTATACCTTAAATGGTGAGGGTGATATGATATACAAATCCATATACACTGAAATTATGGGTGACCTTAATCCAGACATTGATATTCCCAGTTCCATCATGGAGTTTGGGGACTTCAATGAGGATATAAAAGGATGTAGGTTCTCATTCTTCTATTTACCATAAATAATTGTTATTTTATTTGATAATTCACATCAAAGCTCAATTTATGCATCCTTGTCAACAGAGAAAATTGTAAAGGACTTTCAATAATGGTTCATCCCACTCCATTATACTTCTATTCAAGCCGAATAGGTACTAACTAATAATCAAGTGTCGGGAGGTTCTCTAGAGTCTCTGGTTTCGGCGATCGGTAAAACTCAGGAGAATACCCCTTCCCCAGAAGAACTTGATCAAAATACTGAAGTTGAGAATATTGGGGGGTTATCTACTCAAGAATATGACTTATTACTGGGTAAATATCATTGACTCTATTGATCATGGTTTTTTCTTTCTACCTTTTTAGAGATGAAAATAATTCTAATTCACCATTTTGGATTATTGGCTCCCATGGTTAGTTCCAAAAATGAAGCCTCTACATTGGCTCAAATTGCAACAGAATATGAAGAATATTCTTAATCTAAAGGAGAATAGCCAAGCGCCTCATTTAGTGATTTGATTCCAGAATACATTCCACCTCATGGAAGTGATTCTAATTCAGAAATAGAGAATCAGGTTTCTCTTGGTATCACATGTAACAATACATAGCAAGCCATTTGGAAGATAATATCTGAGAATACATTGGATGAAATAACCTTACATTTTTTCCAAATTCCAAGACTTTTTAGAATTCTAGGATTTTGTGGATTTGATTATCGCCCAATTTATGATGCGGTGAAAGAGATTGTTCTCCTGCAGAAGAAATAACAGAAACTACGGTAAGATCTTTTAAAGGTAAAACTTCTCACCAATGTTAAGGGTTTTCAAGTTGTAATATCCCAAGTGGAGGCTATCCATAGTGTAAAATTGGTATAGTTTGATCAAAAATTCAAGGAATAATCAATTAAAGTGAAGCACCTTCATTATGAGGTGTTTCACCTTCAGAAAGAGTTGGATGTTGCTCAAGAGGGACTTGTAAAAATCCATCAATCATTAGGAGAAGACCAACGTGAAGGGGTAACTAAATCACTTTATAAATATGAAGAAACTGAAGCTGATAAACTCGTTGAGCTTCAACAAGCAGTTGATAGAGCTGAGGAAGCTGCTCAACAAATGAAGAGTCATGATGAAATATTCTTGTAATATATGACAGAAAGGGTCCATTCTGTGTATGTTCCTCTGATTTTACTATATAAATGAAAATTATTTTTTCTCCAATCATATATATGTATTCATCCCTACTTTCTTTCTATAATCACAATATCAATGCTGATTTTCATAACATTTCGTCTTTATGTCAGATAAATCATAATTACAATGATATGGATGGGGCACTCTAATTTTTACTTAATCAAAGAATCTTATTAAGAACAGTTTGAATGTTGCTATGGTCATATGGACAACCCTAAAAAACTTTCTTTTTAATTTTAATTGCTCGATATTTCCAAGACCATACAATGTGTAGGTCTAGTGAGTTGAGACTTGATTTTTTACCAGGGTCCCCTTTGTGGGTTTTCAACCTAGTGAGCACTATGTCTCTTTTGGTTGGTAGTTTAAAGTCATTCATGTCAGACTAATAAGTCTATTTTTTTTTGTTTAATATCTTTGACCATGAATTTTGAGATTAGAACTCAAACAAATCTTGATAGCTAGGAATGTCCCGATATTTTTTTTAGATGATTCCAAGAAAAATCTTGAGTCGTGATTTTTATGGTCATCAAATCTAAAAATTTAAGTATGATAATAAAGTAGGTCTCTTCCAAGAAAGAAGTTATTTATATTGGACAAACCCGTTATGGGGGTTGTATTATACAGGTCTAGTGAAGTCATATGCTGCATAGCTAAACAGTGGTATCCTTAAGCTGACAGGCCTGTTATGTAGGATAATTTTATACAAGGCCAACTAGGGAACATACTACATAGTTAGGTAAAGGAGTTCCCAGGAATTATGGAATTCTACTCTTGATAGACAAAAATGGGTCAATATTTTGATATCTTAAGACCGTAGTTGGTGGTATTTCCAAGGAAATGTATCTAAAAATAAAGGGTCCATTTGTGCTGACATAGGCCATGAATGAGAAAACACTCCTACATGATTTTGATGTGTGAAGGAAGGTACATTTTTCAGAAAGGGGATTTTTGATATTTTTCTGTGTAGTTTAAAGACATATAGAAAAGACATTATATTGTGCAGTTTTAAGTCATGTAGCAAGGACATTATGGGGTTTTAATTTAAATTCTTTAGCTTTAACCAATGTTTTATGAATCTATTATTTCTTGGTAATTTGTCTAGAAACATACTACCATATTCAGGTATGGAAAGAAAGAGTTGTAAACTGTGATTTGGGAATTTTTGGATCCGAAGAATGACATGGGAAAAAGGCTAATGGCATTAGAGGAGGTCTCTTCCAAGAACAAAGTTACCACTATTTGATGAACCTATTACGGGGGTTGTATTATACAGTTCCAACTAGGTCATGTACTTTATAGCCAAAAAATGGAATCCTTAGGCTGACAGGCCTGTTATGTGAGAAACTAATATAAGGCCACCTAAGGTAATGTGTTGCATAGTTAGGTAAAGGGGCTATCAATACATTTGAGATTCTATTACTAAAATCATATGAATGTTTATGGAGATTTGGATATTTCCAAGCATAGTGTTTTGTTTATGGGGAAAAGTATCTGAATACAAAAGGGGTATTTCAATTCATAATTTCCAAAGAATTGGGGGAATAGTTTCTATAAGAAGGTCTGACCTAAGCATAGGAATTATGGTATCTATAGTTTTAGGTCATACTACTGGGACAAAAATATTATGGAAACAATGGATGACATGTGGTCAAATGATCAAGGTTATTTTATTATACTTTGAACAAGTGAGGGGAAAAATATAAACCACTATCTTTGAGACTTTCATGTTGGGATAAAGGATATGAGAAAAATATGAAATGGATGACCACTTTAAACTACAGGTTCCTATATACAGTCATCAATGATGTGAGGGGATAGAAGAGGCTTCTCCCAAGAACAAAGGTACCATTGTTTGAAAAACCCATTATGGGGGTTGTATTATATAGGGCTAACTGGGGAATATGCTGCATATCCAAACAGTTTCATATTTTGGATGATAGTCTAGTTATTTGGGAGACTTATGAAAGGCCACCTAGGGGAACATACTACATTGTTAGTAAAAAGATCTCTTGGGTATCAGATACACTATCACGAAAAAACAAAGAAAGATTATGAAGATCTGAAAGTATTCAAGACTAGGAGTATGAAATGTGAAAGGGGTAATGTATAATGCATAATAGAAATATTTGGAACAACATTGGTAATGATTTTAGAGTCCCCTTACATAGATCTAACTTATATGTATGATGAGGATATATTTTTTTTAATGGGATTTCTATGGAAAAGACCCAAAATAAGGTATCCTTCATATATGTTTAATTATATGCGAGAGATAGAGAATTTTATTTTATACCATGGTGGGATTAGGATTTAAATCCTAGTTTTCACTACATATCTCAATAGGATAAGAATCAATCCATACGTAGTTTTTTGGGTACCATGCAGTTTAATTTCGTGCAGCAAGGACATTATGTTGTGTAGATTAGAGTCATACAACAAGGACATTATGGGATTTGATATAAAAAGAAATTTTATCTCCTCGTATAGATCTGACTCATACATGGGGGAGAAGAGGATTTTTTTTATATCATTCTCAACTGATCCCAGGATTAAAACTTTTGACATCACTACGTATCTCATATAAATGAGAATAAATCCACACATGGTTCTTAAATAAAGGTTCACTTACCCAAATTTAATTAAAAAATGGGGGATAATGGGGGTTTCTTGAATACAATTTCATACATAATATTATAACTCATATTGATCTACTCATGTAGATCTAGCTCATACATTGGAGAAAAAAGGAATTAATTGCATGATGTTGCAGTTGGGTCCAAGATTGAAAATATAGACATCACTATGTATCTCATGTGGATGAGAATCAATCCATAAGTAGTTCTTGATAGAGTTTATAGTGCAGTTCTAATCCATACATAGGGAGTGGGGAATTTTAACATTGTAGTTGAACCTGAGATAAGATATTTGAGTGTCACTGCATATCTTAATAAAATGATAATCAAGATAGATGTAGTTCTTTCATATCCATGCAGTTTAACATCATGTGTTACGCATGAAGGTTAAATGATATAAAAATGGATATATTTTAGCTGGGTCAAGATTAAAACCTAGGAATCACTACATATCTTTTTAGAGTAAGAATTAAGCCACACATTTTTCTTGAAACATTCCCTATACAGGTTTGATTCATACACATAGGGAATGAAGGGGTTTTTTTGTTGTGGTTGGGCCCAAAATTGGAGATCTAGGAATCTCTACGTATCACATTGGAATGAGAATCAATCCGCACATATTTCTTGAACAGATTGTTCCCCATGCCGATTGAGTTTGATGTGAGAGATGGGGGATTTTAATAGATTCTGTAATAATGGTTAATCTTAAGGCATGAGATGGTATGAAAATCAAACCATGTATTTTAGAAGATTATTCTATATAGGTTTTGTTAATATACAGGAAAAAATGGGAAAACATTTCTTTATAGTTGTGGTTGGGACCAAGATTAGAGATTTGGTCGTTACTACGTATCTCATTTGAATGAAAATCAAGCCACAAGTAGTTCTTGAAAATGATATTCCCTCTGCATATCTGACTCATAATCACAAGGAATGGGGATTTTTTTCATGGATGAGATCAAAATTGGAGATATGGGCATCTCTACGTATCCCATTGAAATGAGAACCAAGCTATATGTAGTTACGGAAGAATCTTGCATTTTAACATCTTTCGGTAAGGATGTAAGTCACTTGATGTGAAAGAAACATTGCCGTTGGACTAAGGGATAAGACCCATGTGTCACTACATATCTTGATAGGGGTAAGAATCAAGACATTCATAGTTCTTGACAATGGATCCCTATACAAATCTGATTCAAACATAGGGAGAAATGGGGCTCATGTTCCACTAGGGAGTAGCAATGAAGTTAGTAATGCTTGCGTATGGGAGCTACTCATTTTTTAAAGAACCATAAGGAATGACAATTTGTGGTATATTGGGGGATTTCTTAACATAAATTGAAGGAGACATTAACTGTATATTTTAATATCATTTAGTGAGGACAAATTATGTCATGTAGTTTAATGTCATGCAACAAGGAAAAATATTCTACACATTTTAACATCATGCATCATTGATGCATATGGTTTATATGCAGTTTAATGTATTGCAACTATGAAATAACTCTATGTGATTATATGAAGTACTTATTTTACGAATCTTGCATTGTTTGGAGTTTTAATAGGTTATCCATCCATTGAGATTAGGTAATAAACTCCACTATAGTAGACCTTATGTATGGAATAAGGTCCTTCTCACTTTTCCTCAAGTTTTAGAGGGTTCTTTCCTAGTAGCATCGGAGTCCTGGGCAATATTACCAATTCCCCTTGAAGAAAAGAGTGGAGGTGAACTTTCTTGTTAAAATATCATTTTATTCTATTCTGATAGGCTTCCAAGTGATATACGGTATGAAATCTATTTTCATCTAATCATTCTATCTCATCAAATTGCTTCTGAGACAATTCATCTATAGATAACTGGTCATAGTTGGAAACTTTTAGTGAAGGTAATTTAATTTGAATAGGAAAAATTATTTCTATCCCACAAACTAATGAATATGGGGTTGACCACGTTGCAGTATGATTAATAGTCTGATAATCCCACAAATCATGAAAGATATTATCAAGCTAAGACATTTTATCTCTATCCACTATCTTATGGAGTATATTTGATAGGGTCTTATTGAAAGCCTCTATTTGTCCATTGGTTACTGCATGGTAGTGACATGAACGGTTGGATTTGATATTATACTCCTGATATAACTTCTTTAACTTAGTAGAATAGAAATTACAATTTATTTCATCAATATGGTATGAGGGACACCAAACCTAGTAATGATATTAGCTTTGAAAAAGCTGACAATGCTTTTGGCCGCAACTTCTTTGAGAGGTATTGCCTCATCCCATTTGGAGAAGAAATCAGTAGCATGAAGAATATACTTGAACTTCTTAGCCGTAGTTGTAGGATATGGTCCTACTACATTCATTCCCCATGTACTAAATGTCCAGGAGTATTTAGCTATTTGTAGCAATTTTTGGGGTTGATGAATAAAGTTAGCATGCATCTGGAAAAGATGAAACTTCTTAGTGAAATCTGTGCAATCTTGTGTCATAGAAGTCCAAAAGTATCCAAGACTTCAGATTTGATTAGAAAGTATATGCTCAGATTGGTGAGAACCACATGCTCTTGTATATACTTCTTTCATGACAACCACGGTTTAATCTCCATCAATGCATCTGAGAATAATTCCATCGAAGCCTATTTTATAAAGGATCTTATGGTGATCCTAGCCATCATAAAGAGTGAAATTAACTACTCATTTTTGGATCTTTTCTCTTTTAATTATATCTGGTGTAAGTTCCCCATTTTGGAGATATTCCATTATAGGTGTCATCCATCATGTGGTATGGCCATATGGCTCAAAAATGGGACTACTTTCATTGATTTTCCCCATTCCAATTTAGATAAAAGTTGAAACTAGTTGATGATGAGGAATTATAATGATAGTCTCATACCTATTTGGATCTTCCAAGGCTGTGGTTGTATTTTCCAATGCATTATCTTGGGAATTTTGTGACCATGGGATGTAAGAAAATGTTGGTTCTAAGGGAAATTATTCCATTAACCCTCAAACATAATCACATATGGGATGTAATCCTGATTTATTTTTTTGATTACCAATACTAAATCACCTTTCACCTCTAGGTAATCCATTGGTACATGGAGTTCTAATTCCAAACCTGCAATGAGAGCTTCATATTCTACCTCATTGTTGGTTACACCTTATGATAACAGAAAGGAATATGGAAACACTACCTCCTCTGGGGAGATAAGAACAATTACAAACCCAACTTTATTGAATTTAGGGTTTTCCATTATCTTCCCTGTTGGACTTCAAGAAGCACCATCAAAGTACATTTCCCATATTCGTGGACTTTCTTGAATATAGATGATTTATTTATAAGGAAATATAGTATTCAATGATGTCTCTTCCTTGGATGGTTGTTCAACAAATAAGTCTACTAAATCTTGTCCCTTTACTTCTATCTGAGGCACAAACTATATATCAAACTGTTGTAGAATATCCACCCACTATGGAAGATGTCCTATAAGCATATGATGAATATGGATAAATTTTAGTGGGTTATTGCGAGATACCAAGTGGACCTCATGATGCTGTAAATAGTGTCTCAATTTCTCAATTCCAAAGATTAATTCTAGGCAGCTCTTCTCAATATATGAATATCAATTCTCTATGATGAGCATGGTTTGACTGAGATAGTAATGTTTGTTTTCATTCCCATCATTGTTCTTTTTTTCAATGATGGTGCCCAGTGATTACTCCAAGGTTGTCACATAAATAATGAGTGGATTTCCTTCAATAGGTGGCATCAATACTAGTGGGATCAAGAGGTATTTATTGAGGGTATCAAATTCTTCTTCGTATTCATTGGTCCATTGATATTTGACCCCATTGTTCATCAATTTGGTGAAGGGAACACACTTGCCTTCCAAATTGGATATAAATCACCAGATATGGTCCAAGTTTCCTTGAATTCCTCTCAACTCTTTCAAGATTTGAGGAGGTGACATGCCAAGGAAAACCTTAGTATTCTCGGGATCAACTTCGATGTCATGATGGCGTACAATAAAATTGAGAAAGTTTCCCAATGTTACCCCAAAATCACATTCCAATGGGTTCATTTTCAAGTTATACTACTGAAGATTGTTGAATATGGTCTATAGATCAGCCAAGTGATCAGAATGTTGTTTGGACTTAACCACCAGATCATCCACATTACATTCAATGAATTTACCTAAGGTTTGAAAATGTGGTGTATTTCTTGTTGATATGTCGCACCAACATTCTTCGAACCAAAGGGAAATACCTGATAGAAAAATATAACTTGATGAGATCTGAAAGATGTGGATTACTCATCTTATAAGGCCATTCATATTTGGTTATACTCAGAGTAGCGATCCATGAAGAAGATATCTTCGTAGCCATTTGTTTCATCAATAAAAAATTTTGTGAATGGAATCAGAAATTCATCTTTGGGACAATGTTGGTTGAGATCTCTAAAATAAATGAAAACACTGATTTTACCATTATTATTTTTCATTGTGACAATATTAGACAACCATTTGGGATATTGAACCTCCCTGATAAAGTCATATTTGATAATCTTATTGTCTTTAGCCTCAATTTTAGAGAAATGAGTTGGGTGTGTTCTTCTTGCTACCTGCTTAAGTCCCTGATGCTCTTCTGGAAAACCCAATTGATGGGTGGCCACTTCAGGGTCAAGGAATAGAATTTCTATACAGTTCCATGAAAACACATCTCAGTGTCACTTTTGAAATTTTGTATACACCTTTTTATCATTGAAAGTCATAGCCGCACTAATTAGAGTGGGGAATGGATCTTCCTCGGTACCCAAATTTATTTCTCTAAGATCGTCCAAAGTGGTGGAGACGCCTTCCTCAAATTTTTTAGTTTTATCCTTGATTTATTACTCTTCTTACTCTTCCTCACATGTCACATCTTATATCTTTACTTGAAGGGTAGGTGATGAAGAAATACTTTAAAATCTAGGGGAGGAGTCAGTATTTGGACATCCTAAAGAAGAGGAAACCATTTCTAACCGTTCTGATGATGAAGGGTCTTCCTAGAGTATTGAATGGAAAATTATCGGTTGGGAATCAGAATTCATGTATTTATCTATTAATGTATCAAATTATTCTAGCCTGGCTGATGAAGTAGAGACTTTATGATGTTCGATAGATGGAGTGAAGACATATCCATTTAGGTTTCCCTCACTGTTTGGTAAATCAATAATTTCTCTTGTGTTGTTAAGATCAATTTCCAAAACTAAAATTATGTAATCCACTAAATACGTACTTTGATTTGGGTCTACCATTTTAATTTGATTGATAGGAAGCGCGTAATCTTTACTGTGATGTTTGAATGGTTTAGCTGGGATCTTTTCAAGACCATTCGGGGTATTGATTCTTATTATATCTTTTTCCAAAGACCATGTTACCTTTGTGTGATAGAACTTTGCCTCAATATAATGATATTCACATGTTTTGAGTAGGGCCTTATCATCGTTCAATGTCCTAATTTTACCATTAAAGAAATATTTGAGACATTGGTGGTATGATGAAGGAATGGCCGCATGTTAATGTATCCATGATCATCCAAGTAGAATTTTGAAAGATGTGTCCTACCAAACAACCATGAAATCTGAATTATATATAAGATCTCCAAACTATGTTTTGAGTGTAATCTCTCCTAGAGGTTCTTAGTCATTCTTGTCATAACCTTGAAACATCAGAGTGGAGGGAGATAAGTCAGATTTAGTGAGACCCAACTGATGAAGTGTGCAGATGGGATTGAGGTTGACTCTTGATCCATTATCAATGAAGGCCCGTTGGATGTATGTATCATTAACATTTCCAGATAAATATAATGGCATGATGTGTCCATGTACAACATCATCCTCATCTTGGTCTATGAATGATATAACTGTATAAAATTCTGTAGGATCATTCTCTATACTGTAGACCTCAACAGTAGAAACCTCAATTTCAAACTCTTGAGGACTTTACAAAGCCTCAATAGGTTCTTCCCAAAGACCCTTTGACAGATTCAGAGAATCTAGGGTTGATAACTTGTCCAGTAATTGTTCCAGTTGCTTCAAAATGTCATACTCACGGTCTAAAGGTTTGTGTTTCCTAGCATGGAGATATGTTTTTTCAGGTGCCTTGGAATTTTATGTTCTTGATGTATATGGACCGTGTGTCGGGGTAGAAGTTGGAAATACTTCTGCTCTTGGTGGATTAGGTTGACTAGGTCTATCCTCTACTGAAAAAGTAGTGTTATATCCTCTAATCGTTCTTCCAAGATGATCATGTCAGGTTCGAACCTGTCATGTGTGGTAGAATTTTCGTATTATTATTGAGCCCACTGAAGGGATCTCCCATGAGTTTCTACTGCATAAACAGTTCGAGTAGGGGTGTAATTAAAATGTGGCTGCTAGAATACCCACATCTTCTGCTATATCCTCGAAATTGATGAATTCTTCCCCTAGTTACCCAATCAAGTATAGGGAACACAGGTTCATAGTCAGAATCATCATTTTCATAGGGATCCATTAAGTGGATAATGTTAACAGAACAAAAGATCAAATCCTCAATTGATAAAGATTCTACCTGACAGGTTGATTCCAAGTGTGCCATTTGGTGGGGTGGTGCCCGTGATTTTGAGACAGACGGCATGAAATCTTCCAAATTCAAAGAAAACTTTGGCCTTAAAACTATTTCATCTTTTTTTTACTGCTCTTTATCCTTCTAACCATGTTTCTTCCTTGAGTATTGGCCTTTAGAGTACTGATATTTTGATGAAGATGGCTTGGTTGCAGTGGAAGTGGTAGGAGGAACAGTTTATTTTTTCAATTGTGTTCTTTGAATAGCATGAGTTCGATTGATTGTTTTCTTAACCATCCAATCATCAAACTTCTATGAATTCTTTCTTTTTTACTTTCTATCATTCGTCTTCTTCCTATGGATTAGTAATAGTAACACATGCTATCTAGGCTGATGAACTTTTTAGTTTCACTTGTTCATATTCCACCATCTTTTGCAGGAGATATTTGAAAAACACACTCATAGATGAAATTTTCCAACATTTTATGGAAGGTAAAGTAGTTTGGGAGGTCCTCATCTCTTATTGTTTCAATTTCTTGGGCCTTGGAAACTAGACTAAGTTATTTTCGAAGGCTAAATAGAAATAACTGAGAACCTATTCATTCTGAAAAAAATAGACTTTGTTCTTTAACACCTCAAATTTTTTTCACCTTTTATATCTTTTATCATCTTGATAAGGCGTTCATTTATTCTAAGTCTAAGAAGGTGAAGCTCTATGATACTATGAGGGATTTGAATTAGAAATAGGTACAGGTACTTGCTTGAGTGTAACTACAGTAGCCTCTACTTTTCCTGTTATCCTTCTCGAAGCTGATGAGATTACTCAGGATTTGGTTGTAGTCTCTATTATGAATTTTTTCACATGTTGAGAAATTGAATCCAGGCCTCTAAATGATCCTGTGTATTTCATATGGATTAATGGTGTACACAACTCATCACAAATATTTTCAACACAAATGGGAGGCAATTATTCTTGAGGGAGTGGTATATTCAAAGAGTATGTTAATCCTTTCCACCCAGTAATAAAATATTAAACTCTTTAATTATCTCTTTTATTACAATTTGTAAGATTAAATAATTTTGTTATTTGTAGCATTGAGATGAATTGGAAAAGGATTTTCTGACGGAGGTCTTCCCATCCAGTAATCGATCGAGACTACAAACTTGTATACTAGACAAAGGTCGGCCCGTGTAGTGATTTTGCAAAACATATTAGCTTTACTACTTATTATTATTGAGGGTTCCCCATCATGGGATCATAGTGAGACACAAAATGTGACAAGTGCTTCTTTGGATCTCCAAAACTGTTAAAAAATGGAAATATGGAATTCACAAAGTTTGGAAGGGGGAATCAGATCTATCCATTCAAGGTAATCCTTCTTATCTGGTTGTACCGGTGTGCTTCATTCTTATATAAATTCCAATAGAGTTGTTAATGACTCAATTTTATTCATAATCGTTTGGGAAACATCAGGATGAGCCAGGACTTGAATAGGTGCAGCAGCTGGAGCTTGAACAGGTGCGACGACTAGAAAGACAACAGGTGGTGGTACTATTGGTATTTGTCTTGGATAACCCATGGGGACATGCTTGTAAGGATGTTCTTGATCATATTCTAACTATGTTCCCAATGGATAGAATTCATTATCTACATCGGTAGTTTCAAAAAACCCACTTTTCTAGGGTTCTCCTACTGGAAGTGAAAGATGAGGATCTACTTATGGAGCATGTTTGGTAGGATTGCTACTTTGGAGTAACTATGCATTGAGTTTTCTTAATTCCTTCATCTCCTATTATTACTGGGAAAATATTTCCTGTAGAAAAATGGATTGAAGTTATCCAGGGGGAAGTTAATACATAGTTTTTTCTTTACCTTTCTTCATTTTAGGTGCCCTTACAATAGGTGGAAGTGGATTATTTGATGGGATTCCATGATTCTAGTCAAGCCTCTTATTTCTAGGACACACACCTCCTTCATTTACTTTGATGTGGAATGTATCATGAATAGGAACTTCATCCTTAGACTCCCCTAAACTAGACTCATTTTCTAGAGGATCTTCCATGATGGTATTAATTCCATTCACCAATGTATAATGCATTGATGGAATTTAATCAGTATCTTTTTGAGATCTATTTTTCTTCATCCTTCATGAGGCTTTGTTCTCCTATTTTTTGTTTCCCCAAGAACTATTTGATGTACATTAATTTGAAAGGAATCCTCAGATAGTTTAGTTGTGTGTTCACTTTGGGGCTTCTTCCCTAATCAAGAAAAAATAGTCTTCCGTTGAGGAGGGGATTGTGAATGTTAAAAAGCCCCCAGCCCTACAAGTTGGGGCTATTCCTATTCTTCTTTCTCAACCCTTCAGGCTCTATTTGTTGACCCTGATGTTTGGGTTAAAAAATCCCCCAACCCTGTGGGGTGGGGTGGTTCCTAAATTGTTATGGCTGATATCAGTGCAGCTACTCTTCTGATTTTACAAATTTTGGTCGGACTTTTGGCTAGGTGCATTATCTAGAACCCACTTAAATTACCTGTTTCGGAATACCGTTGTCCTATTTCTGACATCTTTGTGATCTAATGGATGAAATTCTCTAAGTGGGAAGCCTACTCGATGTTTTCAAATTCTTGATGCAAATGTATCTCAATAGATCATTTTCTTTGGTCCTAACTTTGGTGAAAGCCAGTCAAGGCCTATTCTTGTTGAAAATCTATTCGGTCATAAATAGAATTTGTTTGTTGTGGATGACCTGGGGAAATAACATTTCATGAGACCACTTTCGGTGGGCTTTTCTTGTTTTGGGGAATAGTGAAATTAAATGCTCCATGTTCACCGCATCCTCTGATATGAACAACAGATGGGGTTTCTGCGATCAATTTTCACAACCTATTTAATTTATTGAGGCTTTCATGTTGAAGGGCCTCATATTGCTTCTCGATCTTTGGATGTCAGGAAACCTAGAGAGATGCCAAGTCAATTTGGCACTGCAACCCTTCAATTACCATGACCTGATTTTGATATTCATCATATGGTAATACTTTGTCTTTCAAATGATGAATATTATTCCATGTGTTGAGGTAGATATCATGAATACAATATTCCGCCAACATCTTTGTAATGTTGTATTGAGAGGTGTAAAAGGCCAAAACATGGTTGGTATTTCACCCTTAGCCAGTTGTTTTCTCATATTTAACATATCCTCTTCATATTTTTCTAGAGGTTTCTCAACTTGGTATGACTATAGTGGATGTTTCCTGATTGATTTATCATAAGAAATGGGTTCAGTTTTTGTTTCCTATACTATATTAAAATGAAAATGACCCAAGGGATGTTCAGAGAATGACTATCACCTTGGGATGTCTTCTGGATGAGAAAGTATTGCACCTGCCCGTAACAAGGCATCAGACATGAATGGCCTTATGTTTTCAAGTGCCTCAAGATAAGAGGTATTTCTCATCACTACATTTTCAGTTGGATAATTTTATTTTCAATGTGAAACACTACTAAAGAGAGGACTTTCTTAGAGAATTCCATCAGGGGGAGGACCACCATGGTGGATTACAACAAGGGATAAATCCTCTTGATCCTTAGTCTTCTGGCCACATGGAGGGTTTTCATGGATCGCATCCATAGATAGGTTCTTGAGATTGACCAAATTTTCATGGAACTTCAAAATTATCGCTATCATTCCCATAATTTGGTAATGGGAGAGTAGAATATTGATTAAAATAGATAAATGTCTAAGGGATTCAAGAACTCCAGTGTTAAGAGGAGATGGATCACAAATCAACTCTTGATCCTACAACTATGCTTGGTGAGACTTCTTATTAGATACTCTCTTACACATAGTTGGTTCCACTTTCTGGGAAATGTAGTCATTGGGAGTAATTTAATTTACCTACTTTGGAGTGGTTATCAAAACAAATTGATTATCTCTAATTGGAATGAGTGTATGTGTCTGATCCGGTTGATCGTATGATATGGGGGAGTATGCCACATAACCCTCTTGGACTGGAATAGAGTTGTGTATCTTCTTTGAGATGGCTTGCTAATGATTCATCCTAGGTATGGGGATAGAATTATGAGTTCTTCCCTCTAGTACTGTTGAAGTTGTTTTTTATGATATTCTAGAAAGCTTCCAGGATATGGGCAGGAATTTGTGTCTGACCTTTCACCGTTGTCAAAATGTGTTTGCTGACATCAGTGGACCATAATGGGAATATATGTCCATTCCATATCCGGATTAGTTGTATGCACCTACTCCTATCCTCCCTTTGCTATCAGTGGATACTAACAGTACTCATGTGTGGGGGCAGAGAGTTGGGTATTCCCTAAGTTTGTCGTCATAGTTTTCCAACTGACTTCTCCAAGTGCTTCCAAATGATACTGTTGGAAGGATTTATGGATGTTGAAATTTGTATGTACCTTCTATCTATTTTCTTCCAATCATGGTCGATGGAATTCTTACAATGATGACAAACAAGACTGCTAGAAGGCTTGGTGAGTGTAGGCAGGTGTATGTTTTTGCTTACAAGTTTCCGCCATATTTGGTTGGTGGGATTCATTGAATGAAACCAAATGAGTCTTATAACTTGATAATAGATTGTAAGTTGGTGTATATGTATGCTGATGGTACTCCAAAAAATTTTAATGGTGGGATTGGTTGGGTGTCACCATATGAGTCTAATGGCTGGAAAAGTTAAGGCGGACAGGTGTATGTGCCCATTTAATGTTTTCCTCCAATCTGGGTTTATGGACTTCTTTGAAGGGGAAAATGGTAGAAACCTACTCCCTGTTGTCTGGATATTGTCCCTGGTGGTTTGCCTTGCATGCTCAGGTATGAGGGACCTGAGTTGGACAGCAGAAGATAAAACCCTCATCATGTTGAGGGTTTGCTACCGCATGGCGTTGGTGGTGGTGATTGTTGGATGGATCCTTGGAAAGGACCCATGTGCCTTTGAAATGAGTCCATTGGTGGACTATTTTTTGACCTCCCTAGAATAGGGGAGGGATTGTTGATTGAGTTCTGGGGATAAACACCTAAAATGGTTGAAGACGGTGGATGGTATCATATTCTTATGGACCACCATTCATTGTTGACCAGACAACCAGGGTTTATTATTGATTTGGAGGGCCTGTTGGGAAGACTCCGAGGTCAGGATAGTTCCATGTTTATGTCACTCTTAGACCAATTCATTATAGACCCAGCATTGAAGATGGTGATTCGCTGATAACATCCTTCAAGCAAATGAGGATCCATCATGAATAGTAGTCGGGGAATTCACAGGTGCAAACTTGAAGGAATCCATTTGGAATTAAGGGAGTTCTTATAAATAAAGTTCATGTATATATGAGAAATACAAACTATGAACTCTAGAAAAATAACATATTTTATATGAACACATGCGTGATTTATTCCCTTTTCTATCCCTCTTTTATCAATTGATAGGGGCCTAACAGATGGGTAACACTATCATCTTTGTTAAGGATTCACGTTGGGTTCACCATTTTTTTGTTTCCCCATAGAATGTGTGTTCTGGTTAGAAATCACTACTTCTGAATGGTTTCCACTGGATTTATTTATAGAACTGAAAACTCCCAATGATTCTGTATCCAAAGGGACCTTCTTTACAAAGGTAGTTGTTCATTAGGTTTATTAACCTATGATACTTAAGAACTCACATTGATCGAGAGGATGGGAGGTTGGGCTCATCACACCATTTTGGTGGGAATTATTGCCTACTTTGGGAATCTTTTATAGATTTAAGATATGTTCATGAATCCTTATTAATTTACCAAGTGTAATGTAGGTTTCCCTAAAAATTTACAATCAATGATTAGCATGTATGGAAATTAGAATCATATATATGCATTTGAGGATCTTAATCAATGGAGATATCTATATGTATTCAAGGTTCTCCATTAATTTTATCCTCTAATATACTACTTAGATATTATATGGTCATTATTATGACAATACTGGTTTTTAATCCAATCAATGGGGCACTCTGGGATTTATCATCTCCTGTGGAGACAGAAATTGTTTTGATGTTGGGATCGTACCCATAGATAGGCTACCTACGTATCCTCATGAAAGGAATCAGAACCCTTGTAGTTTGGTACCACTTAATGGGACACATCATATATTTTATGTTCATGTGATAAGGACCGAACTGTATAGTTTAATGTCATGTGATAATGACATCTAGGAAGAAGGTAATTATTCAAAGCTTGGTGTGGGGCTTATGCCTAAGCATCCTAAGGAATCCATAAAGGATATGAGTTTCCATGTTGGATTGGAATTTTCTGGGAATGTGGCCCAGAAAGAACAGGGTTGATTTCAAATGTTGTTTTTGAACCTTAGGGAGGATTCCTATGTATCCCACTTGGATGGGAATCAAAGCCCATGTAATAATTCTCAAAAGGGAGTATAGACCTTTTAGAAAAATTGGTTGGGGCTTACTCCTAAAGAGGATTCCCTTGTAATAAGGTTCAAGAGAGATGTTTTAACTCATAGAGATTCAGGGGGGATTAATTCAAGGATTATTCTTAAGGAGGATGCCGAAACTAAGGGAATTAGGGTTATACTCCTGAGGAGGATGTCCATTGAGATCGATCCCCGGGTGAAGGCTTCTTACATATCCCAATTATGGTGGGAATCAGAGTTCTCATTGTTCAATATATGAGGTGGATTGTGCAGATGTTGTGATCATCACAAATATCTAAGCCCATGTGAGTCATGCTCAATGTAAGAAACAAGAGTAAGTGAAAGATTCAACAAACCACACACTTTCTCCTCTTCTTATGGATGAGATTGATCTTACAGAAAAAGAAGCCAGGGTGTCAGTGAATGAGGGTGCGGATAAATGAACCCTTTAATGTGAAATGAAGGTGAAGGTCATTGGGTCAGACCTGAAAGGCTAGGGGATTACTCTAGGAGGGATGCCCTAAAATTGGTCACATAGTGGAAGGAAGATATGATTCCCTATGCCAAAAAGAAATGAAAGTGTGAACCATACCTTCCCTACCAGGGATTAAAGATTCTGGGTTTTCGAGATGATAAGGGGGGGACATGGCCGAACCCTAATCCTCCAAATCAGGAACTTCCCAACATTTTCTTTGGGGTAAGGATCCATGTGACTATAGATATATAGACTTATAGACACCCCATGGATCCTAACTTCCTTATAATACAAATGTGGTAAACCTATGACTATAGAAATACAAACTCAAATGTGAGACACACCGATGTGTCTTTTCCAAAGGTTTAGTAAGTTAGGAGGTTTTGGTTGAGGTTTAAACTTGGTCCCTTTCGGAAAAGGGATCCAAAGAAGGATAATCCCTACCATGAGTGTCTTTGAAGATTCCATCAAGGATGGCTCGTGTAGGTGTTCTGCATAGGTATGTCGTATAGGAATATTGTGTGGGTGCTAGGAAGAACTGAAAAATGTTTAAAACATGAAGGATAAAACTATGAAAGATTGATATTACATGATAAATGGAATATAGGGACAACAAAACTTGGGTGAGGTTTTAAATTAAGCACCCTGGGTGTCCCTTGATGTCCTTGGAAGCATCTTGTGCAGGTCTTTGCTTAAGGAAAGGACCTTGCATTGATGACTTCTCCTTATAGAAGGAGGGTCCTTAATCATATTTTTTGTATTTAAAACTCTGAAAGTATATTGATCTTTCTTATCCCATCTAATTCTCTATTCTATCGTGTTTTAGAGAGCAACTTGAGAAAATTTGGGGGACCTCGGTGAAGGATCTACCCAATGAGAGATTTAGGAGTTCTTCCAACTTTTTCAGTTGTTAAAATGGGGAGCCCAAGGGTCCTATTTATAGGCACGAAGGAGACCCAGTCAAATAGATTTTTTCTACATAGGTCTTCAGCGTAGCTCCATGGTGTAGCTCCATAGCATAGATCTTCTATGTAGGGGTTTGAAAAAGTATATTCTTCATAAGCCTTCGGCGTAGATCTTCAGCGTAGTGGGCTACACATTAGGCTGCACGGGCAAGACCTGCGCTGGACGCTTGATGCATAGGTGTACCATGTAGGTCCTTTGAACAATATTTCGTTACATCCTTTATGTTTCTTTGATACTTTAATATATCCAAAGTGATTATTCATAACTATTTTCCTTTATTAAAAAAGGGAGTTTCAATAGTGTCATACATGACTTATCAGATAATATCGTGATGTGTACTATCAACTTAATGATCACATAGTTTACATGATTTTTTTTTATTTAGTTCTAGTGCTTCAATGTGCATAGGATAATAACTATAATATGACTTATACATGACATTTATATATGAACATTACGTAGAAATTAATTAAACATTTATATATATATAATGTCACATGGCATGTCTTGTCAACCTAATGACCACACGCAAGTACATATTGATAAGGTTTTCACTGTATAATAAATTAATTTTAATTTTGTGTAATTTGATAAAATTACATGGTGTGTAAATTTAAGATACATGACGTATATTATTATCACATTGTATTCATGGAAAATTCCTAGGGACTCAGCATGCAACCATGCCATGGAAAATTTAGGAGTACATGGTGTATACATGGGATACATGTCATACCGTCTCTAAATTAAATGGCCACCAGTCATGTAGCCCATGTAATAAGATACAAAACCCGTCTGTGACTAAAAAACTACATGTTGTGTATGGATGTTACACAGTGTGTACTCTGGCTGACCGTGAACTAGGCTGTCCTGGTAAACATGCGATGTATAATTAAATTTATAACATGCGATAAATGCACACGACTTAAATTAATTCTGAATTAATTCTTGGTGAATTAAACACTAGTACACGGTGTTTACTTCTGAGTTACACAATGTGTACTCTTGAGTTATCTAGTCAAACTCTTTAGCACCTCTAGATGAAGTCATAGAATTTATTTCATTCATAAAATTAACTGATTTTATTATATTTATAAGAAACGAAGAGGATGAAAAGAGATCTAAAAATTCAGATTAACGAATGATTAAACTAGAATTGGAAACCAATAATAAATGCATAAATCAATCAATGATCTTTAAATAATTATAAATAATTATGTGACCCCTTTTGATACCACTTTATGGTTTTGGGCATAGTGGAAGTGTGTCATGGGTTGTTCCCAACTTTTCTTTTTCTTATGGTCGATGATTAATTTGATATTTACATGATGATAAACACTTTGATCAATGGAATTGAATCAAATAATATAAACAATAGATAAATTCTAGAACCAAATCACAGGATCATCACATATTATTTATAATTAATTTAATCAATTAAATAATTACCTTCCATGAAATTATTTCTTCATTGATGTATATAACAATAGATCTATGTCATGTTGTCGTTTCATTGTAGGAATCAAGATTATATTCCCTCTAATGATGATCCACACATGTTCCACAAATCTTTGAACACCATCATAGGAATCTTTGAGTGCTAACATAGTAGATCCTATCACTAGCATCGTTCACCTTTGATCAGCCTAATAATCACTTCCAAATGATACTCCTTGATCACTCTAGACTCGATAGTGGAAGGTGGAGTAAGATATCTCTTCATTCTTGGGAGCATTCTTGGAGAAGTTTTCTCTCTAGGGATTTGAGATGATTTTTTGGATTTCATTATTCAAAACACATAAAATGAATTTCCTCTTTTGAAAAATAAAATAATTGGGTTTATATACCACTAGGTTTAGAAATAAAAAATTGCAAAACTGCACTTTATTATTTATTTATTACTTTCAGAACCCCATGTCTATAATAATATTATTATTATTATTTCTTGACAAGCACTAAACACGAGAATTAAATTAAATATTATTTAATCAAATAATATTCAATTTATATTAT
Source organism: Viscum album (assembly GCA_963277665.1). Classification (NCBI taxonomy): domain Eukaryota; kingdom Viridiplantae; phylum Streptophyta; class Magnoliopsida; order Santalales; family Viscaceae; genus Viscum; species Viscum album. The sequence goes on from OY728130.1 coordinate 273,536,530, forward strand.
TTCCCATTAGACCTATAAACTCAGTCCTCCATCCTCCACAATATTTATAAGACCATAGATAATGACTATTTATTTTATAAATAAATATCATTGTATTATTTTCCAATACATAAATAAATATTATGTTCACTAAATAGAAAAATAAATATTTATTAAATATTCTTCTCACAAAATATTCTCTCGAATAACTTGTGTTAGAATATATAAAATCAAGAGAACATGAATAATTATTAAACTATTTCTGGAAATAATATTTATTCAACTTGTTAAATAATAAATAATAATATAATATTTAACTGAGATTTCAGGTTCTCTTATTGTGTGACCTTATAGGCCTCTTTCTTAGTGGCATTAAGTGAAGTAGCCTAAAGTTCAAGGTTATCATCTAGAAACACACCAAGGTACCCATAGAGAAGTAATTTAATGTCTCAATTAAATAATACCTCATACAAATGATTACTGTGTAATATAATCCCTTTATCTTGATATCTCTAATAAAGCAGGTTGCATGCTGCTGCCATTAACCAATGTGCTTGATGTTCTTTCTCTGACTTTTCAGAAATCAAATTTACCTATTGAGAATCATGGACATGGATTTATTTAGTCTATATCATTTCCATAAAATGGACTAATGTATTAACTTCTATTAAATAACATAAGGGACAAATCATTTCTTGCATTATTCATTAGTGAAAATATTACTCATGATGCACCCAGCATATCTTAGCTCACCGTGAACATATGTCATCACAGTTTTAATTAATACATCAAAGTACGCAACTTATAAAAATCATTAATAATAATATTTATGTTCAAGGACCAATATACATGTTCGTAGATAGGAACATCCAATGACGCATATAAATGTGGATATCCTACTGGTGGGTCTTATTCTCATAATATCCTACACAAGATATTACCAATGTCGTACACCAGGAGAAGGTTTCTCAAAGTCCTATGAGTCTCTACCTATGATAACTTGAATCATTTTCCCCCTAAAATAACTTCATTTACCTATAGAAAATATATTTAAGAATACTTTCATGGCATTTTTGGGTTCTCATCATAGTGGGGAACTCTTATGAACTTTTAGTGCAAAAGCTACTCTTAGAACATTATAGCATATTATTTCATGCAGAATAACAAGCATGATGTGATAAACAGTTTATTAATATTCAAAATAATGAATATAAGTTTTCATAAAGTACGCATAAGTTGTTTTCCGAGCACCAACTCCAACAATTACAACATCGGTGGTGGGTATGCTTCTTTTAGTGGATCATGTGATGGTTCAAACTATTTTTTCACACTAGTGGACCATTTTGAGGATGTTACCATGATAATTTCTTAGTATTGACTCTTGAGAGGGGGATTTACTTAAAAATTGTCCTCATACCAATTGTAGAGACCATATTGATATCTTTTTATTAGATAGAACTGGCTGAGATGAGAGAGGTGAAGGTACAACTAAAAGAAATTGAGGTGAAGTGTTTTATTTTACCAAGTACCTTCCCTTTGGGAATGATATTTTATTTACCAAAAATGTATCTGGTAGCCTCAAGTTAGGCATGGATTACAAAAATACAAACAAGGTTTTGGGAAAGAACATTCATCATTTTCTGAGGATATATGAGATTTTCTATTGGTTAAATAGTACTTGATGGTTCTCAAAGATTAAATTATTATTAGGCTATCATTGATTGTGTTTTAGGGAAGAGAATATATAGAAGATAGTATTCAGAATTAGGTATGGGTTATACATCTACCTTATGATACCATTCTTCCTGTAGAATGCACAAGTGGGGATTATCTCCATTATGAACCATATTTTATCATCACTACCTGGAATCCCTCATCATGGTGTTTTTAATGGAATATTAGTATACTCACAGACCTTATATTTTTATATCAAGAACCTAAAGTTTTTATTGAGTATGCTTTGACCAAAAAAAATTTATGCCAAGTACTCAAATCCTCCCTTTTCAATCCAAGATGTGCACTTTCTTGGTCATGTGATACGTGAAGTGGGGATCACAGTTGATACATAGAAAGTAAAGGAAGTAATTTTTTGGTAATTACCCAATAATGTGTTTAATATCATGAGTTTTCTTAGCCTATCTAATTGTTACAGGTGATTAATTCAAGATTTATCGTGTTTATCAACATCGAAGATAAGGTTGGATAAGAATGGAGTGAATCTTAAGTGGACTGATTGGTGTGAAGAATATTTATAAAATTTGAATGTGATGTTGAAATATACTTTGATTCTGATTCTTTTAGGCCTAAGAAACATTTATACCATCTAATTTGATATCTTTGGGGTTAGTCTAGAGGTTATTTTGATCTATAAAGATTGGTTAGTCCCTTATGGGTATTTTTATCCATGACCCCATGATCAGAACTACCCTACCATTGAATTTTAATAAGATATTATGGTTTACAACTTAATGTGTTGGTGTCATTATATTTTGGTGAGATATTTATCATCTATGCATATCATATAGCTTGTAGAAAATATTCTCCCAACTATAACTAAACCTGTAATAGAGGCATTAGGTTGAATACCTTCAGAACATTGATTTTGAGATAGCATATACCCTAGGGAAGGGGAATGTCATGGGAGATACTCTCAAGATGGATTCTCAGTCACAAGGAATTTGAACATATGATCTAGAGTGGAATCTGATGATATTTCCCACTAACTAGAATATATATTTGTAAAAGGTACTTGAGTTTATAACCTATAATCATTTGGTCATTACAACTTCATCAGAATAATTGGTTAAGGATGTCCATGAGCTTGATTTAGATTGTCTTATGATATGATAATGGATCAAGGGAGATGAAACAGTCATGGTATGGTCTCAAGATAAGGACCACGTCATTTACAACCATGATTGGGTGGTGGTCCCCACTTTTATGAGAGAGGATTTGATATGGGACACTCATGCCTCAAAATGGGTGAGGCATTTAGGGTAGACAAATATGTGTCATGACATCAGGTATCATTTTTTGTGTTCAATTATCAGGAGTGGTATTGTGGGGTTTGTATCCCACTACCTTACCTATTGGGGGATAAATGTGGATCATTAGGGACAAGGTGGGTTACTTAAACCCCTTCATGTGCCGGTGTGAAAGTGGGATGAGGTGACATGGACATCATCATAATACTAACCATGAAACCAATGGGTCATGGTGTAGTTTCAGTTATAATAGACCATCTTATAAAGGTTGGGAATTTATTTCCCATTCATGAGACTTGGTTATTAGATGAGCTAGTAATGATATATGTTCAAGAGATAGTGTGTTTTAATAGTGTACCTATAAGAATTATATTGGATCAAGATGTGAATATCATGGAAGGATTCTGGTAGGGCCTATAGAAGTCCATGAGCTCTCAGTAGATGTTGAGTAAAACATACCACCTATTGATATATGGGCAATCTAAGTAAAAGATTCAGATATTAGAGGTCATGTTTTGGGTGTGTATTCTCTATTTTAGTGGGTAATGGTATGACCGAGTCTATTCAGAAAAATATTTTTATAATAACTAATTTTAGGCTTTAATCTAAATATCCCCTGGTGATGTTTTATAAGTTAAATCATGTCTCTCTCCATTTAACTAGTTGGAGGTGGGAGAGTTAGAAATGATCTGATTGAGCATGGTTAAGAAGACCACTGAGCTGGTGGAGCCTATCAGGAAGAGATTTATTTCCACTCAAAACATAAGGTATTTATATACATAATATAGGTGAAAATATTTAGAGTTCTCTATAGGAAAATAGGTATTCGTGCTGGTATCAACTCAATTGGGGCAGCAGTGTCTAAGTAAGCAAGGAATCACATTCATGTTTTATCAACCAATTTCAAAATATAAAGTGTATTGGGGGAGTGTCTTATGATTTTTATCTTCCTTTATGACATAAATATATGAATTACATGTTTCAAATGTCATGGCTCCAAAATTATGATCTATACCCCATACTCATTCTCGATAGTGACATTATTGAGCTATAGGTAGTCACGTCATTTGAGGGGTGCCTAGTGTGAATTGTATACTATAGTTAGAAGGTGCTGTGAGGGGAGACAGTTCCTCATGTATAATTTTTGGGGCATCATGTGTGTTAAAAAATATGCAACCTAGAATAGGGATTTATATTTTCAATATTAGTGGATTGATTTGGTTGATAAGGATACCTAGAGATTCTTCTTGAGGATGAGAAGCCCTTGGGAGGGGAGTTTGTAATGCCCCTTGAATTTCAAGTTGAATTTTATTTTGTTTATTCATGTGTATTGTGGTGAGTTCACACTATTTTGCGTTTTACTATAGACAAGTATTGGGATTTGTGGAGTCATTCATGGTTCATGGGGGAGAATTCTATAGTAGGCAAGAGGCAATGGTGCAATGTAGGACACTACAACATGACGGTCTAGAGTTGGGATGTCTCATGGTGTAGCTATGGGGGTTGTGTCATGAGGAATATTCATAGTGGAGTATTGTGGTATAGATTGAGGGTCATTCCACAATAGTGGACTATAAAATGATGATCCATATATTTAGGGGGTTGTTGCACCATGATTTAGAGGACTACGCCCTAACATATCCTAGAGAGGGGTGTGTTGCGCTATGTCCTGTATGGACACACCACAACCTGCCTTCTTTTAATTTTTTTAAAATAAAAAATCTAGAATTTACCTTATATCTTATTTTATAATCTTATCTGCCTCCCTCAACCCCAAATCAAACCTCACTCAATTTTGGATCCTCTTATGTCATTATAAGCTCCTCATTTCCCTCCTCTTGTATAATTGTAGTGTCATTTTATTGGGAGATATTCTCTTGGTATTTATAATTTTATCCATTCTCTATATGAATCTTTCGTCCACTGTTTCTTGGTTTCCCTTAGTGAATCCATAATTCTATGGGTTTGGGGATAGTTTTAGTGTTTTCATGGTTTATTATTGATGTGAAGGTCATGGATTGGTGAGTGTGCCCCCTTACACCCAAGGTATGATGTCCTTACCATGTTATGATGTTTATATTTGGTTTTAAGGGTTTTCTTTTATGAAGTTGAATGTGTTGGTTTTGAATTACTCTTCTTTTGGTATCAATGTGACCAAGTGGGTATGAATTGAGGTAATTGAGCCCTTTGTGATTATTTTGTTTAAAATAGATCAATTATAGTGAAACATTGCCTTATTCTATGTATTGATGTTGGGTTTTCATCTTCATTGAATTGGGTCGAGGTTGAGTTTTTTAGTCTCAGATAAGGAATGAGGACCTTGTGGATTCGAAGAGGGTTTTGGTTGATAGACTCATTTATTTTTGAAGGTGTTGGGTATGTAGATGGGGATTGTAGGAGTAACCTATATGGGTTGGTTTGGGAGATTCCTATAGGTTATCCTTTTGATATCATTGTGTGTGGGATGTTTTAGTGGGATAGTATCATTTGATAATGCTTTACTGTTTGATATTACTGTTATTTTTATATTATATGTTTCCACTAAAAGTTGTGTGACCACATCCCAAGTGATAGGTTAGTGGTTTTTAATGTGATTTCATGAGATCATGGATATTGGGATTCCTTGAGCTAAAGGGTTGGGAATAAAGATAATGATGTATAGCCTCCCTAGAAGGAGAGGGTGTGGTTTGTGACTTGATGTGGATCTTGATGAGTGGCCTCCCCTAAGTGAGTGGGTGTGGTCAGGTATTTAGTAAGAGACATGATGTGGTACCTCCCCTAAGTGGTTGGGCATGGTCTAGGACTTGATATGGGATCTGAAATAGGGATTTTTGTGGGACCACACCTTAAGTGAGGAATTTGTTTTCATGTTTTATGATTTATTAGTGGTACAAGGTGAATCTTCTTTTTAAATTGAATCCAAAGAAGTTATGATCATGGTTTTTAAAAAACTGGTTATCTCATGATTACTCGATAGAGAGGCATGGATTTTTATTTACTTATTTATGTTAGTCCATAAACTCTTCTATATATTATGTACTTTTGTTAATGACACATTTTTGGTGTCCCGTTGTGTTTTATTACTCACACCATGAAAGGTACTCCCAGTACACATACAAACATGTTTTTAGGGATCTGACCAAAGGAAAGGGACCTATGATGGGAAGGTAAGAATGTGGAACTGGTCGAGGATTTGAAGTGATTCTATGACATACTCTAGGATCTTTTACTATTGTGACTCTGGTGTTATTTTATTATTTTTTTATCACATGTATTAACCCACCAAATGTGGGGATCATTTTAACTCAAATGCATGATTGGTTATGTCTCGTTTTGTATATCATTAGATGGTATTTATATGTTGGTTTTAATTGTGTTTCTCTTACTATTGTTTATTTATTATTACTTCTTACACTATGTATATAATCGATGGTTACCTGATATTGAGGGAATAGTCTCTACACAGCATGACTTGGGCCCTCATCGTTAGTCAATAGCCTCTTACGTATGAGGAGGCATGCATGATTCCATGTGCCCCTTTGGTTTAGACCTAGTTATCTATGTTGGTGTGTTACAAAAGATATATAAAAATGATTAATGATTAGACAATACTTATTTTGATGAATCAAACATTTTATTAGAGGCAATCTTTTAAATTAAAGAGTAGGGACTCTATCTTATGACTAGAAGTTCCAAAAATTTAGAGAGGAATTTTGGGAAGAGAACTTAGGTTTTGATTCAAGATAAAACTTGATGAATTGTGTGATTTAAGGTAGCTGGATGAGGGGTCCTTTTATAGATGAGATTGAGTAAAATTCACAAATACTCATTCTTTAATGTGTAAGGAATGTCATTTTTCAAGCCAATGGGATAAAAAGTTCACACATAAATGATATATTAAATCAATCCCCTCATCCACACAATTCATAGATATGTTTAGAGACCCTCAAATTCATTTTTTTAGATTATAAAAACTGGGGGAGCCACTTTTTTAGGTTGAGTGGGAACATGGAAAAAAATGATACAATAGGATGTTACACCCAAAAGGGAGATGGAAAACCATTTTTAAAAAAACCTTAAGATATTGGATCCATGATCACTTTTAATAATTAATTAATGATGAATTTTTTCCCACTTTGGTTCCTCGTAGCTGAGATCCTCACATACAGAATCCATCTTTTCTCATATCTTAATTTACTCCTCCATACTAATCTTCTTGTCATTAAATATATTGAGAAAAAATTGATCTTGAGTGTTGATCCATGCAATTTTTTCATTATTGGTTTTTATTTGAATACATATTTCATACATCCTTTATATTTCAACTTATGTCCTGAATAGAAAATTCATCTTCCGTCATCTCCTTAGAGTGAAGAAGAAACTATGTCGAGTGTACTTGATCAGTTTCTTATTTATCCTTCTTTTCTATGCCAGCTTTTTTTATTAGCTGGAAATGATATTCTGTACCCACTCAAGATTTCATAGGACCCTCGTGATGAATTGAGAGCCCCTGGTTATCTTGAAGTTTAGTGTCTTTGATTTTTAAAACATATTCCTTGAATCCAATTGATTTCCCTATTGATCTTATTAACATTGGTTTGGTATGTAGGAATAACCCTTTAGCCCTCTGATTTTATTTCCTATAATCATTGAGTAATCTCCCATGGGAAATATTAATTTTTCCATTTTTTATTTCTTAAATGTTATTTCTCATACACTACTAAAAAAGTGGAAATTTGTGATGGGTTGTTTGCGATGCATTACAATATATCATAAATAACCAAAAATACTTATGTTTTTTCAACATAAAATATTAACTGTCGTAAATAATGTTTTTTGTGATGTCTAATAGAAACAAATCATATTATCCATTGCTATTAGTCATCACAAAGAGGTCAATAGTAATGGATAACACGGTTCATCGCAAAAGGGTCTATCGACATCCTTTTAGTGACAGACAATCCATCACTATTATTTTTTCAAAAAAAAATTCAATTAAAAAAACACATGAACCCTTTCCACCCCCACCCCACCCCCACCCCCCAATTATTTTTCCCTCATCGCACATCCCACCCCCTTCCATTGTGCAGCCCACCCCCATCATCCTTTGTCGGACCCAAATAATAATCGATTGAGGTTCGAATCCCCCAGGTATAGACTCCTCTTCTCTCCTCCTTCCTTCTTTTTGTGATTCCCCCTTCCCAGTCGCTGCAATTGGTTCGGTCGAACCCTATGTTAAAAAAATCCCAATTTTTATGGTTTATTCATTATTTTGGGTTACTACAGATTTATTCTTCCCTATTTGGGTGTTCATCAGGGAATATGACACATTCCATCTCCACACGAGTTGATTCCACTTAATTTGAGGTAGTTTTCTCAATGTTTAACCTTTGAATGTAAGAGAGTTTCTTATTTGGGTGTTCATATTTATTTATTTTGATATTAATAGATATTGTCATTCAAAATATGGTGTAAAAATTATTTTGAAGGACAATTTCCATGTTTTTCAAGATTCCATTAAAAATAATTGCTTATTTTGAGTTTTTTTTATGATTTTCTAGCATAAGGTAAACGTTTGTTTGAGCCTCATATTATTATTATACATTTGATCTTGGATATATTTTGAGTTTTGAATAATTATAGATTAATGATTATATCATTCTAAAGTGGGGACACCATATGATTGATTGATATGTTTACTTATATGATTCATTTTATGTTTGAATTATTACAAAGCACGGTATATATGTAATATTTGAATTTATTCTACATGCTCATGCTTATTAATTGTATTAATTATTTTAATATTACATATCATTCATCAATGATATTTAATTATTAATATTATGGTATTTTAACTTTTCCTATGTTTGAGATTAGTTATTAATGTCTTAGTAATATTTATTAAAATTTTATATATTAATAGAAAATAATTAGTATTGCATAATAAATATTTGTAATAATTAGTAAAAATTTTATAATAACTTATAAAAAATACAAAAAATACTAACAATTATTAAAAAAATCAATAATTGTTAAAAATGTAGTAATAATTAAAATAATAGTATTAATTATTAAATTATTTTTAATAATTAATAAGTAATTATACAATATTAGAAATAATTAGTAAATATTAGTAATTTCCAATAATTTGTAATAATTTATAAAAAATTTATATATAATACTAATAACTATTAAAAATAAGTAATATTTATTAAAAATTAGTTATTAAAAATTAGTAAAAAAATTGTAATAAATTGTAAAAAATATGAACAAATACTAACAATTATTAAAAAATCACAATAATTAGTAAAAATGTAGTGATAATAAAAATTAATTAGTGATAATAATTAAATAATTTGTAATAATTAATAAATAATTAGACAATGTTAGTAATAATTAATAAATGTTATTATTAATTACTAAATATTATTAATAATTTTTAAATATTTTTAAATTGTGATAATTTGTAATAAATTGTGAAAAATATATGAAATACTAATAATTATTAAAAAATTATTAATATTTATTAAAAACTGATTATAATTAATAAATAATTAGTATTACTTGATAAATAATTATATTAATTTATAAAAATAGTAATAATTAGTAAAAAAAATTGTTAACTTGTAAAAAATATAAGAAATACTAACAATTATTAAAAGTTCACAATAATTAGTAAAAATGTAGTAATAATTAAGAAAATACAAATAATCATTAAATAATCTGTAATAATTAATAAATAAAGTCAATATTGATAATAATTAGTAAATGTTAGTATTAAATAGTAAATATTAGTAATAATTTTTAAATATTAGAAAATTATGATAATTTTTAATAAATTGTAATAAAATATATGAAATAGTTATAATTATTAAAAAATCGCATTAATTTGAAAAAATTTGTAATAATTAATAAATATTAGTAATTATTAAATAAATTGTAAGAATTAAGAAATAATTAGTTGATGTTAGTAATAATTAGTAAATGATAATAATAATTAGTAAATATTATTAATAATTTTAAAATATTAGTAAAAAATATAAAAATTTGTAGTAACTTGAATAAAACATAAAAAACACAAATAATAAATAAAAATTAGTAATATTCATTTAAAATTTAGTTATAATTAATAAAAAAATTTCTATTAATTAATAAATATTTGTAATAATTAATAATAATTAATAAGTATTAGTAATAATTAGTAAAAATAGTAAGAATTCATGATATGTAGACACGATTAGACAAAATTAAAATTTATTAATAATTTATAAAAATTAGATATAAACAGTAATAATTATTCTTTTTTTATATTTTTTTAGATAACTATGGACTTAGGAAGTAGAAACTGGTTTCTATTATGTGATCATGATTGGATAAATCATTGAAAAAATCCTAACGGGTCTCGTATAAATCTTGTCTATATTGAGGGTGTTGAAACATTTATATCCTTTTTATCGTTAAATTCAAAAACAATCTGAATGAACAATTAAATTTCCATGTAAGAATGTGATCTCAGCATACTCAAAACCTTTGATAATGTTGGACTTCATTTTACTTTGTTTTTGTTTTAGAAAAGATTATAATTTTTTTTATCAACATGGTGAACAAAATTCATTAGAAAATACAAATTTTTTTGGTTCTCAATCCATCATTTCATAATTTAGTACATGAGGTTATTAGACTGTCTATTTAGGAGATAACATGGAATGATATTCCAAATTTTAAATCAGAACCATCTCAATTTTACAATTTTTTGAAATATGAAGAGGAGGCCTTATTTTTGGGATGCCAGATAAGAAAACTTGAAGCTGTCACAAAATTTATGGTTATTAAATCTGATTTTGGAATTTCAAATAGTTTTTTTAATCGAATATTTTATTTGGTTAAATTGTTGTTTCTTGAAGGAAACACATTACCTGCAAGTTTCTATGAAAGTAAGAAGTTTGTCCATGATTTGGGTCTTAGTTATTAAAAGATCCATGCATGATCAAATGAATGCATCTTATATTATAGTGGTTATGAATCGTTATGTGGAGAATCAAGGTATAAAGACGCACAATAAGGAAATTTTGGATTTCCTATGAAATAGTTGAGGTATTATCCGATTACACCCCATTTACAGTGTTTATTTATGTCGCACAACATGGATTCATTGATGACACAACATAAATAAAATATTTCTATCTGTAACATCTTAAACCATCCATATGATGGTGATTCATGAAAACACTTTGATTAGATGCATCCTTTTTTTGCTTCAGATCCTCATAACATATGGTTGAATCTTTCTACCGATGGTTTTTTCCATTTTGGGCTTACGGCAATCAATAATCTTGTTTGCATGTTTTTATAACTTCGTACAAATTATCTCCTTGAATACTAATGAATAAACCATATATATATTTGATACTATTAATTCTATAACATCCAAAGAAGAATATTGATGTCTATTTGAAGTCACTAATTGATAAGTTAATTTCATTATGGAATGATGGCGTGACTATATATGATATAGTCGCAGATCAAAATTTTACACTGAAGGTTGCATTAATGTGGAAAACCAGTGACTTTCCGGTATATTGTATGTTATCTAGATAGAGTACACATTGTCTAAAATCATGTCAGTAATATATAGATAAGAACAATGCGTTTATGCTTTTCAATGGAGGAAAGACTAGTTATTTTGACTGTCATCGGATATGTCTTCATGTGGATCTCCCTTTTCAAAGGAATAGGAATAATTTTACAAAAGTTAAAATTAAAAGAGATGAACCTATAGTAATGCTCTCAAATTTTCAGTTAAAATATATTATCTCTTCATTACCTCCTATTACTTTTGGACCAACTATAAATGAACAAAAAATATATGGTTTTGGAAGAGATCATAATTGGATAAAGAGAGGTAATTTTTTGGGACCTGCCAGGTTGGTCTGTTTTGTTGGTCCGTCACGTGTTAGACATAATGTATATTGAGAAGAAGTTTTTTGATAACATATTTTATACTATTTTGGACATTCCTATTAAGACAAAAGATAATGTGAATGCATGATTAGATCCTTCCCAAATTTACAAGCGTCCCGAACATGAATTATTTGAAAATAAAATATCATGCAATTTAATAAATCCAAAAGAAACTTACACACTTTCTAGATAAAATAATTTATTATTTTTAATGGATTATATATTTAAAGTCATCATATAGTTATGCTTTTAATTTGTCTTGTTGTATCAGAAATGGAGATATTACTAGGTTAAAAAGTCATGATTTTTATGCCATAATTGAAAGATTATTGTTTGTTGGTCTTATAGGGCTATTGAATTCTTCAATATGGGACGTTTGACTGAAATATCATATTTCTTCAGAGATATTGTGCAGTAACATCATATTATGATGTAAGTATACTACAAAAAGATGTTCAAATTTTATGTAAATTGGAAAAATATTCTCATCATTCTTCTTTGAATCAATGGAAAATTTAATATTTCATTTTTTTATGAAGCTAAATTTGTAGGGTTTGTAAAATTTTGATGGATGTAACTGTTTGAGTGATGTATGAAAAAAATTAAAGAAGAAATTATGTAACAAATCAGTGGTTGAAGGGTTAATTACATAAGTGTGCTTGCAGGTGGAAATTTTAAAAAAAATATTATTATTTTCAATCAAATATCCTTTAAAAAGTAACCACATGGGTTATAATGAGGAAAATATTGATGATGTTATGGACCATCAATTGTTAGTTTTTAATCAGCCCGAGCTTGGTTTGGTGATTATTGTGAATGGTAGATTTTGGATGAATAATTGTACAATGCTCACTCAAATGTTCTGCTCAATTGTAAAGAAATGGCACGATTTGTGCAATAAGTACTACTTTTATTATTTTTTTAAAAAATTAAAAGATAAATTTATTTCTATTATTTTTTTGTAGACTATATGATGATCACATCAAAAAAAAATTAAGAAAATTACCCCTATTGCTCTTGAAGAATACCGACAATGATATTTTTTATATTGGTTTCAAAGAAAGGTAAGTTAAGTTTTTTAGGATGAAACATTAAATCAATTTTGTAAGGATATCTATTATTAACAATTCTTGTTGTTTGTAAGAAAAAAAAACATATAAATTAAATTGATAGTCGATTATGTGTTCTAAAACCCTCCATCTAAATTGGTAAAATATTATAATGGGTATGTGGTTAATGGATTTTGATTTCATACATGCATTTATGGTGAATCAATGAAATCAATAAATAATAGTGTTTTTAAAGGATCTCATCATAAATAAAGAGAAGTATATTTTTATGGAATTCTCAATGAAATAATTGAGTTATGTTATCTGGGAACGAATTTTTTAACAATGTTTAAATGTCATTGGTTTGATATTGATCAATGGTTGTAAGTTCATCCACGATATGGAGTCATTGACATAAAATATAAAAGTAATCTTTCTAAAAATGAACCATTTTTGTTGGCACATCAAGTTTTTTATGCAAATTATTGTTTTTTTAAGAGATTTAAATGGTTGGTGAATTGTAAGAAAAATAAAATCTCATGAAAATAAGTTTTTTGAAAATGAAAATGGTTCTGTGGATGTGAAACACATTAAAAAATTTGAAGAAACAACCCTAAATACATCTCCTACTCGATGAGATATAAATATTAATGATGACCCCCCCCCCCCCCCCAAGTTAAGGGTCGATGATATTGATAATGTTGATGAAGTAATAAGGGAAGATAAAACTGACATTTATATAGAAGTTGATGATGTTGAAGAGGGAGATAAAGACATTTTCATCATTGAAGATGTGGATGAAGATGACAAATGATGTATTATATTCTAGTATTTATTAATTTTTATATTTGATATCTATATTAACAATTATTTACAGGTAAGATTGTTTATTTCAAATGGCTAGAGATAGTCCAGAAAATCCATTCTGTTCCCTCACTGATGCTGGTATTTATTAGTTTTTTTATATTTGATATATGTATTAACAATTATTTATATTTGAGATCATTATATTCTGCATGGTGTTTATTAGTTTTTTATATTTGATATTTATATTAACAATTATTTACATGTAAGATTATTATATTCATGTATTTATTTATAGGTAAGATTATTATAGTTTTCATGGTATTTATTATTTTTTATATTTGATATTTTAATTAACAATTATTTACATGTAAGATTATTATATTTTGGTATTTATTATTTTTTTTATATTTGATATTTGTATTAGAAATTTTTTACAAGTAAGATTATTTTTTCAGATGGCTCAAGATAGACTCGACGATCTATTTCATTCTCTCACTAATGTCGAGCTTCTGGATGATGAGCCTGATTCATCTAACCTGCAGGATGCTGCTATAGCACCACCTATTAGAAGGGGATGCAATCTTTATAGATTTATGATTTCATGCCCTGTTCTATAAAGACATTTATCTCTTGGTTTTGATCAAAATTTATGGAGGTATTTTCAATTGTTTAAGGTATTTATTTTATATTAAATTTTTATATTAATTTTGGTACTAATATTCAGGTTATTTGTTTTCATTTGCATAGTTTTTCACATTTATATATTGGGAAGGGTGGTACGATTCTATGAAATTCTTTTTCAGAATTATGGGTGTCATGGGATCAAGTTTCCATTGTTTTCGACATCAGATGTTCGACCACGGATTGTGCGTTAATAAATAATATGATTTATTTTAAATTTATTTAATTAATAACATGTTGTTTTTTATTATATTGTAAAATTTATGGTCTATGGTCGATGATAGTATAAGAGATCCAATCTGAGAGGCATGGAAGATTTGTATAAGTGAACATTTTCATCTGTTTTTACACAAACTAAGAAAGAGAGCTATGTATAGAGCTTTTTTTACTATTTTTGACCAATCTTGCATCTCTCATCGACCTAATTATATCTCATCTCAAGTGTGGGAGGGATTTTTCTCCTACTAGATATGAGAAACTTTTAAGAGGTGGTCATCATCTCGTCTTTAGAACCGTGGGAGGCAGTAGGTCACACACAGTTCTGGGAGTCATACATTTGGTATACATCGACAACATATGGTAAGTAGTATTATTTATTAATTTATATATACTTTAAATGTAAAATGGTTTTTTATATTATAAAGACTTCTACCAACCCCTATATTATGGAGTTCTAAGTTTACAAGAATATGTACACTAATCCCTATACAAGACGACTTATCTGCAACAGACAATGCCAGATTGTGGTTAGCATTTTTTAAAAATTTACTTAAACAAATGTTATTATTATTTTAATTTCCAATTATATTTGAAGGAAGCATATGAGACTAAAACTTCTCATTCAAGAGGGAGTCAATCCAAGACCGAAGGAGATTCCATTTGTGAGTTAGGTTTTGATGAGGGACTTCGATACATGCAACTATGCATGGTGTTGAGAAAGGTCTGGTGATCGGTATTGATTCACGAATGAAACCTACTAGTTATTATGGTACTTCTGCGATGTTATAGGTCAGCTCTAAAGGAGATCGTGCAAAGTCTTCATCATATATTGCATAGTATGAAGAGAGGCTGCAAGCTCAAGATGAGATGATAGGATGCATGCTCAAGATGAGATGATAAAGCGCATGTAGAGGGAGTGGGAGGAGCGGGAGGAGCATGAGAAGCAATGTCAAAGAGATAAGTAGATATTAGAGTATATGTAACGCCTTGTGTGTGGTGTTGGTATAATGTTCCTCCCACCTGACCCATCGGGTGATCCACCTTCCCCTGATACCAGCTGATCCTCAATTTTTTTGTGACTGTTATGTATTTTGATTTGATAAACATATTATGTGTGAAGTTTTGCAATAATGTTATGCATCTTTTTATTATATTTAAAAAAGATCTATTTTTTCTTTTTTTTTCTTTTTTTCTTTTTTTCTTTTTCTCTTTTTTATTTTTTTATTTTTAAAATATTTAATTAATTGTGATAAATCACAAAATTCCTCACAATTGGTTTTTTTAAAATAGTGGACTTATTTGCAACGAGAATAACTATTCGTCGTAAATAATAATTTTTTGTGTCTTTTTCAACAAAGGGTTTTTACGACAGATTCTCATCAATATAAGTCATTTGAAACAGAAATCCATTGCAAAACCCTAAAAATCTAGTTGGAATCTGTCTTAGTTTCTACTTCATAATCAGATGAGACCAGTTAGGGGGGATCCCCACATGAACCATCCTCAAATGAGGAAACTGCTCCAATTGCATAAACCCCCTCTTATTCTAGTCATACGACTAGTCCGACAACTCATACACATTTCTTATTCTTCCTATACTCCACTACCTACCCCTCCCAATTTTCTTGGGCTAGGTAGTTCTTCTTTAGTTCATTAAAATGGTTCATTAGCAATAGATTAGGAGAAACCTTATTAGAACTCAGCTAGCTTGTAGGAGCAACACTTCTATCCTAGTGAGAGGGGGCGAAACTGAGTATGAAGAAGATGAGGTAGCTCCCAACCCATCCAGTGTATATGGAATTACGAGTTGCTTCTAAATTGAAATTCCATGTAATCTTGCACGAATAATGTGATCAATGATCCCTTCCTAAACAGCCTCATGTAGCATTTCTAAGGGTGGTTGAGCATCTCAAACAGAATCATACATCCTAATAGAATATCCAGGTCTCACTACTTCACCGTAGGTTCGCACAGGCACTAAATCTCTAGTAATCGGGTTCCCTTACTCCCTCAAAAATGTTGACACCCCCGCACATGATACACCATCGCCAACCAGAGGATTTTCTCTAAGAACATAGAGAGAAGGTGAAAACACTAAGACAGTAGAAAACCCATTTGTGATAACCTTATGTTTGTTGGATCAGGATATACCAAATATACACAAGAGGGGGTGAATTGTGTCTTTTACAAATTCTTTACGAAAGCCTACTGAGCTAATTTTCTAAAATTTCGGCCTCTGAGTGGCTTCGCTTCTCTCTTCCACGACACTAGGTTTCTGCCTCCGGGATCATCCCCTCCTCTTCTCCACTTTTCCAGTGCATCCCACCAGCATGGTGTCGATGCCCTTTGTCTCGTGACGGTGTTCGACATCAGTTGCTGATCCGTTTGTTCCAGCATGGTGCTGGGATCTGGCGTGTCGTGTCCATGGAAGGATTCAGTGTTGGCGCAGGATCCGGATCTGGAGGATGACGGATTCGTGGTGGGCTGGCGACCGGGTCTTCGTCTGACGTCGGCGGGCGAGGCTTCTTGGCGGGTTTCCGGTCCTCGGTGAGGCCTCGCTTATTTATGCTTTCGGGTTATCCGCTTCATCCGTGAAGGCTCCAGATCTGGAGGACGTCGACACTGTGGAGGGCAAGCGACCGGATCCTGGTCTGGCATCGGAGGTGAGGTTTCGTGGAAGGCGATTTCAGGTTCTATTAGATGGGTTTTGCATTAGCCCGGAGTGATGCGGAGGGGAGGGGGATTTCTGGATTCTGACGGTTCAGTGTTTCTTTAGCCGGTCCGATCTAATTATTTTCTTCTATGTTTTCTGCAATGATTTTCATGATCTGTTGTCTATGGCGGATCGCTCGTTTTTTCATTCTTCGTGGTTTCTCCTCCATTTACTGGGGTTGTTTGTGCTGGGCTCTGGTGAGGGTGAGTCTGCAGTCCAGTTCTGAGCGGATTCATGCCCAGAGTGGTGTTTATAGTTTAGAGAAGCTCAGACCCCTTCATCGGTGATGTACCTTTGGTGTGCTGTTGGGACATCCAATACTAGGTGACGATGGTCTGACTTCACATTCGTTGGATCATATTCTGGTTTCCCTGGCATCTACAGTGGTGGTTGACAGTCATGAGCGTCATGGAGAGGCTTGTTATGATTACTGTCTTGATTAAGAATGACTTGTGGAATGTTGAATCTGTCATCGTTTTAGGATCATGGTTTGAATAATTGAAATTTTTCTCGGTTTTATCTCGAGGGTGGAATGTTTGTAGAGCTAGATTGGACCACATTGAACTGGCCTCAATGGTTGTTTCAGAGCTGAAGTTTCATTTTTGCAGAGCTTCACGGATTTGGTTATTTGAGAGGGAATGGTGTCAGCCATCGAATCAGGCCTGTGCTTTGACACAGGACACTTTCTTGCCAAACAGCTTTGCAACGGTGGAGAGCTTCATCATGGTTATTTTCTAGGGAGAGGCTGCTACTTGTTGTCAGTCTGGTTTCACTATGTTTGTCCTTCGGGGTTTTTCTATATCCTTGTATTCTATGTGGGTTCCCCCCTTCTTCCCTTAAAAGGGGGGGGGGGTTATCATAATAATAATAAAAATTTAAGGCTTTTGAGCCATTGGAGGAAAAATTCTTTACGAAATCGGGTTCTACTCTTTGAATTTAATCAGATGAATTAATGTAGTATAAATTTAAATAGTAGCGACACACGATTTATAGTGGTTTGGGGAACATAAGGCCCCTAGTCCACTCCACCAACACTCTACTCCATGATCTTGGTGATTTTCACTCTCTGGTCTTTGTGTCAACAGACCATTCCAAAACTGAGTACAGGCAGTTGACACCTTTACAATCTAAGACAAAACAAAGCCTTCTGGTTCACTCACAGAACCAATACAGCTTAGTATGAGAAGAAGATCACTCAACAATAGAAAATAAAGGTATTTTTTCTTTGAAAATACTTTCCTGTTGTTCTTCAAAATTGAAACAGAATGAAAATGACAGTACATGGATCGTCGCATTCAGAAATAATGATCTTCCAAGAAGAGTAGTTCCTAGTTGATCTGGTTGCATTAGACATAGAAAAATAATTCAAAACTTTAGTAGAAGTAGATTAATCGTAGATATTCGATGTAGAATGAGTGAATCTTTTATCGTGATTCTTCTTCTTCTTCAATAAACAGAGCTTTGACGCTTTTAAATCAGCAAATCTGTGTTCTTGATAGTCTCTGTTTTTCTTCTTTTT
Source organism: Viscum album (assembly GCA_963277665.1). Classification (NCBI taxonomy): domain Eukaryota; kingdom Viridiplantae; phylum Streptophyta; class Magnoliopsida; order Santalales; family Viscaceae; genus Viscum; species Viscum album. Next base: position 273,555,445 of record OY728130.1, read on the forward strand.
ATAAATATTCGACGTTGCTATTCGGAAAAACTTGTATATTTTCTCTGTGTAAATATCACATCAATATAATAATGACGATCACTTCCCCTGCAAATTTAGATCCAAAAAATTTGCCTTCTGACTTGCAATAATCAAAAATTCAAAATAACAGAGTAGTCGTAAATTCCCTGAAGATTCGGCATAAAAAGATCCTTTTAAATTGATCCTTTAAATCATAAATAAAATGGCTTTGACTCAGTCAAAAACACTCTTTAAAAATCAACTTTTAATCCAGCTTGAAATCAGCCTAATAATTTTCCTGCAGACCATTGCATAATAATATCGTCTTCAATTCTCTGACTCCAAACATAAGGTTGAACTGTATAGCATGCATATTTCAAAAGTACGGTTGAACACAAACGTAGGGTTGATGTCGCATCCTTCAAAAATAAGGTTGATGACAAATGTGGGGTTGATGAACCATAATTTTCTTTTCAAAAATAAAACTTATGATAAATTATCCATACTTTTAAAAGCTTCTAAACGTAAGGTACATGATCCATACTTTTGATGAAATGTAAGGTCGTTTACAAAAGTAAGGTTGATGAGCCATACTTTTAAATATCCCAAACATAGGGTTACTCTTCCATACTTTTTCGATAATGTATGGTTGATTAACCATAATTTTCTGATAACTCAAAAAGTATACACTGCATTTCAACCATACGCTACGTTTCTCCACGTAGGGTATGAACAGTGATTCCAGAACACGCTTAAGCAATTCCTGAACATGTAAATCATGAATAGTGTTTCCAGAACACGATAATGTGAATTAAATATCATTGTTCAAGAAGTTAAATATTTTTTCTAGAAATAAAAATATAATGAATAATAAATTCCTAAAATATACTTAAAAAATAAAATAATTAGAAAACAATTAAGGGTATTTGTGAGCATCAAAATCATCATAGAGATAGAGTATTGTTCTCAACAATCTCCCCCTTTTCAAATAAAAAAAATATGTATTGTTGAAAACAACACTTGCTCAATAATGGCCTATAACATCCACCTTATCATCACGATCAATAACAACATGAGAACCAAAATTATATATAATGGATCCACATCGATGGTCAGGTTGAGAATGGATAAACTGATTACAAGAGTATAAGTCATCCTAGGTGATAGAGCTTCCAAAAAAGAAGGGGGGAGAACTAGAAGTAGTTTGTTACAATATAAGATTCTGGAATTACAATTCACTAGAGAAGATATAACTTCTCTGGAGACCAAGGCCAACTGCCTCCCATCAAAAATAACATGCTAATCCCAACAGATTAACCTCTCCCATATTTATAACCTATTCTCGATAGACTTATTTAAAAAGAAAGATATTACAATATTTCCCCTATCATGACCCCCTTCTATGATAAGTAAAATGTACCGGTGGTCTGGACCGGTCACAAGACTCATCCAAATGCCTATCAATACCCCCTGAAAAATCACCTTGTCCTCAAGGTGGACATTAGGAAATTGGGCCTTTATCACCTGAGCATCCTCCCAAGTTTCTTCTTCTTCACCTTTTCCATGCCATTGGATAGACCAAAACGAGGTCATTCCCTGAACCTTTTCTGCCAAAATCACCATTTGGTAATCAACTTCTTCCACAAATTCTTCTGGTAATAATTCTTCTAATTGGGTACTTCCAACTGTAGATTTTAATTCAGAAACATTGAATAATAGATGTACCCTATTGTTTTCTGGAATCTGAAGTATGTAGGAAATTGTTCCCACCTTCTCAAAAATTGGATAAGGTCCATAATGCCGGTTTTCTAGCTTGGAATTTATACTGGTCATACTTCCAGGGTTATTAAGTTTTATTTTGACCCATACCAAGTCTTCAACCTGATAAAACACTTATTGTCGATGTTTGTTAGCATATTTTACTATGATTTGTTGTGCCCTGTGTAGATTAACCTGAATCTGTTTCAAAGTGTCATCCCATGCAACAAAAGCTATAACCACTACTTCTACAACATCCTCCCCTTGGGTATAATGCAAAATATGTGGTGGTTTGCGACCATACACAACCTCAAAGGGGGTTTTTCCAGTAGATGTGTGATATGATGTATTGTAACCGTATTCTTCCCAAGCCAACCAAGGTGCCCACTGTTTGGGTTTGTCTAAAGAGAAACATCGTAAATAAACCTCCAAACATCTATTCACAACTTCTGTTTGTCCACCACCTTTGTGGGTGATAAGAAAATCTCATTTTAAGTGTCGTACCCTATAATCTGAACAATTCCTGCCAAAACAGACTGTTGAACATAGGATCCTTATCACTTACTATTACTGAAGGAATCCCATGTAAATGCACAACCTCTAATAGAAATACTTCAGCTACTTCTTTCATTGTATAAGGATATTTAAGGGGAATAAAATGTGCATATTTACTGAGTCTATCCACCAACAAAAATACTACTTCATAACCTTTAGATTTTGGTAGTTTGGATATAAAATCCATTCAAACTTATTTCTATATTAATCTAGGAATAGGAAGCGGCTGTAGTAGTCCTATAGGGTAGAGCCTCATATTTAGTGTTTTGGAAAATTTCACATTCACGAACAAACTACAAAACTTTGTGTGTCATTCCAGACCATTATAAACCCCCTACCAGTCTTTTATAGGTTTTTAAGTACACCAAATGTCCTCCACTGGAGAAGAATGGAAATGTTGTGATAATTTCAGAATCAAAGAAGATTATCTGGGTAAAACCAGTAGGTTCTTAAAGAATAACAACCCATTTAGGATGGAATATCCCAGTTTAACCATTTTTCCTTGCAATAGATGTTCTATAATGGCCGACAGCTTCACATATTGTACTAATTCTTCCTTAAGCACACCAAGATCCTCCCAGCTAGGTTCTGAAATTTCGATTTGTAAATATTCTCTTTCATGCAACACCTTGGATAAGGCATCAGCTGCACTATTCAATCTCTTTGGCTTATAAGTGACAAAAAAATCATATCTAAGTAGCTTTGCTTTCTAGCATTGGTGATCTAATGACATCTCCTTTTTATTAAGTAAATTTTTGAGACTACTATGATCTATAAAAACCGAAAACCTTCTCCCAATCAAGTATTATTTCCAATGTGGGATCAAAAGGACCAATTTCTTAAGCTCTTTTTCATAAATAGAATTCTTAAAATTAGTTCCGGATGATGATTTATTGAAATAGTCCAATGGCCTCCTTTCTTGAATCAGAACAGCCCCTATACCAAATCCAGAAGCCTCACATTCAAACACCTCCTGAGTTTTAGGGGTCCATTTATACCCTTCTTTTTTTGTCAAAGTTTTGAGTAGTCTTGCTATTTTTCCATAATCCGAAAAATTTTATGTAATATCTGGTTAGCCCCAAAAATCCTCTCACTTATTTTACATTACTTGGTTTCGGCCACAATTTTACAGCCTCCAACTTCTTTAGGTCAAAATCCACTCCCTAAACTGATATTATAAGCCCTAGGTATTCTATAGTTTAACTACCCAAGGTATATTTTTATATATTAGCAAACAGCTTGTTTTTTGACATTAACTGATGAATTTCCTAATTAAATTCAAATGCTCCTTCCAATTCCTGATGTAAACTAGAATGTCATGGAAAAATACCTACACACGCTTTCTTAAAAATTCTTGAAACACCAAATTCATGGTTTCTTGAAAAGTGACTGGAACATTTATTAAGCCAAAAGGCATTTCAAGGTATTCGTAGTGTCCATGGGTTTTAAAATCTATTTTCTCCACATCTTTTTCCATTACCCATACCTGATGGAATCCTGATTTTAATTCAAACTTAGTGAAACATTCGGGTCTATGTAATTTTTCCATTAACTCTTCTATAATTGGAATAGGGTACCTAGCCGGAATTGTCAAACTATTCAAATCCCTATAATCCACACATATTATCCACCCATTATCTTTCTTTTTTACCAAGATAATAGAGAGGGAATATGAACTTGTACTATGTCTAATAAATTGTTGTCCCAAAAGCTCTCGTAACTGCCTTTCTATCTCATTATTTATAAAATAAAAATTCTTCTATGGTTGAATATTGATTGGTTCTGCCCCTTCATATTAATTGCATGGTCAGTTTCCCTTTTTGGTGGAAACTTCTGAGGAGCTTCAAAAAATGTCCAAAATTGCTTCAAATTCCCCTACATTTGCAACTGTTTATTGCCTTCCAATTCCAAACCAATCTCTATCATTCCAGTACCCCATAGTTTTCCTAGTTTCCCAATTCTCAAAAACTATTTAAATTCTCTATAGATCTCTTTAGAAGTTCTCACCCCCTGTAAGGTAACTTTCTTACCATTTCTCTCTAATTCCATTGTCATTTTCATCTAATGAGTTTTGACATCACTCTTTGTTTCCAGACACGATATTCCCAAAATAAGTTTGGCACAGTCATGTCAAAGACATAAGCATCAACTACGAAATCGTCGGTTCCAAGCATAATTTCCAAATTCTGACACATCCCCTCAAAATCCACCTGATGGCCATCCCCAAGAGAATTCAAAATGGTTTATTTTTGGTTACCTATAAGGATAAAAACATCACCAAATTCTTTGAAATAAATTTGTGACTTTCCCCAATATCCACAAGAATTAGTAAAGGTACTCCCCCAATATGGTCCTCTATTAGCATAGATTTTACATGTTTTGTATGTACCAAATCCACTCCAAAAGCAGTTGTTCCAAGCATCTCCATCTCAACCACTTTTTCCAGCACTGATTTTTTTTCAGAGCCATCCACTAAAATATCAGCCACTATAATATCATCTACTCCTTAGGGTTCAATACATTCTTAAACCATCAGTTTATACCCCTTTTCCTGACATATGTGTGCAGGGCCAAATTTTTTTCCACATGAATAACACAGTCCCTTATCCTTCCTCTCCTTGAATTCTTCTTTGGATAAATTTCAGATTCCTTTCCACCTCAGCACATTTCCACCTCTTCCTTCATTCAATTTCCCTATTGAATCCACCCTTACTGGATTTGAATTCCAACTCTTTCCTTGTTTTCCGGACAAAAAACTCTTAGATTGAACTTCGGTTTTTCTAATAGTATGAATAACACAGTCCCTTATCCTTCCTCTCCTCAAATTATTCTTTGGATAAATTTCGGATTCCTTTCCACCTCGGCACATTTACACCTCTTCTTTCATTCAATTTCCCTATTGAATCCACCCTTACTGGATTTGAATTCCGACTCTTTCCTTGTTGTCCAGACAAAAAACTCTTAGATTGAATTTTGGTTTGTTTAATAGTTCCCGTAATAATAAATTACCCTTCTATTATTCTTACCAAGGTCAATAATCGCACCTTATTCTATGGTTCATGTTTCATTACTGAACTTCTAATTTATGGCCTCAATCCTCCAATGAACAAACTCATGTTCAATTTTTGTAAAATCTGGTACTCACATAGCCACCCTCTCAAATTAATTGATATAAACATCCACAAAACCAGTCTTCCAAAGTTGATTGAGGAATATTACTGGATCTTCCTCCTCAACTCTTCCATACCGACCAAGCAGCTCCTCTTTGATTTGTGACCATGTGATAACTACTCTGGTAGATTTCAATGAAATCATCCAATATTGGACCAAGCTGTCCATGTTCAACTATGTCAGTGGAAATTTTAACTCTTCGCGTGTTTGGTGAATTAAGGAATACATCTCTGCTCGGGTTTTCCAATAAACTAGATCTTAATCAAAAAATATTGTCATCTCAACATGCCGAGAATTTATGCACATATCCTCACCAATTACATTTTGCATACCTTGATCTACTGTTGTGGCATCATTCCTCTGTTCCTATGCTACAACTTCTGAATGTAGTCTACTAACTCCTTCTTCTGCTATTGAAGATTTTTCATTCTCTTGTCTGCTACTGGTTTGCATTGTCTGATGTCTTATGAGCTGTTGAGCTGGCTCAAAGCCATAGATACGTCTAGCATTTACTATTGAATTGATGTTATGGAAGTATCTAATTTTTTCTGTCATTGGAGTCATGATTTCAACTCTTCTATAAACGACTCCAAATCAGAAATTATACTCATCATGCGTATTACCATTCACGATCTTCAATAAACTCTAATTGATCCAAGGTTTTCCTCCTCTCAATGAAAACACTAGTTAATAGAGCTTCCAAAACAGAAGGGACAAGAACTAGAAGTAGTTTGTTACAATAGAAGATTCTGGAATTACAATTCACCAGAGAAGATAGAACTTCTCTGAAGATCAAGGCCAACTACCTTCCAATCGAAACAATAAGCTACTCCCAATAGACTAACCTCTCCCCTATTTATAACCTCCTTGATATTGCCCCTATCGTGACCCCCTTATACGATAAGTAAAAATGTATTGGTAGTCTTGACCAGCCACTAGACTCCTCCAAATGCCTATCACCGGGACTCAATGAACACCAACTACTTGAAACAATACTCTTCTTCAATCTCAATCCAGATAGATTCCATCAGTTTTTTCAAGACATTGAATTCAATGTATACAAGAGGGGTGATTGGATGATAGGGAGATCATGTCCAATTGTATGGGCATAAATAGAAACCCACCATATTCCCTAAAATTTTGATGATCTATAGGTGTTGAAATATAAGGGGTAAGCTAGGGAAGTATACCCAAATTATCATGGTCAAGGAATCAAACTTCATTTGGAACTCGTTAGACCATCAGGAAATAGAGAATCGAATCTCGTTAAAGACTTTTGAGGCACTAGGTGAGGTTGTAATCAAATCATCCTTAGCCATGGTTCGAATTATTATGTGGTGATAATCCAATAGACAAATGACAATGAATTCTTGTAATCTCCAATAATCAAATATCAACCTGTGAAAAAATCAGTTGAGGGTTAATGATGGCCAAAACAAGCCAGTAGAAAGAGATTTAGAAGGTTCAAGGCTTCTATGAACTCTAATGTAAAGATTAGTAGCATGAAATTATCTTTGTAAAGTGAGTGAACTTTAGGGAAAACACAATTGTAGGGAAGGATATGAGAAGATCTTGGTCAGTGAAGTGAGTAATGTTCTAATGTTGAGCCACCAGTAGATTTGAGATGCATCCCTCCAGCTTTGGAAAAGTTTGAACTAGAGCAACTACCATTATCGCCTCTGACAAGGATGACCTAGGAGAAACCTCCTATCACAATGCCTCGAGATATGGTTAAGACACTTTTTTAAGATTTTAGTCCTTAATTTAATTCTTTTACTTTATTTTATACTTTTCCATGGTAACTCATATTTTACCATGGTGAATTATTTTTTTATCAAAAAATAAAAGTAACATTATAACCTAATTTGTTCATTTCAATTACTAATATAAAATTCATTTTATTAAATTAGATTTTTAAAAGTTATTGAAATTAATTTTAAAATAGTAATGCATAATAAATAAATAAAATTATAAAATTATAATTTTTAAGATAAAAATGGATTTATTCCTTTTTCTTATCAAGTAATAATCATTAGGTTAATTTTTATTTTTATTTTTATTTTTATATATATAAAAAATTTGTTGTGTTAAAACCATTATTTAAGACTAATCTGTTTAATTTATTAAGATCAAAATAAACAATGTATAGAAAAACATTCTTCAAAAGATATCTCTTTTTTACATTAAATGGTTTTATTCTTATTTCGTTAAAATTAACCACTCACATAATTATATCAATAAATATTTTATTTTTTATGAATATTTTTAATTTAAAACATTTTTAAAAGTAAAAATTTCATAGAGGCGTATTTTTTAAAAACATCATTAACAATAAAAAAACATCAAGACTTATATGTAAGACCTAAGGTTTAGATATCCAATAGTTTAAATTGTGGGTTGTGATTCACATTGAATGGATCTTTTAGTGATTTCCACAAGCTTGAACTTCAATCGTAGATTATTTTGCTCAAGTCATGCCTGTTGAATTTCATCTTGGGTTTGGTCAAGGGAAAACCCTAGTGATTCTATCTCCTTCCCAAGCTTGGATATGTGAGCCTCGTATGGAAGGCTTGTACTACTTGATACCATAACGTCTTTCCTTATATATGGAATCCACAAAGTGATTAGTTTTATATATACCCACCATATCAATGGATATATTATAATAGTCATATTTTAATTGAGTATCAAATATTATTTCCACTAACCTTGTAATATATATTCTTTATCCTTTTTATATTAAATAATGGCATAACATACGAAATGGACATATGAGCCTAACGGTTATATATGTCCAATGACCATATAATGATGATCATGTTATCAATGGCTATGTATATAATGGTCATATTACATTCTAATATATAAGCTAACATATTTAATCAAAATCACTCACCTCATTATCTTATTTATTTTTTCATGATGTTTATCATATTTCTAACATGGTTTACCCTTTCTATAGTAAGCATTGGTGGTATCGTCGTCATGGAAGATCATGATGATGAGAATTTCAACATTATAGATTTTTTATTTACTTTTGGTTTTATTCCTTTTATAAATTTCCTAGATAGATTTCATTTCATTATCTTGTAATGTATTTCATTTTATATTGTAATGTTATACTTTAATGAAATAAGGAATTGTTTATATTTTTTTTGTTTTATATAACACAAGCTAGCAAATAAATGGGGCTCGTTAAAGAGAATTTCACACTAAAGATATGGGGTGTTGCACATCCACCATCTAGTTTGCCTTATCATAGTGGTAGTGTATCATACAGTTATAGTCCTTGAGTAGTTTTGGCCTTATTTTTTTCCTTAGGATCTTTATGACCTTTATATACACACTTTGACCATACTGTCAAGTCCTAAAATAAATCATCAAGTTGTTTCCTTCCACAATTATTACATTATAGAAGTTCTAGCCCTTCCCTTCATTACAATTGCCAAATTGCATTCTAAATGGAAATCATAATGTTCTTCTCTTGGTCTTTGAAAATATAATACTTAAAGAATGCTTGCTTAGTCTTAATAGTACTTTTCATTATCTCCTCATATGAATAAAATATTTGGAAGACTAATGTCTGTCAAAGACTTGGCTTTAGCTCATCAAAGTAGTCATTCTTGCTTTTTGGATTATTTACACAGTCTGTAGCATGTATTTACAAGCCTATAAAGTTAGTCTCACACTCATAAACAATTTTTATTCATTTTGTTTTAAATTCAGTAATTTCATTTCCATGAAAACTTCTTTCTCTCAACGAAAATACATTTCAAGAAATGTCTCTTTAAAATCAATCTATTCAATTATTTTTTTCTTATTCCTTCTCAGTGTTTTAAATCAATAACCACCACTGATCATTTTATCTCTTTATATGGTATATAAAAATGATAACATCCTTCCTTTAAATACATCTCAAATCAAGTAATATCTTCTATATATACTTTATCCATTACTCTGCCACTATAGAATACTCATTACATTGAAATCTAGGAATGTTGCCTTATAAAATGATCCAATATTGTTAAATTGTCATTCATCATAACTTGAGTTAGTTTCCCTATTATAGTGATACTTTCCTCATATTTAACCCCAGCTTCATTAATTTGATCATTAGGGAAATATCGACACTGATTACGAGTGTTGGCATGGTTTATGATCCTCTAATTTGGTTTCATTTTCTAAACAATGACATGAAATAATTATTTCATAAATAACACTATGAATAATGAATGATAGCATATAATTTATTTTTCTTTCCTATCGAATTAGTGTAGGAATTCCGTTGTATTCCTCCCCCTCCCCAGAAATAATGTCATATAATTTACTTGTGTTTATTATAATGAATACAAATATTTTATTCTTCAAAAAAATTCTATAATTTTTTAAGGGTTTGTCTTAATGTTTTATTCCCTAACCATGTGATTCTAAATCTATTTCCTAAAGTTTTCACAAAACCTCCTCTGATACAAACCGTAACAACCTCTACTCCAGCTACTCGAAGTCTGCAGTTATTTATTAAAATGGTACAGAATACATATATTACAATACATAGGATCCAATATTTAGTAGTATGAAAAAACAAGATACATACAACATTAATAAATTACATGGGAAACATTACTACAACAAATCAAATATTATTATTCCCCCTTTTCTTACACTTAGATCACTTGTAGTAATTTTCATGGTTTCTTGGAGAAATGATGAAGAAATAGAAATAAATAATAAAATAAAACTTAAATAATATGGTAGGAATAAATAATAAAATAATTATATGTAACAGATACAATGAGTATAACGTATCCTTGGATGACATGACAATGGAAATAAATAATCACATAAATAGTAATAAATAATTTAATCATGATGCAATGTGACGGTGACATGCCCAGAATAGTTATTTATTCTTCTACCTATAACTAGTACAGCTGATACCCTAAATGAAGAGCCAAATCCCCTCAGTAGTGACAGCCACCCATCCCATGTCGCAAGAGAAAACTACCATTTTTATTCGGGCCCAAATTACCAACAGTGAAAAAATAACTTCTCCAATTAAGACTCGTTTTCAATTAATAAAATCTATTTAAAAAATATTCTAGAATTAAAAATCCTTGAAATTCACAATTAAAACCATTCAATATATCAATTTGATAATTAAACTCAAAATGCAATTTTAAAAATGAATTTTCAATTCCCATAATATTATTTAAACCAAATTTCCAATATGAAATTCCAAGGGCAATTCTAACACCCAATTACCAATTGAAAATTCAAAAAAAACACTTTAGCTCTAAAAAAAATAAGTATTAAACCAAGGAAGTTTTACTAAACACAATACAATTAACTTCCATTTCAAAATTGATTTCATGTTATATTCTAGATTTATAAGAATGTTTATTTCAAGCAATGAAATGTTCATTGAAAAACACAAGATTTCACCCACAATTGCAATGATTATCACATTCTGGTACACAATTATAAAACACACAGAATTATTCAATATGATCCCATTTTCAATCAAAAAAGTACCCATAAAATAATGGAAATGAATGAAAAAAATATATCAAATAATGACCGCATCAAATTCCCTCATACTTAAGACATTGTTTTCCTTCAAGAAAACAATTCAAAATTTTCAGTAAAAACCCATTGAATCTTGTAAAATGGAAAAAACACCTTACCCAAAAGTGAGGTGGAGGCCTCCTTTTATAGATTGAGGATACAAAACATATATAGGAGTATTTCGATGTGGGACTCGGAAATAACAAGAATAATAAAAATAGGGTTTAACACTCCCCCTCAAGTTGGGCATGCCCAGCTTGGACAACGAGTCCCACAAAAAGGAAGATGAAATCATACAAGACCAGACACAATCCCCCTCAATTTGGGTTACAGATGTTGTGGATGCCCAACTTGGAACTGAGCGAGGCTAGGCAAGCCCATGGGAGGCCTTTGGTGAAGATGTAAGCAAGTTGGTCCGCCATCGGGATGTGGCTAAAGGAGACATGATCATGCTCTAGGTGGTAGCGAAGAAAGTGGAAGTCCACCTCAATATGTTTTGTGTGTTCATGGAAAACGAGATTCTAAGTTATTTTGGTGGATGCATGATTGTCACACCAGATGTGAGCAGATGTATGCAGAGGAAAGTCAAGCTCCTGGAGTAGATGTCGAAGCTAAATGATCTTCGTGGTGACGGTGGTCATGGCACGGTACTCGAACTCCGCACTGGAGTGAGAGACGACTATTTGTTTCTTACTACGCCAGGAGATGAGGTTGTCGGCCAAGAAGATGACAAACCCAGAAGTAGATCTCCGAGTAGCAAGGCAACCAGCATTATCAGCATCACAAAAAACCTCAATATTCAGATGAGCATGCTGAGAGTAGCGAAGACCACGGGTAGGGTCTCGCTTGATGTATTTGGCAATGTGGGGGACAACATCCCAATGAGAGGTGGTCGGATGTTCCATAAATTGAATCACTTTTCCAATAGCGCAAGCAATGTCGGGGTGAGTCATGGTGAGATAATTGAGTTTTCCCACCAGTTGAAGGTACCGCTCTGGGTGTGAATATGGTTCCGAGGAGGCATAAAGAGACTATTCCCCAAGCTCTAGAGGAGTGTCCACAGTAGCGGCTTGTGTCATCCCAGCATCCTGCAGAATATCCAACGCATATTTTCGTTGGTAGAGGGAGATGGTGTCCGGAGAATAGGATGCCTCGATTCCTAGGAAGAATGTGAGAGGACCGAGATCCTTAGTGTGGGAGTGCTGGTGAAAATGCCCATTTAGGCGAGTGATACTAGCAGAGTCGTTGTCGGTGATGATGATATCATCCACATAAATGACCAACAGGATGGAACTAGCGGAGGTCGTCCTGTAGAACATAGTGTTGTCTTTCATGATGTTGCGAGAGAGATCAAAATCGGTGATGACAGTGCTGAAGCGGCCGGACCAAGCACGAGGAGACTTCTTGAGGCTATAAAGAGAGCGGAGGAGTTGACAGACTTGAGAATCGACACCGCAGGCACAAAATCCAGGGGGTTGTGGCAGATAAACCTATTCCTCAAGAAATCCATGGAGGAAGGAATTCTTGACATCCTGTTGATGAAGAGGTCAATGATGATGAGCCGCCAGAGAGATGAATAACCGAATAGAGGTCATCTTGGCAACTGGAGAGAAGGTATCAAAATAGTCAATACGGAAAGTCAGTGTGAATCCCTTTTCCACAAGGTAGGCTTTGAGTCGATGAAGAGTGTCATCGGGATTCATCCTGAAGGTGTAAATCCATTTGCTACCAACTGCCTGTTTGCCTGTGGGAAGAGGGACAAGATCCCAAGTATGGTTTTCTTCCAGATCCTGCAACTCATCTCGCGTGGCTGCTAGCCATCCCGAGTGAGTTTTTTCATCACCTACTGTGCGATGAATAGATATTGTCTCCAAAGCTGATAGACTCTTGTAAGAAGATACAAATAGAGGAATACTCTAGAAATAACGAGTACCTTTCCAGAGGGCAATGGGAAAGTCGTCTGGTGTCGGGGCAGGAGCATAGGACGAAGCGGGGACGACGGTGTCATTGGCCGGGACGGGGGATACAATGGATAGACGATGTGAGTAGAACCTACCAAAATGGGTTTCAGCAACAGGGGGAGACACCATAGGAGGGTGGATGATGAGTAAGACAACTATCAATGGCAGAGTCATGATGAGGAGAGGGAAGGGAGAACGGAGAACTCTAAAAAAATGAGACGCTAGCAGAGATGACGTACCTATGGTGGTCTGGTGAGAAGAAACGATATCCGCGCTAAGTGCAGGAATAGCCAAGGAAGATGCACCGGAGGAATTTGGGAGAGAGTTTGGAGAGGCCGAGATGAGTGTCAAGAACATAACAGAGGCATCCGAACACCAGAAGGGGAAGAGATTGAGGAGGGAGAGAGGAGAACAGAGCCTGAAAATGAGTCCTCCCTGAAGGATAGAAGAATGAAGGAGGTTTATAAGATAGGTAGCAGTGAGGATGGAATCACCCCAAAAAAGAAGAGGCACCTATCGGTGGAAGAGGGGGGCACGAGCAGTCTCTAGAATATGTTTTTGTTTTCACTCAACCACTCCATTTTGCTGGGGTGTATCAGGATAGGAGGTCTGATGAATGATGTCTTTCGTCTGGAGGAACTACCAAAAGGGAGTGGAGAGATATTCACGCTCATTGTCTGAGTGGAGAAATTTACCAAAGATTGAAAATTGGTTATGAATTTCATTGTAAAATGTCTGGAAGGTGAAAAACACTTCAAAGCATTCTTGAATGTGGTATAGCCAAGTCATTCGCAAAAAATCATCAATGAAAGATATATAATACTTATACCCCAAATGACTTGAGATGGTACAAGGATCCCATACATCTGAATGAACCAGATCAAAAGGGTGTGAGGCACATGTATCAACCTGAGGAATGTATGAAGTGCGATGATGTTTCGCAAAAGAACAAGACTCACAATGAAAAAAGAGATGCTGACTAAAATCTGGATAAAGCTGATGAATGGTGGAGGTGGGTGGGTGTCCCAACAGGGAATGAAGATCCAATGCTCTAGTATTGACAGAAGTGCAGGCGACTACTGTAGGGTCATCAAACATGTAGACCCCGTCCCAAAGTTGGCCACTACCAAGTTCCTGGTTTGTAGTCTGCTCCTGAAAGACAACAACAAATGATGTAAATATGGCAGCACAGTTGTAATCCTTTGAAAGCTTACTGATATAAAGAAGATTAAATGGACTGTAGGGCACATGTGCCATAGAGGGAATATGAAGTGAGGATGTCAGGGAGCATGCACCAAAGCCAGCAATGGGGATAGTAGAGCCATCAGCGACGATGATGGCTGAGGAACCGGCATAAGGACAGTAGGAGGTCAACATACTAGTGTCACCGATGATTTGGTCGGAGGCACCTGAGTCGAGCATCCAGGAAGAGGAGCGATGACCGACGAAGGTAGTAGAACCAGCAGAGTGGGCTAGAGAAGTTGAAGACAGAACGGGTCCTGCAGAGGTCCGAGAGTCGTGAACCAGCCGGATGACCGCCATAGATAGGTCCAAAGATGGTGGAAGATTTGAAACTGATGAGGAAGCCTCCTGGACCATCGTCTTTCTCTGCCGGGGTTACTGAGATGGGCGGCCATGAAGAACTTAGCAGCGGTTGATCAGGTGGTCGATCTTGCCACAGTGCTGACAGAGGGGCCGAGGACAGCCCTCCATACATCCACATCCACGATTGCTTGAGGAGCGTCCACCGCCACGACCGACGAGAGCGGAGTGATCGATGATGGGGGTGGGCGAGGGAAGAGCACGTTGGGCCTTGCCCCGGCGATGATACACCTATGGTATTGCCGGTGTAGACAGTCTGACGAGCATCTCGATAGCTGTCGTGGCATACTCTGGAGCGAGTCCATTGAGAAGATTGAAGATGCAGAGTTGGTCCCTCTAGGTATGAGCCTCTGTCGGTGTCTGGGGAATGGGCCAAAATTCTTTCAACTCATCGCGAAGACCTTTCAACTCAATGAAATATGTTTGGAATGATTTGTCCTACTATCGGATATGCGACCGTTGTTGAAGGACATCTGAGACCCGAGCCAAATTGTTGGTCGTAGAATACATCATGGTTAAGGAATCTCAGAGTTCATTGATTGTATTCGCAGTCCAGATGACATATTTGACTAAGAGGTCCCTTGAATTGACCAGCAAGGTGTAGATCTATTGGTTAGCAGGTTTCCACAGACAGTATTTGGGATTAGTGGATTCTGATGGAGGATCCTCAAGGTTTGAATCAAGGTTCATTCCGGTAAGGGACGTCAACACCATCTTTCTCCGGGTAGAGAAGTTGGTGGAGTCGATCCGCTCATCGACGAGGCGGGTGGCGGTGGTGATCATCTGGGGCAGAGTAGAAGAAGCTGCCATGGAGGACTCGGACATCGGCAAAAGATGTCAGGTTCAGCGATGCGTCATGCCCCCAATGAGAGGCTGCAAAAAAAATTTGGCACGGGGTGAATCCAGAAGGCAGCAGAGGCGCTGCAGTGGGAATAGATGGTCGTTGTGGGAGGTCCTAATGGAGAGGGTGGGGCTGGTAGTCGCTGAAGAAGGCAGTAGCCGGGAAGCGCCGTGAGAGGCGAGGCCGGGCGTAGCCGCTGGTGGAGCCGCGGGAGCCGGGCAGCCTTGTTCGACGGGCGGGCCGGGAGTCGTCGCTGGGAAGGGTGGTCCAGGAGTCATCGGATGAAGCAGGTGTGTCGCGTCTGAAGGAGGGTGGTTGCCTGGAGAAGCAAAAGCCGGAAGGTGTGCGAGCCGGTAGGTGTGGGAGCCGGTAGGTGTGGGAGCCGACAGGTGTGACATCAGCAGGTGCAGAGAAGGCAGTTGCTAGAGCTGACAGGTGTGGGAGCTGATAGGTGCGGGAGCCGACAGGTGCAGAGTATAGGTTCCGGGCGCAGCAGAAGCGCGTTGGTGGGTTTTCCCAACTTTAATTTTAACATTTAAACAACGTTCAATCTGAGATCTGTCACGATGTAAAACACCGAATCATCGGAATGAAACAAAGAACGAAAAAATTAAGAGGTAATTCTGAAACCACAGAGATAGGATCGTCATATGTTGGTTATAATTAATTTAATTAATTCACAAGAATTATCTTGGTAGAATTCTTTCTTCGTTGATGTCTCCGGTCATGATCATGTGATCCGTCGTTGCGTCGTAGAATCCAAGTGTAGGATTTATCTAGCGGTGATCCACACATGTGCCACGTATCTCTGGACATCACCGAAGGGATCTATGGGTGCTAGTGCGGAAGAACCTTCACTTGCAATGTCCGCCTTCAATCTCCTTGGTCTCTCGGTCTTGAGAGCGTTCTTCGAGAAAGGAGTTCTTTCAGCCTTGAAATAATTCTCTAGAATTGTTGTGCACAACGATTCTACCTTAAAAGTGTTGGGGTTGTGAGGATATTTATAATTAGTTTTGAGGTTATAGAGTTATGACAATAAATAAACGTGTTATGAATTTTATTTATTTCATTAACTCTTATTGAAAAACCTCATGTCAAATTATTAATTCCTTGACATATGCCCATGCTGATTATAATAAATATCATTTAATATAACAATATTATATCCTCAAAATCCTGATTGGAAAAACTACACAGCGTGTAATCATTAATACATGGCATGTAATCGTTTTCCATAAAACTACACGGCGTGTACTTTTATTTTCCACACTCCTTTATTTCCTCCACCACATTTATTAGTCCTTGAGTAATGGATATTTATTTCATAAATAAATTTAACTGCATTACTCGCTAATAAATATATTATTTCACCCACAATATATTCTCTCGAATAGCTAGTGTCGAAATAAATTTGATCAGGCATCCTTAAATAATTATTAAACCACAGTCAGGAACAATATTTATTTAACTTGTTAAATTAATATTTAACTAAGATACATGGACACACATAGTGTGTGACCCTCTAGGCCCCTTTCTCTGTGGCATTAGGCGGAGCCTGCCTAAAGTCCAAGGTTAGCATCTAGCAACACGCCAAGGCACCCATAGATAAATATGTTAACGCTGCAATGATGTGTCAACTCCTATGAACGTTTACTGTGTAATATAATCCCTTTCTCATGATATCTCGAATCAAGTGGGTTGCATGCTAGTGTCATCAACCCATGTGCTCGATTATTCTTTATTTGACATTCCGAAATTGAACTCACTCATAGCTTACCATGTCCATGGATTTATTTAGGATATATGAATTCCATTAAAGGGCATGAGATATCTACTTCTATTATGGAACAGAAGGGACAAATCCTTTCTTGCATTATCTATTAATGCAATATTACTTGTGACGCACCCAACATATCCTACCTTGCTGCAAACAGTGTGTCGTCATAGTTTCCGTCAATACATCTAAGTGCGCGAGTTGAAATACCCATTAATAATAATCTTAAAATATAAGGACCAATACACACGTCCGCATATAGGAACATCCAATGACACTATGAAATGTGGATTTCCTACTAGTAGTTCTCGTTCTCAAAATATCCTCCTGGATATTACCAAGGGCGCACACTATGAGAAGGTGCCTCAATGTTTTATGAGTCCTCACCCCTAATGACCTGTATTATTTGTGTCCCTCAAATAACATCATCCGGCCATAGAACATATGTTCAAGAACAGTGTTAGCGCACTTCCAGGTTCTCATTATAGTAGGGATCCGCTATGACCGTTTAATACAATAACTATCCTTGGGACATTATCACATGCATTTTCACACAGAAGAACAATCAAGATGTGATAATGATTTTATTAATGAATAAAGTACAATGTAGTTGGTTCTAGGCCACCAACTCTAGCAGACTCCCACTTGGACTAAATCCAACTGCTAACAACCTTTAACCCGCTATCTCTCACATCATATTCATGCTTCTGCTGAGATAGGCCTTTAGTCATGGGGTCCACCACATTCTCTTCCGTGGACACCCTGCTCACTGAAACTTCACCCCTTTGATAGAAATCCCTCAAGAGGTGATAGTTCCAAAGTATGTGCTTTGTCCGTTGATGTGACCTTGGTTCTTTTTCAAGAGCCACCGCTGTAGTATTATCACAATACAATGTAATGGGATATTTACTACTAGGAACCACATCAAGCTTCTGGACAAAGTTCCGAATCCAGAAGGCTTCCTTGACTACATTAGAAGCCTCTATATATTCAGAATCCACTGCAGAATCGGCAACAACTAGCTGCTTTGAACTCTTCCAGCTCACAGCTCCTCCATTGAGACAAAAAACATATCCAGATTGCGACTTTAGATCATTCTGATCTGTCTTAAAACCAACATCAACATACTCTCTAATGAAAAGCTCCTCGTCTCCTCCATACACCAGGAACATATCCTTAGTTCTTCTCAGATACTTAAGGATAGTCTTAACAGCAGTCCAATGTTGTTCTACTGGATCTTCTTGATATCTGCCTGTCATGCTCAGTGCATAGGCAACATCAAGCCTAGTACATAACATGGAATACATGATGGATCCTATAGCCGAAGTGTATGGGATCTTACTCATTCTATCTTTCCCTTATTGTGTCTGAGGACACATTTTCTTAGAATGATTTAGGCCATGTGACACTAGAACTAATCCCCTCTTGGATTGTTCCATAGTAAATCTCTTTAGTATCTTGTCAATGTATGTACCCTGACTTATTCCAAGAAGCCTCTTGGATCTATCACGAATGATCTTGATCCCTAGAATGTAGGATGCTTCACCTAAGTCCTTCATGGAGAAACACTTGTTCAACCAGTCCTTAACTGACTGTAAGACTGGTACATCATTTCCAATAAGCAATATGTCGTCAACATATACTACTAGGATAACGATCACATTCCCATTAAACATCTTATAAACACACGACTCACATTCATTCTTAATGAACCCAAATTCCTTTATGGCTTCATCAAATCGAATGTTCCATGACCTGGATGCTTGATTTAATCTATAAATGGATTTCTACAACTTGCAAACCCTTTTGGCTTCACCTGGTGTCACAAACCCTTCTGGTTGTGTCATATAGACATCTTCCTGAAGGTTCCCGTTAAGTAAATTTGATTTGACATCCATCTATCAAATCTCATAGTCGTGGTAAGCTACTATGGAAAGTATGATTCTTATGGATTTGAACATGGAAACTAGCGAGAAGGTTTCATCATAGTCAATTCCTTGACATTGTCTGAATCCTTTAGCCACTAGCCTTGCTTTATAGGTGCTAAATTGACCTTCCATGTCCAGTTTTCTCTTGAATACCCATTTTCATCCAACAGGCTTTACATCAACTGGCTCATCAACCAGAACCCAGACTTGGTTCTGATACATGGAATCCATCTCACAATTCATAGCTTCTATCCATCTTGCAGCTTATGAGCTTTCTACTTCTTCCTTGTAGGAGAGAGGTTCATCTTTGTCCAACAATAATGATTCATCATCCTCGGTGACTAGGAAACAAAATCTCTATGCTTCCCTTACCTCTCTTGAGCTCATACGCAGTACTTGTGTTTCTGGAACCTCTTCCACGGGGACCTGTGGAACTTTTTCTTGTACCAACTCCTGTGTATCTTGAGCATCAACTTCGTCGAGTCAATCTTGCTCCCACTATCCTTCTTGAGGATGTGCTCCCTCTCAAGAAAGACGGCTTATCTGGCGATAGTCACTTTCATGTCTGAAGGGTTATATAGGCAATATCCTTTCGTTTCCTTGGGATATCCTATAAAGATACACCTCGTTCCCCTGGGTGCCAGTTTGTTGCATGAGAAGGCCTTAACAAACGTCTCGCATCCCCATACATGTGTGTGCGACAAAATGGGTTTCTTTCCATTCCATATCTCGGAGGTAATTCCATTTTCCACCTCAGTTGGTACTCGGTTTAATCTGTATGCTCGGTTTGTAATGCATACCCCCAGAAGGATAATGGAAGATCTGCATGACTCATCATCGACCTCACCATGTCCAACAAGGTGTGGTTCCTCCTTTCACTAACACTGTTATGCTGTGGTGTATATGGAGGAGTGAGCTGACATAGAATCCCAGATTCTATAGAACATCGATAAAATCTTGGTTTAGATATTCTCCACCTTGATCTGATCGAAGTTTCTTTATCTTCTTACCAAGCTGATTCTCTACTTCATTCTTGAATTCCTTAAATTTATCTAAGGCCTCTGACTTATACCTCATTAAGTAGACATAGCTATATCTACTCAAATCATCAGTAAAAGTAATGAAGTAAGAATATCCACCTCTAGATTCTACAGTAAATGGTTCACACACATCCGTGTGTACCAATCCTAGAATCTCTATGGCCCTTTCACCCTGTCCACCAAAAGGCGGCTTGGTAATTTTTCCTTGTAAACAAGTGTGACATCTATCAAGTGGTTTTAGCTCAGTAGAGTCTAAATAGTAATCTTGGCAGAGCTTTGTCAAGCACTTCTCGTTAACATGACTGAGACAGTGATGCCATAACTGGGTGATGTACGAGTCATGTGAGTTTGTTTCGTTATCGATTTCCAACACTTGGTTTTCGTAATTTAATACATATAAACCATTATTTAAATGTGTCACACCATAACATACGTTGTTCTTATAAAAGAGACAACCCTTATTTCCAAATTTGAAAAAAAATCCATCCATATCCAAACAAGATACAGAAATTATGTTCTTGGTAACACTAGGCACATAATAACAATTATGTAAAACCAAAATCATCCCAGTCGGTATTGAGAGGTGGTAATCAGCAATAGCCAATGCAGCCAGCCTTGAGCCATTGGCATCTCGAAGATCCACTTCTCCTCTGGCAATCTTTCTAAATCTACATTGCTCCTTCATTTGAATACAGATGTGAGCCCCACAAGCTATATCTAATACCCAATATGTAGAAGTAGAAAGATTACACTCGATAACGAATGCACCTTTAGAATCCCCATGTTTCTGGGTGTAGTTTCTCTTCTAGTGGTCATGCTTTCCACATGAAAAACACACTGCCTCTCGTTCCTTGCCCTGCCTTTGGATCTTCCCCTTCTTGGAAGGACGGTGCTCAGGGGCTTCAGACCATTTATATGTCTTTGGCCCTTTTGTCATGTCCTTCCTTTTATTATTCACCATATGTGTTGGAACCATGGTATTCTATTCCTGATTTGGAGTATGGTTTGTGTTTGTTGTCAATCCTCAGTGGAAGTTCAGAATGTGTACCAGCAAAGAGATCACACAGTTCAAGCAGACAACAATATTGAAGGTGGCACCGTTTCCCAGTGTTTTCCAAATTTTTGGGCCTGAAAGTCGACAAATTGATAAAAGTGTTTTTGGAAAATATACTTGCGTGCCATGTTCTTGATGGAGAGGAAACTGGTGCGCCATATGTTTTCAAGATCATAACTGTTGGGTCTCCGGGGCCCGCAGCGGAAGCCGGTGGGCCGGGGATTTTAAAATTTTCATCGCCGCAATGACGGTACTTGTCGTCGCCGACGATCCGAGCCCTGAAAAGGTCCGAGGATCTCGCGCAGATTGTTGAGAACACAAAAATAAAATGAAAACATACTCGTTGCATATCTGAATCCGTTGTCGACCGCTACTTGTCGATGACGATCGTTGCATGAAGGATCCATAGAAGAATCCATCTAGATCATCCACACTCGCCTCAAAAATCCATGGGAATTCCGATCATCGAACTCTGGGTGCTAGCTCGGCGATTCAACGATGTCTTCGACGTCCCGACGATCCCCGCATAGTCGATCTTGCGATGCGTGAGGAGAAACTTAATCCGAACTCTTGGATCGAGTGCTTCTCTCTCTAAGAAGTGGGAGGAGAGAGAGGCTCTCAACTCTAATTCCATGCAAATGAGTGAATAGTGAATTGCACATAAAAGAGAGAGAGCCTCCTCTTTTATTTATAAATACATTGAGAATTACCCGGTTGGGTTCCACGACCCCCGTATATTTCAACGTCCACATAAATAATTTTGACGAACTTAATTGCGCCAATATTATTTATTATTTTATCACATACTTGTAATATATATAAAATATAATACGTGATAAAATCCGAGCCATTTAACTCGACTCGTTGTCCCACTTAATATTAAATGAACCTTGAATATTAAAATAATATTCGTTCGATTAATATTTTATCGTATTTACTAAACTCGTAAATACATTAAATAAATCCAATCCCCAATATTCGTAACTTTAATATTAATGAATTTATTTAATTCTTTTGGTGATCAGCAACTTGGACAACGATCAGACCCCGTGCCAGGGCCCACTATGTCCATATTCTTATTCCTCTGAATAGGTGCGGATTCTTGAATACGCTGTTGTGTGTGACCCTCTAGGCCCTTATCTCGATAGTAGAGAATAAAATTCACAGACCAAGAGCGGGATCTAGCAACCCGTCATCGACCCTAAAGAGATAAGGATAGTCATAGCAATGACTACCATCCTACGAACACTGACTGTGTACTATAGTCTCTTTGTCATTTGATATCTCATAAAGCATGACACACTCTTGTGCCATCATCCTTATCTTTCTTTATTATTTATTGATCTATCTAGATGGATTCGCCTTTCTACTACTTTGGACAAAGTCTTATGAAGGCGGCACCATCCTGATCAACCTAACATGAGATACATAACTTCCTAAACTTGGAAGTGATAAATCCTTTCTTGACCATTCAACCAACGTCATACCACTAATGACGCACCCGACACAAACTACCTCTCCACGACATTACTTCCATGGTTTTCTCCCTGCATCAATGTATGTAATTAAATTATATACATTGGTAATGGTCCCAATTTAGGAGACCAGTACACATTTTCGTAGATAGAAACAACCAATGACACCCAGAACATGTTGTGTTCTTATTGGCGGTTCTGTCCTCATGATCTCACTACTAGAGATCCCCAAGTGCGAACTTCATGAGAAAAAGTCTCAATGCTTATGAGCCCCCGCACCTGATAGTCATACATCTACTGTGTCCAGTCAGTAAGATGTATCTAGACTATAGAACATATATTTAAGGTCAATGTCATTGTATCTTGAGGTTCTCATTATATCCTGGGATCTTCTATAACCTCTCGATACGACAACTAACCTATGGACATTACCATTATTATAGTGGACGCAGAAAAGTATGCACTATAATGGTAATAAATCATCATGCATATCTAACTGTACACATGATACGGTAATCAAAAGTACTACATAGTTGGATCTGGGGCTCCCATTATTTCAACAATCCCACTTGCACTAGAGCCAACTTGCTAACTTAACTTGTTAGCTACTCGCATGATAAATACCATGCTTCTGCTGAGTAATGGATTTAACTGCTGGTCTTGCCACGTTTTCGCTACGTGGCATATCTGCTATATGCAACCTCATCGACTTGAGTAAAACTTCTCAAGACAGGGTATCCCCGAGTATATTATTTTTGTCCATTGTCATAACATGAAAACTTGTCTAGTAAGAATATCATAATTCTCATTATGATAATACTTTTCTCACTAGGTGCAAATCCAAGAACTGGGACAACTCGTTGCAATTTATAACTGCTTCTTAGCTGCTTTAGAAGCTGCAATGTACTCGGTATTTGTAGGTATGCCTACCACAAGATTTTATGAGGTTGACTCGCTCATCTCCTTTGCCTAACTGCGATACCAGATCAAATTTATCTAAGGACTACTAGTATTTGTCCCACCACAACTTGTATACCTTTCTCTCCATATTCTAGGTACATATCATTTGTACTCACCGAAGTACAAATTGATAGTTCTGACTGCATCACTTGCAGTGCTCCTAGAAATAATTGATATCTACCTATAAGAAATTATTTCCTAGTAGTATCAATTATTGTACATATTATGGCATATGTGATTGATCCATTGCTAAAGCATATGGTATCAATTCACAACTTTAATCTCTACACATGTTCCGAACATGTTAACCAGGAAAGATTAAGCCTTGTGACATAGGCAACAATTCTGAACTTGAATTTTTCCAACAATGTCACTATATGTACGATTGACTAGGACCAAGAAACCTTTGGATCTACCTCAGTGGATCCTATTCCCTAGAACATAGGTTGCTACTTGAAGTTAATCATTGGAGAATTACTTTTAACCTAATCTTATCTAACTGTAAGATCAAGATCTTTTTCCATATGTTGCCGAACATATATCACTTGGAAAACATTGGCACTCCCACTAAACTTTGGTAGACACAAAGCAAAGATTCATTTATAATGAATGCTCTAAGATTTTGTTGGTTACATTAATCCAGACTTGGATTTCAGTAACTTTCAACCCTTATTGGCATCATTTGATGTCATCATCTCTTTCTGGTTGCGTCGTATAGACACTTTTTACAAAAGATGAACTTGACATCGAATGAACAATAAAAGGATCTTAGAAGTTTGGCTATGACAAGTAAAATTCTAATAGATTTATGCATACCGACTTGGTATAACAAATCGAGCCTTATTGGTACCATACTTGTATCATCCATGTATCATTTCATTTGAATACCCACCGCAGTATTCAATTTATAAGCCCCTTTTCAATTCGATACATGGAATCCATTATTGAATTTTAGTTGATCTTGTAAATATTAGCTCATTGCCTTATACTGCTTACTTATAGGATTTATTATTCTTAATGAATAATATATCACCGACCACGGTGACTATAAAACCATCACCATGGTTTTATTCTTGCTACACAGTATGTGTCTCTGGAACATTCCTATTCCACATGTACTTGTGGAACTTGTTCCATATGCCAACCAATTGTGCATCTCAAGCATTGACTAAGTCCAAGTCAATTCAGCTCCCACCATCTCTAACAGAGATGTACACCCTTGTATAGAAATGTATTCTAAAACATTAATACATCTTTTCTATCTTAGGGATTTAGGTAATATCTTAAGCAACTGTTAGGATAATTACCTTAGATGCACAACGTGTTTAACTTGATGCATATTTTTTTAAATCCTAACAAACACTTTGCTTATAAACATGTCCTATGACATAATGGATTTTCATCATACTATGACTCATATGAAATCCATTTGTAATTTTAGTTGGCATATTGGTTATTTTTCTACGCTGTTATTTGCAAATCACATTTTTAAATATGATGGAAGTTTCCACAAGTTGCAACATTGATACAACTTACATCATAACTTTGATGTGTAACATATGTGTTTAGGAATTTCTCCATGCTACATATTTGTTGATGAATTTTAATATGTGAGACTCATCATCTATCCTCATTATTAACATCAATACGGTGATGTAGATAAGGTAACATGCGTTTAGGAATTGCTCCACGCTGCATTATCATGATCGATGATTGTTTGGTCAAGATATTCTTTGGCCTGCCGATCCGAAGCAACTCATATCTTATGACAAAAACTTATACATCATTGGTACATTCCTTAATGACTTAAAGGAATATTATGAAGTATCTTTACCTATAGCTTTCTTTGGAACAGTTGACACTCTCGTGTTGAACTAACCTCGGAAGCTTTGTGACGTACATTTATTTCAAAAGGTTTCTTTGTCTAAAATAAGGGTGTCAATAATACCTTAGGTGTTTAGCTGTGACGAGCCTAAATACCATATTGGGTATATATTTGACGTCCTCTCATAGTTTTACTTGACAAATAATCATATTTCCACAACTGGGTAGGTCTTACATTTTATATTCATCATGTATTGCCACTAATTCAAATAGTAGTGAACTATTTGTTGAGTATGTCACCTCAAATAACATTGATTCCAAAACATGGAATAATGTCTCATCATGTCCAAATGGGAACATGAGATAAATGTTTTTGGTTATACACTACAACTTGTTCAATTTGAATCAATCACTTGGCAATTAGAAGTTATGTGTTTCTCCCCGCTGACTTAGGAATCACCCTTTCCCAGCTGCTTGAAGAAGACACTTTAATTCTAGTAATGTTTCTTAACTTACTTGGTTATTTAATTTCAAAACATATATGTGAAAATCATATTTTATTTTAATACCCAAGAAGTATTTGAGAAAAAAAAATACCTGAATTTGATGAATATTAACTGAACAAGAAGCGGGTACTTGCTTCTAGTATTTCAGTTTTTAAAATTCCATGAATTCATTTCATTATGTTTTGCAAATAACCTCCTGTTAAATATCCAACCACTTTTCTTTGAAGGAAATGACGAAGGTGCCTTTGGCATAAGTTTCTATAGACCTTTTCGCCTTTTCATTCATTGTATTCGCCATAAGAATAAAAGATGTCGTTATCTCCAATATTCTTATTACTTGGCGAATGTTTCCTTAAAGGAAATGAAGCGCTTACTCTATACGGTTCATTTGTATCCTTAAACGAAACTAGAGTAATTGGTGTAAAGGGTATAAGAAATGGGATGGCATTAATGATTTTGAACCGTCTTTCACTTTACACATACTGAGTGCGTCTATCACATTAAAATCTTGCTTCACTTTCTCCTTGAAAGGATCTTGGAGATGAGACTACATGTGATCATCATCTTAGTCTTGATGTAGTGACCACAAATAACATCATACGTTGATGATAGCATTATGACAGAACCATCATATGCTTGATTCATGAGTCTCCTATAAGCAGTTTTACACCCTCACTTCCTGAGGTGGCTTAATAGGTTGGGACAGAAGGACCTTGAATTTCCATTATAGTAGAAATGTGCGCAAGTGCCTATACTACATTTAGGAAATTCGTGCTTAGTTTAGACATTAACTTTGTCTAATATTTATCGCAGTTCTATTGTGGTATTGCTTTCCAATATCTACAAATATTCTTTTGCAGATTGTACTTTTATGTGATTACCTAATCTGACAATTCTGATTATTTAATCATTAAATATCTACCACTAATTTTTCGAATTCTAGGAATCCTCTGTACTAGAATCGGAATACTCTTGAGTATTATAGTGGAAAAGATCCCTGAACCTCCCTCATAGTCTACAAGCTAGGGCTACGCCACTACTCGGGGGGTCCAAGGTAGGCTTTTGGCTGACCAACTGCATCAGATCACGGTTCCTTGATCTGTTTAGTGAAGTCCGAGCTTTAAAAATCATTTACTGATTTACTCAATGCTTGCCTCTAAAATTACAACAAACTAGATAAGGCTATATCTTTTCTGCGTTAAGTCGACCCACCACACAAATAAAAAATCCCTGGTAGTAAGAGGCACCCTCAGCTAAGGCATGAACCGGCACCTTGAACACCCGGTTTTGTTCAAACTTGAATGATGGAAGGATATTTTTGACTTAATATTTTCTTTGAGGGTTTTATGTTTTTCTCTCGACAAATGTAATCCATTTCTATTAAACTTGTTCATCTATGTTGTTGCGCTCACAACTGAACTTTAATAGAAATCAAACGTTGCTTCTCTATGCATTTTATTATTTATCATTTTATGTATTTTTCCCGCTTTTCTAAAATGAATAAAATAATAAATAAATGTATAAAGGTAAAACTACTACCCGACTGGCCTTGAGCATCTAAACGGACTAAGCGCATTTTACGTGAGTCGAAGCTTGAATCAAAAATCATCTTCCCCTTGTATTGTATGTTTACTGGTCTTCTGCAGTGTCGCCAAGTCTTGGCGGGGTCGACGTCATTTCTTGGAATACCACCTCGCCTTGGTGGAATCCACACGTCATCTTGCATCATCATACACCACCTTATCTTGGCGGGGTCTACATCGCTCATCGTCTTTGTCCGAAGTACAAAGGTACTCGCGCGCAGGCAAGGGGAAATCAGGAATAAATGTACATCATATGATTATTGGGAGCGCAAGCCCTTATACATTTTTAACCGAAAAATAGACGATTCACAGACCATCTTTAATTAATTACAATCATCACACGCATTTAAATAATTAATTAAAATAATAATTAAAAGTAGACATACAAAGGTCGATGTTCAAGACCAGTTGTCGGGTATAAAATATTGCGTGATAAAAATTAAAATGCATAAATTAAGTATGAGGGTTTATTTAATTAAATTAAATGAATTAAATAATTCAAATAATTTAATTAATTACTGTTCAGTCCATTAATTTAATTTTAATGCTTAAAATTAAATAATTTAAATAATTTAATTTAATATCTAAATTAAATTAATTCTTATTAGGTATTAAAAATTTATTTCACTACAATTAATATATTAATTAATTTAATTAATTAAATTAATTAGTTATATTAATTGATTTAATGAAACCCGGGTCAGGCGTTTCCTGCCCGCTAGGAGGACCGGGCGGCGGCCGAGCGAGCTTGTTCTACAGCTGTTGGAGGCGGCGCCTCTCTTGGTAGAGCGCGGGGCTTCGTGCTAGGGAACCGGCTGTGCGGGAAGGTCTAACTAGCAGTGCGCGATCGGGAGAAGACCACGGTCTGCTCGTGAAGGCTAGGAAGTGGTGTGGGTACGTCGTGTTGGTCCACCGAAGGAGCAGGCACGGGGTGCGCCTCCTGCTATGCATGGGTTTGGCCGGAACAGGAGGAAGCTGCGGAGGAGGCCTGTGCGTGGCTGGGGAGGAGAGGAGGCATCTGCGGCGCGAGCTGGGTGGAGGTCGGGGCTTGGTCCCTTGGCTTTCCGCATGCGCCAGCAGCCTGCTGTGGAGGGGGCGCTGCGGCTGGAGGCCAGCGGCCGGCTTGTAGGAGGCCGCTGCAGGGGTGCGGGCAGGCAACGGGGTCCGAGGGAGGATGCGCCTGCAGGTGCGCGGCGGTTGAGTGTGGTGCGGCTGCTGTGTGAGGAAGGGAGACATCCGGCCTGCATGGGGGGCACCATGCAGGAGAGGGAGGGTCAACTTGTGTGGTGGTGCGCCACCCGAGAGGAGCAGCAGCACGGCTGGGCGCGTCTCTGGGGTGCCCGGTGTTGCAGCTGTGCGGAAGGAGCTCCCCATGTGGGAGAAGGGGAGGCCCGAGCGGCGCTTGCATGGGAGGTGGATCCCTGGTGCATGGCCGAGCAAGGCGGACTAGAGGGAGAGGAGGCCGGGGCGGTGCCTCGTGGAAGCAGGGGCGGCCAGCAAAGGGCTCGGAAGCCTTCTGCACGCCGTGTAAGGAGAGGGCAGGGCCACCGGCAGCCCTAGCTTCACGCTGCTGCAGCGCGGCGCAGCATGTGCTGCGTGGGAGTCCTCACTTTTTTTTGTTTCTTTCTATTTCCACACGTTACAGGCCCCTCGGTTTTTTTTCTTCTTCTTTGCTATCCACCCTGCAGCACCCTTCCTTTTTTTTATGTTATTTAAATAAGACTTCATGTCTTATTCCACCATATTAAAGTTTTTTTTAACCTTAAGACTTACTTTTAAGTCTTTATTCCACCCTCTTCAATTTTTCCAAAGGCTTTGTGATAGCCTTATAAATTTAATAATAATAAAATTATTATAAAAAAATAATAATTTATTATTAATATATTATTATTATAATAAATTAATATGCAAATAATAAAATAAAATTTTATAATTTTAACCTAGAAAGAGAATGTTACTGAGTTTATACTAGGATACCTCCTAAGGTTCAGTCAAAAACACATAACGATTCACCGGACACCGCTGATGATAGGGTGATTTGTGTTCGACATCATAACTGAAACTCACCAAGGCAACACATGAAGAATTCGATGTGCTGTCCAGGATTGTATGTTATTTCATTGTGATACCATGACATAAATGTGCATGACCTTGATAGTGCTTATGTGAGTTAAATTGACCAATATGAACACACAAACACCGCAATTGAATGAGGGAAGAAAAGGGGATGAACGGTGTGTGAAACATCACATGAAAGGGTACCCCCAAACATGATCATTTGAGTTGAGTATAACATACCAGTATATAACTCAATTAAATAAAAATAGAGGATGAGGAAGAACAACATAAAACCTATAATTAAAAAGATCATTCAAATTAATACAACTATGAAAATCGGTATTACATCACATTTCTCCCCAGGTGATCACAAGGGGTTTAGAAACCCATGGGAGGGGAAGAAGAAGAAGATGTTGAAGTAGAACCTCCCATAGCCTCCAGAACTTCTAGGGATGTTGAGAAGACTCCTTGGGGACTCAAAAATGGCAGCACCTTGCCTCTTGGCCGAACATAAAAATGGGGAGCCCAAGGTGTCATTTTATAAGGAAAATGGAAGGTGGTTTTAGGCACACAGATTTCATCAATCCACTTGTACCACACGTTTCAGCCTTCAGACAGTCTTCTCTCGCTTTGGAGAAAATATAAAAGTTGTATCCCTACTTCTTTACTATCTCCACCGAACGTTTGGAACCCTTTGGACAACTACAGCTGAAGATATTGATAAAATACAAAACACTGCATTCAACTAGGTCCATATTTGGTGGCTTGGATAGATCAGTTCAGATGAGCCCCATAGAAGCCAAATCAGGATTGGGTTCATTAATATTAAGTTTATCATATTATAGTTTGGATAGGACCACAAAATTTCAGCCCATTTGGATGCACGGATTTCATTTACTATTCAAAACAGTGGACAAATGTCCATGGATCCATGCAATTTTGGAACATTTTTCTTCCACTTCATCAAGGGCCCTCCAAATCACATCCACCTACATTGAAATAATAAAAACAAGTAACATTGCCCTTTATAATGTTGATTAAAATTAATTAAATGATTCAAACATAAAGTTCAATTTATTATTATGTTTGAAATATTCATTACAAAAATAGTTTAAAACAGCGGTGTAAGGGTGGAATAAAACAGTGAATCGTGGTACGATCACACCCCCACACCTAAACATTTGCACTCCTGGGAAAAGTCACATATCCAAATACAATTATTCATATATATATATATTTCCAACATCATGAAGATTTATCATTTTAGGAAATTTAATTTAAAGTAAAGTGATCAATGCACGAACCACACCATGGAGTTCTTCCTAGTGAAAATAGAAAAAGATGTCTCATAAATCACATCATAGCGAAATTCAAAAAGATTCACGATACCCAATTGAGAAAGGATTTTAGAATTAATCAATGACACTGACTCTCGATGTGTGTGTGTAAAAACCATTCCATGTTATTCTTTCCACTTTCTATCCAATAAATATATGTTATTTTAACATTTTTCAGCTTAAATGATTTTTTCACCAAACCTGTCCTACATCCTTTGCAATAATATTTCAAGACCCACTCATTTAAGCATTACCAGAAGTCAAACCATAAGCTTTCGACCTAGATATCCCCATATGTTGCACATTTCATCACTCGCCTCATTCATTATATTTTTTTTGAAGTTGCAATTGGAACAAATCTCACACTCATCTCTCAACCCTTTTTTGATCTCCTCAAGACACTAATTGAAATAGTTATAACAAGATCAAAGGTTGAGGATGAGAGGTTTTTGAACTACCCCAGACACAACAAATTTTTTTTAGGGCGTACAACAGTCGGACATTAGGTACACACGCATAGGTCAATCTGGTACAGTAATGAAATAGATCGGATAAGGAACGAACGTATGGAAATATCATTTAAAGATGAAAAATATTAACCCAACATATATTTACCTTATATTAAGTAATAAATAATCACACTTTGTGTCCCAGTGCAAATTTGTGGTGATATTAGTGACACCGTTTTCCAAAAAACTACTCACACAAAGGGCATCAATCATCTCAAAGGTTTCACATAGATACAACCATTTATATCATTGACAGAAAACCAATTCACTAAGAAAATCACTCCTTGATACAAATATTATTTTTAGCCTTCGTTATTGGATTTTTACTTTCCCCACTTTATGGTCGCCAAATCATGGAACATCGAAATTTTTGATGGCGAAAAATGAAAATACCATAAAGAAGGCCAAAAGAGAAAAAAATGATGAAAATTCCTAACTAACCTAGGAATATATCCACCCCCCCCCCCACACCTAGAATGTGCAGTTTCCTCAATGAAATAATTGAGAATGTGAGAAGGAAGGATAAAACATGGTGTGTTTTATTGGTATGATACGCCGAGAAGGTGGATTTTATCCACCGGATTCTTCATAAAATCCTCATAGAAGTGTTTAAGTAACTAGCCATTGATGATAAGACTTCTTCCACTCTGCTCATGAAAAACATGTATTGCACTAAAACGGTAAACATTAGTAACAGTATAAGGACCGAGCCATTGGGAATGAAGCTTACCTGGGTGGATCTTAATCCTGGAATTGTACATGAGGACCTTCTCACCAATATGGAACTTCCACTGGTGAATCATGATATCATGAATAGCCTTTGTCTTCTCTTTATAGATCTGGGAGTTCTCATTTGCATCACGTCAAATTTCTTCCAACGCTTGAATTTGCAGCTTTCTTTGCTCACCTGCATCTGAAAGGTTCATATTACATTGTTTAACAGCCCAATATGCACGGTGTTCTACCTCCACTGGGAGGTGACAAGCCTTTCCAAACACAATTCGGTATGGTGACATTTCGATTGGGGTTTTAAAAGCTGTACGGTACGCCAAAAGTGCATCATCCAAGCACAAACTCCAATCTTTCCTATTGGGTTGTACCGTTTTCTCCAAGATTCGCTTAACTTCCCGATTTGAAATTTCCGTTTGTCCGTTAGTTTGGGGATGACATACAGTGGAAACTTTATGAACAACCCCATACTTACGAAGAATGTTTTTCATGTCGCAATTGCAAAAATGTGAACCCTGATCACTAATGATGAATCTTGGTAAACCAAACCTACCGAAAATTTGGGACCTCACAAAATCAACAACCACTCAAGAGTCATCGGTCCTGGTTGCCTTTTCTTCCACCCATTTAGATACATAGTCAATATCCAATAAGATGTATACAAAGCCAAATGAATTTGGAAAATGCCCCATGAATTCAATGCCCCATGCATCGAAGATTTCACAGAATAACATGGGTTGTTGGGGAATTTCATTCCTCTTAGAGATATTCCCTGTGAATTGACATCGAGTACATGATTTAAAAAACCTTTGGGAATCTCTATAAAATTTTGGTCAATATAATCCTGAGTCAAGGACCTTTCGAGCTATACATTGAGAGCCAAAGTTTTCCCCACATGCCAAGGTGTGGCAGAAGGTCAAAACAGAGGTGAACTCGTGGTCAGGGACACACCGACGAACAACATGGTCACTACAAATTCTCCACAAATATGGGTTATCCCAAATGTACCATCGAGAATCATGTTTAAGTCTCTGGTATTGTAAAGTGCTGAAATCAGTGGGGACCCTAGATATTGCTATAAAATTCACAATGTCCACATACCAGGGGGTAAGGTCCACAACATCACAAAGGTTCTCATGAGGGAAGAATTCTCTAATGGGTAGGGGTGAGTCAACATGATGGTCCAATGGTGGGGAAATCATACTATTGTGGTCAGCAACCACATTCTACACCCCTCTCTTATCTCTAATCTAATGGTCAAACTCTTGGAGGAGGAGCATCCACCGTATAAGATGGGGTTTGGCTTCAGGTTTTTTAGGAGGAAACGTAGGGCAGCATGATCAGAGAAGAAGGTGATTTTTGACCCGAGAAGATATGAACGAAATTTTTCCAAGGAAAACACAATAGAAAGGAGTTCCTTTCCAGTGGTTGTGTAGTTTACCTTGGTAGGGTCAAGGGTACGTGAGGCATACGCAATGACATGAGGGGACTTCTCAACACTTTGTGATAAAACTTCCCCAACTACAATGTTAGAGGCATCACACATATTTTCGAAGGGTAGATCCCACCTTGGTGGTTGGATGATGGGAGGTGATGTGAGACTCATTTTTAGTGAATTGAAAGAATCCTCACAATTTTTATCAAAAATAAATTCATAATCCTTTTTTAATAACCGAGATAAGGGAAGTGCAATCTTAATAAAGTCTTTAATGAATCAGTGGTAAAATCCAGCATGACCCAAGAAAGACCGCACCTCACGAACACATTTTGGAAAAGGAAGGGATGAAATTAATTCAACTTTAGATTTATCAACTTTAGTTCCCATATTTGAAATGATATGCCCAAGAACTATCCCCCGCTCAACCATGAAATGACATTTTTCATATTTTAAAACAAGTTCTTTTTCAATGCAGTGGTGGAGGACAGAACCTAGGTCTTCCAAAAAATCATCAAAAGAAGATCCATATACCGTGAAATAATCCATAAATACTTCCATAAAACTCTCAAGGTACTCAGAATAAATACTAAACATAAAACGCTAAAAAGTACCATGATCATTACAAAGACCAAATGGCATCCTTCTGTTTTCAAATGTGCCAAATGGACAGGTAAATGTGGTCGTTTCTTGATCCTCAGGGGCTATATGGATTTGCAAATTACCCGAATACCCATCAGGGAAACAATACTGGGACATACTAGCCAATCTTTCTAACATTTTGTCAATAAAAGGTAATGGAAAGTGGTCCTTCCGCGTGGCTTGATTCAGTCAACGGTAGTCAATACAGACTTGACAACTATTTTTCACACGTTTTGGAACCAATTCATTCCTTTCATTTGACACAACTATTATTCCTATTTTTAGGCACAATTTTCACTGGGCTAACCCATTTACTATCAGATATAGGATAAATGATCCCTGCAACAAGTAATTTACTGACTTCCAATTTTACCACTTCATGGAGAGTGGGATTCAACCGGCGTTGAGATTGTCTTACGGGTTTAGCCTCATCATCAAAAAGTATATGGTTCATACAAATCGATGGGCTAATCCCAGGAATATCAGCCAATGTCCATCCTATTTCCTTTTTACAATCTCTCAAAAGTTTGAGTAGTTTCAATTCCTGTTGTGGAGAGAGGTTATTGGCAATAATGATGGGAAATTTGTCAATACCCTCAAGATATTCATATTTTAAATTAGAAGGAAGTTCTTTAAGCTCCAACACCGATGGTTTCTGGATTGAGGGAGGGGATTTAGGGGGGGTGAGGTCCATTAAACTGTCTATCTGCTCATGTTTATTCTCTAAATATAGAGAATCTATAGAAATGATATTTTCAAAATCATCGACGGTCATGGGTACCTTAGAATGAACACACTCATCAATTAAAGAACAAAATTTACACTTTTCAGAACCCACACAACACTCAAAACATGAACCAAAACTCAAATAATTCAAGGGTGATGAAAACAAAAATGAATCATAGTTTGGGTTGAGGAGAGAATTGTGTGTGTGTGCATCGTTTGAGAGCACTTCCATCAAATAGACTGGAAGAGTGGAGTGCTCTTCAACGGGGTGTTTCATAGCCTCAAGGATGTTAAAACATACCTTTTCTCCACCAAATTCCATGGACAATATACCATTGTGAACATTGATGATCGTCTTTTCTGTTTTGAGGAATGACCTCCCAAGTATGAGATGAGAGTGTCCTTGGGTTTGGGTATCTTCCATCTCAAGAATATAGAAATCAGTAGGGAAGATGAGATTCTTCACTCTAACAAGGACATCTTCAATCACTCCTTTTGGATGTGTTGTACTCCAGTTGGAAAGTTTCACAACAAATCCTGTTGGTTGAAGCTCTCCAACCTGTAGAGAAGTATACACGGAGTGAGGCATTACATTAATGGAAGCACCTAAATCTAGCATAGCATCAGAAAATAAGGTCTCCCCTATGGTACACGGTATCGTGACTGTTCCCGGATCCTTGCATTTGGTTGGAATTTATGGTTGAATCATGGCCAAGACATTCCTACCCAAGTTAAATCTCTCATTCCCCTTTAGCCTTCATCTATGGGTGCAAAGTTCATTAAGAAATTTGGCATAACGGGGAATTTTCTTGACTACATCCAATAATGGGATATTAACTTGAACTTCTTTAAATATATCCATTATTTCATTTTCAATCTCATTATCAATGTTTTTATTAGATTTAGTGAGTCTTTGAGGGAAAGGAATAGAAATTGATTGTTCATTTGAATCATCAATGATAATTTCATTTCCCTTTTTATTTTGTTTTTAATTATATGAAATTTTTGAGGGTTGGGAAGGAGTGTTTTCAAGAGGGGTACATACCTGTTTCACAGAATCAGTAGAAGGAGAAGCTTCTTTACCACTACAAAGTGTAATTGCACATACATTACCTTTGTCCTTCGGACTGGCAATGGGTTGGGATGGTAGTTGTCCAGACCCTTGCATCTTAAGAACACCGATGGTGTTTTCCAATTGTCCCACTTGAGTTCGAAAATCTTTAATTGCTGATTGTGTGGTCTGTTGGAACTGGAGGTTTTGGGTTACCATTTGTTTCACCATGTCCTCGAGGCTTGGTTCAGATTTGGGAGGAGGAGGATGATTGTTTTGAGAAGTTTAAGGATAATAAGGCTTCATACCTTGGCCTTGTTGATACCAATTCTGCTTTGGGTAGCTTGAGTTTCCTCCTTGTTGATACTGGGGTTGTTCTTGCCACTCTGGATTTGGATTTGGCCTGAATTGTTTTTACTTGAAGGGAGGTGCTTGTTGGAATGGACGCCCTGGGAACACAGCTGCACAAGACTCAGATGAATCTTGAAGTTGTGGGCACATGTCAGAAAAATGAGTGTTATCATAACAAATACCACAATGCAATGGAATAGAAGTAGAGTGCGAGTTACCTTGTGCTTGATCTAGTTGCCTTATAAGGGTATGCATCTCATTAAGTTTAGTATCTACCTTTTGTTTAAAGGCTGAATGACTTACCTCATGAACTCCTCGGGTTGGTGCAATTTCTCGTGTACTAAATTGTTGTGTGTTTTCAGCCATGTTGGCTATTAAGTCACGAGTGGTGGAAGGAGTTTTATCAACTAGGGCACCACCAGCTACAACATCAATCATTCCACGATCCATGGGAATAAGTCCCTCATAGAATTATTGGATTAGTAGTTTTTCACTAATCTGGTGGTGGGGGCAGCTTGAACAAATCCTTCTGAATCTCTCCCATTATTCATGAAGGGTCTCTCCTTGTAACTGTGTAATGCCACAAATTTCATTCCTAATTGATGCAGTTCGAGAGGCAGGGGAAAACTTTTCTAGAAAGAGTAATTTAAGTTCATTCCATCCCCCAATTGTGGTAGCCAGATAGTATATCCAATCTTTTTCTACACCATCAAGGGAGAAAGGGAAGACCCTAAACTTAATGAGGTCCTCAGACACATTTTGAGGTTTCATGGTGGAGCACACTATGTGAAACTCCTTTACATGTTTGTGAGGGTCCTCACTGGGAAGACCATGGAATTTTGGAAGGAGGTGGATGAGGCCTGATCTTAGCTTAAAATTGGCCGCTTCCTCAGAATATTGGATGTACGTGGGTTGGTACTCCACATCCAGGGTGGTCAGTCCTTTTAATGTTCTGTTATTTGCAGCCATGATCTCTGGGGTTTGATTTGGTTAAATTTTTGGTAGGTTTTGGAACACTTGAGATTTCACAATGGGTTCCTCAATGCTACTTTATTGACCTTATCTATATGCCTTGATTTGTGTGTGAAGTGACTTTTCAATTTCAGGATCAAATTCAAGTAGTGTGTCTTTACCAGATCTTGTCATGCAACAATGATGTCCAGTTTGATTGATTGATTTTTTTTGTTGTGTTTTTTTTGATTTGAGAGTGATAAAAAAACTTAAGAAGGGTGAAAGAAGAATATAATGTTATAATATAGAATTATAGAGGGAGATGGAGAAGAATAGAGAGAGAGAGATAGAGAGAGATAAAGAACACACCAAAAACAACAAAAAATAAAGACAAAACCCAAAACAAAAACCATAAAATATTGGAGGGGTATTTAAAAGAGTAATAATTAAGAATTAAAATAACAAAATTAAATTATATAAAGAAAAAAAATGATCTTGGATCCCCGGAAATGGCGCCAAAATTTGATCGCGTTGTCGAGCGCGTCAAATTAGTTGTTTAATTTTGACTAGAATTTCTGTAGTATAGCAGCAACCCTAGGTCGTCTCTCAACAGAGCCTTAGATCATTAATTTAAAATTTGGGTTTTTATTATGAAAGTAGAAAGTGAATTAGGTTTTGTAAAACTTGGGGGTTTTATGATTAATGATGAAAATAGGAAATAAAAGTGATAAAACAAAGTAGAAATGAACAAGATTGATTAAACGTGATCTACCCGGGGAAGTCTCGTGATGCTCATCATTCATTGCTTCAATGGATGGGGTTATGATCTTTTAATACCTGGTTTGTAACACCTAGAACCATAATGTTACTGAGTTTATACTAGGATACCTCCTAGGTTTCAGTCGAAAACACATAACGATTCACCGGACACCGCCGATGATTGGGTGATTTGTGTTCGACATCATAACTGAAACTCACCAAGGCAACACATGAAGAATTCGATTTGATGTCTAGGTTTGTATGTTATTTCATTTTGATACCATGAAATATATTTGAGTGACCTTGATAGTGCTTATGTGAGTTCAATTGACCAATATGAACCACACAAACACCACAATTGAATGAGGGAAGAAAAGGGGATGAATGGTGTGTAAAACATCACATGAAAGGGTACCCCCAAACACGATCATTTGAGTTGAGTATAACATACCAGTATATAACTCAATTAAATAAAAATAGAGGAAGAGGAAAAACAACATAAAACCTGTAATTAAAAAGATCATTCAAATTAATACAACTTTGAAGCTCGAGATTACATCACATTCCTCCCCAGGTGATCACAAGGGGTTTAGAAACCCATGGGAGAGGAAGAAGAGGAAGATGTTGAAGTAGCACCTCCCATAGCCTCCAAAAATTATTGGGATGTTGTGAAGACTCCTTGGAGACTCCAATATGGTAGCACCTTGCCTCTTGTCCAAACTTAAAAATGGGGAGCCCATGGTGTCAATTTATAGGAAAAATGGAAGGAGGTTTTAGGCACACAGATTTCATAAATCCCCTTGTACCACGCGTTTCGGCCTTCAGACAGTCTTATCTCTCTTTGCAGAAAATGGAAAAGTTGTATCCCTACCTCTTTAATGTCTCCATATAACTTTTGGAACCTTTGGGACAACTACAGCTCAAGATATTGATAAAATACAAAACACCGCATTTGACTTGGTCCATATTCGGTGGCTTGGACAGATCAGTTCGGATGGGACTCATAGAAGCCGAATCAAGATTGGGTTCCTTAATATGAAATGTATACTATTAAATTTTTTACAGTCCCACAAACGTTCTGCCTATTTGGATGCATGGATTTCATGTACTATGCAAAAAAGTGGACATATGTCCATGGATCCTTGCAATTTTGGCCCATTTTCTTCCACTTCATCAAGGGCCCTCCAAATCACCTCTATCTACATTGAAATAATAAAAACAAGTAACATTTCCCATTATAATGTTGATTAAAATTAATTAAATGATTCAAAAATAAAGTGAAATTTATTATTATATTTGGAATATTCATTTCAAAACTAGTTTAAAACAGTGGTGTAAGGGTGGAATAAAACAGTGAATTGTGGTACGATCATAACCCCACACCTAAACATTTGCACTCCTGGGCAAAGTTACATATCCAAATACAATTATGCATACATATATATAAATATCCAACATCTTGAAGATTTATCATTTGAGGAGAATTTATTTAAAGTAATGTCATCAATGCACGAACCACACCAAGGAGTTCTTCCTAGTGAAAATAGAAAAAGATGTCTCATAAATCATATCATAGAGAAATTAAAAAAGATTCATGATACCCAATTGAGAAAAGAATTAAGAAGTAAACCATGACACTAACTCTCCATGTGTGTGTGTGAAAACCATTCCATGCTATTCTTTCCACTTGCAATCCAATAAATATATGTTATTTTAACATTTTTCAGCTTAAATGATTTTGTCACCGAACCTGTCCTACATCTTTTGCAATCATATTTCAAGACCCACTCATTTAAGCATTCCGAGAAGTCAAACCATAAGCTCCCGACCTAGATATCCCCATATTTTACACATTTCATCACTCCCCTCATTCATTATTTTTTTTTTGAAGTTTCAATTGGAACAAATCTCAAACTCATCTCTCAACCCTTGTTTGATCTCCTCACGACAGTAATTGCAATAGTTATTACAAGATCAAAGGTTGAGGATGAGTGGTTTTTGAACTTCCCAAGAAACAACAATTTTTTTTTGAGGGCGTACAACGGTCGAACATTAGGTACACACGCGTAGGTCAGTCTGGCACAATAATGAAATAGATCGGATAAGGAACAAATGTATGGAAATATCATTTAAAGATGAAAAATATTAACCCAACATATATTTACCTTATATTAAGTAAGAAATAATTACACTTTGTGGCCCAGTGAAAATTTTTGGAGATATTAGTGACACAGTTTTCCAAAAAACTACCCACACAAAGGGCATCAATCATCTCAAAGGTTTCACATAGATACAACCATTTATATCATTGACAGAAAACCAATTCACTAAGAAAATCAATCCTTGATACAAATATTCTGTTTAGCCTTCGTTATGGTATTTTTACTTTCCCCACTTTATGGTCGCCAAATCATGGAACTTCGAAATTGTTGATGGGAAAAAATGAAAATACCATAAAGAAATCCAAAAAGAGAAAACAAACTATGAAAATTCCTAACTAACAAAAGAATGTACCCACCCCCCACACCTAGAATGTGCAGTGTCCTCACTGAAATAATTGAGAATGTGAGAAGGAAGGATAAAACCTGGTGTGTTTTGTTGGTATGATGCATCGAGAAGGTGGATTTCCTCCACCGGATTCTTCATAAAATCCTCATAGAAGTGTTTAAGTCACTATCCATTGACGGTAATACTTCTTCCACTTTGCTCATTCATAACCTGTATTGCACCAAAAGGGTAAACATTAGTAACAGTATAAGGACCGAGCCATCGAGAACGAATCTTACCTGGGTGGAGCTTAAGCCTGGAATTGTACATGAGGACCTTCTCACCAATATGGAACTTCCTCTGGTGAATCATGCTATCATGAATAGCCTTTGTCTTCTCTTTATAGATCTAGGAGTTCTCATATGCATCACATCGAATTTCTTCCAACTCTTTAATCTGTAGCTTTCTTTGCTCACCTGAATCTGAAAGGTTCATATTACATTGTTTAACAGCCCAATATGCATGGTGTTCTACCTCTTCTAGGAGGTGAAAAGCCTTTCCAAACACAATTCTGTATGGTGACATTTCGATTGCGGTTTTAAAAGATGTACGGTATGCCCAAAGTGCATCATCCAAGCGCAAACTCCAATCTTTCCTATTGGGTTGTACCGTTTTCTCCAAGATTCGCTTAACATCCTGATTTGAAATTTCCTCTTGTCCGTTAGTTTGGGGATGATATGCAGTGGAAACTTTATGAACAACCCCATAATTACGAAGCAAGTTTTTCATGTTGCAATTGCAAAAATGTTAACCCTGATCACTAATGATGAATCTTGGTAAACCAAACCTACTGAAAATTTGGGACCTCACAAAATCAATAACCACTCGAGAGTTATTGGTCCTGGTGGCTTTTTATTCAACCCATTTAGAGACATAGTCAACAACCAATAAGATGTATACAAATCCAAATGAATTTGGAAAAGGCCCCATGAAGTCAATGCCCATGCATCAACGATTTCACAGAATAACATGGGCTGTTGGGGCATTTCATTCCTCTTAGAGATATTACCTGTGAATTGACATCGAGTACATGATTTACAAAACCTATGGGAATCTCTATACAATGTGGTCCAATATAATCCTATGTCAAGGACCTTTCAATCTGTACGTTGAGAGCCAAAGTGCCCCCACAAGCCAAGGTGTGGCAGAAGGTCAAAACAGAGGTGAACTCATGGTCAGGGACACACCGATGAACAACTTGGTCACTACAAATTCTCCACAAATATGGGTCATCCCAAATGTACCATCGAGAATCATGTTTAGGTCTCTGGGATTGTGAAGTGATAAAATCAGTGGGGACCCTAGATGTTGCCAGAAAATTCACAATGTCCGCATACCAGGGGGTAAGGTCCACAACATCACAAAGGTTCTCTTGAGGGAATTATTCTCCAATGGGTAGGGGTGAGTCAACATGATGGTCCAATGGTGGGGAAATCCTACTAATGTGGTCAGCTACCACATTCTCCACCCCTCTATTATCTCTAATCTCATGGTCAAACTCTTGGAGGAGGAGCATCCACCGTATGAGATGGGGTTTGGCTTCATGTTTCATTAGGATGAAAAGAAGGGCAGCATGATCAGGGAAGACAATGATTTTTTACCTGAGAAGATATGAACGAAATTTTTCCAAGGAAAACACATAGAAAGGAGTTCCTTTTCAGTGGTGGTGTAGTTTACCTAGGCAGGGTCAAGGGTACATGAGGCATAGGCAATGAAATGAGGGGACTTCTCAACCCTTTTTGATAAAACTGCCCCAACTGCAAAGTTAGAGGCATCACACATAAGTTTGAAGGTTAGATCCCACCGTGGTGGTTGGATGATGGGAGGTGATGTGATACTCATTTTTAGTGAATTGAAAGCATCCTCACAATTTTTATAAAAAAAATTCAGAATCCTTTTGTAGTAACCGAGATAAGGGAAGTGCGATATTACTAAATTCTTTAATGAATCGGCGGTAAAAACCATCATGACCCAAGAAAGAACGCACTCACGAACACATTTAGGATATGGAAGGGATGAAATTAATTCAACTTTAGATTTATCAACTTGAATTCCCTTATTTGAAATGATATGCCCAAGAACTATCCCCTGCCCAACCATGAAATGACATTTTTCATAATTTAAAACAAGATCTTTTTCAATGTGGCGGTGGAGGACAGAACCTAGGTGTTCCAAAAAATCATCAAAATAAGATCCATATACCGTGAAA
Organism: Viscum album; assembly: GCA_963277665.1. NCBI lineage: Eukaryota > Viridiplantae > Streptophyta > Magnoliopsida > Santalales > Viscaceae > Viscum > Viscum album. The sequence continues at coordinate 273,598,346 of OY728130.1, forward strand.
TCATCCATAAATGCTTCCATACAACTCTCAAGGTACTCATAAAAATACTCAACATACAACGCTGAAAAGTACCAGGACCATTACAAAGACCGAATGGCATCCTTCTATATGAAAATGTGCCAAATGGACAAGTAAATGTGGTCTCTTCTTGATCCTCAGGGGCTATATCGGTTTGGAAATAACCCGAATATCCATCAAGGAAACAATAATGAGACTTACAAGCCAATCGTTCTATCATTTGGTCAATGAAAGGTAATGGAAAGTGGTCCTTCTGCGTGGCTTGATTCAGTCGATGGTAGTCAATACAGACTTTCCAACTGTTTTGCACACGTGTTGGAACCAATTCATTCCTTTCATTTGACACAACTATTATTCCTGTTTTTTAGGCACAATTTTCCCTGGGCTAACCCATTTACTATCAGATATAGGATAAATGATCCCCGTAGTAAGTAATTTACTGACTTCCAATTTTACCACTTCAAGGAGAGTGGGATTCAACCGGCATTGAGATTGTCTTTCGGGTTTAGCCTCATCATCAAAAAGTATATGGTGCATACAAATATATGGGCTAATCCTGGGAATATCATCCAATGTACATCCTATTGACTTTTTACACTCTCTCAAAAGTTTGAGCAGTTTTGATTCCGGTTGTAGGGAGAGGATATTGGCAATAATGGCGGGCAATTGGTCAATACCCTCAAGATATGCATATTTTAAATTACAAGGAATTTGTTTAAGCTCCAACACCGTTGGTTTCTGGATTGAGGTAGGGGATTTAGGGGGAGTGAGGTCTATTAAACTGTCTATCTGCTCATGTTTATTCTCTAAAGATAGAGAATCTATAGAAATGAGATTTTCAGAATCATCGACGGTCATGGGTACCTCAGAATGAACACACTCATCAATTAATGCACAAAATTTACACTTTTTAGAACCCACACAACACTCAAAACATGAATCAAAACTCAAATCATTCAAGTTTGAAGAAAACAAAAATGAATTAGAGTTTGGTTTGAGGAGAGAATTGTTTGTATGTGCATCGTTTGAGAGAACTTCCATCGAATAGACAGGAAGAGTGGAGTGCTCTTCAACGGGGTGTTTCATAGCCTCAAGGATGTTAAAACTTACCTTTTCTCTAACAAATTCCATGGAAAATGTACCATGGTGAACATTGATGATCGTCTTTGCTGTTTTGAGGAATGGCCTCCCAAGTATGAGAGGAGTGTGTCCTTGGGTTCGGGTATCTTCCATATCAAGAATGTAGAAATCAGCGGGGAAGATGAGATTCTTCACTCTAACAAGGACATCCTCAATCACTCCTTTTGGATGTGTTGTACTCTGGTTGGAAATTTTCACAACAATGCCTGTTGGTTGAAGATCTCCAACCTGTAGAGAAGTATACACAGAGTGAGGCATTACATTAATGGAATCACCTAAATATAGCATAGCATCAGAAAAGAAGGTCTCCCCTATGGTACAAGGTATCGTGAATGTTCCCGGATCCTTGCATTTGGTTGGCATTTCTGGTTGGATCAAGGCCGAGACATTCCAACCCAAGTATACTCTCTCATTCCCCTTCAGCCTTCGTCTATGGGTGCAATGTTCTTTAAGAAATTTTGCATAACGGGGAATTTTCTTGACTGCATACAATAATGGGATATTAACTTGAATTTTTTTAAATGTATCCATTATTTCATTGTCAATATCATTATCAATGTTTTTATAAGATCTAGTGATTCTTTGAGGGAAATGAAGAGAAATTGATTTTTCATTTGAATCATCAATGATAATTTGATTTCCCTTTTTATTTTTTGTCATTATATGAAATTTTTTAGGGTTGGGAAGGAGTGTTTTCAAGAGGGGGAAATACCTGTTTCATAGAATCAGTAGAAGGAGAAGCTTATTTACCACTACGAAGTGTAATTTCACATACATTACCTTTGTCCTTCGGATTGGAAATGGGTTGGGATGGGAGTTGTCCAGACCCTTGCATCTTAATCTCACCGATGGTGTTTTCCAATTGTCCCACTTGAGTTCGCAAATATTGAATTGTTGATTGTGTGGTCTGTTGGAACTGGAGGTTCTGGGTTTCTATTTGTTTCACCATGTCTTCAAGTCTTGGTTCATATTTGGGAGGAGGAGGAGGATTGTTTTGAGAAGTTGAAGGATAATAAGGTTTCATACCTTGGCCTTGTTGATACCAATTTTTCTTTGGGTAGCTTGAGTTTTTTCCTTATCAGTACTGGGGTTCTGCTTTCCACACTGGATTTGGATTTGGCCTGAATTGTTCTTGCTTGAAGGGAGGTGCTTGTTGGAATGGACGCCCTGGGAACACAGCTGCAAAAGACTCAGATGAATCTTGAAGTTGTGGGAACTGGTCAAAAAAATGAGTGTTATCAGAAAAAATACCACAATGCAATGGAATAGAAGTAGAGTGCGAGTTACCTTGTGCTTGTGCTAGTTGCCTTAGAAGGGTATGCATCTCATCAAGTTTAGTATCTACCTTTTTTTCTAGGGTTGAATGACTTACCTCATGAACTCCTCGGTTGGTTCAATTGCTCGTTTACTAAATTGTTGTGCATTTTGAGCCATGTTGGCTATTAAGTCACGAGTGGCAGAAGGAGTTTTTTCAAATAGGGAACCACCAGCTACAACATCAATCATTCCACGATCCATGGGAATAAGGCCCTCATAGAAGTATTGTATTAGTAGTTGTTCACTAATCTGGTGGTGGGGGAAGCTTGAAAAAAGTCTTTTTAATCTCTCATAGTATTCATGAAGGGTCTCTCCTTGTAACTGCCTAATGCCACAAATTTATTTCCTAATTAATGTAGTTCAGGAGGCAGGGAAACAATTCCTTAGAATGAGTCATTTAAGGTCATTCCAGCCCACAATTGTGGTAGGCAGATAGTATAGCCAATCCTTTTGTACATCATCAAGGTAGAAAGGAAAGGCCCTAAACTTAATGATGTCCTTAGAAACATTTTGAGGTTTCATGGTGGAGCACACTATGTGAAACTCCTTTAGATGTTTGTGAGGGTCATCCCTGGGAAGACCATGGAATTTTTCAAGGAGGTGGATGAGGCCTGATTTTAGCTCAAAATTGGTCGCTTCCTCAGGATATTGCGTGTACGCAGGTTGGTACTCCACATCCGTGGTGGTCAGTTCTTTTAATGTTTTTTTATTTGAATCCATGATCTCTGGAGTTTAATTTGGTTCAATTTTTGATTGGTTTCGGAACACTTGAGATTTCACAAGGGATTCCTCAATGTTACTTGATTGACCTTATCTATATGCCTTAATTTGTGTGTGATGTGACTTTTAAATTTCAGGATCAAATTCAAGTAGTGTTTCTTTACCAGATCTTGTCATGCAACAATGATGTCTAGTTTGATTGATTGATTTTTTTGTTGTGTTTTTTTTATTTGATATGGATAAAAAAACTTAAGAAGGTTGAAAGAATAATTGAATGTTATACTATATAATTAGAGAGGGAGATGGAGAAGAAGAGAGAGAGAGAGAGAGTGAGAGAGAGTGATAAAGAACACACCAAAACAGCCAAAAATAAAGACAAAACCCAAAAAAACAATAAAATGGGGAGGAGTATTTAAAGGAGTACTAATTAAGAAGTAAAATAACTAAATAAAATTAAATAAAGAAAAAAAATGATCTTGTCTCCCCAGCAATGGCGGCAAAATTTGATCACGTTGTCGAGCGCGTCAAATTAGTTGTTTAATTTTGACTAGAATTTCTGCAGTATAGCAGCAACCCTAGGTCGTCTCTCGATGGAGCCTTAGATCATTAATTTAAAAAGAGGGGTTTTATTATGAAAGTATAAGGTGAATTAGGTTTTGTAAAACTTTGGGGTTTTATGATTAATGATGAAAATAGGAAATGAAAGAGAAAAAACAAAGTAGAAATGAACAAGATTGATTAAACGTGATCAACCTGGGGAAGTCTCGTGATGCTCATCATTCATCGCTTCAAGGGATGGGGTTATGATCTTTTAATCCCTGGTTTGTAACAACTAGAACCAGAATTTTACATATTTTATACTAGGATACCTCCTAGGGTTTAGTCGAAAACACATAACGATTCACCGGACATCGCCGATGATTGGGTGATTTGTGTTCGACATCATAACCGAAACTCACCAAGGAAACACATGAAGAATTCGATGTGCTATCCAGGTTTTTATGTTATTTCATTGTAATATAATGAAATAAATGTGAATGACCTTGATAGTGATTATGTGAGTTTAATTGACTAATATGAACCACACAAACACCACAATTGAATGAGGGAAGAAAAGGGGATGAACTGTGTGTGAAACATCACATGAAAGGGTACCCCCAAACATGATCATTTGAGTTGAGTATAACATAATAGTATATAACTAAATTAAATAAAAATATAGGATGAGGAAAAACAACATACAACCTGTAATTTAAAAGATCATTCAAATTAATACAACTTTGAAGCTCGGGATTACATCACATTCCTCCCCGGGTGATCACAAGGGGTTTAGAAACCCATGGGAGGAGAAGAAGAAGAAGATGCTGAAGTAGCACCTCCCATAGCCTCCGGAACTTTTAGGGATGTTTGGAAGACTCCTTGGGGACTCCAAAATGGGAGCACCTATCCTCTTGGACAAACTTACAAATGGGTAGCTCAAGGTGTCATTTTATAGAAAAAATGGAAGGTGGTTTTAGGCACACATATTTCATCAATCCACTTGTACCATGTGTTTCGGCCTTCAGAAAACTTTATCTCGATTTGGAGAAAACATAAAAGTTGTATCCCTACCTCTTGAATGTCTCCACCGAACGTTTGGAACCCTTTGGACAACTACAGCTCAAGATATTGATAAAATACAGAACACTGCATTTGACTTGGTCCATATTCGGTGGCTTAGACAGATCAGTTCGGATGGGCCCTATTGAAGCTGAATATGGATTTGGTTATTTAATATGAAATGTATCCTATTAGATTTTGGACCGGAAAACAAAATTTCAGCCCATTTGGATGCATGGATTTTGTGTACTATGCAAAATAGTGGACAGATGTCCATGGATCCATGCAATTTTGTCCCATTTTTCTTCCACTTCATCAAGGGCCCTCCAAATCACCTCCACCTACATTGAAATAATAAAAACAAGTAACATTGACCATTATAATGTTGATTAAAATTAATTAAATGATTCAAACATAAAGTGAAATTTATTATTATATTGGGAATATTCATTACAAAACTAGTTTAAAACAGCGGTGTAAGGGTGGAATAAAACAGTGAATCGCGGTACGATCAGATAGATCCCCACAGAAATCACAACATACCAAGAAGAATATTCCTCAGCCTTATAAATAAGATGGTAAGAAGTCAAGGTTTGTTGGACAATACTGGTGCTGTAATATATTTGGTCATTGTGCACTGGAATGTTGATACAATCCCTTAATTGTAAAATCATAGAGAAAGCCCATCTCAAGGGGGAGAAAGCCAGAGAAGAAAAGTCAACACCCACAGATCCAAAAGTAGTTTTATACTATAAACAGATTTGTAATGTTAGATAACATCTATGAAGTATACAATAGGAGTGGTCACATGAATGGTGCATGTTCATTTCAACAGGTACGCAAAGATGATAAGAAAAGAAGATCACATGAGCTGGCTAAGAAAGAGGAAGATTCATTGGGAATTAGTTAGAAGAATGTTGGAAAAGAAAACACTCCCAAGAAGACTCTAAGGATGAAAGTTGAGAAAACCTTGGATTCTAAATACAATAAGGTGAATGGTAGTGCATCCAAAAGAACTACCAAGAAGGATGATACTCAAAAAAATCCATTTAGAAGATCCAATATTGATGCCAAAGTCCCTAATGACATATTGGTGGTTTGGCCAAAAGATTTGGAAAGAATGTGAATGATGGAAGATGCACAGGATAAGGCTAGTGCTAAAAGAAAAAAATAAGATTCTACATGAATACAAAGAAGTTCTATGGGTAAGGTGCAATAAGTATAGTCACTCTATTAGAAGATACTTCAAATTTACTCCATCCCAACAATAATTCCTAAAGAATATGAATGTTTCACCAGAAGATTCTAGTGCTTTGAAAGATATTAAAGAGAGAAGAATCACACAAAAAGAAATGGAATATGTACTGAGATCTACACAATCACAGTCAGTATTGAAGATCAGTTGTGAAAGTGTAAATAATGAAGCATCTGGGTTGAGAAGATCATCTCAACATTGTTGTTCACATTGATGAAGCAAGGAGGATTCAACTTATTCCCTTAAATCGTTGTATATTGTATTTGTTCTTATCATATAGGGAATTGAAGGTGAAGAAAGATCTTAGTGGGAGAACCTAAGATTCAGTTATGAGAAGTGTTCCCTTGAGGGGGAGATACATGAAGATGCTACCAGAGTCATTATCTCAATCAGTATCAACATCAGTTGATATAAAATTCAATTACTCTAAAGATTGTTTGAAGATCATGTCATTAGAAAAGGTATGTTATTTCTTAATCTTTAATCCTTGGTTAATCAAAATAAATATCATTCTACAAAGGGGTGTAACTAAATTACTTAGTTACATAAGAAGATTGGATTTGATCTCATCTCACGAACTGTCATATTCAGTGGGTAATGGAAATATTTATTGTCTAAATCAAATCCTCTTGTTTTCTACACCAATCATTACTCAAGTAGACATAGAGTGAAATGATTGATGTCACATTTCTAAAGTATGAAATGATACCCTCTCTACCATTAAAGTTTTATTTCTTGTCAATAAGTGGGAGAGAAGTGAAATGAAAGTCCAAGGGAGAGAAAGAAGTAAGGGGAGAGAGAAGATTATCATTTTTACATTGACACATTCATTTCAAGAGAAGTCTTAAGGTATTGACAAAAAATACAAAGGGGAGATTGTTGGGACCAATAAGTTTATAAGTTGTATTTTTTGTTAACCGGTGTTAATAATGGTCAAAATGAAGAAGGAACACCAATGTTAATGGAGATTTATTGAAGTGAAGATCCTTGTAGAATTGTTATGGATTCATATCATTGGATGCCACGCTTGGGAAATTCTCCATGTTGATAAAATCAGAATATTAATACACTGATCTTGAAATTTTAAAGAACTTCTATCTCGTGTGATACAACTTTTACAACATTGAAGTAGAATCCTTTTAAGGATGATTGAAGTAATTTGGATTTGATAATCGAAAAAGGAAAGGAGGGAAAAGAAGGTTGAAGAAGGGTTTTTTGACCTTGATGAGGCCATACACATATTTTAAAATGGAAATGAATTTTTATACATACTTGGTTTTCTACAAATTATTTTGATGTGGCTTACTTAAAAAATGGGGTTAAACCACGACCTAGCTACGCAGCCTCAACCCGAGGCACATGCGGGACCATAGGGGTCGACCACACCCATGGGGAAGCCAAGGCAGATCCGACCTGCAAGAGGTGCATGGGGTCCATGTATAAGACCTCTAGGGTGTGAATAGTGGGTGCTAATTGTGCGCCCGAGGAGGAAGAGTGGGCGCTAAGAGTGCACCTTCGATGAACACGGTATGGGGTGGTACAGTGGAGGGAGGAAGAGAATTCTCAGCGGTTAGCAGGGGGAGTTGATTGATAAACCATGAGAAACCCACATATCTGTTTCGATGTGGGAAAAGAACTCATGGGTACTATTAATCACTTAAAAACATGAGATTGATCCTCACCATCCTTCCCATTCATGCCCCATGATCTAATCGTCTCTACTCATCCACCCGACATTGCACATGTATGAAGGAGGAACGTCCAATATCCCGCAGTTTCTGGTTTAAATCGCGTCATCTGAAACCTCTCACTGCCACTCGATGCCACTACTATGTACACGACAGAGTTGATGAGGAACCACAACCAGACCATCATGCCTTCTACTTTTGACATCGTGAAGATCGTATGAGCATACTGAGACCATGCATGAAACTTACATTATTCATGCATGTGATATATCGATGAAGAAGGATTTTCTGAGGCAAACAAAGTTACCGAGGCCATGTGAATAACTCACGTATGGATTTAAAATGGAGATTGAATATGATCTCAATCACATGCACGAAATTTCCTCACTATAAATGAGGAACCCTCATTGAAAAAGAAATAATCGAGATATGCACATATCTTCATCTGTGGTTTGAATGTTTTAAAGAATGAAAGATCTCGGTTATTCAAAGAGTGAATTTAGGACGATTTAGAGGTGAGATTTGAATGCGGAATAAATATTGATCCTTGCCTATAAAATAAGAGGATCCAAGCCGAGAGAGGTTGATGCTCCCACATACCCGAGAGCTACTGTTTTTGAAAAATAGATCATCTCCCTTCATATCACATAGCAAAGAGAAAGAAAATCACAACGAGTCTTCAAGGCTCCATGAAGAAGAGATCCTGCAAGCCTTAGACAGGTGCTATGCTCCCTCGAACAGCTTCGCGAAGAATTTGTTCCCGTAAACACGTGATAGGTTTTCTAAAACCCTTGTTGTGCCTTACAAAGGCCTCACCATTGTGAGAAAGTTCTTGAGATTCATTCTCAATGAGCTTTGAGAAGAGGTGGATCTATGCACCTCATGCAAAAAATAAGGATTGTGCCTCCCCTACGTGAAGAACACAACCCGTGGCCACCCTGGTTTTACGAGGTAAAGAATAACTCTCTGAGGTATGCATATTTACACTCTACTGTTTACAAGGGTTCGTGTTTTGGTGAATAATGAGAGTGAAAGAGAAGGGCAGTACGTGTTTCATGCACCCATGTTCATGGTTTGAAGAAAGCTCGAGGCCTTGAGTGGTTGGTTGAAGAAGAGGCTCACACAAAGAAAGGGTTTCACCCATTCAGGTTTGATAAAATGCATATATAAAATCTAACACCCGAACAAAGTGAAATAGAAAAAGAGAAAGAAATAAAATAAAGAAGAAGAAGTGGAGAAGAGGCCATGTGTATGTGTACTTAAATAATGACACCCATTAGGGTTCTCACACAAGAAGAAGAAGAGGTGAGTGTATTCATGCACATTCATATGTGAAGACACTCAAAATAAAGAACCAAAATTATGTGTGAAAATATGTGAAGAAGGAGAAGGAAGAGTTCAACCTAAATGTCATATGCATGATCACATGCATACATGAACAAGAAGAAAAGAATTGACTCTAATGATGCCAATTGAACCGATCCTCAGTGTTTGAATAATCACATTGGTATATGAAATTCTATAAAAATAAAGAAAAAAATTTTCATTCAGTTTTTGCACTGAATAAGAGGTAGTGCAGTCATTTGTTGCACTAAATAAGAAGAGAGAAGAAGAAGAGAGTTTATTGCCTTCTACTTTGCAAGTATCCAAGTGAAGATCACTTAAGAAAATCAAGATCAAAACCTACATTTTGAAGAAGGAATAATAATATCTCCACATGCAATATAAAGAACCAACTAGAGGCTATAAGTTGGACTAGGATATCACCAGTCTAGGGAAAAGGATTTTTTCCACCCCCCTCCAAAGTGTAGGGACCTACATTGACTAGATGATTGTTTTTATAGTCACTCCACTGTAACAACATATCACATTATAGTGTAGAATCCATGAAATGGTCATTCCCATGCATGGCAAGGACGTAGCTGCTCTTATTGAGTGGTGAAACTTGTAAAAATATTGTGTGCATATTTTTACTACTTTTTATTATTGCGTGTGATAGGGAAAATAGAATAAGAGAATCAAGACCCTAACAGGTCAAGAGGTATAGATATAAAAATTTGGAATTGGTTTCAAAAGTCTCCAACACTGATTCACCCCCCTTTCAATGTTAGGTATATCCCAAACTAGTCCTCTCATCAATGACCACCAATATCATGGGTGATTCATGATGGCACAATCCCGACACAACCAACACGATCCTAAACTATTCTGTGACTCAACCTCTAGGAGTGGTTGTGACCCACTCCACTCCGCACCAGTGAGATCGTGGCCACACCACCGCTATTTGACAACCAATATTCGAATGAATTTATTTTCTATCGATTTTATATATAGGGGATTTTGGGTTTCATTCGAATCTCACAAGGTTATCTTATCGAAGAGAGGAATGATTATGGGGAATAATTATTCAAATTATGGAATGTATCAACTTTCTATTAATAATATGATTGAATATTTTTCTTACTTGATTGAGTCCTATAAATTATGGAATGATTGTTTGACACAGGTTAATTATAATTCACTAAAAATAATAAATAAGTTAAACTTAATTAACTTTGAAAATAAAATTAATAAATGTGAAACATGTGTAGAATCTAAAATAGTTAAACAACCATTTCAAAGTGTTTAGAGAAATTATGATATATTAGAATGAGTACATTCAAATATTTGTGAATTAAATGGGACTCATGGAGGAAAAAAGTATTTTATTACTTTTACTGACAACTATAATAGATATTTACATATATATCTTCTTAGAATAAAATATGAATCCTCTAATATGTTTAAGAAGTATAAATATGAAGTTGAAAACCAATTAAACAAAAGGATTAAATTATTATGCTCGGATAGAGGTTGTTAACACATTATGAATGACTTTAATGAGTTTTGGGAATAAAATAGTATAATTAATCAAAGTGATGCTCCTTACACGCCTCAAAAAATTGGTTTAGTTGAAATGAAAATCATACTTTAGTTGAAATGGTAAATTTCATGATTAATAAATCTAAATTACCATTAAATTTATGGGGTAAAGCTTTAATGGATGCATGTCATATTAAAAATATGATTCTTTCTAAGAAAACCAAGTTATCCCCTTATGAGATTTGGAAAAGAAGAAGGTCTAATATTTCATATTTTAAAGTGTAGGGGTGTTTATATTAATAAAGATTTCCGTATTTTAAAAGAACTAAAATTGATCCTAGAGTGATTAAAGGTGTTTTTGTTGGATATGTAGAAAAGAACAAAGAATATGGAGTTATGGATTTTGAATCTAATGTCATTATTAAATAAAGATATGTGGGGTTTTTTGAAAATAAATTTTATAAAAATGTGAAAGAACGCTATTGTGGGAGCCCTCAAATGATTAGTGGTTTTGGGGTACTTAGGTGCAATAGAGTGGCTGACCAAGGTCGTCTCTCAAAGGAGGAGTTAAATTAAAACAACTTCTTAATGGTATTCTAAAAATAAAAGAGAATAGAATTAAAACAATACTTGAAAGGATGAGGGTTTTTTATAGTTTATAAATCTAGAATAAGTTTTCTAGAAGAATATTTTATTTTTTTTTGTTTTTAGTTTTGAAATGAAGTTCGATTAAAATGACACAATAAGAATATGTTTTTTTAGAAAATATTTAAAAGGTGTAATCGATATAACTCTAACTATTCATTTACTTATTATTAATCATCATTTAAATCAATATCCACTTAATTATGATCCCCTAATTCTTTAACCCTCGAACCCTACAAGAGTTAACTAAACCACAAAGATGGAATTACTTAAACCCCAGGCCAGCTTCGGAACACGCAATCGTAGCACCCTGCTTTGATTGTTGTTCTAATGTTAGATTATGGTCAGTGGATAATTAGTGAACATATCCATTCTATAAATGAGTATTAATTGTGATTAGGTATTATATTTGAACTCTACAAATTTATGTTGTGTGGTCTTTTATTACCGATTAAGATCACGCTCTCACAATTTACACAAAATCTCGACCTCGATTGTTTTTGTGTTAACTGTTCAATTGATTTATTAGTTTTTTATAATTTAAAAACACAATTAATGTATCATATTAAGTGAATTATAGTATCTCAATGATTCAAAATAATTAAATGAAGAGGGTAGAAGATATATTGATCACTAAAAAACTACTCTTCCATGGGTAGTGTGGTCATCGTGGAGACGTTTTGCATGAGGAAAGGATTGAAAGGGTAGAACCCAATATCATCACCACTCTTGATTCCAAACCAATTATTAAGATTAATAGAAGAATAAAAGTGAAGAACACAGAAAATTAATTGAATAAAAATTCAAGATACAAACATGAAAGAAAATAATTACAAAGAGGAGGTGGGAGAGGAGAGCCTTTTTGGAAGAGAGGTTTGCACAAAGACTTACTTATTCCAAGAGTTGTGAGGGGATCCCAAGAGACAACCATTCTTAAAAACCTTCCCAAATCCTCTACCATCCCTCCCAAAGAGTGAAACCCCCCTTTAAATAGAGTTTGTGAGGGCTAGGGTTACATAACGCTTTAAGTGTGAAATGAAAACTGGGCCAAATATTTTATTCCAAGTTTCACTGAATAGTTGACCTCCAAAACGCTTGAATTGACCAGCCTTCTAGAAGGATTATTTTTTCCAAATACTTTCTCTGAGAGGTACTCAAAATTTGGGCTCAATAAAATCCATGATGAAGATGATACGGCCCAAATGGTGAAGTAATGTCCAATCTGGATAGTTCAGTCCAGCTTTGTCTTCATGACCTATTTAATCCACTCATATGCACGATCAAGCTCCCAAGTCCTGAATATAATTTGTATCACATTAATTCAGGAACACAATTAAAAAATTTTATGTCAAAATAATTTACTTAAAAATATTTATGCCCGAAATACTATAGTAAACTTTAAAAGGGTAAAACTGTAATTTTCATCAAATTTGCAAATCAATGATCTAATCCCAAATATTCCATAATTGAACATATCTAGCATAATGTGAGGAAATTATATCATTTATTATCAATAAAATATTCAACAAAATAGTGGTTTATCAACTCCCCCACACTTACCCTTTTGCACTCCTGGGAAAAACCTCATACCAAGTAAAGATCAATATTAAATCAGACCAATTTTAAAACACATATCCTTAAGATCCAACAATTTCACACCAAGAAACAGAAGATATCATGCCTCATAAAAACCATTATTTCAATTTCTCTATTTATATCATTCAATATATTTCCAATTCATTTATCCTCCCATGCACAAAACACTTACCTCACTTGAATTTTCTCTTATCACACAAATGTCAATTTTTTTTGCAATTTTTTTCTCATACAAACTCATAAAAGGGTCACCATAGGCTTGATAAATTCATACATCTCTACCTGATGTGAGTTAAGGACACATGTTTATCATTAGGACTTTTCAGGGTTGTTCTGTGGCTTTCGGTTGGTAGGATATAGATGTGAAAAACTCTGATGCTGAATGAGGAGGGCTTGACTCTTTTTGAAGAAAAATTGCATTAATCTAATTTTCACTTAAATATGGTCTCCTCATTAATCCCCTTATCATAAATTCAACTCCATAATCATGAAAAGTCCTTGAAAGTTTACACCATTTATTATTTCAGCAACAAAAATTTCAATCTTCTCAAACATGATTTTCTTGAAAGCTCCAGATAGGAACAACTATCTACCTCTATTAGAAGCTCCAGAAAAGGCACAACATTCAATATAATGATTTACTTCAGTAGAACACACAACTCTTCAGAATTTAATTTTCTACTCAAAGTATCACATAATGTGGTTGAACAACACAAGATAGCTTCCCCCACACTTAAGTTCAACTAGATTATGCAATTTCACTTCGAGAGTTGGTTGGATAGGGAAAATTGGATTGTAATGTGGCTAACCTAACAGGTTGTTCATGGATTCTAAGGGCAAAACAAATTAAATGTTCAAGTTAGGCCATTATAAAAAAGGATTCTTTGAAATAGGGGCTTTAATACCAAACAAATGCCTCAATCATTTAAACATAAGTACCTCAAACCCTCAGTTTTTGACAGGAGTAAATCAAATTCTGGTTAAATCAAGCATGGTTTTGTTCTCTCAAGAAGTGAGGTGAATGTAAAGAATATGACAATAATGGTTTAGAAGCCTCAAATGAAAGTGATTTCAAATATAAATATAGTGAGATGTGGCATGGGATTCAAAATTCAGTGAACTTTTCATGAAATTACTAAATATTTGAACTTGAAATAAAGTCATTTCAGCAATCATTTAAGCTTAGTTTCAAGGGATAAAATGTTTCAGTTATTGATATGGATTTCAAAATGGTGATGAGAATCATTTCAGCTCAAAAGTTTCAAAAAAAACCGAAGATTGAAAAATAAACACACAAAATTTGAAAAACACACAATTTTTTTTTTGTTTTTTTTTAACAGGAAAACAATTGAAATTAATAAACTAAAAGGTCCCCCCCCCCCACACTTAAAATATTTCATTGTCCTCAATGTGAACCCATGAGATGATATATGAACATGAAATGTATAATTTTAAATAGGATAAAGAATAAAAAAGTTAAACGGTTAGGAATAACCTGATGTTCTCAAGTGATGATGGGGTCATGCAGTGTGATAAAATCCACTACATCTGTTGGATGTCCCTCAATGTATCTCTTCAAACGTTTCCCATTGACTGTAAAGCTCCTTCCTGTGTCCTCTTGTGTGATCTCCACTGCACCATAAGGAAACAAATTAGTCACAATATAAGGACCTACCCATCTGGAACGTAACTTACCATGAATTAGCTTCAGTCGTGAAATGTAGAGAAGGAATTTCTCTCCAACATGAAACTCCCTTTGTTAGATCATTCTATCATTAGCTTCTTTTGATCTTTCCTTATAGAGCCTTGAGTTCTCATATGAAGACAATTGAATCTCCTCAAGCTCTTGAATTTTCAGCCTCCTTTGGATTCCAGATGAGGCCAAATCCATGTTGCATTTCTTTATAGCTCAATAAGCCCGATGCTAAACCTCCACGGGGAGATGACATGCTTTCTCAAAAACAATCTGAAATGGGGACATACCAATGGGTGTCTTGTATGTTGTCCTATAACACTACCACAAAACTGGGAAAGGTCAGTGCCACCCCTTTATCAGCGCTAACGAAAAAGTTCTGATAAAGGGGGGTACCTTTATCAGCACTAAAAAAAAGCGCTGATAAAAGTACCCCTTTATCAGTGCTTTTTTTAGCACTGATAAAGCCCCCCCCCCCCTTTATCAGCGCTTTTTTTAGCGTTGATAAAGGGACACCCTTTATCAGTGCTTGTTTTAGTAGCGCTGATAAAGGGTTCGACTTCAAAAAACAATTAATTAAAAATAATATATTAATATATCAATATATCAATATAGTTATATTGATATAAATATAATATATAATTTTTAAATATATTTTAGATAAGTATAAATATACATTTACACTTATTATACTAAATATATAAAATATTTAGAGAAAATGGATTATAAAAAAATTAAAAAAAATATATTTAATTAATAATTTTCTAATTATTATGGAGTAATAGTCATTTAATAATAATTTTAAGACTAGAAAAATAAAAAAATTAAAAAAAGATCCAAAATATGTTGAAAACACAACTCAAACTTCAAACAGCCATAACTTTTGATCCAATTGTCCGTTTGAGCTCTACCACATATCAAATAGAACCTTGCGATGAGCTCTACGTCGCTATAACATTGGAGGACCTAGGTAAAGGTTTATTTAGGCCAAAAGAGGCCTAGAAGGCCTCCAAAACTGAGTTTTTAGTCGGGGTACTCCGATTTTTTAACATTTTGTGGATTTCCAGCCTCGTTTAAGGGGGTATTATTGGATTTTTTTGGTGGGGACGGAATTTATTCCAAGGTATTACATTCATATTGATATTATTTATTTAAAAGTTTATCATTTTTTATAATGCACTGCTATTTATAATCAAATATATTACTATATGTACATATTTTTTATATATTCACACCTACAAATTAAATTTTTTAAATAAATAATTAAACATATTTACATATAAAATATATTAGCTTTATCTAAATAATAACTAATATCCATTTTATTTAAAATACCAATATATGAATATTTATATAACTATATATTAATATAACTATATATATATATTAATATAACTATTTATATTAATATAACTATATATATTAATATAAATATATATTAATATATGAATAAATATAACTATATTTATATATATAAATAAATAGATATATCATAAATAAGAGAAAAAATAAATATAGGGGAGTGGCAAAGGCTTTAGGTGCACAGGGGGGAGGTCTCAAGATCAAATCCGGGTGGAGGCAGGGGCGGCGCGCGCAAGGTTTATTTCAAGGGGCTAGCGCTGATAAAAGGTGTAGGCAGTGCGTGCGGGCGCTAGAGGTGCAGGAAAGCACTGATAAAGGGGGGTTCAAGTGCTGTAAAAAGCCCCCCCCCCCCCCCGATATTGGCTGTATTTTTTTTTATTTTTTTTTAATTTTTATTTTATTTTTATCTGCGCTTTTTGGAGCGCTGATAAAGGGGACCCCCCTTTATCTTTGCCGGCATTAATAGAGATTTTTAAGCACTATTAAAGGCATTTTTAGTGCTGTTAAAAGCCGTATTTGTAGTAGTGTAAGCTCACAATGCATCATCCAAGCGCTTGATCCAATCTTTTCTATTTGACTGCACAGTTTTCTACAAAATTTGTTTCAACTCACGATTTGAAACCTCATCCTGCCCATTTGTTTGGGGGTGGTATGGTGTTGATGTTTTGTGTATCACCCCATACTTCTAAAGAAGGGAAGCCAAATTCTGATTGCAGAAGTGTGTCCCTTGGTCACTGATGATGGCCTTTGGAACTCCAAACCTACAAAAAATATGTGTCTTGACAAAGTCCACTACAACATGAGAATCATTAGTCCTGGTGGCCTTAGACTCCACCCATTTACTCACATAATATACAGAAACCCAAATATACAAAAACCAAAATGAACTAGGAAAATGACTCATATAATCGATGCCCCATACATCAAAAATCTCACAGAGTAGTATGGGTTATTGGGGCATCTCATGTCTCCTAGAAATGTTCCCAATGTGTTAGAAATGAGAGAATGACTTACAAAACACATAGGAATAATGGAATAAGATAGGCCAACATAATCGAGAGTCTAAAACTTTCCTAGCTATCCGTTGGGTTCCAAAGTGTCCACCACAAGCAAGTGTATGACAAAAATTTAAAATAGACTCAAACTCATGATCAGGAACACACCTCCTAATAACTTGGTCACTACACATGTGCCATAAGTAGGGATCATCCAACACATAATACCGAGAATCACTTTTTAATTTTTAGACTTGATGTTTCTTTAAATTTGTAGGGATTTTATAGGAAACAAGGTAGTTAACTAAATCTGCATACCAAGGATGCGTACCTGAGATGGAATAAAGATGTTCATTAAGGAATGTGTCCCGAAATGGTACCTGGTCCAAAGTGGCATCCTCTAGTGTGTGAGTAAGCCTACTCATGTGGTCCGCCACCAAGTTCTCTGACCCCCTTTTGACCTTTATCTCGATATCAAATTATTGAAGAAGGAGCATCTATCGGATCAGCCTGGGCTTTGCATCTGGCATCTTCAAGAGGTACCTCAGAGCTGCATGGTCAGAAAAAAACAACTACTTTAGAGCCCAATAAATATGAAATGAATTTATCTAACGAAAATATGACAGAAAGAACCACATTTTCCATGGTAGTGTAGTTTGATTAGTCCGAATCCAATGTCCTCGAAGCATAGGTGATCACATGTGAACGTCCCTCCACCCTCTGAGATAGGACAGCTCCAACCGCAAATTTGGAGGCGTCACACATAATCTCAAAAGAAATCTCCCACCGTGGGGGCTATATGATAGGTGGAGTGGTTAGAAACTTCTTTATCTCATAAAAGGAATTCTTGCAATAATCATCAAACAAAAAATTAGAATCCTTTTGAGGTAATCGTGACATAAGAAGAAATATCTTACTAAAATATTTGTGGAAGCACTGATAAAATCCTGCATTCCCTAGGAAAGATATAACATCACACACACATTAAGGATATTTTAAGGATGAAATAATATCTACCTTAGAGCTATCAACCTCTATCCCATGTTTTGACACTACATGACCTAAGACAATGCCATGCTCTACCATGAAATGACACTTTTCAAAGTTCAGGACCAGATTCTTCTCAATACAACGATTCAAAACCTTTCCCAAACTACTTAGACATTCATCAAATGAAGACCCATACACTGTAAAATCATCCATGAATACCTCCATGCAGGTCTCAATAAAATCAGAAAAAATACTCACCATGCATCACTGGAAGGTACCTGGGGAATTGCAAAGTCCAAATCGCATCATTTGGAAGGCAAGCGTACTTAAAGGACAAGTTAATGTTGCCTTCTCCTGATCCTCTGGAGCAATAGGAATCTGAAAATATCCAAAAAATCCATCTAAGAAACAATAATGTGTTTTCCCAGCAAGTCTCTCAAGCATCTGATCAATAAATGGGAGGGAGAAATGGTCCTTGCGAGTAGATTGATTTAGTTTCCTATAATCAATACACACATGCCAACTGTTTTGCACCCTCATTGGAACTAACTCATCTTTCTCGTTTTTAACAATAGTAACACCACTTTTCTTAGGCACAACCTAAATAAGACTTACCCACTGAGAATCTGAAATGGGATAGATTATTCATTCCTTGAGAAATTTTTCAACCTCTTTTTTAACAACCTCCAGAAGGTTTGGATTGAGTCTCCTTTGTGGTTGCCTCACTGGTTTATCCCCATCCTCTAAAAGAATCATATGCATGAAAATGGAGGGGCTAATACCTGATATGTCATCCAAGGTCCACCCGATTTCCCTAATGTTCTCCCTAAAAAGATTCAAAAGTTTTTCTTCATGTTCAAAAGGGATATTGTTAGCAATGATAATAGATAACTTCTCACCACTTAAAAAGTATGAGTATTTGAGATTTTTTGGCAATGGATTGAGTTCTAGTGTAGGGGGTGGTATATGGATGGAGACATAGAAGGAACTAAAATATGTGCACAAATAGCATCAGTATCAGAATATACATCATCAAAATCAGATAATAAAGCATCAAATCCATCAGCATACTCAATAGCCATGTCATAATATGAGTTCACATGATCAAAACCAGAATATGATTCCATTTCAAAATCAAATCTAAGAGAGTCTTTTGCATTAGAAATAGGTGTGCAAGTACTCTTAGACATCAAACTAGAACCAATACTCATAATCTCCCTAAGCATAGGACAATAAAAATCCATATGGTTTTTACTTAATGGTTCAAAATGGGAGATAACAAATGCAGAATGATCCTATGAGGGGTACTTCATGGAATCCATAACATTAAATATCACATATTCATCGCCAAATTCCATGGAAAGTGTACCCTCATTGACATTTATGATAGTTTTGCAGTTTTGAGGAAGGGTCTACCTAATATAATGGGGGAATGAGAACTTAACTGATCATACTCCATGTTAAGAAGGTAGAAATCTGCTGGAAAGATCATGTATCTTACCCGAACAACTACATCCTCAAGGACTCCCGCTGTATATGTCATAGCTCTATTCGCCAACTGCACCACTACTCTCGTTGGTTTTAGCTCACCAACCTGTAAATAATAGAATACAGAGGGAGACATCACATTTATGGAAGCTCCCAAATCACAAAGTGCATCAGAAAAGTGAAACTCCCCTATGGTGCGTGTGATGGTGAATGTCCCTAGATCCTTGCACTTTGTCGGCATTGCTAGAGTTAGTGTAATGAGTGCTGCCACATTCCTTCCAAGATTGATCATTTCATTTCCCTTGATCCCACTTTGATTGTTAGTAAGTTATTTTATGAATTTCACATACCTTGGAATATTCTTAATGGCTTCAAGTAGAGGAATGTTGATCTCCACACGCTTGAATGTGTCTAAAACTTCATTTTGCATTGCTTCTTCATCCATATTCTTGGTTTGAACAACCCTATTTTGAAAACAAAGGGGTGTAGGAGGAACATCATTAATCTTTTTCTTACCTTTATCTTTTTCCTTGGGTTTCTCATCAATTGATGTGGAATTGGGCTTTTTTGGAGTTGAGGTGAATCCTGGTGGAATGGTAGGTGGAGAGGCATCAGTTTTTTGATTTCAACATCTCAATGTGATAGAACTGACATCCCCCTTTGGATTTAGAGTGGGTTGAGAAGGTAGATTTATAGAATTATTACTTACAAGTTCATGGAGGGTGGTGGCAATCTGGATTATTTGAGTCTTTAACTCCCTCACCTCCAAACCTTGACTCTTCAGCTCATTTTGTTCATTAAGAACAATTTGTTTCAAAAGATCATCAGTATTAGAATCTACCTTTGGTGGGGGATTCCCTTCTTGTTGGCTTGTTGATGTTTGGGCTTCAAATATTCTTTGGGGTTGTTGGAATCCCTATTCGTAAGGTGGAGGCTGCTGGAAGTTTTGTTGAAAGGGTGGAATTTGTTGTTTTCTAGAGTCGTACCTCATGTCTGATTGATCCTTCAACCCTTGGCTGTATGTTGGAGAAAATGAATCAAACTTTTTGGGGGGTATTTCTATTGTTGTTGCTGATATGGTCTCCCAGGGAATACTGCTGCACAATCCTTTGTCTTTTGTAGTTGTGGGAAATATTCAGTTGGGTGGCTTGTCTCAGTGCAAATGCCACAAGGCCTTGAAGGAGGGGGTTGGGATGTCTTTTTAGACAAATAAATCTTTCTCACCATAGTTTTCAATTCTTCTAACTTGGTATCAATCAAATGACTCTAAAGAGAATAAGGACTTACCTGATGTACTCCCCTGACATGTGGTGTACCTCGATCACAAAATTGTTGGGAGTTTTGGGATATTTTGTCGATCAATGCACGTGAAGCTACTGGTGTCTTGACCACCAATTCTCCTATAGCTGCATCATTTACCATGCTTCTCTCCATAGGTGTGAGTCCTTCATAGAAGTACTGGATGAGTAGCTGCTCACTGATTTGGTGATTTGGGAATCTTGCACACAACTTCTTGAATCGCTCCCAATACTCATACATTTAATCCCCTTGTGCTTTCTTGATTCCAGATATCTCTTTACGAATGGAAGTGGTCCTTGATGCTAGAAAAAATCTCTGCAAGAAAAGACGTTTCAAATTCTTCCAACAAGTTACATCTTCGGGTTGTAAATATTACATCCAATATTTTGTAGCTCCATTAAGTGAGAATAAGAATGCTCTTAGTTTGATTTGATCTTCAGAAACATTTCTTTGTTTTAAGGTTGATCAAACCACATTATATTCCTTAAGGTGTTTATTGGGATCCTCACCAGAGAGGCCGTGAAATTTTGGAAGCAGGTGAATTAATTCATATTTCAGTTCAAAGTCTGATTTGAGATTTGGATATGCAATGCAATTTGGTTGATAATTAATATTGAGTGTAGCCAATTATTGAATTGTTCTATTAAGTTCATTTCCATTATTTTCAGCCATTGGTTCTTATTTTATGGTTTAATTTGAATTGGTTCCAATTTCAATGTTCTGATATTGGAGTAATTCTACAACTGGTAGAATGTTGAAACTTCCCGTAGACTGAGAATGTCTGATTCGTGCCTTAAGGCTATGTTCAATCTCAGGGTCAAGAACTAAGAGATATTAGGGATTAGTTCATGTCATAAATCAATGAAATATGAAAAGTAAATAAAGAAAAGTGGACCATAAAAAAAAGAAAATAAGTTTGAGTTGGTCCGATAAAAATAAAAGAAGAGAGTAAGAGGAAAAAAACTTGAGAAAGGGGATAGAAGAAAGAAAGAGGAGAAGAAAATAATTAAATGAAAAATAAAATAAATACCTATAATTGGTTGAATAAATTACTTTCCTCCCTGGAAACGGTGCCAATTTTAAAGAACTCTATCATGGGTGCCCTCAAATGATCAGTGGTTTTGGGGTACTTAGGTGAAATAGAGTGGTTGACCAAGGCCATATCTCAAAGGAGGAAGTAAATTAAAACAACTTCTTAAATGTATTCTAGAAATAAAAGAGAATAGAATTAAAAAACTACTTGAAACGATGGGGTTTGTTTATAGTTTATAAATCTAGAAGAAGTTTGCTAAAAGAAGATTTTTTTTTTGTTTTTAGTTTTGAAATGAAGTTCGATTAAAATGACACAATAAGAAGGTGTTTTTTTAGAAAATATTTAAAAGGAATAATCGATCTAACTCTACCTCTTCATTTACTTATTAATAATTATCATTTAAATCAATATCTACTTAATTATGATCCCCTAATTTTTTAACCCTCTAACCCTACAAGAGTTAACTTAACCAAAAAGATGAGATTACTTAAACCCAAGGCTAGCTTTGGAACACGCAATCACAACACCCTTCTTTGATTATTGTTCTAAGGTTAGATTATGTTGAGTGGTTAATTAGATAAAATATCCATTCTATAAATGAGGATGAATTGTGTTTATGGATTATATTTTAACTCTAAAAATGTATCCCTTGTGGTCTTGTATTTCTGATTAAGATCACGCTCTCACAATTTACACAAAATCTCGACCTCGCGTGTTTTTTTGTTAACTGTTCAATTGCTTGATTAGTTTCTTATAATTTAAAAACACAATTCATGGATAATATTAAGTGAATTATAGTATCTCAATTATTTTAAATAATTAAATGAAGAGGGTAGAAGATAGATCGATCACTAAAAAACTACTCTTCCAGGGGTGGTGTGGTCATTGTGGAGAGATTTTGCATGAGCAAAGAATTGAAATGGTAGAACTCAATCTCATATCCACTCTTTATTCCAACCCAATTAGTAATATTAAGAGAAGAATAAAATTGAATAACAAATAATATTAATTGAATAAAAATTTAAGATACAAACATGAAAGAAAAGAATTACAAAAAGGAGGTGGGAGAGGAGAGCCTTCTTGGAAGAGAGGTTTGCACAAAGCCTTAATTCTTCGAAGAGTTTTGAGGGGATCCCAAGAGACACCCTTTCTAACACACCGTCCCAATTCCTCTACCATACCTCCCAAAGAGTGAAACCCCCCTTTAAATAGAGTTTGTGAGGGATAGGGTTACATAACTTTTTATGTGTGAAATGAAAACTCGACCAAATATTTTATTCCACGTTTCACTACATAGTTGACCTCCAAAACGCATGAATTGTCCGGCCTTCTATAAGGATGATTTGTTCCAAATCATGTCCCCGAGAGTTCCTAAAATTTGGGGCTCAATCCCAATCCAGATGAAGAAGATAAGGCCCAAATGGTGAAGTGGTTTCCAATCTCGATAGTTCAGTCCAGTTTTGTCTTCATGTCCCATTTAATCCGCTCATATGCACGATCCAGCTCCCAAGTCCTGAATATAATTTGTAGCCCATTAATTCAGAAACACGGTTACAAAATTTTTAAGTCAAAATAATTTACTGAAAAATATTTATGCTCGTGATCTTTAAAAAGGTAAAACTGGAATTTTCATCAAATTTGAAAATGAATGATCTAATCCAAAATATTCCATAATTGAACATATCTAGCACAATGTGAAGAACATATATCATTTATTATCAATTAAATATTCAATAAAATAGTGTTTTATCAACATGGTGTGGAAGAGTTTATTCCCCATACCCTTATCTCTTATGCTCTGTCTATTTCAAGTACAACAGTAGAAAATAATGTTGATTTTCAATTTGAAACTAAACAGAGTAAAATAATTAGGAAGGAGAAACATCAATATCCAGATTTTATTTCTCCCAATTCCATAGTTTTCCTTGTTGATAGGGATCTAAATAAGCATCTTCTGAATAAGTATCAGCTAGTATAGACTATATAAGATGACCCAAAGACATATAAATAAGTTGTGACTTCTAGAGATGTCACTTTATGGAAAGAAGCAGTTAATGATGAAATTGATTTCATTATGGGGAATAATATTTGAGACATTATGGATTTACCAAGAGGTTCAAAACCCATTGGTTTTAAATCAGTTTTCTGAAATAAGTGTGATTCCAGTAGTGACATTCAATCTTTTGAATCTAGATTGGTTTCCAAAGGTTTCAGATAAAAAATGGATTGATTATTTTAGTATTTATGCTCTTGTAGCTCGGATTACTTCAATAAAGATTTTATTTGCATTATCTTCAATTAATCATTTGTATATCCATCAAATAAATGTTAAAACTACCTTTTAAAATGGAGACTTAAATGTAGATATTTACATGGAATAACCATAAGGATTTGTTTTACAAGGTAATGAAAAGAAAGTATGTAAACTTGTTAAATCTCTTTATGGCCATAAACTAGCTTCGAAGCAAAGACATGAGAAAATCGATTCCATTGTTTTATCTAATGACTTTACTCATAAAGATGTGGATAAATGTGTTTATTCAAAGTTTACAAAAGAATATGGAGTTATTGTGTGTTTATATGTGGATGATGTGTTAATTTTTGGAACCAATATGATTGGTGTAAATGAGATAAAGAATTACTCCTCCTTTATCTTTAAAATGAATGATATTAGAATAGTTGATACTATTATAGGTATTAAAGTCAGAAAACATACTGGTAATTATTCTTTAAGTCATACTCATTACATCGAAAAAATGGTAAATAAATTTAATCATCTTTGTTTCAAGGATGTCAATACTCTATTTTATTTTAGTGATAAACTATATATGAATGCGGGTAGAACCATAACACAACATGAGTATGCTAGTTCAATTGGTTCTTTAAGGGATGAAATGCAATGTACTAGACCTGATATTGCAATTTTCTGTATGTAAAATGAGTAGATATACTAGTAATTCTAATGTGGATCATTGGAAATATATAACAAGAATATTTGGATTCTTGATAAAGACGAAAGATTTAAGTTTATACTATAATGATTATATGACTATATTAGAAGTATAAACCAATGCGATTTGGATTACCAGTATTAGTGATAATAAATCCACATCTTGATGGTTGTTTACTATAGGAGGTTATGTTATCTCTTGGGCAAGTAATAAACAAACATGTATTTCACATTCGGCCATAGAGTCGGTGTTTATCACCTTAGCGGCATGTGGAAAGAAAAAATGAATGTATTAAGAATCTATTATTGGATATTAGATTGTGGACTCTATGCCTCTTATCTCTATAAACTGTGATAGTGAAACAAATTCATCAAAAGCATATAGTTGCATGTACAATTGAAAGTCTAAACATATAAGTTTGAGACACAATTATGTGAGACAATTGTTACAATATGGTACCATAACAATTGTCTATGTGAGATCGTGTAAAACCCTTACGGATTCGTTTACAAAATCTCTCTCGAGAAAGATCATTCATACAACTAATAAAGTGATGGGGTTAAAATCCATAGAATAAATCACTTTTATAATGGAAACCCAACATTTTCTTTAAGTATATCCTAATCAAAATGTTTAATGGTTAAAAACAAGTTATGAAGATGATTGTTGATATTGAAAATTATAACCCCAACTACATGGTGTCAATATCATCCGTTATGACTAGACGTTTAGTTATAAACTCTTAACAAAATATTAAGACTCAATGAGTTATGTGTTCTAAATAGTGGAAACACATTGTAATATTTTGCCTATGTGAACTTAGAAGTTGCGTCACTTCTTACAGGAGTTAATGAGTTTACTCCTTAGAGAGTTCATGAAAAGGATATAGGCAAATGACCATAAAAATGCTACAAAATGAAATATTTGAAGGAAAGATTGTTGTATGTATGATATCTCCAATTTATCTTAAAGATTAACAAGTTTAATGTTTCAAAAAATTGTAAATTTGATAATACTTTGAGATATTGATATTAAGTAAATGTTTAAATCGAAAGATGCCTTTATTATGTACAATGATTCACTTGAGATCTGAATAGTTAATATTTATGAATAAAAATGAGGGATTGTCATATTTTTATTCATAAAATAGATAAATAAAAGATTTTTTGTGGGACCCACATCTTTGGAGGTTTGGATTGATGAAGTGGACAAAACCATGTGGAATCTCACATTGGAAATGGGGATAGAATCCTTAGAGATCCTCCCTTATAAAAAGGGGCCTTGGGAATTGTTTTCCCATAAAAAATATATATATGTGCCAAAATGCTTTTAAAGTATTTTAAAAATATAGATATTTTTCAGTAAACTTTATATATATATATATATATATAAACAAAAAAAAATAATATATATATATATATATATATATTATAAAAACAACTAATGATGAGATTAGTCATGACGATTGGATTTTGAAATTTTGAAATCCAATCGATTACCTCCATCCAAAGGTTGTTTTGTTTTCGATAGAATCAAAGTGTTCTTCAATCAAAACGGTGAGATCGAAATGATGTGAATTACACCAATTTTGATCTATAAATAATTGGATGATGAGATCAAAAATATTATTAATCTATTTAATCTGAAATGCTTCAAAAATATTACCTAGCATTGATGCTTCTGAAATTTGGTGTTCATCATTCCCAAAATCTTGGGGAAATATTCGAGGGATATCAACAAGAACCCGACACCCAAAATCTTGGTGAAATCCTATAGAGATATCAACGAGAACTCTACACCTACACGTGGTGTGGATCAAACCTTTTTGGACATTGAATTTCATTAACGCATTCCGATTCCAAATTATCAACATCTTCTTCATCTCCCTTCTGATTTTACAACACATACTGCATGAACCAATACAAAACTTCATTGGATCAATAGTTCAACTTCATCCATCTTCACCAGGGTCTGCAATGAGCATATTATACAGCGGGTCTACACTGTAATCAGATACTCAATTATTTTCATATTCGAACAAGCAGCATCATACTCAGACGAACTCCAGCAGCTCCATCCAACCATCAGTGGCACACACCATCCCTGACATGAACCTGCTCCTATGCGGTGCTCAATCCCTTGAATCTAGATCTACACGAAAATTCCTAGCTCACACAATCTTCTGCTCAACTCCAGGTTAACAGCTCGAGAAAATCATACATAAATCCTCCAAATCTGATTGAACGCTCCTGCGGATCTCGAACCCAAAGTGAAATTAGCTTCATCTGGCCGGATAATCAGTCTCGGTTTGCATTAAACCAGCAGAAACCTTCAAATACCATCCAGATTTTCTTCGGAATATGAAAAACAATGATCTCAGGTTAACTGATGCTTGAGTTGGCCAACACCGATGATGCCCTAAATGGAAAGCCAAATCCCCTCCTCAGTAATGGTATCCAGCCATCCCATTTCTCAAGATTAAATGACCATTTTTATTCTATCCCAAATTACCTGCAATACAAAAACAACTTCTCCAATTACGACTCATTTTCTATTATTAAAATATATCTAAAAAAATGTTTTAGAAATAAATTTACTTGAAAGGGATAATTAAAACCATTCAATATATAAATTTGATAATTAAACTCATAATACAATTTTAAATATGAATTTTCAATTCATGTAATAGTATTTAAACCAAATTTCCAGTATGAAATTCAAAGATAAATTCTAACACCTAGTTATCAATTGAAATTATCAAAAAAACACTTTCACTCCATAAAAATATGCACTAAACCAGGGGAAATTTATTAAACCTAAAACAATTATCTTCCATTTCAAAATTGATTGCACATTATATTCTCAATTTATAAGCATGATCAAAGGATATTCAATAAAATAAAAAAAATAAAATATTCAATGATAAAAAACTATATTTCACCCATAATTGCAATGATTATCACCATCCAACACATAGTTATAAAACACAAAAAATTATATAATATATACCCATTTTTAATCAAAAAATATCTATAAAATAATGGAAATGCATACGCAAACTATATCAAGTAATTTCTACATTAGAATGCATAATTATAGACATAATAACCATATCATTAATATCTCGACCAAGAAATCATACATAAATGGGATACACTGAATATCTGAGTTAGTTTGTCACAGGAGACTTATTCATGGATCGATGAGCTATATAATTCTGCACTACAAAAAAACAGTCATTAGCAGCGGTTATTCCGTGAACTCGTGGTGATTTAAACCAACACCTAATAACATAGTAGTAGTTACCAAAATCACCATGTATTGTACAATCTCTAGTCATTTAGTGGTAGTTTATTTAATTTCATGATGGTTTTGGTATGTGTTGTATTTTGAGCATTTAGTGGCAGTTTCTTTTTTTATTTAGTGGTATTTTTTAAAAAAAAATACCCAGAGGGAAAATAAATAAAATGAAACCAACTACCGCTAAATATATTAGTGGTGGTTACTAAAAACCGCTGAAATGTATTAGAATCAGATTTTTTTGTGAAAAATTTAATAAAATTTTTAAATATAAAAAAACCGATATGTAATAAACTAAAACATAAATGTGTGATAAACTCATCCCACACACATCATATATTCATGGTCATATATACAAACACCCACAGTCAGTATAACCTCAGTCTCAGTCGACTCATACATCAGTCAACCAATACCTCAGCCATCTATATATACATGTAAAATATGTCCAACAACAACTCATGCCCAATATACATCCACATCACAAGTTCCACTGCATTCGTCTGTCTTCACATTATCTCATCAACTGAAACCGACCATGTCATATCATCAACTATAACAAAAAAAATAGAAATTAAAACTAAACATAATAAATCAAAATTACAGTAGAATAATTGATAAAATTTTAACATACCATGGAAACTAAGAACCAACACGGGTGCCTTCTGAATAATGATGCGTATCAGAACGGTCAACCTCATACCTATTGTCGATATCTATCACCTATAATGAAAACCAAAGCATTTAAGAAAAGAAATATGAATGAGAAAAGACACAGAATATATTCATAATTTTACATATAAAATTTGTTATGTTGTTAATCAAAACACTTTTAAAACATAAACATACATATTTAAGATACGATTCAACACTTGTAACTGAAAAGAGATAAGTAAATATTCTAATTAATTTATAAATAAATATGCGGTGTTCTTAGAATTTATTTAATAGACAAATTTTAAAGTATTAGATATCACAACATTTCCTATGTTTAAAAAATAACACAATAATGATTTTTCCACAATTACATGTCAATTTGAGCTCGTTTTCTATGGTTTTAATTGTCCTACACATGTTTTATTATTTTAAAACACAAAAAACGTGTTTACAGTCATTTCAAGAAAACCGTAAGTCAGAATGATGTGCTGTCAGTTCCTACGTTTCAAAATTCAATATACGGTCGATGTCCTATGATTTCAGGGCAATATGATATCGTTTTCCTATTGTTGACCCCTCGACACATGTTTTTAAAGGTTGTTGTACCTTTAAGAAATGTTTACCGAGTCATTCCAACCACACCGCATGTCATATTGATATGTTGTTTGCACGTACACATTAAGAATAAAACAATGGTGGTTGAATCATGATTTTACATCAATTTGAGGTCTATTTCTATGGTTTTGACCATTCCACGCATGTTTTAATGTTTTAAAACACTAAAATCATGTTTATGGTCATCCTGAGCAAACTGTAAGTCAGAATGATGTGCCATCGCTTCCTATATTTCAAAATTTAATCTATTGTCGTTTTTCTCTGATTTTAGGGAAATCTGACATCATTGGTTTGGTTTTAACCCCCCGACAAATGTTTTTAAAGGCTTTTGAACATTTAAAAAGTGTTTACCGAGTCATTAGGCCCACACCACACATCAGATTGATGTGTTTTCTATGCGTACACCTAAAAAAAACTCATTGATGGTTTTCCCTTGATTCCAAATCAATATGAGGTTGTTTTCTATGGTTTTGACAGTTCCACACATGTTTTAATGTTTTAAAACACTCAAAACGTGTTTATGGTCATCTCAGAAAAACCGTAACTTGGAATAATGTGTCGTCAGTTCCTACATTTAACAATAAAATCTATGGACATTTCCTATGATTTCAGGGAAATCCATCATTGTTGTTCTGGTTTTGACCCCCGACACATGTTTTTAAAGGATTTTGTACATTTAAAAATTGTTTACGATGTTATTCCAACCACACTGTACGTTGGATTAATGTTTTGTCCATGTGTACACATTAAAAATAACTCAGTGGTGGTTGTCCCATAATTCCTTGTCAATCTAAGGTCTTTTTCTCTGGTTTTGACTGTTCCATGCATGTTTTAGTGTTTTAATACACTAAAAATGAGTTTACGATCATCCCAGGAAAACTGTAACTTAGAATGACATTTTATCAGTTTCTACATTTCCAAATTCAATCTACGGTCATTTTCCATTGATTTTAGGATAATTTGATATCGTTTATCTAGTTTTGACTCCCTAACATAAAATTTTAAAGACTTTTATACCATCAAGAAGTGTTTACTAAGTCAATCTGACCACACCGCATATCAGATTGATGTTTTTTCTACACATACACATCAAAAATTACTCAGCGGTGGTTTTCCCATGATTCCATATCAATCTGAGGTTGTTTTTTATGGTTTTAATTATTCCAAACACGTTTTAGTGTTTTAAAACACTAAAAACATGTTTACGGCTATCCTAGGAAAACTGTAACTTGGAATGACATGTTGTCAGTTACTACATTTAAAAAATAAATCTATAGCTGGTTTCTTCTGATTCTAGGGCAATCTGATGTCATTGGCTTAGTCTTGACCCCCTAACACATGTCTTAAAAGGTTTTTGTACCTTTAAGAAGTGTTTACCGAGTCATTATGATCACACTACACATTAGATTGACATGTTTTATATACTTACACATCAAAAGTAACTCAACTGTGGATTTACCATGATTCCACATTAATCTGAGGTAATTTTCTATGGTTTTGATCATTCCATACACGTTTTAGTATTTCAAAACGCTAAAAACACCCTTATGGTCATTCGAGGAAAACTGTAAGTTGGAATGATGTTACGTAAATTCCTACATTTCAAAATTCAATCTATGGTCATTGTCCTTTAATTGTAGGGTAATCTTAAATTTTTTTCCTAGTTTTCACCCCCAACACATGTTTTTAAAGACTTTTTTACCGTTCAAAAGTGTTTACCAAGTCATTCCGACCACACTGCCCACCAGATTGACATGTTGTGTGTGTACACATAAAAAATAAATCAATAGTGGTTGTAACATGATTATACATAAATATGAGGTTTTTTTCTATGGTTTGGACCGTTCCATGAACGTTTTAGTGTTTTGAAATACTAAAAATGCATTTACGACAATCCCGAGAAAACCATAACTCGGAATAACATTTTTCAGTTCCTACATTTCACAATTCAATCTACGGTCATTTTCCTAAAATTTTAGGGTAATACGACATCATTTTCCTGATTTTAACCCCCAATAAATGGTTTTAAAGGCTTTTATATCTATAAGAAGTGTTTACCAAGTCATTCCAACCACACTGCATGTCAGATTGATGTATTTTTTGCATGTACACATAAAAAATAACTCAGAGGTGGTTGTATCATGATTCCACATCAACCTGAGGTTGTTTCTATGGTTTTGATCATTCCACAAATGTTTTTGTGTTTTAAAACACTAAAAACGTGTTTATGGTCATCCTGAGAAAACCCTAACTTAGAATGACATGTCATTAGTTTTTACATTTCAAAATTCAATCTAAGTTCATTATTCTCTAATTTCAGGGAAATTTGATGTCATTTTTATGATTTTGACCCCCCGACACTTTTTTTTAAAGGCTTATATACCTTTAAGAAGTGTTTACCCATTCATTTTGACCACACCACATGTCATCTTGTTGTTTTTTCTATGTGTACACGTCAAAATTAACTCATCA
The DNA here is from genome assembly GCA_963277665.1 of Viscum album. Classification (NCBI taxonomy): domain Eukaryota; kingdom Viridiplantae; phylum Streptophyta; class Magnoliopsida; order Santalales; family Viscaceae; genus Viscum; species Viscum album. The sequence goes on from OY728130.1 coordinate 273,630,041, forward strand.
GTGGTTTTCCCATGATTCCATGTCAATCTGAATTTTTTCTATGGTTTTGACCATTCCATGCACGTTTTAGTGTTTTAAAACCCTAAAAACATGTTTACATCCATCCCAGGAAAATAGTAACTTAGAATGATGTACCGTCAGTTCATTGATTTCAAAAATAAATCTACGGTCATTTTCCTCTAATTTCAAGGCAACCCAACATCATTTCCTTTGTTTTGACCCATAACACATATTTTTAAAATCTTTTGTAACTTTAAAAAGTGTTTACCGAGTCATTCTGACTACACCACATGTTAGACTGACCTGTTGCCTTTGTTTACATGTCAAAAATAACTCATCAGTGGTTTTCCCATGATTCCACATCAATATGAGGTTGTTTTTCATGGTTTTGACTATTCCACGCATGTTTTAGTGTTTTAAAACACTAAAAATGTATTTATGGTCATCTCAGGAAAACCATAACTCAAAATGATGTACCATCAGTTATTACATCTCACAATTCAATATATGGTTATTATCCTATGATTTCATGGCAATTCGATATCATTTTTCTTGATTTTGACCCTCCAAAACATGTTTTGAAAGGCCTTTGTACCTTTATGAAGTGTTTACCGAGTCATTCCGACCATAACGCACATCGGATTGATGTGTTTTCTGCACATACACATTAAAAATAACTCATTGTTATGTTTCCAATGATTCCACATCAATATGAGGTCGTTTTCTATGGTTTTGATCGTTCCATGCATGTTTTAGTGTTTTAAAACACTAAAAACATGTTTACATCCATCTCGCGTAAACTGTTACTTGGAATGATGGGAAGTCGACTCATACATTTTAAATATAATCTAAGGTCTTTTTTTCTATGATATCAGGGAAATCTAATATCATTTTCCTAGTTTTGACCCTCCGAAAGATGTTTTTAAAGGCTTTTATACCTTTAAGAAATGTTTATTGAGTCAAAACCAAGAAAACAAGCTCGGATTGTTTTAAAACTTATGGATAATGATCTATAATTCATTTGTGATGTGTAGGAATCAACCACATGTCAATCCTCCACAATATGTTGTTGGTATGACTCAAAATGCATGTTTAATATATAAAAGTTTCATTTTAGTTTTATTTATGGAAGTTGTATGTGTTCTTTGAAAATGTGTGAATGATCTATGAAATTTAGAATTTACCTTTTTGGGATGATCTATAAGGCTGAAAATGTCTCACAGATTGTGTCGATCATCCACTGAGATATAGAAACTAGATTATTTTCCATTTTTGACTACCATTGATCATGTGTTTTCCTATAAGAGTCTTGTTCTTTCACTTTTTCTTTTAATCTTGAAATTTCTCTTTGTGATCCCTGATCAATGGCACTATTTGAACCACCACCGAGTGTAGTAGTAATGGATAATGATGCCCTATCTAAGAAAATTGATGGATTAGGCCTAGAACCTTTCTCCCATACACGTCCATGATTCTCCTTCCCTAAAACAATTCCAACTACATTGTTCCGGGAAACCGATGATGACAGTAAAGGGTTCACATTCTAGACTTCCTGAATTTTAACCTATTAATACAAAAATATAAACAATGTTTTTTAAAATATCTAAACTTCATAATATTATCTAATTAATAAAATTTTCATTACTATTTATTGTTATTTCATTATTATAAAAACCCAATAATGAAAGATATATTATAAAAAAACAATCCTTAAACCCATTTAATTAGGCCCGTCTATACGTATAAAACAACTCCAAATTTCCCTCGTTTGATCCATGTAGCTAACCTCGCTTAATTGGGTTTAAGTCTTGTTAGTTTTTATAATATATTTTTCATTATTATTTTTTTATAGTAATGAAATAACATAAAATGGTAATGAAAAGTACTTACTCCAACTTCTTTGGTAGGGTCATTTAAAAAACTGTCATCAATTTTCCTCTACATTTTAAACCACATCTTTTTTCGGCCAATAGAGTGACCTAATTAATTAATCTTTATAAAAAATATAAACATGTTTTAAAAAAACTCAACTTATAATAAAATCATATAAATAATAATGAATAAAATACAAACCATAATTTTTATTTTTCTAAAAAAACTCTGAGACCCAGTGATGTGAGGAATTACTTGTTCTTGTGATTCACAATATTTTTTTAGATAATTCCTACAAAAAATAGAAAAATTTATAAAAAATATAATTTTATTATGCTTATGTTATTAAGATACTGTAAAATATGAAATTACCTCATGATATTCATCTCTGTTATTATCGAAAAAGAGCTTCTATTTCTCATAATAAATGCCTTTATTAACTTTCTCATGAGAAATGGAAGCTTAGAGAAGTGTCATTAAACTCATGCCACAATATCCATTTAAAATTTCTTCATTTCTTGCCCAATTTTTTTAAAGTCCATGGTGTGAAATGGAGTCAGGGACATTAAAATGAAAAAACATCTAGAAATAAAAAATATAACACTTTATAAGTATATTACAAAATTATACTCATGCCTTTTAAATTAGTTATCAAGGAATATTAAATTAATACTACCTTTAATTGAGTATCAAAGACATAATTTTTTCAAGTTATAGGAATATTCCTCCAATCTTTATAATTAATGGGGAAACTCACCATCTCACAAGGAAGCTACCCAAGAACTTGCCAATAGATTTTGGAAACGTCACTAGTAGTCACCTCAAACTCATCAAATGGAATGATAATATTTATTTCCTTGAGGTCCCATACATCTACCGTGTTCATATTTGTATCCCTTCTATGGTTTTCTTTATCTGTTTGACAAATGCATTAAATAATTAATAAAATATATAGTTTTTTTTTTGAAAAATGTCATACATAACTGTAACAGTAACTTGACAATATCCCCTAGATAGAGAGGAATAAATACTCCATCACTAAAGGTGAATTAGGAAATGGGATACCAATGATGTCTGGGGAAATGGATGGCTCAATAGTATTATCGGGTACAACAAAATCACTAGGATCCACAAAAGATGATAGTAGTGGCGGCATGCTCCAAGTTGCTAATCGTATATGATCCTGTAATTTTTTTGTTCTCGGAATTCCTGTAATTCAAATGGTCAGGGTATATTAAATGTATAAAAAATGAAAAATTAAAATATTTTTACAAAAAATAAAAACTAGAATAATGTATATATGTACGAAACACTTATCAATAAGAAATTGTAATATATTTTCATTACCAATTTATACATTCAATTATTTTCATCTTTATTATCTTTATTTTTATCAACCTCTATTATGAAGAGTCCTTCATTTCCACGCTCTCTTTCAAGTTATACTCTTTCGATATTATCAGGATTTTTTTTCAATGTTTTGTGATTAATGAGTTTCACTATCACAAAGAACCAATTGATCTTCATCACCCATATCAAATAAGTCTCTTTGCTTTAATTTTATAACCACACTCCAACCTTCGTATATTTCATCATCTGCATAATAAACCATCTTCCCTTGTGAATCCAAGTTAAATTGATCATGCTATGCATGCTTAATGGTATGAATAAAGTGAGAGAAGTTTACATAAGTAAAATGTAATGAATCTTTCATTATACCCCTGTCAATGTTGACCCCATTGAATTTTAATAAGACAATAGAAAATTGACCATGATAGTTTAATTTAATTATATCATTCAACTTCCCATATTATCTGACCTCTTCAATTGTAAATACACCACTATTTTGATTTTTCAAGTCTTATTCATGATAAATTCTATAAAAATCTCTTAGCCTACCTTAGAGGACCTGAATCCAAAAATGTCAAATCATTTGATATTTCATCTCAATTCTCAACATTCATTATCTAGAAAAAAGATATAAAATTTTACTTTAAACATAGAAAAAATAGCTACATATCAATAATATGAATATGAGTATATACTTACACGATAGGTAAACCATTCGAAAATATCCTTATTAACAGATTTTGTTAATTCCATCTCATTTTGATCTAGACCCCTTAGTTGCCTCTTTGTTTGTAGATGCAATTATTTAATAAATGGATCTGCAATAAAACTATTGAGTATCACATTTATATGCAATTGTAGAAACTTCAATTTAGTCATTGTAAAATTTTACCCCTTTCCAATTGGTTATCAAATAATTGGAAATACTGATGATGGTTTTCAGAATGAGAATTAGCGGTGATGTTGTCAGCACATCCAACATGATTGAATCTAGTCTCAATACCATCCCAATACCAAGAATAGAAGATCAAGAACTCTTCATCTATGTAACCTTCAACAATAGAGCCTTTTGGTTGGGATTTATTCCTCATATATATGTTTTTAAATGACCTAAGGACGTGATGAAAAAAATAATAAACATATTAAAAAAAATTATGCAATGATTTGATAAAATTGAATTCACCAATGAAAATAAAAAAATCAACATACCTCTCAATTGAATACATCCATCGATAGTGTAACAGTCCAAAAAGTTTAGATTCGTCAACAAAATGAATAGTCAAACGAATCACGACTGTGAATAATGAAGAGGGAAATAACATATCTAGATGAAAAAGTGTCAAAAAATTTATTTCTTGAAGTTAATCAAGATCAATTGGTTTTATAATTTTTCCAAAAAATCTCTCTAGAAAATGTACAAAAATAAACTATAACTACAATTACCTTTTTAGGTAACATATTACGCAATGCCAATGACAACAACAACTCCATAAAAATATGCGAGTCATGACTTTTGAATCCATGCAGCTTTCGAGGCTATAAGTCAGCACACCTTGATATGTTACATTAATATCCATCTAACACTTTTACATTCGTTAAAGTCCAAAGGAATAAATATCTATCATTATTTTCATTTTAAAATTAGCTGAAGCGTACTTACCATTATCATTTACCACAAAACATTCTTTATATTCATTGACTCCAAATCCTTATGAGCATTAAGGTGATATTTCAATTTACCCTTCTCATTAAGCAATGTAAAAATTACATTATCACAAACATTCTTCTCAATATGACTTACATGAAGTATCAAATCAAACTCCCAATAAGGATGTTTGAAAAATTCACTCATTTTATTCCATTTGTGTGTTCTATCTAATTCATATATCATACATTATACCCTTTCCCCCTTCTTTAAAGTGATGTGATTTTCCAAAATTATTCAGTTACATTCATTAATTTTCCCTTGATTTCTGAACTAGATAACACCTTTAGTGACTTTTTGAATTCAATATCTTAATTGAATCATGTCTTGTTAGACCTAAATTTATGAGAAGCATCAAGATATCAATAATGAAACATAAAACACCATTTTCTACTATAAGGAAATCATTGAGGTTCAAAATCAAAATTACAGACTAAACAAACCAAACTAGTATGATTGTTCCAACCAGATATATTTCATAGTCCAAGAGAGTTAATAATTGTCCACATTAAAGCAGTATGCTTTTTTAATAGTTGTCTCTTTGAAGCATCATATGTTTCCACACCATCATCCCATAATTCTCACAATTATTTGATTAAAGGTTGAAGGTATACATAAATGTCATTTCGAATCATTTTATTTCCAGGAATAATCATTGAAATAATGAAAGAAGTCTTCTTCATACACATATATGAAGGTAAATTATAGGGGATAAAAAAACTTGCAAAATGCTATAATTAGTACTTAAAGTACTAATTGGGTTAAAACTAACAAAAACCAATCCCAAACATGCATTCCTTGGATCCAAAAAAATATGGATATAGTGAATCAAACATCTTCCATGATGTTAAATCTTTTGGATGTCTCATCAATACATCATTACTATCTTGAGCATGCCACTTCATGTTGTATGTAGTCTTAGATGACATGAATGATCTTTTTAAGTGTTGTTATAGAGAAAAGTAACGAAATAACTTTGTAGGAGTTTTCTTCTTCTGTTTCTTCCTAGGGCTGTATTGATTTATACTCTCATTTTTGTTCATTAACTTCCTCTAATTTTATGAAATCTTATTCATTCTTATTTATCATACTGTTACCCCTAATAAAGCATGCAATCATTAGGGCATGCATGTATCTTTAATAATAAAGTCCAAGTTTGTTGATGACTTTCTTTATATCATATAATGATGCAGGGATCTTAGCTTCACTAAATACATCATGATGAAACTCTAAAATCATGGACATTTATTTTTTAGTAATTCCAAAAAGACACTTGATATAATAAAACTTAAGTAGAAAAGACAACTTCGAATAATTGGCACACTCTTCATATAGTTTTTGATGTCTATATTCAACTAATTCATAAAACTCATTTTTGTGGTCACTGAAGTTCTGAGAAAGATTAACTTTCTTAGGATCAACTGAAGGATCTATTGATCTATTAAAATATTATACATTTTATTCTACAAAACCAAATTCATATTTTAACAAATTTCGAATTGAATTCTCTTATGCCGGGTCACTTTGTGTTTTGCTGATAGCATTGTCATTGTTTTGAATTTCAATAACATTTGATTCACCATGCCAAATCCAACATACTTATCAAGCATGAAATTGTTTCAATATAAAATTCTCATATAATTAATTTCTATTCAACCATCTCTTAAATTTACAATCTGGACAAAAACATTTTTTTATACCATCCACTGATCGGTTTACAATTGCATAATCTAAAAATTATTCCAAACCCTTGGCATACTGAGGTGTATTTCAAAGTAAATTAACCCAAATTTTATCCATAGTTATGGGATTTTATTCTACATGTACATTCAGATATAAAAATATAAATGTTTAATCAAATATGTGTAATCAAAATTTAACATCATCCAATTTTGTCATGGACTCTTTCATAACAACTATAAAGGAAAATAGGATGAATCAAATAATGGAAATTTTCTTACTAAACTTGAAATATAAAAAGTTGAATCAGATAAATTATCATTTCATACAAATATAGATGAATAATTTCATAAATTAGATGACCACCTCATTCTTAGCATCTAATAGGTATATAACCATAAATTATATAACTACCACCTACTTAGAAACATAGTGATATTTTTTCATGAAACAAATATTTTAATAATTCATATTTTCCAATAGGGATCACTACAATAATTTAAATTTTTTGACTTTCTCACTAGAAAAGAGGAAAGATACCACGATATACATAACCTACCATTTTGTTTCATCAAAAATGGATTCTTTAACCTCTACATGAAAATTTATATAGTGGGGTAATGGTACAAACAATCTCATTTCATGGAATATTTATACCTTGCTGATGACCATAATAAATCTAATTTAAAAAATTTTCTTAATCAATCATTTAAATATAATAAAAAAAATATATAAAACAAAAAATTAATTAAATCATAATAAATTAATAATCCAATAAAAAATCAATAAACATATTCGAATAAGTGAATAAAAATTTCATTAAAGAGCTATGAAATCACATAAATTTTATTTAATTAAATATAGTACATGAAGTAAAAAAATTAATTTTATATCAAAATTTAGGATTACAGTATATCACTAATTCAAAAAAGTGTAATGAAAGAGTGTTTTAGAATCACACAACCATAGGGGGGGTCATGATGGTCGCTGGTAGGGGGATTGGGGCCAGGATAGTAGCGAGTAGGGGGGTTGGGGTCACGATAGTCACCAACAGCAGGGTCGGGGTCACGACAGTAGATGATAGGGAGGGTTGAGGTCATGATAGTTTCCAAAAGGGGTTTAGGGTCATGGCGATCACTTAAAAGTGGTACTTGGGTCACAATAATAACCGACATGGGTGTTGGGTAACAATGGTCGTCAGCTGGGGGCTTAGGGTCAGGGCGGTCGTCGGTAAGGGGTCGCCACCGATAAGGGGAGAGGGAGGTTAGAGGGGGTTAGGGGTCATTGTCGAAGAGGGGATAGGGAGTTAGGAGGGGAGGGGGGGGGGGTCACGGGTCGCCACTGAGTAGGGTTGAGAGATACCGAAGGAGGGGGGGGTTGCATTTCACTGTTGAGGAGGGGAGAGGGAGGTTAGAGGGCAGGGGGGGTTGCCACCAAGGAGGGGAGAGGGAGGTCAAAGGGTGGGGGGATTAGGGTTCACCATTGAGGTGGGAGGGACAGGGTAACTGCTGAGGAGGGGAGAGGAGGAGGTCAAAGGGGAGGGGGATTGAGGTTGGGGTCGTTGAGGAAGCTGGGTGAAGGAGGGAGGGGGAGGAATTTAGGTCTTTTTTTAAAAAAAATTAGCTGTAGTTTAATTGAAACCGCTGCTAATTGTTAAAATATAAAAAAATATAGCGGTGATTTAATAAAACCTATGTTATATTATAATTTCTTTTATTTGATTTATTTCACAACGGTTATTAGAACCGCTACTAATAAACTACCACTAAGCACCATTTTTTTAGTGACGGGACACACTTTTCGCTTACTAATTCTAATGAATTTATCATATGAAATGAATAAATGGGTAAAAAATACAATAAATAATGTTCCATAAGTAACCTCTTACATAAACATGTCTACATAATAATTAATTAAAAATATTTAAATAATTTAAATATGAATTGAGAATATTTCTCTAGTAAAATGATTGGTATAACAATATAGGTAGACATCCCTCCAATTGAAGTATAAAATATAGTATTTTTACATTGTAATGTGTAAAAGGTATATGGTCAAGTGAATAAAAATACTTAAAGAGATATAAATTAAATCCATGAGAAAAATAATATAGACATTGAATAAAAATATTAAGTCAAGATAGAGGGGTAAAGAGTGATAGAAATCAAAATCAATAGATAGTAAAAAAGGAGGGGGACCCCTTAAATAAATAAGAGAGGTTACAAGACAAGAATGCCTCAAAAATATATGAAACCCAAGATGTTATGTTTTCAATATTTTTATGATGAGAGATAGAAGAGAATATGGACAATAGATAAACAATACATGAAAAGAAAGTGGGTTTGGAAGAGACAACCCCATACTTTCACATAGTAACAGCTTAAGGAATGGGTTCGATGAGAGAGAGTGGGTACTCTATCTAAAAAAATAGATCAAGAGGTTGATGATACCATATAAGTATAATCATGGATGAATATAAATGAGTTGAAAATTTATTTTAATAAAATATTTGCAAAAGAAAATTATAAGATTATGAACCCCTAGAAATAAAAAAATGATTAACTATAAATCGATAACATAGGTGAGGAGATACATAATAAATTATAAATTAATATAAAAAATTTAATTATTCATTAAATAATTTTTATATTATTTCTATAAGATTATATAGTTAATATAGAAAACATTCCATAAAAATTAGTGGAACATGGAATAAAACCCTAACGATCTATCATAGATCACTTGGACGCTCCTATAACCTCCTGAATAGTAGCATTTCATATGTTAATTGAGTAATTAAAAACCTTATTAATTATTACTTAATATATTATAACCCATTTTTATCATATATAATTCATTTATTAGATTATATTGATCACTCCAATCATTTGGAAGTTATTTGGTTCATTGTTTTAAAACCAATTTGATGTAATGATAATAATCAAAAGTCAATATGCATTGGTTTCATAAGCTCCATAAGTTTCGTGGTGTGGGTATTAATTTCATTCATTTGTGGTAAAAGATTCATGTTAAATATATTTTCTAAAATTTATATATATTAAGAAATGTGTATCGGTGTACTCATTTATTATATTTTTAATGGCCAAGATTGTATATTTTTAATACAATTCATATAATTCAAATTTTACCTTTAAATAATATAAATACAATCATAAATAATATATATTAATTAAATATATTTTAAAAATTCTCCATGTTATAAGGTAGTAATTGATTCATAACATCATCTATATAGGTCTTTAAAACAAGCCATGACGTAATGAATGTTATAAACAACTATGACATTGATTTTTATGAATTATATGGTGATATAAATAATATTAAAGTAAATTTATATTCTTAATATTATGATGGATTGATATTTTTTAAAATTTGAAAGAGGAATATGAAGAAATAAAAAATGGAACGGAATAGTCATAAATTAAAAGACTTAATTTCTTCTGTGACATAACTATTTAGGACAACACATTATGACTTCTTAGAATTTTCATTTTGTTTGACCTAGAATTTTGAAACATGGTGTGGGAGGTTTTGAGATATATTTTGGTAGATATTACTCTAGGGAAAAAAATTTATGTGGAGAGGAATGGGTGGAATTTGGGTGTATTTATAAGTGAAAGAGGGGAGAGTTTATGAATAAAATATAGACTAAAATTTCAAATTTTATCAATACTATCAGTAGTATTTACTATTGGGACTATGTATAGTAATGTATACATTTGAGGTAGATATAGTGGTTTCTCACATCATCTAGTATGAAATTAATCATGTATTCAACTTATAAAGAAAGATGTTACATTTCACTATATTTCACTATTCATCTCCGTATTTTACTATTTATAAAAATTAAAAAAACTTCACCCTTAACTAATTTTGATATGATAATTATAGTGACCCAAGACTTTAACATATAACATTACATTATTTTAAGAATAATTATACATCAGAGTACAATTCAAGGATTGTAAATTCTAGCATCTTTGAAGACTAGGTACATACAACATAAAACATGGGGCTAAAACAAACTTCTTTATTTAATATCCATAAAGATATCCTAACTTACTTTGAGCCCTTACATCTGAATAGGGTACCCTGGGGAACACCTGAACAAAGGGATGAGCTAAAAAGCCAAGTAAGGGAATGAATATAAGAATAAATCTTAAGCACATGAGTTAGGATGCATGAGAAAATGATATCAAAAGCATGGTACATATGGAATCATAACATATAAACATGGGATCATATAAACATGGAATAATAGAAGTGTGGAAGAAACATAAAACATATCTTTAGTATGATTCAAGTCTAACCGCCAATCACGTTTCTCATAGTAGTACGAGTCAAGGCTAAATGTCAATCCCATTTCCAACAGTAGTACGGGTCAAGGCTAACCACCAATCCCGTTTCATAGAGAATATCATGATACTTAACTTTACCCAATGCATTGGAGTGCTATCTGGGAGAAACCTTCTCAAAATTTTCATAAATATTATTTCCACATAAATAATCATACATAATCAACCATACATAAACATAAGGGTTACCCCTGGAAAGAATTGTGTACTACAATTATGACATAAAGCATAACCAATGGGTGTATCATGAAAGTGTCCATGAAAGAGCGGAATTAGAAAATACATGGATTTTAACAAGGTAAAATAGGCATATATCATGGAAAGTGATGTCAAACAGAAGTGACAACATTTAGGAAATGTATTTGAGGAATTTTATCATTAAAATATTTTTGTGCGGTTTTAAGGAAAATACTATAGAGCCTTTAAATTAGAAAAGGGGACAGTATTTTATATAAAACCAAAAGTGTACCAAGAAGGTTTTCATAATAAAAATAATAATTTTATAAAGACAATGGTGTCTGAAAAAATAATATATAAGGTACTTGAAATCAGGTAAGAATTTGGGAAGTTCCCTTAAAACAGGTCTTCTTATCAGAAAGTACTATGGAGGGAATCTTTTAAAAACATGTATATCCCCAAAAGAGAGTGGTGAAAGGGTATTGATAAATGAATTTTGTACAACTAAATAACATTTATAATATGAACATAAATAGATAATATAACTCCATTTTTATATAAAAAAATATAAGGCAACCCGAAAGAACAAAGGTGGTTTGGGTAGAATTCGTCACGGATTATCGACATGGTGTCGGGTGTACCTAAGAGGAAAATATGAGAGATAAAAGGGGTTTATCATCACTTATTAATCATGCGGGAAGTATGGGGGATGTGATAAATCATACCCCATCTCTAGGTATTACACATAAAATGGTATAACCTAGAGGACATCTTGATTGAGAGTGAAATAGAGGGGATCCCTTACCTTAAGTTCTGTGGTGTTCTACACTTGTTATTAAAAACCTGAATAAAAAATTAGGTTTATTAATTAATAATTCCATAACCTATTATATATTTAATTTATTTATTATAACCTTTTTTGTTCACTCATTACCTTTTTGATTATTTATAAGGTTCAATTTCATTATTCGTGTCTATCTGTTTGCTTGGTTTTTAATGATCAGTTCATGTTTGGATAAACATGTATAATGAAAGTTGTTGTCCATAATTTACGTTTTATTTTATTATTGAACATACATGAGATTAAATTGTTATAATAATTAATTTGGATATTAGGAGTGAAGATGAATTATTATATAAAGCCTTAGTGATAACCGTTTTGGTTCATCAGTGGGTCTTGATTACAACAGACATGTTTTGCCTTATAACATAATACCATTTGTAAAAAAAAGGATTAAATAACCTTAAATAGGATATATTAAATATATAATAATCTAGTATAACCTTAAAACAAATGTTTTCATGACTAGAATTAAATATGATAGTAAAAATTGATAAATTTTTGTCCTTGAATGTGCTAAATTAACACATCTCAAACGATGTTTTCATTTCTTTGAAATAAAATATAGGGAAAGAAGAGAAGATAATGAAGTATCCCATTAACATAATATCATTCCAGTAGATGTATATTACTGGAGTTATCATAACATTTGGGTGAAGGGAGGTGAGAAATAAACAATAAAGGAAAAGAACTTAAAAGAAATAAAATAATTGGAAAGAGGAATTTATCTCATGAGATTGTCTCCTTTCAGAACCTCTTAAGGGGAGAGGTTTTAGTATTTTTAAGAGACTAGAAGTTATTGGACATGGTGGACGAGCTTGGGAAGAGATTTGGGAAGAATATTGGAAAGTCACAGGGCTTTAGAGTAGTGAAGAGAAGAGGGAGTGAGGGGGGGGGGGGTTACAGTGGAGAGGGGGGTTTTCATAATATTATAATCACTAATTTATTATTTTCTCACAAGTCAAAAAATAGTAAGTATTCCATGACCAAGAATAGTAATAAATGCATGTGATTTCAAACCAATTGGTCTTATATCATCAGATCATCATCAATGACTCAATAAATCCATTATTTAGCATTTATCGTAAATTATCATATTTTACTATTCATCAAAATTTCAAGTATTTTAGAAAAATTCCAACAATTCAACCTTAACATTTTTCAACGTGTAGAATCCAAAAATGAAATCCATTTTCAATAATAATTTTTCAAATATGATTAATTTAATATTTAATTAAAATCATAATTTATTATTAAAAAAATATTTTTAAAACATTCATTTACTTATCATAAAATATTGGTACATCATAATTTCACCCGAATATTATTTATATACTATCATATGTAAGGTTACTATTCATTTGGGCATATCAATATTCATAAGGGTATGTTATTATTCATAAGGGTATGTTACTATTCACCAAAAATTAATTTTTTCTTATCAGAATCCAAATAACTTATTGATCACAACCGTGTATGTTAGATTTCTGAAATTACAAATATAAAAGTGACAAAATTATGTTTAAAGGTCACATAACACTTAGTAGTTTATTATGTTGTGATTTAATTTGATCATATGAAATTTTTATAAGAAATTAATTTTCATTTATAAAACATTGGGTTGTTACATTCTTCCCCCCTTATGAAATTTTTCCCTTGAAATTTCTTTTTACATTTTAAATGGTAAATAGGTGCGGGTAATTTTCCTTCATTACCTCCTCCAGTTCCCATGTTGTCTCTTCGTACTTATGGTTTCACCATAGTACCTTGACCAGATGAGTAGTCTTGTTACGTAGAACTTTATCTCTATGATCCAGGATCTTCACTGGATGCTTCTCATAAGAAAGATCATCTTCCAACTGTACCACCTTGGAAGAGAGTATATGTGAAGGGTCTGGTATATACTTCCTTAATAGGGATACATGAAAGACATCATGTACACTGGCCATGGTAGGTGGAAGTGCTAGTCGATAGGCCATAGCCCCGACATAATCAAGAATCTCAAAGGTGATGATGTACCTGGGACTTAACTTCCCTTTCTTTCCAAACCTCATGAACTTATTCCCTAAAGATATGCATAGGAATACCATGTATCCAACTTTGAACTCAAGGTCCCATCGAAGATTATCTGCATAACTCTTCTGTCGACTTTGGGCTTCCTTGATATGCTGTTAAATAGTTTTCACCTTCTACACCATTTCTTTGTCCATCTCAGCTCCAAGTAGCTTACGCTCACCGACTTCATCCCAACATGCTAGTGTTCTGCACCTTTTCCCATAATGGGATTCATATGGTGCCATTCAGATGCTCGATTGAAAGCTGTTGTTGTAGGAGAATTCAACTTGTAGAAGATGTTGATCCCATACTCATTTGAATTCCATAGAACATGATCTCAACATGTCTTCAACTATCTGAATTTTTCACTCAGATTGGCCATCAGTTTGAGGATGATAGACCGTATTAAAGTTCAGTTCAATGCTTAGAGCATGTTGAAGACATTTCCAAAACATCTAGGTGAATCTAGGATCAAGATAAGATACAATAGATAGTGGTACTCCATGCACCCTCACTACTTATTTGATGTAAATCTGTGAAATTTGATCCAATGAGAAGTCCTCTCAGATTGAGATAAAGTGAGATGTCTTCATAAAATGATCCAAAATGACCCATATAGCATTATTTCCTCTGGATGTCCTTGGAAGTCCAATGAAAAAGTCCATGGTAATGTTCTCCCACTTTCATGCTAGTATGGGTAGTTGTTGCATCATTCCCTTAGATTTTTTCCCCTCAACCTCCACTTGCGGACATACCAGGCACTTTGATGTATATTCGACAATCTCCTTTTTCATATTTTCCCACCAATAGTTTTCTCATAGATCTTGATACATCTTTGTGCTCCCTGAGTGGATAGAGGAAGATGAGTTATGTGCATCATTCATAAGTTCCTTTTTTATCTATGGATCTGATGGTACACAAAATCATGTCCCAAATCTTACAACTCCTTCCTCATCAATCAAGAACTCAGAGGATTTCCCATATTTAACAGCTTCCACCCTTTTCAAAATTTCCACATATTTTCTTTGAGTATCCTTTATTTTCTCGATGAGGGATGTTTTAGTAATTATTTGAGAAATTATTGATGATGTTCCTCCCTTAATGATTCCCATGTCCATCCTTTTAAAATCTAATAAGATATAATCCTTTTCAATTATCATAATTAATAAAGACACATGATCCTTTATACTTAGAGCATCTTCCACCTTGTTTTCCTTACCAGGATGGTAGTGTATTGATAAATCATAATCCTTGATGAGATCTATCAATATTTTTTGGTTTATATTAAGCTCTTTTTGTGTGAATATATATTTGAGATTCTTGTGATCAGTATAGATATCACACTTCTCCCCATAGAGATAATTCTTCCATATTTTCAATGCAAAGATCATAGCCGCCAACTCCAGATCATGCGAAGGATAGTTTTTGCTCCTGGAATTTTAGCTGCCTTGAGGCATAGTCTATCACTATATCATTTTTCATCACCACGTAGCCTAATCCCTTCTTTGAAGCATCACTATACACCCCAAAAAGTTATCCACTTATTGGGAGTGTGAGTATTGGTGCAGTGATAAGCCTCCTTTTAAACTCCTTAAAACAGCCTTCACATTACTGAGTCCAAACAAACATTACTCCCTTTCGTGTCATCTTGTTCATTGTGTTTTAAAATCATGAAAAGTTCTTCACAAATCATTAAAAATACCCACCAAGAACCAAAAAGCTTTGGATCTCTATTACAGATGTTGGCACATTCCACTCTTCAACTGCCTTTATCTTAGAAGGGTCCACAAATATCCCTTTTCTAGTGATAACATGCCCCAAGAATGATACTTCCTCCATCCAGAACTCACATTTACTATACTTTTCATGCAACTTATCCCTTCACAAATTCTTTAACACAGTATTCAAATGCTCTTAATGTTCCACTTTTCTCTTAGAGTATATTAGAATATATTCAATAAAGACTACCACAAATTTGTCAAGGTAATATATAATGAATCTATTCATTAAATCCATGAAAATTTATGGAGAATTAGTGAGTCTGGAGGGAATCACTATGAACTCATAGTGTCCATACCTCGTTCGAAAGGAAATATTGGGAATATCTTCCTTCCTCACCTTTAATTGGTGATATCCCAATATAAGGTCCACCTTAGAGAAATAACTGGCCTCATGAAGCTGATCAAACAAGTCATCTATCTATGGCAGGGGATACTTTTTCTTTATCATGATTTTATTGAGCTCATGATAATCAATGCAGAGGCACATTTATCCATCCTTCTTCTTGATGAAGAGGACTGGCGCACCCCACAGTGAAGCACTCGGGCATATAAAACCCTTCTTCATATTCTTCTGTAACTACTTCTTCAGCTCTTACAGCTCTATAGTGGTCATTCAATAAGGTGTCTTTGATATAGGTAGAGACCCGGGAATAAGTTCAATTGAGAACTCATCCTCTCAGTCAGGAGGAAGACCAGACAACTCTTTAAAGAATACATCAGTGTAATCCCTCACGATGGGCATGTCTTCAAGCATGATTCTCTCATTGGTCTCAATCATTTGAGCTAGATATGATTTCTCATAAGGAAGAAATATATACACTCAATATGATGATTATAAAAGAGATTCATATTCCTCCTTAAACTTGTAAAGAATCGAAGGATGCTTCGGGATGTGAAGGGTGATATTCTTTTCTTGACAGTTGATGTTGGATTTGTATAAAGATATTCAATCCATGCCCAAGATTGCGTCGAACTCCACTAAAGGAAGTATGATGAGATTTACTAGGAGTTTCAGTCCACAAATGTTAATTGGGGTGGATTTTTAAACCATGGATGCAATAATTTCCCCATTCGCTGTTCTCACAAAAAAATTTTCCTCCAAATTTTGAGGTGGTGTTTGATTAGTTTTAATAAACTTTCAAGATATGAAAGAATGCATAGAACCAAAATCAAATAGTAAGTTCACTATTCTTGAATGAATAACTAGAGTACCTATCACTACATCATTGTCCAAATCCCCCTCATCAGTAGTGATAGCATAATACCTTCCTTGTTTCCTTGGAGGGTTTTGTTGATTTCCTCCGCCAACCCTCAACTTAGGGAAATTTCTTGCATAATGCCCATGCTCCTAGTAGTTGTAACACTACACCACTGGCTGAGAGTTGATATGAACCATCCTTTATTCTTCCATATTATCAGGATTTTTCAAATCCTATCAGTAGTTCTTATCCAGATGAATAATATTTCCACATTTGAAGCAATTCTTGGTTCCCTTCAGACAATTCCCAGGATGCTTCTTCCCACAAATTTTACAAGTGGAAAAGTCGGGCTTCATTCCATCATGGGATTTGTTTGTTGAACCCCACATGTTATTCTCCATTTTACACTTCTTTTCATAGGGCCCATGAGACCACTGAGTGTCTCCAATCTCTATTTCAACCTTGAGGGCACAAAGGACAATCTCCTCATAACTATCGAAGTCTCGAATCGCCAATTCCTTTCATAGACTCGGCTTTAATCTGCTAAAGAAGCGATCCACCTTGATTTTGTTGTTCATGAAAAAGCCAAAGGTCTACCTTTGAAGCCATGTGATGTTTTCTTCATACGCCCCGATGGACTCATCTTCCTCCTTCTTGAGTCCAAGGAACTCTCTTTCCATCTTAAGACAGAGGGTTCAAGGAAAATATTTATTGAAAAAAAATCCTCTTGAATTCCTCCCAATCCATGGAATCAATTTCCTCTTGGGACTTTGTATTCTTGATCAATTTCCACCCCTGATCAGCTTCCCCATCAAAATGATAGACTACAAGTATAACTTTCTCTTCTTCTGAGCACTGGAGGATGAAGAATATCTTTTCAACAGAGTTAATCCACTATTTCGTGAGGAGGGTATTAGAAGATTTGCTAAACATGTGAGTCCTTTGCTGCATTAAGAATTATATGGAAACTTTCTCTTTCCTTGGAGGAGGAGGGAGTTCCACATGATTCAAGTTATTATTCATAACTTGAGCCAAATGAGAAAGTACTGTCATGAAGTTTTGAGCACCCTCTCCCATCATATCAGGCATATCATTAGGGAAATCTTCACATTTCCTATCACATTGGTTGTTGGAACATGTTCATCTATTTCCCGCCATTAACTAAGAAAAAGAACATACAATTTGAGGGCTTTAATACTTAGCTATTGAGTATAAAAAGGAAACTTTTGAACGTAAAAGGATAAACTTGTAAAGGAGAAGTATATTCTAACTTGTGATTCCTTAGGTTTAAATCTAGGTTATCATCGATATATTTCTTAAATTATATTCTTATGGGATTTTTTGTCCCTTAATAATGGTTTTTAATAAGATCATGAATCTACCAAAGCATATCCACTGGGAGTGTCAATACCAAGAGTGCATCAAGGTCCGTTTTCGTGAACTAGGATACCCCAAGTCAAGCCCGAAACTACTTATTGGAGTTTTCACTCCTAGGAACATCTGTGCCAGATCCATCTCTACCTGTTTGTATTCATACAGGTATGTATTTGCTTGATAAACCACTTACTCTATACTTACCAAAACATAGGGGTGTTTACTTATACTTTGTCTCATCCTTAAGGTTCTGACTAAAGTGCTCTATTCCTAATCTTCAAAAATAACTAGACCATCCTCTGATACCAACTATAGTGACCCGAGCATTTCACATATAACATTAAATGATTTTAATCATAATTATAAATCAGAGTAAAATACAAGGATCATGAAGTATAGCATCTTTGAAGACTAGGTACATAAAACATAAAACATGGGGATAAAAAACACTTATTTATTTAATATCCATAAAGAGATTCTAACTTCCTTTGAGACCTTACATCTATATAGGGTACCCGGGGGAAGACATGAACAAAGGGATGAGCTAAAAATACCAGTAAGAAAATGAACATAAGAATAAAGATTAATCACATGTGTTAGGAGGCATGACAAAATGATATCAAAATCATGATACATATGGAATCATAACATATAAACATGAGATCATATAAACATGGAATCATAGAAGTGTGACAGAAACATAAAACATGTCTTTAGTACGAGTCAAGTCTAACCGCCAATCCGGTTTCCCATAGTAGTATGGGTCAAGGCTAACCGCCAATCCCATTTCCTATAGTAGTATGATTCAAGGCTAACCGCCAATCCCATTTCACATAGCATCTCATGATACATAACTTTACCCAATGCATTGGAGTGCTATCTGGGGACACCCATCTCATCATTTTCATGAATATTCTTTCCACATAAATAATCATACATAATCAACCATACATAAACATAAGGGATACACCTGGAAATAATTGGGTACAACAATCATGATATAATGCATAATATAACACCCCAAGCTTCCACGGTACGTTTCCCTGGGAATAGTGCAATAGCGTATGTTGTACGCAACATCGAGTTCTAACACACCACAACCAATCAAACTAGCTGTTATGAATAGTAATACCCACTTTTTTAAATTTATAAATTTTATTTTTCAAAATGGAATTCATTTTTGGTTTTGGAATATTGAAATTAGCCTAGGGTGAATTTTTGGTATTTTTCTGAAAAACATCATTTTTTATGAATAGTGAAACCACTAAGTGGTAGTTAAAAAAACTGAATTTCTCATAAAACTTAATTTTACCACTTCTTTGGGTGGAATTTAAAAAATCCGAGAGACACGGTTAATATCAAGGATTAAAATGTGGTTCAATGAGATGAAAATTATTTTTGGTGAATAGTAACTTTTTACTTTTATTTACCACGGTTAAAAGTAAATAGGGTAATTAAGGGTAAAAATGATATTAATATTACCCTAACACATGTCCTAATTCTATTGGACAATTTTTTCTCGACCAAAAACAACCTTAGGAATAAAATATTATCATTTAGGTACACAAGTATTGGATTAGGACAATTATTATTATTTAATTCAAAGAAGAGTTAAAAGAGTTAAAATCAATGTTTATTTACTAAAACATTTTTAACATAGGGTTATACATAACATAAATTCAATTATAAATATTCATTATAAATCTAAAATTATTTCCTACATAATTATATTTTATTTATAATTTTTAGACATTAAATAATTTAATTTCTTTATGACACAATAATGATGCAGTAATTACCATAATAGTGAAAAATTAAAATAATTGATATTATAAATACCCAAATAAATATAATTTGAGACTTTTTATGAATTACACTTATTTTATAGGTTAATATGACATGTTAGTATTGATTTAATTAACTTTTTTAGAATTAATAATTCTGTTATGATTTTCACAATAATCAATTTTCCAAATAGTTTCAAAATTGACATAAAAGAGTTTTTAAAACAAATATTATATTATTAATTGATATTAAATTCCTAAAAATCTAAGGTTAGGAAAAGAGACTTATATTATGATAGGTACATCATTAATGGACCACTTGGGGGTTTCTTGGATATATATAGTAAGTTTATTAACTATATAATATAAAAATACAAAGTGACATGGTAAATGTTAAACTAATTAACTAAGAGTTAAAACTAAAAGATAAAGTTAATATAGTGACCCAAACTTGTCTAAATCCTATTGGTTGAGTTGTTTTCGACCCATCTACACCTTAACATTTAAATAATACACTTTTGAGCCATCATAAACTGAATATGAATTTATTATAAAATAATATTGCTAGCTTTTCCAAAGGTGCCCCTCACCCCTCTTATAAAAGGGAACTCCCCTTTCTCATTAAATCACACATTCAAAGCCTTTTGGTTCGTCCAACCCCTGACCAAATACTCTATCAACTTCCCTCACTTCATTCTAGAGGCCTTCCTTTTGTCATAAACCCAACCTATGGAGTCATTTTGATCAAATCAAAAGGAAAAACCCGAAGAAGAGGTAATGTTTTCACCACCCTCTTTCAAGTTCCTTTCTTCTTCAACTTCTTCTTTCTTTGTTATTCCAATCCTAAAATAATAAATCCAGTATCTCATATATACTGTGATGTTATTATAAATATTGTATAACCATATTCAGTATTCTATCCATCCTTTGAATGACATGTTACCATACGTGCGTACGTACGGCTTACCATCTCCACATCGTGGTGTAATTTTTATTCATTATATTATTATTTGGATGGGTATAATAATGATATTTAATTCATGTAAATAATAAATATAACTTGATAAGGATTCATTATATATTATATACCATCAAATTATATATTATTATAATATCAAAAGAATGATATTGTCGCTCGTGGGTACGTACGGACTACCGTCTCCACGAACGCGATGAGATTCATTCTCCATCGTATCCATTCAAGTATAATTCTCATTTTATGATTAAAAATAATGTTTAAGAACTTGATATCATTATGGATATTAATAATATACAACCTATCCATAATAAACATGGAATATGTAACAAATCATATAAAAGAAAATGAGTAAGTTAACACCCGAAACGACGACAATTCTAAGATATTATTAACATAGAAATGTTAAAAGATCATATATGATATCATATTAATGTATATGATTCTTTTATAATTTAATAAAAATTATTTCACCATTATACAGGAGGTTAACCTACCCCCAATGAAGGAAAAGTACAAGGTAAGGGTTCATTTTGCAATCTCTTCATTATCAGAGGTTGTTTATACATAATAATCTACTGGGACTTCCTTATCATCCACATCCATGTTTCTTAAAAATATATTTCAAAACATTTTTAATATTTACTAGAATATGGGTTAAATTCATTTATACCCTTGTTTTACTTTTTAGAAGAGGTTTATAAAGGAATATTTCCTTCGTTTTCCAAACAAAGGTCCCTTTTAACCTTTTCGACAGAATTAAGGTAAGAATATTTTTTGAACTTATACGGCGGGTGTGGATATTTTATGTCATTATAAATCATCGAAGCTTCTCTTAAAATCTTATAAGAAAATTTTCAAATTAAATTTTTTATTTTATGTGACTTTTAAATTATTTCAAAAAGGATATATTTCTATCAAATTGTTTTGATTTCATCTATGTCAATATCCTTCGATGGATTTTAAGCTTATTTGATGTTGATTTATTGTGATACAAAACATCCTTATTGTATTAATGGTTTTGTGATATGTTTGAATGTGGATGTGTTATTTTTATACCATTCATGGTTTATGAAGAAATTATTGAAATTTCGTATACTAGTTTAATACGAATGTTTATGTTATGTTTAAACCTGCTCATATGAGGAATGCATTGGACTTAATAAGTGACGGGTGGAGCCTGCTATAGCTCCTCGATGCATTGGTAGGTCTCATGGGACAAACTAGTGTCTTGGCACAAGGCCTTGAAAAAATCTTATTTTTAGTCTTGGCACGAGGCCTTGGCTATGTGGTTATGATAGTTTGGCATTATGCATTCCATCATTATGAAAGTGGTTATTGATATTGCAAGTGATTATTTGATTAGTAGAATATCATTGTGAATAAGTAAATGGCATTATTTAATTTTATTTTTGCCATACTGTGTTGAAGTTCAAGTTTAAAAGGCTTTTGTTTTAGTTATACAATGCCTTAAATGTTTATTCTTATTTATGAATGTTTTCGCTATATTGTTATCCTTACTGGGCATTTGAGCTCACCCCTTTTCTATGTTTTATTTTTTCCCAGGATGTGAAGAAGTAATTTATGAATGACCAACAGGGATAGTATGAGGGGATAAGAGTGTGGAATATGTATATTATATTGTTATAGTTTTCATTTTATGATGTAATGTAAACTTTGTGAAAGTACTTAGTTATTCCATGGCTACTAAACTAATCGGTCTTTCGAGACTTGGTCTTTCTTGTGATCATGCCAATGTTATGTAATAATGCACCGACTTTGGGTAACTAAGGTCAGGGCGTTATAGTTGGTATCAGAGGAAGTTTAGTACAAACCTTGGAAGTAAGATTTAGATAAACTCTGATTAGAGCACATAGACCTAAGATGGAATTTGATGATTAGTATAAAAGAACTTCCTAGAATTTTGGTATTGTAGAGATTTTGTGAGTTTTCTAAGAAATACATCCTTGTCTGGATACGAGCAGGTAGAGGTGGCTCTGGCACAGATGTACCTAGGGGTAAAACCCAAAAACAATGCTTTGAGCTAGACTCGAACGGGAACTGGTGCACGAAAACGGGCCTTGCTGCACTATTGGTTACGACACTCCGGGGGGATATGCTTAGGATAACTCTCATTTTCTTTACAAATCATTATGATGGGTTTATGAGTATATACTTCCTCAAAGAAAACATTTTTATTATTATGGATTATATCCATAAATAGTTCAATTTATGTTAAGTATTTTATAAGTATGAAATTATGTATTTTGATTCATAAACTGATCTAGTTTATCCCATTGTTTAGAAATGGCGCCTTGTGGAAGAAATGGAAACCTTATCAATGCACACACTCCATGTAGGGATTGCAATCCTGCTCAAGATAATTATAGTGGAGCTGGTGATGGAACTGGTGCTGATCAGCTAATAACCATAACGGGACAACTCACTCAGGTTATGAATAATAACCTTACCTGTATGGAGCACCCTGATCCGCAGCTTGGAGGATCAATGTTAGATCACTTCATGAGGAAACAACCACCAACATTCAATGGGAGTAAAAATACTTTAGTAGCTGAGCAATGGATAAATTCCCTAGAAAAAATATTCCAGACTTTGGGGAGTAGTGAAAGGGAAAAAGTTATCATGGCAGTTTACCGCCTCACTGGAGATGCTGATCAATGGTGGTCATTGATTCAAAACATGAAGGAATATGATGAAGTATCAAATATATAATGCAAGGAGTTCAAAGATATGTTTTTAGAAAAATACATTCCTATTGACCATCGAGCAGATATGGAACGACAATTTTTGAGTCTGAGACAAAAGGAGGATGAGAATGTCACAAAGTATGAGGCTAACTTTACGAGGTTATCAAGGTATGATGGAGATTATATACGTAACCCAAGAAGTAATATTGATCATTTCTTTGATGGGTTAAAACCATTTCTCTAACAACCATTAGTCTCACAATCCTTCTCATCGTACAAAGACATTGTCTCATGTGCTATCAAGACAGAAAATGAATTCTCTAAGTCTTATGACTTTAAAGCAAAGAAAGAGAAGAAGTGATCTACTGATCAATATGGGAATGGAAATAAAGGGAAGAAGGGAAAAGTTGAATATCCATCCTGTAGTAAATGTGGGAAGAAACACCCTGGTACTTGCTTAAAAGGAATGGGAGTCTGTTACAAGTGTGGTGAAAAGGGCCACCAAGCTCGTGATTGCAAGGGGAAGAAGGAATCTACCGATGTCCAATGCTACAATTGAAGTGAGATGGGAAATTATGCAAATGAATGTCCTAAGAGTCAGGAGAACATACCTCAGAAAAGGCCAAGGGATCAAGACCAAGCTTATGCTATCACTACTGCTGAGGTAGAAGCTCTGAAAGACGTGATGACAGGTAATTTAATGGTTTCCTCAAGTTTAGAAAATGATTTATTTGATTCTGGATCATCGCATTGTTTCATATCTTCCCAGTTTTCTAAGAAAATTATATATTTCCAATTTTATTTAACAAGGGAGTTGTCAGTTAAAACTCCCAAGGGAAGTATCATTGCAACAGAGTTTTGTGAATCAGTCCCCATTAGAGCACATAAATGTTCTTTATCTGCTGATCTCATCGTCATACCTATGATTGAGTTTGATATAATCCTCGGTATGTATCGGCTTTCGGACCATGATGTGAAGATTTATTGTAAGAATAAGGAGGTTACGATTTTTGATGATGATGATAAGGAACACCTTATCTTTAGATCAGAATCGTCACCACCTACTTCTCATCTAGATCCACCCCCAGTAGCTCAACTAAATTAAATTATTGGGGAAGAAGAGAGTGAAATTACTGTGGGTGGGGAAAGGAATGTTCAAATAGAGGATGTACCTATTGTGAAAGAATACGTAGATGTGTTTCCAGAAGAGTTACCTGGACATCCACCAGAACGAGAAGTTGAGTTTTCCATTGATTTAATTCCTGGAACAAGACCTATATCGAAGACCCCTAATAGAATGGCCACTATAGAATTAGTTGAACTAAAGAAACAACAAGATGAATTGAGTAATAAGAGAATTATTCTCCCTAGTGTTTCTCCATGGAGATCCCCTGTTCATTTTGTTAAAAAGAAAGATGGATCTATGAGGTTATTTATTGACTACAGGGAGATCAATGCTATAACAATAAAGAACAAGTATCCCCTACCCCACATTGATGATTTATTTGACCAACTGCATGGAGCTCAATACTTTTCAAAGATTGAACTTCAATCTGGATACCATCAGTTGTATGTGAAGAAGGAAGACACTCTGAAGACTACATTTCGAACCAGGTACAGGCATTACGAGTTTACAGTAATGCCTTTTGGATTGACTAATGAACCCTCTGTATTTATGGATCTGATGAATAGAGTTTTCAAGGAATATCTCGATGAATTTTTGGTGGTATTTATTAATTATATCTTGGTATACTCCAAAAGCTACAAAGATCCTGAAAATCACTTGTGCATTATATTGAAGACTCTGAGAAGACATGAATTATATGGGAAGTTTAGCAAGTGTGAATTATGGCTTCAGGAGATTTCTTTTCTTGGCCATATTCTCTCTAAATATGGAATCTCTATTGATCCTTCTAAGACCAAGGCAATCTAAGAATATCCAGCACCTACGAGTATAATTGAGGTACGTAGATTTATTGGTTTAGCAGGTTATTATCAACATTTCATCCAGAATTTTGCCCAGTTGGATAACCCATTAACAAAGCTCACACGTAAAGGGGTTAAATTTTTTAGGACAAAATAGTGTGAAGAATTTTTCTAATAACTAAAGAGAAGATTATTCAATGCTCCTATATTGACTCTACCATCGGGGAATGACGGGTTCGTTATTTATAGTGATGCATCGAAGAACGGACTTGGTTGTGTCCTTATGTAGAATAATAGGGTTATTGCCTATGCATCACGACAATTGAAAATTCATGAAAAAAACTATCCTACTCATGATCTCGAGTTAGCAGCTATGATCTTTTCTTTGAAGATATAGAGGCATTACCTCTATGGTGAAAAATCTGAGATTTATACTGATCACAAGAGTTTGAAGTATATTATCTCACAAAAAGAACTCAACATGAGGCAAAGGAGGTGGCTTGAATTATTCAAGGATTATGATTGTACGATACACTACCACCCGGGGAAATCAAACAAGGTGGCAGATGCTTTGAGCAGAAAAGATCATGGAGTTTTGAACAATATGAGAATTGAAAGGGATCCAATTTTCATGGATCTAGTGAATATGGACATGGGAATAACCATGGAAGGTGAAACATAAATTCTTTTTCAAATGGTTGCCAAACCATCTTTACTAGAAAGGATTAAGAGTTATCAGACCGATGATGAATAATTTCAAAAGAATATTAAAGCTGTTAATGATGGGAGACTGAGAGACTTTGTGTATGAAGATGGAATTTTGAAATTTGGGAAAAGGCTTTGTGTTCCCGATATCCCTAATCTGAAAAGGGAATTGCTAGATGATGCTCATAGTTCCAATTTCTATATACACCCTGGGAGCACCAAAATGTATAGAGACTTGAAGGAACATTTTTTGTGGGACAACATGAAGAGAGAGATTGCCGATTTTGTGTCAAGATGTATGGTTTTTCAACAAGTGAAAGCTGGAAGGCAACAGCCTGGAGGAGTCATGCAACCTCTTCCCATACCAGAGTGGAAATGGAACAATATTACAATGGACTTTGTCATGGGACTACCAAAGACTTCTAGAAGGAACGATGCAATATGGGTTATTGTTGATTGTCTTACCAAGTCAGCACATTTTCTTGTTATAAGGGAGGATTTACCACTGGAAGGTCTAGCAAGACTATATATTGATGATGTTATGAGACTTCAGGGAGTACCCCTATCGATTGTTTCTGATCGTGATCCCTGTTTTACTTCAAGATTCTGGAAGAGTCTTTAGAAGGCCTTGGATACTGAACTTCATTTGAGCACTGCCTACCACCCTCAAACAGATGGACAATCAAAATGGACTATTCAAACCTTAGAAGACATGTTGAGATCTTTCTCACTTGACTTTCAGGGTATGTGGGATCAATATTTACCTCTGGTAGAATTTTCCTATAACAATAGCTTCCATTCGAGTATTCATATGGAACCATATGAAGCGTTGTATGGAAAGTGATGTCGCACACCAACATGTTGGGATGAAGTTGGTGAAAGAAAACTTGTAGGCCCAGAACTTGTGGAGGAAATGATGGATAAGGTGAAGGTAATCCAAACCCACATAAAAGCAGCTCAAAGTAGGCAGAAGAGCTAGGACGATAATCGAATGAAGGATTTGGAATTTCAAGTCGGTGATCATGTTTTCCTGAAGGTATCTCCATGGAAGGGAGTCATACATTTTGGTAAGAAAGGTAAATTGAGTCCCAGGTACATCGGACCTTTCGAAATTCTAGAACGAATTGGGTCTATAGCTTACCTATTGGCAATGCCGCCAAGTCTCTCCAAAGTTCACGATGTGTTCCACATATCTCTGTTGAGAAAATACATGCCTAATCCAATGCATGTACTCACCTATGAGGAATTAGAACTGGAACCCGATCTGTCTTTTTGCGAAGAGCCCGTCAGGATTATTGATACCAGAGAACAAGTACTAAGAAATCGGAAGACTCGTCTGGTAAATGTTCTATGGAGAAACCATAAGATGGAAGATGCAACGTGGGAACCCGAGGAACTTATGATGAAGAACCACCCTAGTCTTTTTATGTAGTAATACTATAGAAATTTCAAGGATGAAATTATTTGAAGGAGGGGAGAATATAACACCCCAAGCTTCCAGGGTACGTTTCCCTTTGAACAGTGCAATAGCATATGTTGTACGCAACATCGAGTTCTAACACACCACAACCAATCAAACTAGCCATTATGAATAGTAATACCCACTTTTTGAAATTTATAAATTTTATTTTTCAAAATGGACTTCATTTTTTGATTCGGAATATCGAAATTATCCTAGGGTGAATTTTTGGTATTTTTTTGAAAAACTTCATTTTTTGATGAATAATGAAACCACTAAGTGGTAGTTAAAAAAACTGAATGTCTCATAAAACTTAATTTTACCACTTCTGTGAGTGGAATTTCAAAAATCCGAGAGACGCGGTTAATATCAAGGAGTAAAATGTGCTTCAATGAGATGAAAACAATTTTTGGTGAATAATAACTTTTTACTTTTATTTACCACGGTTAAAAGAAAATAGGGTAATTAAGGGTAAAAATGGTATTAATATTACCCTAACACATGTCCTAATTCTATTGGACAAGTGTATCTTGACCAAAAACAACCTTAGGAATAAAATATTATCATTTATGTCTACATGGATTAGATTAGGACATTTATTATTATTTAATTCAATGAAGAGTTAAAAGAGTTAAAATCAATGTTTATTTACTAAAACATTTTTAATATAGGGTTATATATAAGATAAATTCAATTATAAATATTCATTAGAAATATAAAACGATTTCCTACATAATTATATTTTATTTATAATTTTTAGACATTAAATAATTTAATTTATTTATGACACAATAATGATGCAGTAATTACCATAATAGTGAAAAATTAACATAATTGATATTATAAATACCCAAATAAATACTATTTGAGACTTTTAATGAATTAAACTAATTTAATAGGTTAATATGACATGTTAGGAGTTATTTAATTAAATTTTTTCGAAGTAATAATTCAGTTATGATTTTCACAAAAATCAATATTCCAAATAGTGTCAAAATTGACATAAAAGAGTTTTCTAAAAAAATATTATATTATTAATTGATATTAAATTCCTAAAAATATAAGGATCGTCCAAGAGACATATATCATGATAGGTGCATTATTAATGGACCACTTGGGGGTCTCTTGGATGTATATAGTAAGTTTATTAACTATATAATATAAAAATAAAAGGTGACATGGTAAATGTTCAACTAATTAACTAAGTGTTAAAACTAAAAGATAAGGTTAATATAGTGACCCAAACCTATCTAAATCCTATTGGATGAGTTTTTTTCGACCCATATCCACCTTAAAATTTAAATAATCCACTTTTAAGACATTATAAACCGAATATGAATTTATTATAAAATAATATTTCTAGCTTTTCCAAAGGTGCCCCTCACCCCTCTTATAAAAGGGCACTCCCCCTTATCATTAACTAACACTTTCAAAGCCTTTTGGTTCGGCCAAACCCTACACAAATAATCTCTCAACTTCCCTCACTTAATCCTAGAGGCATTACTTTAGTCATAAAGCCAACCTAAGGAGTCATTTTGATCAAATCAAAAGGAATAACCCGAAGAAGAGGTAATGTTTTCACCACCCACTTTCAAGTTCCTTTCTTCTTCAACTTCTTATTTCTTTGTTAATCCCATTCTAAAATAATAAATCCAGTATCTAATATATACTTTGATGTTATTATTAATATGTTATAACCATATTCATTATTCTATCCATCCTTTCAATGACATGTCACCATACGTGCGTACGTACGGCTTACCGTCTCCACGTCATGGTGTAATTGTTATTAAATATATTATTATTTGGATGGGTATAAGAATGATGTGTAATTCATTTAATTAATAAATATAACTTGATAAGGATTCTATATATATGATATACCATCCAATTATATATTATTATAATATCAAAAGAATGATATTGTCGCTCGTGCGTACGTACAGACTACCGTCTCCACGAATGCGATGAGATTTATTCTCTATCGTATCCATTCAAGTATAATTCTCATTTTATGATTAAAAATAATGTTTAAGGACTTGATATCATTATGTATAGGAATAAGATACAACCTATCCATAAAAAACATGGCTTATGTAACAAAACATATAAAATAAAATGAGTAAGTTAACACCCGAAACGATGATAATTCAAAGATATTATTAACAAAGAAGTTTTAAAAGATCATATATGATATCATATTAATGTATATAATTCATGTATAATTTAATAAAAATTATTTCTTCATTATACAGGAGGTTAACCTACCCCCCAAATAAGGAAAAGTACAAGGTAAGGGTTTATTTCGCAATCTCTTCATTATATGAGGTTGTTTATACGTAATAATCTACTGGGACTTCCTTATCATCCACATCCATGTTTCTTAAAAATATATTTCAAAACATTTTTACTATTTAATAGAATATGGGTTAAAGTAATTTATACCCTTTTTTGACTTTTTATAAGAGGTTTATAAAGGAATCCTTCAGTCATTTTCCAAACAAGGTCCCTTTTAACCTTTTCGATAGAATTAAGGTAAGAATGTTTTTTTAACTTATACAGTGGATGCGTCTATTTTCCATCGTTATAAATCATTGAAGATTCTCTTATAAGCTTATAAGAAAGTTTTAAAAGTAAATTTTTTATTTTATGTGACTTTTAATTGATTTCAAAAAAAAGATATTTCTCTCAAATAGTTTTGATTTCATCTATGTCAACATCCTTTGATGTATTTTAAGCTTATTTGAAGTTGATTTATTGTGATACAAAACATCCTTATTGTATTGATGGTTTTGTGATATGTTTGACTGTGGATGTTTTATTTTTATACCATTCATGGATTATGAAGAAAGTATTGACATTTCTTATACTAGTTTAAAACGAATGTTTATGTTATGTTTAAACCTGCTCATATGAGGAATGCATTGGACTTAATAAGTGATGGGTGGAGCCTGCTATAGCTCCTCGATGCATCGGTAGGTCTCATGGGACAAACTAGTGTCTTGGCACAAGGCCTTCACAAAATCTTATTTGTAGTCTTGGAACGAGGCCTTGACTATGTGGTTATGATAGTCTGGAATTATGCATTTCATCATTATGAAAGTGGTTATTGATATTTCATTTGATTATTCGATTTGCAAAATATCCATTTGAATTAGTAAATGGCATTATTTCATTTTTTTCCATACTATGTTGAATTTCAAGTTTAAAAGGATTTTTTTTAGTTATACAATGCCTTAAATGTTTATTCTTATTTATGAAAGTTTCCGATATATTTTTATCCTTACTGGGCATTTGAGCTCACCCATTTTATATGTTTTATTTTTTCCCAGGATGTGAAGAAGTGATTTATGAATGACCTGCAGGGATAGTATGAGGGGATAAGAGTGTGGACTATAGAGACTATATTGATGTATTTTTCTTTTTATGATATAATATACACTTTATGAATGTATCTAGTTATTCCATGGCTACTAAACTAATCGGTCTTTCGAGACTTGATCTTTCTTGTGATCATGCCAATGTTATGTAATAATGCACCGACTCTGGGTAACTGGGGTTGGGGCGTTACACATAACCAATGGGTGTATCATGAAAGTTTATATGAAAGAAAGGAATTAGAAAATACATGGATGTTAATAAGGTAAAATAGTCATATATCATGGAATGTGATTTCAAACAAAATTTATAACATTTAGAAAATGTATTTGAGAAATTTTAGCATTAAAACATTTTTGTGCGGTTTTAAGGAAAATACTACAGAGCCTTTAAAATAGAAAAGGGGAAAATATTTTGTATAAAACCAGAAGTGAACCAAGAATATTTTCATAATAAAAATAATGATTTTATAAATGCAACGGTGGCTTAAAGTAGAAGATAGAAGGCACTTGAAATCGGGTAAGAATTCATGAAGTTCCATTAAAACAGGTTTGATTATTGGAAAGTACTAAGGAGGGAATATTTTAAAAACATTTATATTCCTAAAAGATATTTATGAAAGGGTATTTATAAATGAATTTTTTAAAACTACACATCATTTATCAGATGCACATAAACATATAAGATAACTCCATTTTGATATAAAGAAAGATAAGGCAACCCAAAAGAACAAAGGAGGTTCGGGTAAAATTCGTGATGGATTATCGACATGGTGTCGGGTGTACCTAAGAGGGCTTAATGATAGATAAAAGGGGTTTATAATCACTTATACATCATAAAGGAAGTATGGGGGAGGTGAAAAATTATACCCCATCACTAGGTATTACACATAAAATGGCATAGCATAGAGGACATCTTGATTAATAGTGAAATGGGGAGGACCCCTTACCTTAAGTTTGGTAGTGTTCTCCACTTGTTATTAATGTCCCGAATAAGAAAATTAGGTTTACTAATTAATAATTACAGAAACTATTATATATTTAATTTATTTATTATAACCTTATTTAGTTCATTCAAGACTTTTTTGATTGGTTATAAAGTTCAATTTCATTGTTCATGTCTGTTTGCTTTCTTGGTTTTTAATGATCAGTTCATGTTCAGATAAACACATATAATGAAAGTGGTTGTACATAATTTAAGTTTTATGTTATTATTGGACATCAAAGAGATTAAATATTTATAATAATTCATTTTTTTATTTGTATTGAAGATGAATTATTTCATAAAATCTTAGTGATAACCATTTTGGTTAATTGGTGGGTCTTGATTACAATAAACATGTTTTTCCTTACAAATTAATACCAATTGTAAAAAAGGATTACAGAACCTTAACTAGGGTATATTAAATATATAATAATCTGGTTAAACTATAACAAAAATGGTTTCACGACCATAATTAATGACGGTAGTAGAAATTGATAAATCGTTGTCCTTGGATGTGCTAAATTAACACATCTCAAATGGTGTTTTCATTTCTTTCAAATAAAAGACGGGGAAAAGAGAAATGATAATGAAGTATACCATTATCATAATAGAATTACATTAAATTTATGTTACTGGAGTTATCATACCATTTGGGTGAAGGGAGGTGAGGAAATAAACAAGAAAAGAATAGAACTTAAAAGAAATAAAAGAATTGGAAAGAGGAATTCACCTCTTGAGTTTGTATCCTTTGAGAACCTATTAAGGGGAGAGGTTTTTGGTATTTTTAAGATACTAGGGGATTTTTGAATTGTTCAAGGAGAATGGGGAGAGACTTGGGTAGAATATTGGCATGACACAAGCCTTGAGAGTAGTGAAGAGAAGAGAGAGTGATGGGGTTTTTATAGTGGATGAGAGGAGGGTTTTCATAATATTAGAATCATTAATTTATTATTTCTTCACAAGACAAGAAATATTAAGTATTACATGACCAATAATAGTAATAAATTCATGTAATTTTGAACCAATTGGGATTACATCAGAAAATCATCATCAATGACTCAATAAATCCATTATTTAGCATTTATCGTAAATTATCGTATTTTACTATTCATCAAAATTTCAAGTATTTTAGAAAAGTCACAAAAATTCACCGTAACCATTTTTTGAGGTGTAGAATTCAAAAATTAAATCCATTTTTCAAAAATAATTTTCCAAATATGATTAATTTAATATTTAATTAAAATCATAATTTATTATTAAAAAACAATTTTAGAACATTCATTTACTCAGTCTAAAATATAGGTACATCATACTTTCACATGAATCTTATTTATATACTATCATAGATAAGGTTACTATTAATAAGGGTATTCTAATATCCATAAGGTTAGGTTACTATTCACCAAAAATTAAATTTTACTTATCAGACTCCAAATAACTTACTAATCACAACCGTGTATGTTAGATTTTTGAAATTCCAAACACAGAACTGACAACCTTATATTTAAAGTTCACATAGAACTTAGTAGTACATTATGTTGTGATTTAATATGATTATAAGAAATATTTATATGAAATGAATTTTCATTTATAAAATATTGGTTCGTTATAATAATTCTAAAAAATAGATCTGTTTTTACAAAATATATTTTTGAATTAAATAATTTTAATATTTAATTGTTTTATACAAATATTTGTTTTATTAATTAATACAAAATATGTTTCACTAAAAAAGCACAAACATACATTCATCTTTTAAATTGTTTTAGAAATTGTTTTTTCGTATTTTGATAAGGATATTTAATTATTTAATTGATGATAATATTATATATAAGGGTAATTAATCATTTATCTTAATAGTTATTTACCATTTCAATGACTAGGTTACTATTCTAACAGTCATGCTACTATTATAATGGTAACCTTTTCCATGGTCATATATGAAGCATGACCAATTGTCTCCTATAGACCGTTAAAAGGTCCAATGCTCTATTATAATGTGTATAACAACACTCGGGTCGAATCATCAGCAATGGTACTATATTTTGAAGTCAATTGTTTTTGTTTTGTGTTTCGAATGAGGGGGAGGAGGGGTTGTTTGTATATATTAATTAAATTGATTTATGGATGAGGTTTGATTTAATAATTTAATAATTATTGGGGTGATTTCATTATTGGGGATGTAATAATATGATATCCTTGATTTTTTCAAAACATTTCATTAAATTAACATCCACTTCATGAGCAGATTTTGATTAGAATTCCCAATTGTTTTGGATTTAATCCAAGCCTTAACTAGGGTTATAATAATTATCAAATCTCATTTATGGAAGGCTCAATATTTCATGAACCCATGTGAATTTTTGGTTCCAATAATCTATGAAATCCACATGTCAAACAAAACATGTCATTAATCCATACATATTTTTTTGACATAAACAATATCAATTCAAAGAGTGTTAGATGAGAAAAATATATCAATCATTTAAAATCCCCAAATTATGACTCACCCCAATGAGAGATTTACTTATCCATTTGGGTGTTTAATAATCTTGTTGGAATGTTTTTTATTATTTGGAAAATTAAAAAGGAAAAGAATGAGATGAGAAAAGAGTTGTGTGTTGAACACACACACATGAACCGAGAGGCGAGTTAAACATGATCTTTGGATTGACTGAGAAAGTGTAATAAAGAATGGTTTTCAACTTGATTTAAATTATTTTAAGACCATGGATATTAAAAACTATAATGTGTATGATAAAAATATATGATGATGACAAGACATGCATTAAACATCAATTGAAATTACAATCTCACTTACATAATTATAGTTGAAAAAAATTGAAGTATATGAAAATAAAGAGTGGAGGAAAGTTCTGTAAAGTATAAACTTGAGTTTAGATGATCCTTGAAATCATTTGGAAAGGCTATATCCATTCTAATATATGATTCTATGTTCTAAAGTTCCAACCTCTTGCAAGGAGAGGGGGGAATGTATTTATAACCCAAGGAGGTGGATTTTTTGCATTCCAAAACATCCCCTCAAGTTATCTTGACCATTTGATCATTTAGATAGCTAAATATTGAGAAATATTATTCTTAAAAGTTTTAGATATGGATGTGTATAGTTCAGGATTCAAATTTTATAACAATTGGACTTTTGGAGAAAACTTTATTGTTGTTTTGTTAAACCATGTGCTATTGTCTAGAAATATCCTATATTTTTACATGGATTGAATTTTATTGGGTTTTATGATAGAAATATGTATTTATATTAAAACCATTTCTTCTAAAAATTTGTGATCCTAAATCATGAATTTATAACCACAACATTTCAGCTCAATTAGGAAACTGGATTGGTAGAAAAGTCAATAATTATGGGTTGTTTTCAAATCCTAGATAGAATTGTAGGCTGAAATTTTATGCATAAATTGGGCCACTTATTGGTTGATTTGGGATTTAAAATTTTTATCCAATATGTGTTTTTATATCCTCAAACATATTCTATAGTTTTATAAAAATTGGGATGCTGGATTGATCATAGAAATTTAATCATCATGGCTAGACTTTTATTCATCACAAATTTGTTGGTGTTAGAGTTAGTTCTATAAGACCAAATTTTATATACTTTATGATAACTTGTATTCTTATTTTTTAATATTAGTAAACTCCTTATCAAATCATGAATTTTTTTTTCATAACATAGTATCTGATATTGTTCTAAGAGTCTCCGTCACACTAAAAGGTCATAGAAGTTCCCTACTATGATGAGAACCCGGAAATGCTACAACACTATTTTTAAATATATATTTTATATCCATATGATATAATTTGAGGGACACAAATGATACATGATATCGTGGGTGGAGACTCATAGGACTTTGAGATACCTTCTCATGGTGTTCTCCCTTGGTAATATCAAATAGGATATTATGAGAATGAGAACCGCCAATAGGAGATCCACATTTATATGTGTCATTGGATGTCCCTATATTAAAACATGTGTATTGGTCCTTAGACTTTAATGTTATTATTAATGAGTATTATGATTTGCATACTACGATGTATTGATGAAAATCATGATGACAGATGTTTGCAGATAGATACGTTGGGTGTGTCACGAGTAATATTGCATTAATGAATAATGTGAGAAAGGATCTGTCCATTCCGTTCTTTAACAGAAGTTGATATCTCAAGACCTTTGATGGAAGTGATATAGATTAAATAAATCTATGGCCATGGTGTTCTATAGTCAAGTTCAATTTTTTGGGATGTAAAATAAAGAGACATCGAGCACATTGGTTGATGGAATCTACATACAACTTAGTTGATAAGAGATATCATGATAAAGGGATTATATTACACAATAAGCATCTGTATGAGGTATTATTTCATTGAGACATTAAATTATTTCTCTATGGGTGCCTTGGTGTGTTTCAAGATGCTAACCTTGGAATTTAGGCCACTTCTCCTAATGACACTGAGAAAGAGGCCTAGAGGGTTACACATTAAGTGTATCCAGAATCTCACTTGAACAATAATAATAATATTTATTATTTAACATGTTGAACAAATATTATTCCCACAAATGGTTTAAAAATTATTCATGTTTACTTTATCACATTTATTCCGTCACTAGTTATTCGAGAGAATATAATATGCGTGGAACATTTAATAAATATTTATTTTATATTTAGCGAATATAATATTTATTTATTTATTTGAAAATATTGCAATGATATTTATTTAATAAATAAATATTTATTATTCATGGCCTGATAAATATTGTGGAGGAATGGAAGGCCAAGATTAATGGTCTAGTGAGAAATAATAAATATTTAATATTATTTTATTAAGTAATATTTAATTTAATTTTCATATTAAGAACATGTCGAAAAATAATAATATTATTATTATTTCACATGTGGTTTCACATAGATTAAATAAATAACAAATGGCACTTGTGCAATTATTTATTTCTAACCCTAGTGATATATAAAATCAATTATATTATTTTCTCCTAGATCCAATTCATTTGTTTTAGTTGTGAACAACAGATTTGGAGAATCCTCTCATGCCCTATATAGGTCCTTCTCTAAGAAGGCTCCTAATAATGAAGAGAAATATTCCTCCACCTCCCACTCTCAAGTCAAGAGAGATCCAAGAAAATTATTTCGAAGTAGTTCTCGATGCGATCAAAGGTGGACGACACAAGTGATATGATCTATCAAGCTAGTATCCAAGGATTCCTACGACGACATTCATAGATTTTTGAAACACGTGTTGATCATCGATATAAGGAATCTTCCATTGATTCCTACAACACAACGACGATACAACATAGATCTATTGTCATATCCATCAACAAAGAAAGAATTCCAACAAGGTAATTCTTTAATTAATTAAATTGATTATAAATAATATGCGATGATACTCTCTCTAGTTCCAACATTATGTCCCTTATCTATATTATTTTATTCAATTCCATAGATCATGACATTCATCACTGTGTAAATCTCAAATTGATCATCGATCATGATAAGAAGAAAAATTAGGCATGACCCATTGCACGCTTCCAGTGTTCCCAAAACCTACATGTGGTATCAGAGGTTTTGCATAAATATTTATAATTATTTGAAGACCATTGATTAATTTACACATTTATGATTTTGTTTTTAATTCATGTTTAATTGTTCTTTTAATCTGAAGTGGGAGATATGCTTCTTCCTCCTCCATTAATCATAGATCTAATCAATATGATTAATTTTATGAATAAAATAAAATCAAATATCTCATCCAGAGGTGCCAAGGATTCGAGATAGATAACATAGAAGTACATACCCTATAACCGGAGTTACATGCCATGTACTTATGTTCAACGCATCATTAATTAATTTTGAAATTAATTCAAACCATGTGCATTTATGACACATGATGCATTTATTACTTACACCGTGTGTCAATCGGGCCAGGGCAATGCACAGTTATCTAGAGTACACGCCATATAGCCCATGTACATGATCTGTAGTTCCTTTGAGTCATAGATGGGCCATGTATTACCATAAATGGACTACCTGACTGGTGATCATGTAACTCAGAGACCACACACCGTGTAGTCTCTTATACACATCATGTACTCCAATTTTTGAGAGACATGATTTACACATTGAGTACTTATACCAAATTACGCAGATTTAAAATTTATTTATTATACTATGTAAACCTAATCAACATGTGCTTGCGTGTAGACATTAAGTTGATAGGATACACCATGTGATATATTGTTAATATATATATATATATATATAAATTTTTAATTAATACCTATGTAATTTTCAAATATGCATGTCATGTATGATTCGTATTACAGTTGTTACTCTATGAGTATTGAAGCATCACACGTGACTAAAAAATCATGTAATTTGTGTAATCATTAAGTTGATAGTACACGTCATAAAATTATGTGATAATTCGAGCATGCCATATGTCACAAGAGTAAACCGTATACGAGTATAATACATGTTGGGTAGATTCATATAGGTATTCACTGTGTTTCCTCCAAGGTATATTTATTTACATAGTTAATTTTAAATAAATTTATTTAATTTGTTTAAAATTATAATGTATGAAAATCTCAAAGAAATTTGGATGAGAATTAAGATAAAAGATTTTATTAATTAAATATTATAATTAATTGATTCAATTGATATTTATCTTAAATAAGAACAATTAAGAATTGAATGCTAGATTTATTAAATACATAATTCATTGCATGGATATGGATGATCATGAGAATAGACCAGACCTTTGTATATGACTAGTTTCATTTAATTTATTATTAAATTAAATTGTTTGCCTCTGTGACTTCACCCCTCTTATTATGTAAGGGAATTCATTCCCACAGTTTCTTTTATGTAAACACATTTTCCCTCACCTGAGTGTGAGTAAAATCATATGTAATAGATGAAGCTCCCAAGATAGTGGATGCAATTCACTTTTGGAGCTGATATGAAACCAATCCAAGAGAGATACATAGGTGGACATGAGGAAAGCTGTAACATGATCCTTAATTGGTTCAAGGTGTTTTCTCCCTAGGTCAATAGTTATTTTATCAACCACTAGATTAACTTATCATTAGTAAAATATCATGATCATACCACTTTATTATTTTATTTTTGTCAAGTTTCATGGTTATTTCATTACGATTTTTTTTTGATCACATAAATTAATGAAATTAATGAGCATGAAAGATAGAACTAAAATAAATTAGATTATATGTAAATGTTATCTAGGACATGGTTAATTGATTAAGTAAATCCACTTAATATTAAAAATCATGTAATAAAGTTAATAATTGTAAATTTTCTCATAAAAGGATAAAATCCCTCAATTATATATACTATGTTGATATAGCCTTCCACCACTTTAGTTAAAATTGAACCATAGTTCAAAGTGCTTGACCATCCAATGTTGGGGTGATTTCAATTATCATGGAATTCTAACTTGAAGTTTTTGGTTGAAATAACTTAGTTCAAATCAATGGCTGACTACTAAAGTAGGACTTGGTGTAAATGAGAGGCAAGGGTTGAGGAAATCCAATTTAAGGATTTCAAGATTGGGGATTCCACTCAACAAATCATGGAACTTTGAGTTAATGTAGTTGGAATTTGGAATTCCAACCTAAAACCATTCATGTTTCTTGACCAACTAAATTTGGGGTAATGAGAAAGTGAATATGGATCCTTTCCACTAGAATTTATAATAAACTAGATATTCTAAAACCAATGGCGAGGGATATTGAGTTTTGATAAAATAGTGGGACGCTAATAAATATAATATTTATTTATTTTTCTAAATTTTATTAGATAAATTTCTAGAATTATTCTTATTTTTTTAGAAACAACATTAAAATGACTTCAAACATATCACTGTGATCCATACATGAGAAGGATAACCGTCTCACCAATACAAATTTACAAGAGTGGAAAAGGTGCTTACTTGTTATCCTTCACCATGAAATGAAATTGTATGTGTTAGAAGAACCTATTCCCGATGTTCCTTTTAATGGGGAAAGTGATGAAGAGTTATCACTATATGAGGAAAATTTGAATGATTCCATTGATGTTAAATGTTTCATGCTATCATCCATGTGCATTGATCTTTTGAATCAACATGAGGACATGGATGCATATAACATGATTTCTCAACTTCAGGATCTCAATCAAGAGAA
This sequence comes from Viscum album, assembly GCA_963277665.1. Lineage (NCBI taxonomy): Eukaryota > Viridiplantae > Streptophyta > Magnoliopsida > Santalales > Viscaceae > Viscum > Viscum album. The sequence continues at coordinate 273,670,601 of OY728130.1, forward strand.
TGTGAGAAAAGATAGGTATGAGATCTCCAATACTTTGATTACAACAAATAATGGAAAGTCTGTGCTAGTTGAATCTCATTTAGTCTAGCTTATTGTCTACATTAAACACTTAAACATCCCAAGGATTAAAATCCCGGATGATTTGTGTACAGATCTCATAATTTCATCACTTCCCAAGACCTTCTCTAGTTTTATTGTTAATTGTAATATGAAAAATAATGATAAGAGTCTTTCAGAAATTCTATCCTTGATTGGCTATGTGGATAAGGAAATGGGGAATAATAAAATCATTGTCCTTATGGTGAACAAGAAATGGAAGAACATGGAAAGGGGGCCCAAGACTCATAACAAGTCTAAATCTCTCAATCACTATCCTTCCAAGAATAGGAAGTTACAGAGGTAGGGAAAGGAAAAGGAGGTAGTATGTTTTGCAAATGGAAATACATACCACTAGAAGAGTAACTACACCCAAAAGCAAGGGGAAGCTAAAGGTGAATTCTTTATCCAATGTAATATTTCAATATCTACACATTGGGTATTAGATATAGCTTGTGGTTCTCATATCTATATCCAGATACAGGAACCAATTAGATTCTGAGTGATTTATAGAGGAGAGGTGTATCTGAGAGCTGTTAATGGTGAAAGGATGGATTCCCTATCAATCGAAGACTACAAACTTTCATTTCCAATGATAGTGATTTTGGTTTTAAAATATTGTTATTATGTACTTATGGTTGTCAAGAACATAATTTATATATCATTCCTAGATAAAGATGTGTTTATTTTCATGTTTGAAAAAAAAGTTATTTATTTTATAAGGACAACATATGTTATGGTATGACACATTTAAATAATGGTCTTTATGTATTAAATGTTGAGTTAATAAGGTTTTCCTTATGAATTTTACATTCCTTCATACAAAGGGGGAGATTGTCAAGTCATTAAGGTATCCTTGTGACTTTACTATTCTTCTTGTTTTGAAAATCACAAACACCTTATTTCAAGGAAAAACTCATTTTCCCTTGTTTTACTTCTATAAGGAAAATTTCCTTTCGCAAGGAAATTTACCCCTACCGTACTTTCATTATTCAATCAAATTTTTTTCTAAGTGTAAAATTTGGATTGTAACCAAAACCTCGGAATCCTATAATTAATTAAGTATGATGCATTCTATTTTAGGATCCGAATTCTCAGAATTCTGAATATGAATTCCAATTACGAATTCTGGATACGAACTCTCATGAAGTTCTGACTCCGAATTCTAATTACAAATTCTGGATACGAACTTTCATAAAGTTCTGATCCAAATTCTAATTATGAATTCCGGATATGAACTCCTATAAAGTTCTAACTCCGAATTCTGAATACAAATTCTGGATATGAACTTTTCTAAGTTCATACTCCAAGTTCTCTAAATCCAGACTCTGAACAATTATGAGTTATGACTCTGAATTCTCATGAACTTTGACCCCAAACTTTTTAATTTATGGTTCCGAATTCTGGTGAAACCAAACTCCAAATTTCCTTGAAATTCAGACTTCAGATTTCTATAGAATTCAGGTTCCGAATTCCTACAAAATATAATCCAAATATCTTTACATTATAGACTCCAAATTCAATTTTTGGTTAGACTCTGAACTTTAACTTTCTTACACTCTGAACTTTCATTTTCCTCATTCTGAATATCTGTTTTTGGTTATGCTTTCACTTTCTCTATTACAAAATGATTTCATGCTTTCAGTTACTCACTAATTGTTGTTTGAGTGACACGTGTATAGGTCCCTCCAAAATTCAAGGAAGAATATGACCGTTGGAGGAGGGAGCCGACCATTGGAGATGTGCCTATAAATAGGATCTCATTTAAAAAGGATACAACACTTTACAACATCTTTTACAACTGTGATTACATGCTGTTGAAGTGATTTCTAGAGAGAGAGAGGCTCTTATAGACTCTCAGGCTTCGTGTAGAAAGTTTGAACAACTTGTTCAAACTTTGCTTCATGGATATTTGCTTTGTGAAACTCCGATTGTTGTTGTGTACAATCGAGGGCTTCCGGGGATAGGAATACAGAGGTGCCGACTAACTGATAGTTGATGGCCTGCGGGGATAGCAAGACAGACTATGATCTTCGTATCAAGGGATTACCCTAGTGTGGGAAAGACAGACCTTCTTGAAAGTATAAATCAAGGGACCTTTATCCAAGGTTGTTGAATACCCTTATCTTTGGGTTAAAATATTTACTACTTGTTACTAGTTTTGTTTCAAGTTTTCTATTGTATTCTGTATTGATAAGGAAATTATAACTTTCTTATACTTCCTCATACTTATACTCGGATTATATAGGATTCTATACGCTTTAACGTAGAACCTTAGTTGTTGTAAAATTTTGTTAAGCTTCATTTCCGAAATCACTTTTCTGGAATCAAGAAAGTTTTTAGAACTTAGAGGTGTTGTGAATTTTGGTTATACAAAATTTCCTTAGGGATTTTTAAACAATACAATTCACCCCCTCTTGTATTTGAACATCTCATACTTATATATTCGATCCTACATTTGGTATTATAGAGTTTATCATACTCACATACCATCTCACATTAAATTATGAAAAAAGTAATTACAATTGATAATGAATCATGTTCACATGAATCATATAACACCCAGCTATGACATCACTATCTTAATCATGTGAATGAGAAGTATTTGAAAAATCTATGTCAAGATGGTTATTTAGACTTTCTTGAGATAAAACAACTTGAAAGATGTTATGCTTGTTCACAAGGATAGATGAACAAACTGTCATTCGGTAGACAAGGTGAAAGGGCCATAGAGCTTCTAGGGTTGGTACACACTAATGTGTGTGGACCATTTTCACTAGAATATTGAGATGGATATTATTAATTCATAACTTTTACTGATGACTTGAGTATATATGGATATATCTAATTGATGAGGTATAAGTCTAATTCATTTGAGAAATTCAAATAATTCAAGAATTAAGTAAATAATAAACTTGGTAAGAATATAAGGAATATTTGATTATATCTAGGTGGTGAATATCTTAACCAATATTTCATTAACGTTCTATGGAAGTTTAGGATTCTATCTCAACTGACTCCACCTTATACACCATTGTATAATGGTGTTAGTTAAATGAGGAACTATACCTTGATAAACATGGTAATATAGATGCTGAGTCATGCAGATTATCTATTATCCTTTTGGGGGAATTCATTACAAACTGCAAAATACACATTAAAATGAGTACCGACTAAAGAAGAAAATGGAATTCCCATTGAGTTATGGAGCGGAAATAAACCCGTTTTTTTGCATACACATGTATGGGGTTGTGAGGAATTTCTTAAGGCCTTATCAAGAAACAAGCTAGCACCCTAGGGAATAATGTGTATCATTATAGTGTATACCAAGGAAATAAAGGGACACCACCTATACAACCTCTCGGACAAGAAAGTATATGTCACCAGACAAGTTGTTTTTCTTGAGAGAGAGCACATCCTAAAAAAGGATGGGGGATCAGGATTGAATTTGCTGAAGTTGATGATAAAGATAAAAAATAGTTGTTGCATTAACAAATTCCACATGTCCCCATGGAATAATTAGTTCTTGAAACACAAGTACTATGTAGGAGCATAAGATATGTAAGATAACCAAAGAGATTTGTTTTTCTAGTTATTGAAATTGGTGACTCATTATTGGTTAACAATGATTATCCTCACTCCTTCAAGAAGGTATTAGAGAGATCAGAAGATGAAAAATGGTAAGAATCCATAAATTTTGAAATGTATTCCATGTATTAGAACCAAGTTGGGGTTCTGGTTGATGTGCTAGTTGATGTAAATCCCATTGGATGAAAATGGGTAGTCAAGAGAAAACTGGATATGAAATTTAAATTAAATACTATAAATCAAGTCTAGTGGCTAAATGGTTTAAACAACATCAAGTAATTGACTATGGTGAAACCTTTTCACTATTTTCCATGTTTAAATCCATCAAAATTATACTTGATATAATAGCTTATTATGACTGAGATTTGGAAGATGGATATCAAAACGGAATTCCATAATGGGAACCTTCAAGAAGATATCTATATGACACAACCAGAAGGGTTTGTGAATCTAGGTGATGAACAAATTATTTTCAAGTTGTATAGATCCATTTATGTATTGAAGTAAGCATACGGGTCATGGAACATTCGATTTGATGAATCCATAAAAGAATTTGGTTTCATTAAGAAAGACTGTGAGCAGTGTGTTTACAAGAGGTTTAGTGGGAATGAAATAATTATTCTATTAGTATATATTGATGACATATTACTTATTAGAAATGACATACCAGTCTTACAGTCTTTTAAGGACTGGTTAAACAAGTGTTTCCCCATGAAGGACTTAGGTGGAGCAACCTGTACTCTAGGGATCAAGATCATTTGTGATAGATCCAAGAGGTTTTTTGGACTAAGTCAAAGTACATATGTTGACCAGATAATAAAGAGATTTAGTATGTAACAATCCAAGAGGGGATTGGATCTGATGTCACATGGTTTATATATTTCTAAGAAAATGTGTCCTCAGACACGAAATGAGAAATAGATAATGAGTAAGATCTCATAATCTTTGATGATAGGACCAATCATGTATGTCAGGTTATGTAATAGAGTTGAATTTGCCTATGCATTGAGAATGGTAGGTAGATATTAATCTTATTTTATAAAAAAACATTGTCTTATTGTTAAGGCTATCCTTATATATCTAAGAAGAACTAAAGATATTTTCCTGTTGTATGGAGGAGACAAAGAGCATTTCATTAAGGGTTATATTGATGCTAGTTTTTAGACAGATCAAAATGTTCTGAAGTTGCAATTAGGATATGTTTTCTATCTCAGCGGAGGAGCTGTAAGCTGGAAGAGTGCAAAGAAGCCAGTTTTCACTGATTTTACAGTAGATTCAGAGTATATAGTGGCTTCTCATGCAGCCATGGAAGCTTTTTGAATTTGGATTTTTTTTCCAGGAGCTTGATGTGGTACCTAACAGTAAATAACCTATCACATTGTATTGTGATAATACGATAGTGGTGACTATTTCAAAAGAACCAAGGTCACACCAAAGGACAAAGAATATACTCTAGATGTATCACTTCTTGAGATATTTTTATCAAAGGTGTGAATTTTCAATAAGGAGGTTACCCACAAAAGATAACGTGGTGGACCCCTAGACTAAAGTCCTATCTTAGTAGAATCATGAGTATCACGTGTGAGATAGAAGACTGAAGGTTATTAGCATTCGACTCTAGTATAAGTGGGAGTCTTTTGGAGTTAGTACCCTTGAAATGGCTTCTATTTACTTCATGATAACTTTTATTCATAGTTTTGAATATTAATAAACTCCTTATCACATCATGACTATTTTTATGAATAACATAGTATGTGATAATTTTCTAAGAGTAGATGTCTCACTAAAAGGTCATAACAGTTCCCCACTATGATGAGAACCCAGAAGTGTTATGATATTATTCTTAAATATATGTTATACAGTCATATGATATCATTTTAGGGACACAAATGATACTGATTATCATGGGTGGAGACTTATAGGACTTCGAGGCACCTTATCACGGTGTTCACCCTTAGTAATATCCTGTAGGATATTATGAGAATGAGACCCGCCAGTAGGAAATCCACATTTATATTATTCATTGGATGTTCCTATCTGAAAATTTATGGATTGTTCCTTAGACATTAATATTATTATTAATGAGCATTATGAGTAATGTACTGCAATGTATTGATGAAAACCGTGATGACAAATGTTTGTGCCACTATAGGATACGTTGGGTGTGTCATGAGTAATGTTCCATTAATGAATAACGAGAGAAAGGATTTCCCTTCTATTATTTAATGGTAGTTTATATCTTAGGCCCTTTGATGGAAATGATATATCCTAAATAAATCCATGTCCCTGTTGTTCTATAGGAAAGTTGAATTTTCGAGAAGTCAAAGAAAGAAACATTGAGCACATATGTTGATGGCACTAACATGCAACCTACTTGATGAGAGATATCATGATAAAGGGATTATATTACATATTAAGAATCAGTATGTGGTTGTTTTTTTGTTCCTTGAAACATGTGTTCTATTTTAAGAATCACTACTTCTAGGTGGTTTCCATTGGATTTATTCATGGAGCCAGAAACAACCAACAATTCTTTATCCAAAAGGGACCTGATTTACAAAGACAGGTATTCATTAAGTTTAAAATTTATGATACATAAGAACATCCATTGGTCGAGAGGATGGGATGTCAGACTCATCACAACCTTTTTGGGGGAATTATTGTCTACTATGGGACTCTCTTTATAAATTTAAGATATTTTCATAAATCCTTATTAATTCACCAAGTATAACATAGGTTTACCTTGGAATTTGCAATCACTTATTAACATGTGTGAAATTTAGAATCATCTGTATGTATTCAAGGTTCTTCATTAATGGAGAAATCTGTATGTATTATAGGTTCTCCATCAATGGTATCCTCTCATATACTATTTCGAGATTCTTTTAATCATTATTATGATGATATTGGTTTATAATCCACTTAGTGGGGCACTATGGAATTTATTGTATTCTAGGGAGAATAACTTTTGTTTTGATATTGGGATCATACCCATAAAATTGGCTACCTATGCATCCTTGTGAAAAGAATTATAACCCTCATAGTTCGGTGCCTCTTAATGAGAGATATCATACCTTTTAAGGTCATCTGATAATGACCTAACTATATAGTTTAATTTCATGTGGCAATGGCACCTAAGAGAAAGGTTCTTAGTCAAGGTCTTGTATGGGACTTATGTATAAGAAGCCAAAGGAACGTGAAAAGAATATGGGTTTCCAAGTAAGATTAGACCCTGTTTGGAATATGGACCAAGGAGAATAGGGTTAATTTGAAGTGTTGGGTTTGAACCTCAAAGAGGTTTCCTACGTATCCCATTTAGATGGTAATCAAATCCCACGTAGTTTGATAAATCTCATAGAAGAGTTTAGTCCTTTGAGAGAAATGAGTTTGGGCTTACTTTCTGAAAAGGATCACTTGATCATTTGGGGGTTTAATTTGGGGCTTATTCCTAAAGAGGATATCCAGATTAAGGGAATTAGGGTTGGACTCTTGAAGAGGATATCCAGTGAGCTCAAGCCCTGATAATGCTTCCTATGTATCCCAATTATGATGTGAATTAGAGTTCTTATAGTTCATTCATTGTGTTTGGGACTTTTCATGAGATCTTCCCATTGTAGGGAACATGATTGGGTGAAAACTTTTGGAAGGGAACCCTTTTGAGCTCAGGGCTTCAAGAAGGCATCCTACATATCCTAGTTTGACCATGAATTAGAGTTCTCATAGTTCAAGGGGTCTTGTGAAAATGTGGTGACCATGAAAAATCTCTAAGAACAGGTGAGTCATGCTCAGTGTGAGAAACAAGAGGTTGTAAAAATATCCACAAAGGCACCCACACTTTTCCTCCTCCAATAGTGAAAGAGGGCATGCCTACGGTGATGACGATGCATGAGGACAAGACAACCAGAGAAGAGGGAGAGGTGACAAGCCTTCCCTCTATTCACTTTACAATGGAAAAGGGTCCAATGTAAGGAAGGAGTGAAGGTGAAGTAAGTAGATATGAGCAAGAATGCAACCTCATACTAGAAAGTTTAAGGTCTTACACTAGTATGGTTGCCCTGAAATTGATCCTGGTAGGGGAGGGAGACTTTTCCTTTGCTTTCATGGAAAAGAAAGTGTGAACCGCACATTCCTTACTAGAGACCTAAGGCTTTGGGTTTTAGAGATGAGAATGGGTGATCATAACTGAAACCCCAATCCACTAAACCAGGAACTTCCTAACATTATTCCTGGGTAAAAGTTCAATGTTAATGTGGTTATACAAACCCATAGACACTCTATGAATCCTAACCCCATTGTGAAACAAATGTGGGAAACCTCTGACTGTGGATATACAAGCCCAAATAGGAGACACACTGATGTGCCTTTCCCAAAGGTATGATAAGTCATGAGGTTTTGGTGGAGGTATCAATAGAATCCCTTTGAGACAAGGGAGCCAATGAAGAAGAAGCATTTCCATTAATGGATTTGAGGAGGGCCTGATGGATTATAGACTGAAGAGAGTAGGTGAATCAAAGAGGGGAACCCCAGTAGATACTAGTGCACAAGTATGGGCGCACAAGTACAGGTGCGTAAGTATGGGCACACAAGTATGGGAGCACAAGAAGAATTGGGTGACTTCATGTTCACTTAAGTGATGAAAAACCTAGATGATAACACTTGGGAAATACCTGAATTAAGCCTTCAAGAGTATTCACAGGTATTCCGAGAAGTGTGGTGCTCAAGTTTCTGTGGGAGGAATAGGTGGCACACAAGTGTTTCTGATTTAGGGAGGTTGGGATCTTTATGTGCGTAAGTGTTATGGATTTCAAACACTAAAAGAACTTAAGTCCTATGATTATCCTTTAATTCCTCTACTTTAGGTGTTTAAAAACTACCTTGAATGTTTTATAAGACTTGGGAGAAGCACTAGGGTGACCAAAGCATCAATTAGGATTCATGGAAATTCATCCATTCAAATAAAGTCCCCAAGGGTCTATTTATAGGAAAAAATAGGATCCTGGGAAAAAAGATATTGGTCACACAAGTATGTTGCATGGAAAAATTGCCGCGCACAAGTGGATACGCACTGGATGGGTGGTTCCCAAGTATTCTTGCACATTGTCGGTGATTTGGCCTAACTAGAGTGCTGCATTGAGGACTTAGCCAAAATAATTTCTTCATTCTCCTCCAGGATGGTGGTGCGTAGGTGTTTGCATACAGGTACCTTTGGCACTACTTTAGGGACTTATTCGAAATAATTTCTCAATACTATGGGTTGGGACTGAAGCTTGGCACTGATCCCCATGAAAAATGGAGAGTCACACAGCAAACTTCTTGGGCCTAGTTGAGAACATTTCACAGAAAAGTGCATGGAACACATTTCATGGTGTCAACAAAAGCCCCCCTAGAATTATATTTGTTCGAAACAAAAGGAATCTTGTTCAAAGGTAAAAGTAGGGAACTTTGATGCATTCCAACATCATTGGGTTAGATTTGGAGCTATGTCACGTTTGGAAGGATGCTCTAATTTTTTCCTAATCCTTGGTGTCAATCAAGCATAGTTTTATTTTTATTAGAGTTATATAGACAACCCCAAAAATTTTGTATCTTTTGAATTTTTATAACTGAATATTACCTAAACCATACATAAATATACGTTTAGTGAGTTGAGACTCGACTTCTATTCTGGGTGCCCATTGTGGGATTCCAATCTGGTGAGTACGATGTCTCTTGTTGTTGTCAGTTTAGAGTCATGCATGTTGAAATATAAAGGGATATTGTTTAAGGTCAAATGATTTTGACTATAAATTTCAAAATTAGATCCCAAACAAGACTCAGTGGCTAATAATTTCTCAAATATTCTTTAAATATTTCCAAGGGGAATCTGGAGTCATGTTTTTTATGGACACAAAATCTATAACTTTGTAAACATAAAGGAATTATCTTCCAAGAATGAGGTTACCATTATTTGACAAACCCGTTTTGGTGGTTGTGTTATGAAGGGCTGACTAGGGTATATACAACATAGCCAAATAGTGGAATCTTTTGACTGACAGACCTGTTATGTAGGAAAATTTTATGCAAGGCCTCTGGGGAAACATACTGCATAGTCAAGAAAAATACCTCTTAGGAATTTAGCATTTTACTATTGATAGATAAGGGAAAATAAGATTTGGGTGACTCAAGACCACAGTGGGTGGTTTTTCCAAGAAAAGTGATTTTATGAATAAAGGGTTATCTATGCCAACATTTTTCATGAATAGGAATACAACTTCTACAAAAATTTGGTGTATGAGGAATGGTTAAAAATTTTCAGAAGGGGAATTTCTGATATCATACTATGTAGTTTTAAGTCATGTAGTGAGGACATTGTACAGTGAAATTTTAAGTCATGCAGTGAGGATATTATACTATGTAGTTTTAATTCATGCAGTGAGGACATTGTACTATGTAGATTTAAGTCATTTAGTGAGAAACTTATGTGGATTTAATTTAAGGTCTTTATCTTTGACCAAAGGTACGAGACTCTCCCAATTTCTTGATAATTTTTTTGGAAACATACTACCATATTTAAGTATGGAAAGAAAGAATTTTAATCTATGATTTAGGAATTTCTAAATTCAAAGGATGATATGGAAATAAGGGATAAAGTCATTAGAGGAATTCTTTTCCAAGAACGAAGTTACCATTATTTGAAAAATACGTTATGAGGGCTATATTATGTAGGCCCAACTAGGGCATATGTTGCATAGCCAAATAGTGTCGTGTTTTGACTAACATGCCTATTATGTAGGAAAATTTTATGCAAGGACACCTAGGGTAATGCAATGCATATTCAGACAAAATAACTCTAAAAAGTTTGACATTATCTTTCTAAAACCGAAGAAAGATTAGAAAGATTCAGATTTTCCAAAGCACAATGTTTGGTTTATGAAGAAAGGTACCTGAATATGGAAAGGGTATTTCCAATCCTGATTTCTAAATAATCAGAGGAATAATATTTCTACAATGGTTTGACCCAAACGTAGGGAGTATGGTGTTTGTAGTTTTAGGTTATACACCTAGGACCAAAAAATGGAAACAATATATGATATGTGGTCAAATGATCAAAGGCTATTTCATATTTCTTTGAATACATGGAGACGAAAATGTGTAAACCATGGTCTTAAATACTTTAAGATTAAGACAATGGTAATGGTATAAATATACAAAAATAACTGCTTTAAAATACAGATTCTTGTATATTATTATCAATGTTTGAAGAAGAAAAAGGAACTTTAACCAAGAACTAAATTAAAATTATTTGACAAACTTGTTATGGGGGTTGTATTATGTAGGGAAAACTGGGGAAAATTCTATATAGTAAAATAGTGGTATCATTTGACTGATAGACCCATTATGTAGGAAACTTATGCAAGTCCACATAAGGGAACGTACTACATAGTCAGAGAAACGAGTTCTCAGATATTAGAAACTATGTCACCAGAAACCGTAAGAAACATTATGAAGATATGAAAATATTTAGGATTAAGAGTGTGAAATATGGAAGGGGTAATGCTTTATGCATATGAAAAATATTTGAATCAATATTGGACATGAGTTTGGAATCCTTTACATAGATCTAACTCAAATGTGAAATGGATACTTTTCTTGTTTCCTTTGAATCAATATTATGTTGTGCAATTCAGACTCATTCAGTGATGACATGAAGTGATTCTGACTTAAAAAGGGAATATTATGGCTAGACTAAGGAATTAAACCCAGGTTTCACTACGTATCTCATATGGATGAGAATCAAACCATAAATAGTTATTCAAACATTCCCTATACAGGTTTGATTCATATATAGGGAATAAAAGGTTTTTTTTATCATGGATGGGCCCAAGATTGGAGATCTAGGTGTCTCTATATATCTCACATAGATGATAATCAAGCCAAACTTAGTTTTTGAACAATCATTTCCGACACCAATTGAGTTTAATGTGGGAGACAAGGGTTTTTAACACATTGTAGAAGAATAGATAAACTTAAGACACAAAATGGTATGAAAATCAAACCATGTATCTTGAAAGCACACTCTGTATAGATATGGTTCATATACAGGATTAGAAAATTAAATAAGAAACTTATGGTTGTGGCTGGGCCCAAGATTGTAGACCCAGACGTCTCTACGTATCTCATGTGGATGAGAATCAAGCCACACGTGGTTCTTGAAATGAGGCCCCTATGCAGATCTAATTCAGACATAGGGAAGAATGGAACTCATATACTAATAAGTAGAAGTAATGATGTCAATGATTCTTGCATATGAAAGCTATTAATGTCAAATAGGGAAGACAATAATTGTATAGTTTAATGTCATGTAATGAGGATAAATGATGCCATGCAGTTTAATGTTGTGCAATAAGGACAAAGATGCTGCGCATTTTATAATCATTTAACATGGACGTTTTTGGATGTTATGCAGTTTAATTTCTAGAAACTAGGAATTTGCAATGTGTATTTTCGAGTCATGCAGTAAGGACATGTTATACAGTTACAAAAAGTATTTCTTCAAGAATTTCGCATTGGTTGGAGTTGTAATAAGATCTCCATCTATTGAGATTAAGGCATAAGATCCATTTGAGTAGACTTTATATATGGAATAAGGTACTTCCCACTTTGGATCAAACTTTGGAGATTTATTTCCTAGTATCATTGGAGTCTTAAGGACCAATGCCAATTCTATTTGAAGAAATGAATAGAGGAAAACTTTCTTGTTAAAGGCTAATGCTATTCTATTATGATAGTCTTCTAAATGACAAAAAATATGAAATATTTTTTTGTCTAATAGCTCCATCTCATCAAATAGTTTCTGAAACTTTTCATTAGTAGAAAACTGGTCACAGATTGAAACTCGGAGTGAAGGCAATTCAACTTGAATTCTTAACACTGCTTCTGTACCATACAGTAATGAATATTGAGTTCCCTATGTAATAATATAGGTAGTATTCTGATAAGCCCATAAATCATGAAAATGTTTATTAGGCTAAAATTTCTTATCTTCATCCACCATCTTCTAGAGTATGTTTGATAGGGTTTTATTGAAAGACTCTATCTGTCCATTGGACACCGCATAATTGCGAGATGAATGGTTGGATTTGCGATTATGCACCTGATAAAACTTCTTTACCTCAACAGAATAGAAATTGGTGCCATTTTCCATCAATATATTATGAGGGACACCAAATCTAGTGATGATGTTAGTTTTGAACAAACTAACAATGCTTTTGGATCTGATTTCTTTGAGACGTATTTCCTCAGCCCCTATGGAGAAGAAATATGTAGCAGTAAGAATATACTTGAACTACTTATCCATAGCTAGAGGATAAGGTCCTACAACATCCATTTCCAATGTGGTAAATGTCTAATAGTATTTATTTATATATAGAAACTTTGGTGTTTGACAAATGAAGTTGGAATGCACTTGGCAGGGATGACATTTCTTAGTGAAATCTGTGTAATCCTGCATCATTTAAGGCCAAAAGTATCCAAGGCTTCAGATTTTATCATAAATTCTATGCCCAGACTGGTGAGTACCACAAGCTCTTGCATGCACTTCTTCCATGACATCTGCAGTTTCTTCTCCATCAATACACCTGAAGAGGATTCCATCAAAGTCTCATTTGTAGAGGGTCTTCTAGTGATCTAGACTATTATAAAGAGTAAAATTGTCCTCTTATCATCAGATTTGTTCTTTTTCAGATCTATCTAGTGGAAGTACTCTATTATGATGGTATTTCATTATGGGTTTCATCCATCCCATGGTATGACCATATGGCTCATAAATAGGGCTAATTCCATTTATTTCCTCCATTCTAGTTTGAAAAAAATGTGAAACCACACGACGATGGTCAATACTGATGATTGTCTCATCCTAATTTGTATCTTCCAGGGATGTGTATATATTATTTAGTGTATTAGCTTGAGAATTTTGTGGCCGAGGGATATAATACAATGTTGTATCTATGGGAAATTCAGCCATTAACCCTATGATGTAATCCCATAAAGGGATTAAATCATCTTTTAATACAGAATATTCCCCATTTATTTGTTTGATCACTAACTCTGAATCACCTTTCATGTTTAGGTGGTTCACTTGTACCTGAAGTTCCAATTCTAGTCCTACTATGAGAGCTTGATACTCTACTTCATTCTTGGAATCGCCTTCTGAAAACAGGATTGAATATGGAAATGCTGCCTTTTCTAGGTAGATATGTACAATTCCTAACCCAACTGTATTGAGTTTAGGGTTTTACATTCTCCTCCCCTTTGGACTTATGGAGGCACCATTAAAGTACATTTCCCATGTTTGGGGATTTTCTTGAATAGAGAAGACCTCTTCATTAGGAAGTTCAATATTCAATGATGTATCTTCCATAGATGGATGCTCAGCAAGGAAATCTGCCAAAGCTTGGCCTTTTATTTCCTTCTGACGCACAAAATGGATATCAAACTATTGAAAAATAACTATCCACCGTGCCAAAATCCATATAAGTATAGGATAAATGAGGATAAATTTGAGTGGGTTATTGCGCAACACTAATTGGACCTCATGATGTTGCAGGTAGTGCCTCAATTTCTGAACTGTAAAGTTTAATTCCATGAAACACTTATCAATACTTGAATACCGAGTTTTTGTATCAATCATAGTTCTACTAAGATAGTAAAATCTGTTTTCATTCCTAGCATCATTCTTTTGGGCAAGGAAGGCACCCAATGATCATTCCAAATCTATGACATAAGGAATAAATGGTCTTCCTTCAATAGGTGGAATTAATACTGGTGGACTCAAAATATATTTATTGAGGGTATCAAATGCCTCTTTGCAATCTTCAGTCCATTGATAGGTGACTCCCTTATTCATTAATCTAGTGAAGGGAAAACACTTTCTTTCCAAATTCGTGATAAAGCACTGAATATAGGCCAAGTGTCCTTAGATTCCTCTTAATTATTTCGAATTTCAAGGAGGTAACATGCCAAGGATTGATTTGTTTTTCTGAGGATCAACTTCTATGTCATGATGGTGTACAATGAAGATAAGTAATTTTCCTGAGGTTACCTCGAAAGCACATTTCAAGGTGTTCATCTTCAAATTGTGTTACCTAAGTTTATTGAATATGGTCTCCAGATCATCTAAGTGATTGGAACGTTGTCTGGATTTAACCACCAAGTCATCCACATAACATTTGACAAATTTTCCTATGAAGGGTTTGAAGATATGATTCATAGCACGTTGATATGTTGTACCTACATTCTTTAAGCCAAAGGGAATTACTCGATAGATGAACACACCTTAAGGGGATTTGAATGATATATAATCTTCATCCTTTGGGTCCATGTAGATTTTATTATACCCAGAGTAGCCATCCATGAAAGAAATAGCTTCATTGCTAGCTATTTCATCAATTAAAATCTCTGTGATCGGAACTGGAAATTCATCTTTAGGACAATTTTGGTTAAGATCTATGAAATCAATGCAAAATCTTTATTTTCCCATTATTTTTTTATTGGGAAAATGTTGTCCAGCCATTTTACATATTGAACCTCCCTGAAAAATTTAGCCTTGACAAGCTTATCAACTTCACCTTCAATTTTAGAGGCATGAGTTGGGTGTGTTCTTCTTCCTTCCTGCTTGAATCCTCAATGTTCTTCTGGAAAAACCAAATGATGAGTGGCTACATCAGGATTAATACCTGGAATTTCTATAAAATTACTAGAAAATATATCTCAAAATTTCTTTAGAAATGAGGTATACATCTATTTCTCTTCAGAAGTCATGGCCGCACTAATTTGAGTGTGGCATGAATCTTATTTTGTACCCGGATTTATTTCTATAAGGTCATCCACAGTTGTGGATACACCTTCCTCAAATGCTGGTGGAGTGTCCCTGAGATCTTATTCTACTTCCTTACGTGTCACTTATTCTTTTTCTACTTGTATAGTAGGCGATGAAGAAAAACTTTCAGAGCTAGGGGAGGATTTGGTATTTGAACATCCTAAATAAGAGGACACCATATCTAACCCTACTGATGATGAAGGGTCTTCTTAGAGTAATAAAGAGGATATGATAGGTTGAGAATCAACATCTTTGTCTTCCTCTATTATTGCTACCACTTCCTCTAATTTGATTGGAGAAGTAGAGGCTAGCTGAAGTTCAAGGGATGAAATGAAGAAATCTCCATTTAAGCTTCCATCACTGCTTGGTAAATAAACAATTTATCCTATGTTTTCAGGCTCAATTTCCGTAATTTAAATTATGGAAGTCATTGGATGAGTGTTCAGATTTGGGTTTATCCTTTGAATTTGATTAATAGGTAAAACAAAATCTATACTCAAATGTTTTAATGGATTTTTTGGGATCTTTTTTAGACCATTTGGAGCATTGATTCTAGTTACCTCCTTCATCACGGACTTCATTCCCTTCATCTGATAAAATTCTGCCTCAATTTATTGAAATTAAAATGTTTTTAACAGAGCCTTGTCACCATACAATGTTCAGATTTCACCATGGAAACAATAATTGAGACATTGGTGGTATGACGAAGGTATGGTTGCATGTTTATGTATCCATGGCCTTCCAAGTAGAATGTTAAATGTTGTGTCCTGACGAAAAACCATAAAATCTAAATTAGAAACAAGATCACCAAACTGATTTTTGAGTGTAATCTCACCCAGAGGTTCTTGATCATTCCTGTCATAACCTTGAAACATTAAAGTTAAAGGAGAAAAGTCAGATTCAGTGAGTCCTAATCGACTAATAGTATGAATAGGAATTAGTTTGACTCCTGAGCCATTATCAATGAAGGATCATCAGATGTCTATGTCATTGATCCTTCCGGATAGATACAAGGGTCTGATATGTCCATGTACAACATCGTATTAATTTTCATCCATAAAAGATATAACTGCATGACATTCTGTAGAATCATTCTCTATACGATAGACCTCATCAACAACAACTTTGGTTTCAAACTCTTCATGTCTTGAAAAAGCCTCAATAAGTGCTAATCGAAGATCTTTTGACAGATTCAAGGCATCCAAAATCAATAACTTGGCCAATAATTGGTCCAGTTGTTTCAAAACATCATAATTTTTGTCTAGAGGTCTGTGTTTCTCATCATAGAGATGTGGTTTTGTACGTGACTTGGTAAGTTGATTCTCTTGATGTAGATATACCCTATGTCGGAGCAGAAGCTGGAAATAATCCTAGATTTGGTTGATTAAACTGACTTGGTCTATCTACTTTCTAAGAGAAAGATGGTGTAACTTCTAATAGGTCCTCCAAAATAATCATGTCAGGACCAAACCTATCATGCATGGAATAATCTCCTTGTTCTTGTTGAGCCTGTTGAAGGTCTCTCCCATGAGTTTCTACGACATATATGGTTCAAGAAGGGGTAGAGTTAAAATAATGGCTTCTAGAATACCCATGTCTTCCCCTATATCCTTGACCTTGGATTATATCTCTAGTTCACCAGTTAGGTACAGGGAACTGAGGCTCATCATAACCAGAATCACAATCGGTATAGGGATCCGTTAAGTTGATAACGTTGATGGAACAAAAGATCAATTCTTCATCTGATGAAGATTCTACTTAATAGGTTAGTTCTGGTTGTGTCGTTTGGTGGGGAGGTGCCCATGGTTTTGAAACAGATGCAATGAAATCTACCAGAGTCAAGGAGAACATTGGCCTTAGCATGAACTCATCTTCTTCTAACTGCTCTTTGTCCTTCTGATCATGTCGCTTCTATGAGCATTGACCTTTGAAGGAATAATAATTTGATGAAGGTGTTTTTTCTGTGGCGAGAGTGGAGGAAGACACAATCAATTGTTTTAACTGTATTCATAGAATTACATGAGCTCGGTTGATCATTTTCCTGATTATACAATCATCATATTTTTTTGTATTTTTACTTTTGACTTCCTGCATTTCACCTTCTTCCTCTGGATTAGTAGCAGTAACACATGCTACATGGGATGACGAACTTTTCAGTTTCACTTGTCCAGAGTCTACAATTTTTTTTAGGAGTTATTTTAAAAGAAAACACTCCTGAATGGGATACCCCAACATCTGGTAAAAGGGACAATAATTCATAATATCTTCACCTCCTTCTTTTTTTGGTTTCTGCAACCTTGGAAACTGAACCAAATTGTTTTACAAAGCTGAGATGAAGTAACCTAGAACCAATTTATTCCGAAAAGAATAACAATTAGTCTTTAACTAATCAAACTATTTCTACATTTGACCTCTTTTATAATCTTGATGAGGTGGTCATTTCTACTGATGCTCAAGAGGCAGAGCCCTTCGATATGATGAAGGTTTTGAAGTGGAAGCAGGTATAGGTGCTTGATTGAGTGATATTGTAGCAGCCACTGCTTTCCCTGTTATCCTTCTTGGAGCTGATGGAATTACATGAGATTTAGTTTTAGTTTCCACAATATAATCCTCCACCTATTTGGAAAATGAAGTAATTTCTCAAAACCCTCCTCTATATTTCACAGAGATCAGTGGTGTGTGTAACTCATCATGCAGATTTGCCACATAGATTGGAAGCAACTATTCCTGAGGGAGTGCTAGATTTAGGTAATATGTTAATCCTTTTCCATCGAGCAATGAAATCTAAAACTCTTTAATTTTATCTTTATATAAAATTTTTAAGATCAAAAACTATTGTCTTTGGAAGCGTTGAGATGAATTGAAGAATAAATTTCTAACGGAGATATTCCCATCCAGTAATTGATCATGATTGGAAACCTGTATACCAAACAAAAGATAGTCCTTGTAATGACTACGCAAAGCAACTGAGTTTTACTACTTCTTGTTTTTGAGGAGTCCCCATCATGGGATCACAATGAGAAATGAAATTTGTTAATTGTTTCTCTGGATCTCCCTAACCATTCAAGATTGGGAATGTAGTATTCATAGTGTTTTGTGGGGGAGGGATTGGATCCACCCATTCAGGGTAAGCTCTCTTTTCCGGATGAACTATAACACACCATTCTTTCACAGCTTCCAATCGAGTTTTTAATGACTCAATTGTATTCATAATCATTTGGGGAATATCCAAATGATATGGGACCTGTATAGGTACATCAACTAGAGCTTGAACTGGTGCAATGACCGGAGAAACCACTAGTGGTGGTGCTGGTATTTGTCTTGGATAACACACAGGGACATACCTACAAGGATGTGTTTGATCCTTCCCTGGCTGTGTACCCAATGGAGGGAATTCAGTATCCATATCTATAGTTACTATAAGTCCTCTTTGCTAAGGAGATCCTACAGAATGTGAATGTGGAGGATCTACATGGGGAGCATTTCTAGTAGAAATGCTGATTCGAAGTAACTCTGTACTGATTTTGTTCAACTCTTTCATCTACTCTTCTTATTGTGAAAAAATTTCTCCAAGCTAAAGAGATTGACCTTATCTAGTGGAAAAGTGATACGTGATCTGACTTTTACATTTCCCCTTGTTATATACCTTTCGAAGGGATAGGAGTTGATTATTTGAGGTCATACCTATATTCTGGGTAAGCCTCTGATTTTGGATACACACACATCCTTCATTTTCTTCAGTGTGTACCGTATTATGGATAAGAACTTTATCTTCTTATTCCACTAAACTAGACTCAATTTCTAGAGGATCTTATGCAATGATGTTAATGAAATTTACTGACTCATAATGCATTGATGGAATTCTGCCAGTATCTTTATAAGGTCATCTCCTTTTGTATCTTCCATGATACCCTACTCTCATATATGATGAATTCCTAAGAATATTTTGATGGATAGTTTCCCAATGGGAATCCTTGGATAGTTCAGTTGTGCAATCTCTTTGTGGATTCTTCCCTAATAAGCAGAAAACTGAATTCCATTGAGGAGGGGATTGTAGATGTGAAAAATACCACAGCCCTCTAGGCTGGGGTTGTTCCTGTTCTTCTTCTTCAAACCTTCAAACTTTATTTATTGAATTCAAATGTTTAATTAAACAAGCCCCTAGCCCTGCAGGCTTGGGTGGCTCTTGAACTACTATAACTAAGATTCACGTAGCTGTTCTTCTGTTTTTTTTTTCGAGTTTTAGTTCGGACATTAGCTGGGTGCATTATCCAAAAACCACTCAAATCACCTATTTCGGAAGATCACTGTTCTATTTAATACATTTGCACCATCTAACGACTAACATCCTCTAAGCGGGAGGCCTACTGAAGATTCTCAGATGCTTGGTGAAAATGTGCCTCAACAACTTGCTTTATTTGGTCTTGGCTCTAATAAGAGCTAGTTGAGGCCTATTCTTGAGTGTACATTTGATTAGATAAAAAATATAATGATTGTAGATGGGCATGGAAAATAACATTTCATGATTCCACTTTTGGCGGGCTTTACTGATTATAGAGTGCAGTGAAATGTAATGCTCCATGTGCACCCCATCCTCTGATATGAACACCAGATGGGGTATCATAAATTAACTGGCATAGTCTCTTTAGAGCATTGAGGCATGCATGCTGAAGTGTTCTCTACTGCTTTTCAACCTTTGGATGTCAGGAAATAGAGAGAGATGCCAAGTCAATTTGGCATCGAAACCCTTCTATTACATTTACATGATTTTGATATTCATCACATGGTAATACTTTGGTTTTCAAATAATGAAGAGTCTTCCATAAATTATGGAAAACATCATGAATGAAATCTTCTTCCATCAATTCTAAAATGTTATATTGAGAGTTTGAAAAAGTATAGATCATGACTGGTACTTGTCCTTTGTCCAATTATTTTCTCATTTTTAACATATCTTCATCATCTTTCACTATAGGTTTTTCCAGTTGGTCTGACCAATGTGGATGCTTCTCGATTGTTTTATTAAAAATAATGGAATCAATCATTGTTTCCTCAGCTGTATTAGAAGAATAATGACCCAAGGGAGGTTCGGAGAATGATTGTTCCCTTAAGATGTCTTCTGTTTGAGAAAGTAATTCACCTGTTAATGACAAGGTATCAGACAGGAGTACCCTGTGTTGGGAAGTGCATCAAGATAATCAGGCTTTCTCATTACTACATTTTCAATTATAGAATTATCTTGACAATGCGAAATACTATCGCGGAGAGAAATTTCACAGAAAATTCCATCACGGGGAGGACCACCGTAGTGGATTACAACAAGAGACAAATCCTCTTGCTCCTTGGTCTTCTGGCCACATAGAGGGTTACCATGGATCTCATCCAGAGATAGGATCTCTAGATTAACTGAATTTTCATGAAGCAAGAATTCATGGAAATGTTTCTGATGAGAAATTTATAATTACTGCTACTACTACCATAATTTGGTAATGAGAGGGTAGGATCTTAAGCTGCAATAGATAAATGTCTGAGGGCTTCAAGAACTCCACCATTAAGAGGAGCCTGATAGTATCTTGGCTCTTGATTTTCCAACTGTGTTTGGAGAGTCTTCTTCTTGGATGATCTCTTACACTTATTTATGGACACTTTCTGGGAGAAGTGGTTAGCATAGGTAGGTGTATGTGCCTTCATTGGAGTGGTTATCAGAATGGGCCAATTACCTTCAGTTGGAAAGGGTTTATGTTCCCAATCCGGTTGTCTATATGATATGGGGGAGTATGCCCCGTGACCCTCCTGGACTGGAATAGAGTTATGTATCTACTCCGAAATAGCATGATGATGTGTCATCCTAGGTGTGGGGACAAATTTATGTGTATGCTCCCCTGGCACTGCTAAAGTTGTTGTTATGATATTCTAGCACGCTTCTAGAATATTGGTAGGAATTTGTGTCTTCCCTTTCACCCTTTCCAAGATGTGTTTGGTGAATTCAACAGCTGTAATAGGAATATACATTCATTCTGTATCTAGAGTAGGGGTATGTGCTTGCTCATTTCCTCCTTTTCCTATCAATAAGTACTGATAGTACTCATGTATGGGGGTAGATAATTGAGTCTATCCCAGATTTGTCATCGGAGCTTTCTGACTGACTTATCTGGGTGTTGCCAAATGAGACTATTGGAAAGCTTAATGAATGATGGTAGGTGTATGTACCTGCTGGATTTTTTCTATCAAGCATGGTTTACAAACTTCTTTCAATAGTGTAAAACGAGATTGTTGGTAGAATTGGTGAGTTTAATCAGGTGTATGTTCCTATTTACCAGTTTACACCACATTTGATTGGTGGGAGTCCTTAAATGTAGTCAGATGAGTCTACTGACTGGATGATAATTTGTAAATAGGTGTATGTTCTTGTTCACAGTACTCCACCAGATTTTCCTGGTGGTATTGGTGGGTTGCTTCCAGACAAGTCTTCGAGGTAGTGTAATTAGGATAGAGAAGTGTATGTACCCACTCATTGTTTTCCCATCAAGTTAGTTTTATGGACTTCTATGGAGGAGAAAAAGCTAAGAACCTATTTCCTGTTGACTGGACATTATACCTGGAGGATTTTCTTGCATGCCTGGGTCTAGGGGACCTAGGCCGAACAACTGGAGGCAATTCCCCCATCATGTCGTGGGTTCACTACCGCACAATTCTATTGGTGGAGATTGTTAGTGGGAGTCCTCAGGAAGGACCCCTGCATCTTTTTATTGAGTCCATGAGTGACCTCTTGATCCACATCTCTATAGAATGGGAGGGGCTGGTTGTTGCATTTTGGGGATAAGGAACCAAAACAGCTGATGGTGGTGGTTGGAACCGTCTACTTCTGGATCATCGGTCATCGTTGACAAGATGATCGAGGGTTATTATTAACATGGAGAGCCTGTTGGGTAGCCTCCAAGGTTAGGATAGTATCGTGCTGATGTTATTCCTTTACTAGTACATTGGAGACCCAGCGTTGAAGATTCTGATTTGGTGATGATGCCTTTCCAGCGGATGACGATCCATCTTGAGCAACGACTGAGACATTCACGTGTGAAAACTTGAAGTAATCCATTTGGGGTGAAGGGAGTTCTGAGAAAACTTGAAAAAAACAATAAAATCCATTAAAGCAACATATTTTAGATGAATACACACGTGATTAATTCATTTGTCTGGCCTTCCTTTATTAATTGATAGGGGCCTGACAGGTGGGTAACATTATTAAATTGGTTAAGGATTCACATCGGGTTCACCATTTTTGTTTCGTTGTTTCTTGAAACGTGTGTTCTAGTTTAAGAATCACTATATTCAGGTGGTTTCCATTGGATTTATTCATGGAACTGGAAACATTCAACATTTCCTTATCTAAAAGGGACATGATTCCAAAGGTAGTAATTTGTTATGTTTGAACTTTACGATACTTAAGAACATGAATTGGTTGAGAGGATGGGAGGTCGGACTCATCACACCCATTTGGGGGGAATTATTTTCTACTCTAAGATTCTGTTTAAAAATTTAAGATATTTTCATGAATCCTTATTAGTTCACCAAGTATAACATAGGTTTCCCTTGGAATTTGCAATCACTTATTAACATGTTTGGAATATAGAATCATCTATATGTATTCAGGTTTCTTCATTAATGGAGATATCTATATGTATTCGAGGTTCTCTATCAATGTTATCCTCTCATATTCTATTTATAGATTCTTTTAATCATCGTTATGATGATACTGGCTTTTAAGCCACTCAGTGTGGCACTCTGGAATTTATTGTCATCCAGGGAGACTAAGGTTTTTTTTTTATTTTGGGATCATACCCATAAAATGGGCTACCTACGTATCCATGTGAAAGGAATCAGAACCCCCATAGTTTGGTGCCGCTTAATGGGACACATCATACCTTTTAAGGTCATGTGATAAGGACCTAACCGTACAGTTTAATGTCATGTGGTAATGACATCTAAGTGAAAGGTGCTTAGTCAAGTTTTTGTGTGGGACTTATGTATAATAATCCCAAGGAACTTGGAATGAATATGGGTTTCCATGTAATATTAGACCCTATTGGAAATATGGCCCAAGGAGAACAAGGTTGATTTGAAGTTTTGGGTTTGAACCTCAAAGAGGGTTTCTACGTATCCCATTTAGATGGGAATCAAATCCCACATAGTTTGATAAATATCATAGGAGAGTGTAGTCATTTGAGAGAAATGTGTTTGGGGTTTCTTTCTGAAAAGGATGAATTGATAATTTGGGGGTTTAATTTAGGGCTTATTCTTAAGGAGGATGCCTAGATTAAGGGAATTAGGTTTGTACTCCTAAATTGGATATCCAGTGATCTCATGCCCTGAGAAGGCTTCTTACATATCCCAATTATTATGGGAATACATGTTCTTGTTGTTCATTCATTGTGTTGTGGCTTGTTCATGAGAGCTGCCCATTAGAGAGGACATGATTGGGTGAACCCTTTTTGAAGGGTACCCTTTTGAACCCAGACCTTTAAGTAGGTGTCCTACGTATCCTGGTTTGAATAGGAATCAGAGTTCTCATAGTTCAAGAGGTCTTGTGAAAATATTGTGATCATGAAAAATCTCTAAGCCCATGTGATTCATGCACGGTGTGAGAAATAAGTGGATGTAAAAAATTCAACAAATTCACCCAGAATTTTCCTCCTTTACTGGTGAAAGAGGGCGTGCCTACAGCGGAAATGGTGGACAAGGGAAAGGCAATCAGGGAAGAGGGCGAGGTTATGATCCTTCCCTCAATTCACTTTACATTGGACAAGTGTCCAATGTAATGAAGGAGTGAAGGTGAAGGAAGTAGAGAGGAGCAAGACTTCAACCTCCGACTTGAAATCTTAGGGGCTTACACCAGGATGGTTGCCTTAAAATTGATCTTGGTAGGGTAGGGAGACTTTTTCTTTGATTTCATGGAAAATAAAGTGTGAACCATACCTTCCCCACTAGAGACCTGAGGTTTCGGGTTTTAGAGATGAGAAGGGGAGATCAGAACCCAAACCCTAATCCTCCAAACTAGGAATTTCCCAATACTATTCCTAGGAGAATGGTCCATGTGACTGTGGATATACAAACTCAAAGACACTCCATGAATCCTAATCCCATTGTAAAACAAATTTGGTAAACCTCTGACTGTGGATATAGAAACCCAAATAGGAGACACACTGATGTTCCTTTCCCAAAGGATTGATAATTTAGGAGGTTTTGGCAGAGGTCTCAACAGTTTCCCTTTCAGACAAGGGAGCCAATGAAGAAGAAGCCTTTCCATTAGTGGATTTGAGGAGGTATTGATGACTTGTAGACTGAAGAGAGTAGGTGAATCAATGTGGATTACCCAAGTAGATACTAACACACAAGTATGGGTGCACAAGTTGTCTTGGGAGACCTGATGTTCACTTAAGTGACAATCAACCTGGATGTTAATACTTGGGCAAGACCTGACTCAATACTTCAAGAGCATTCACAGGTATTCCCTGAAGTGGGGCACTCAAGTTTCTGTGAAAGGAATAGGTAACGCGCAAGTGTTTCTGATTTAGGGAGGTTGGGAGCTTTAGGCACGCAAGTGTTATGGATTTCAAACACTAAAAGGAATTAAGTCATATGATCCTTATTCAATTCCACTACTTTAGGTGTTTAAGAACTACCTTGAAAGTTTCAGAAGACTTGGGCAAAGCACTAGGGAGACCAGAGTATCAATTAGGCTTCAGGTAAATTCATCCATACAAATGAAGGCCCTAAGGGTATATTTATAGGCAAGAATAGGACCCTGGGCGAAAGTAGATTGGTCGCACAAGTATGTTGCATGGAAAAATTATGGCGTGTATGTGGTTGCACGCTGGATGGGTGGTGTCCAAGTATGCTTGCGATCCACCAGTGATTTGGCATAATTGGGGCACCGCTTTGAGGACTTAGCCAAAATAATTTATCCATTCTCCTACAGCATGGTGGCATGAAGGTGTTTGCGTGCAGGTACCTTGGGCACCGTTTTAGGGACTTGGCAAAAATAATTACTCTATACAGTGGGGGATGTGCCCCCACACCCCTACTTGGGATCAGTGATGACCTTCAGGTTGGTGCCTTCGCTACTATCACTGACCCCCATGAAAAATGTATAGTCACACCATGAACTTCTCAGGTCCGGTTGATCACATTTTTAACAAAAGTGCATGGAACACATTTCATGGTGTCTACAGTGGTATTATGTCATTTCAACATTAACTTCTTTCTATATGGGTTCCTTGGTGTGTTTCTAGACACTATCCTTGGACTTTAGGCTTCTTCACCTGATGCCACTAAGAAAGAGGACTAGGTGGTTACACACTAAGTGTATCCAGAATCTCAGTTAAATAATAATATTATTATTTATTAATTAACAAGTTGAATAAACATTATTCCCATGATTGGTTTAATAATTATTCATGTTTTCTTGATCACATTTATTATATCACTAGTTATTCGAGAGAATATAATATGAGTGAAAAATTTAAAAAATATTTAATTTGTATTTAGTAAATATAATATTTATTTATTTATTGGTGAATATTACAGTGATATTTATTTAGTAAATAAATAGTCATTATTCAAGGCTCAATAAATATTGTGGAGGAATGGGGAACCAAGATTAATGGTTGGGTGAGAAATAATAAATAATGAATATTAATTTATTAAATAATATTTAATTTAATTCACAAGTTTACTGCATGTTGAGAAATAATTATAATAATAATATTATTATTTGACTTGGTGTTTCACAGGGATTAAATAAATAATAAATGACACTTGTGTATTTATCTATTTCTAACCTTAGCGATATATAAACCCAATTATATTATTTTTTCCTAGAGTCAATTCATTTGTTTTGGTTGTGAACAATAAATTTGGAGAATCCTATCAAGCCCTAGAGAGCTCCCTTCTCAAAGAATGATCCCAAGAATGTAGAGTGATCTTCCTCCACCTACCACTCTCAAGTCAAGAGAGATCTAAGATAATGCTTTGGAAGTAGTTCTCAAGGAGGTCAAAAGAGGATGATGTAAGCGATAAGATCTGTCATGTTAGAACCTAGATATTCCTATGGGGACGTTCAATGATTTTTGGAACTCATTTGGATCACCACTAGATGAAATCTTCCATTGATTCCTACAACACAATGATGGTACAACACATATCTGTTTTCAGATCCCTCAATGAAGAAATAATTCCAACAAGTTAATTCTTTAATTAATTAAATTGATTATAAATAATATGTTATTATCCTCTCTTTGGTTTTGGAATTCTACCCATTTTCAATATTCTCTTATTCAATTCTATAGATCACAACGTTCATCATTTTGTAAATCTTGGATTTATCATCAATCATGAAAAAAACAAAGTTGGAAACAACCCATCACACACTTATAATGCACCTAGAACCTATAGGAGGGCCTTCTTGTGTGGTCCATATGACCCTTAAAATGGAAAAATTATCCAATTATCCAGTTGAATGATTTGTAGTAATTTTAATAATCAACCCTAAAAAATAATAATCAAACAATTTGGATAAGTAGAGTGATATTTATAATAAAAATATCAAACTAAATTGAATATGGATTAATTCAAACAATGATCACAAATTATATTTAATATTAAAACATTCCCCCAGGGGTGAAGCCTAGTGGTTATGCCTTTGAGGGCTCTCACGGGAGGTATTAGGATGAAGTCTCCCCGAGTACTTGTAGGCATAATAGTTTCTTTGTTTCTTTGTAATCCCCTCCCCATAACTGTTGAAATATATTTAATATTTAAACATGGTAATTTCACACCAATTATGAACTTTTCCTTGAAAATCAGTAAGGGTAGTATATAAGAAATTATGAATAAGTTAATAAAATCACCCATACACTTAAGATAGTGCATGTATTCATGTACAACAAATAAAAACATAAAAAAATAATTTTCACCCACTAACAAATATTAATTTTTTTCTCCAATTAAGGGGGTCTAGACTAGTTCACTCACCCATAATAAATTCCACCACAAATTGTTACAGAAATAATGTTTCAAAACAATTCATTTTTAATCTTATAAATTTGAATTAGAAAATATGGGCACTCAAATCTCACACCTATCACAATTATTTCAAGTTTATTCATTGAGGTTAGCTTATTCACCGACCAAAATTGAAAATCATAGATTTTGTAAGAGATATAATCTTTCATTCCCTATCTAATGTGAACAAGAATCAAGAGGTATTTTTTAGGAGTTTTTTTAGTGTCTATGGGATGGTAGGAATATAATGTCCAAAATAGAGGAAAAGAGGAGAGAAACACTAACATGGAAAAAACAATACATAATTAATGAAATGATACATTTAAGGAATTAGAAGCACATATTTACTAGGGAATGATTGTGTGAAGAAATACAAGAGAGAGAGAGAAAATTAGAATAGGATGAAAATATAGAATATATACAAAATATAAAACTTCTCTCAATGACTCAGTAAAACATTATTCAATTGTTATTTTTTATCTTTATTTTTCAGAAGTTTCACTTAGAAAAAATCTTACACTCATTTCTCAACCCTTTTTTAACTCCTAAAGAAACTCTTTTAATAGTTACAACATGATAAAAAGTTTAGAAGAGTGGTTTTTAACCTTCCAAAGACACAAACCATTCTTTTCATTTTATTGTTTTTTTATTTTTTTGAACACTTTTCAAAAAAAAATTTAAAAAATGAGATAAACATAAATACATACCCAAAACTCACTAAATGAAAGCATATCCCCCATTATTAAATGGATGATTTCCCTCAAGCATATGATACACATTGGAAATCAAGAAAAGTGTGACAAAAGTGAAATCCATTCCCCTATACACTTAAATTTAAATAAATCATGCAATGAAAATATTTGTATATGTTGGGTGGGAAAAGGTTTTTGGCTTATAATGTGTCTATAAAAAAAGGTTTCCATAGGCTCAAAGTGGATTTCAAAAGGCGGATAAATGTAAGGGTAATGAGAGGCTATATGGATATTTTGAATCTCTTTTGGTTCAAAAAATTCCTATGTCATATTAATGCACACAAAAGTGGGAAATTCATCTTTAAGGTCCACAAATTCTAGACTCACTACTGGGGGTGAAAAAAATACAATATGAAAATATGGTCATAGGTGGCCTTAACATGAAATCTAAATTTCTTCCTCATGGTAGGAGAAGAATCATTTTTCAAATAAAAAATTTATCATTTAATTTTTTTGGTACAGACACAAAATATTTTATACAAATTTATGATGAAAAAAAATAAAAATTTTTGAGATGAAAAAAATTATTTTGAATCCCCAAAATGGTTGGAAAAAAATTTAAAATTTATTGGTGAGTAATTTTGATTATTTTATTTCACTTATTATAATTTTTATAAATAAACATCCACACAAAATAGAAAGTTGAAAAAAGGGTTGATTAAGAAATTAGTAAAAAATGAGAGAGAAGGTGAAAATTTGAGAGGAATAAGAAGAAAGAGAGAAAGAGAGAAAAATATAGAGAAGGATAGAGAGAGAGGAGGAGGAGAGAGAGTTAAAAGGAAAGTGGTTCCCCTTGGTTTAGATTTGGTGGGACACCATATCCATCCATTGGTTAGTCTACTACAAAACTTGGGGATATAGTGGAAGTTGATGTGGTTCTAAGGGTGTGTTTCCTCTTATGATGATTCTTTAACCAATGCCCATTAACCATGAATATCCTTTTAGAATAAGGGTATTTGAATTGCACTGCACCATATGATTAAACATTAATAAAAATAAAAGAACCTTCCAAATGAGAATTAATCTTACCAAGGTGAATAAAAAATAAATAATTGAAGAGAAATACCTTTTCACCTACATGAAATACCTTTCTCAGGATGTGTTTATCATGAAGTACCTTAGATTTTTCTTTGTAGATATTGGAATTCTCATAAGAATGAAGTCAAAGTTCCTCTAGTTCATTTAACTGCAACAATATATCTTCCCCAAATTTTCTACAATCAAAATTACAAGTTTTCATATCCTAAAATGAATTATATTGTATTTCAACTAGTAAATTACATGCTTTACCAAAAACTAGCTTAAAAGGAGACATCCTGATGAGTGTTTTATAGGCAGTTTGATAAGTATAAAACATTTCACCAAGTCTTTCAGGACAATATTTTATTGTGCGATTAATAATATCTCAATAAAATTTTTCACTTATCTATTGGAATATTATCCATACCATTTGTTTTGGGGTGATATATAGTTTATGTTATATGCACAACCCCATGATTTTTCAAAAGATATTCCATGGATCAATTACTAAAATGAGTTCCTAAGTCCCTTACCCTAGATTGCGAAGTTCCAAATCAATGAATGATATGGTTTTTAGGGAACTCACTAATAGTATGTGAAATATCCATTCTAGTGGGTTTAACCATAACCCACCTAGATACATAGTTGACTATAAGAAGAATGTAGGAGAATCCATTTGAATGGGGAAGAGTCCCATGAAATTGATGCCCCGAACATCGAAGATCTCATAGAATATTAAGGGATTTTGGGGAATTTAATTTCCTTTGGAAATTGTTCCACACTTTTGGTAAGTGGGATATGATTGAAAAAACTCATGTGAGTCCTTGGAGAGTGAATTATAGAGAAATCTAGAGTTAAGGACCTTTTAGGGGGTCCTTTGTGGTTCAAAGTGGCCACTTACGGGCACTGAGTGACATAATTATAAGATGGATGTATATTCATCTTCATAAACACATCTCCTAATAACCATGTCATCCCTACTTTTCCAAAGTTTATTATCTTAAAAAAATAGTATTTTGAATCACTTTTTAGCCTCACTTTTTATTCTTTTGAGAAAAAATCAGGAACAAAATTAGCAACCAAGTAATTTACAATTAGGTAATAAAATGGTAAATTTTGAGTGAGATATGAGAGGTGTTTATTGGGCAATTTAGGATCAATTATTTTAGAATGAGAAGCATTATAAATTTTACTTAAGTTATTATCCATAGGGTTTTATTTCCTAGTTAATCTTTGATCTCATGGTTAAACTCTTATAACATTAGGATCCATCTAATTAGACTCAGTTTGGAATCACTTTTCTTGAGTAAGAAATTTATAGCTGAATGGGAAATAAATATGATTATTTTGGAACCTAAGAGACACGGACAAAATGTATCAAAGGTAAAAAAAACTGTTAAAAGTTACTTTTCAGTGACAGTGTAATGATATTGAGTTTCATCTAGTGTTTTTGAGGCATAATAGATGTCATGGGGAATTTTTTCTCTTATTTTACCATGTATGACACCAATGGCCCTATAAAAATAATCACATATCAATTTGAAGGGTAAAGAACAATATGGGGTTCAAATTATTGGGGTAGATGTAAGAACATATTTGAGTTCAATAAAGGATCTCTTATAAGAATCATCAAAATGGAATGTAACATCAATATAGAGTAGCCTAGTTAGTGGGAGGGAAATCCTGGTAAAGTTATGGATGAATCGCTGATAGAAACCAACATGACCATGGAATGATCGAATGCATCAAATTGATGTGGGTTCAGAAAGTTATTGGTTCACCTCTATCTTATCCAGATCTACTTAAATACCCTCTTCAGAAATTATGTGTCCTTAAACAATCCCATTATTTACCACGAAGTTACATTTCCCAAAATTCAGTACAAGGTTACATTTGATACACTGTTATTATACCATAGAGAGTGAATGAAAGCATGATTCAAATAAATAACCATGAATGGTAAAGTTACCCATGAATATCTCTATTAAATGCTTAATGATTTCATAAAATATACTCATCATACACCTCTAGAATGTTATAAGATCATTAAAAAGTCCAACAGGCATTCTACTATATGCATATGATTCAAAAGGATAAGTGAACGTATCATTTTCATAGTCCTAAGGTGTGATTGAGATTTAGAAGTAGCTATTGTATCGATTAAGAAATCAATAAAGTGACTTTATAGCTAATATTTCAAGCAATTGATCAAGAAAAGGAAGCAGTTAGTGATCTTTTTTGTTTCATCATTCGATGTATAATAATCAACGCACAAATGCTATTTGTTTTTCACTAAATTTGTGACCACTTATCCATGTTCATTTGTGACAATAGTTATCCCACTCTTCTTAGGGAAAACTTGATTCAGAATAAACTATTCACTATTGAAAATTGGGTAGATAATACCAGCTTGAGTAATCTTAGTAATCTCTTCCCTAATTACCTCAAGTATAAGTGGATTGAGTCTTCTTTGAGGTTTTCTGATTGGTTTGGATAAATCATCTGGATGCATGTGATGCATTAAAAGGGAATGGTTGATGCCTGGTATGTTATCTTGGGTCCAAACTAAGGCCTTTTTTGTTTTCCTCTAACACCCGAATAAGTTCAGACTCTTAATGTTCAATAAGTGAAACAACAATGATGATTGAGTATGAGTGACCATAGAAAATGAATGCATACTTTAGGTAAACATGAAGATATTTCAGATCAGTTTAATCCATCATTTATAGCCCAAACAACTTGGAAATAGGGGAAGCACTTCTAGTTGGTTTTGATTCATTTTCCTCAATAGCGTCTAAGGTGGTGTAGTAGAAATCAGAGGTGAGATGGGATTCAAGAGATTTTTCAATATCCTTTAGATCGATGGAGTTTATAAATTAAAGGTCATAAAAAAACTTCTCCATTTATAACTTGGTTAATCATGGTGAAAATTTTAAAAACAACTCTCTCATTAGAATATGATTAACATGCTAGAATAGGGTTCAATACACTTTAAAAATTATCCTAAGGAGCATGGATAAAGAATGCATGGTGATCCTATTATGGGTATCACATGGCTTGAAAAATATTGAACATGAATAGTTGGTTACCAAATTACATGGATAAGATGTCAATATGGAAATCAATTATGGTTCTAGTAGTCATGAAGAATGGTGTTACTAGAATTTGGGGATATCAAGAATAATATGTCTCACCTTCCATGTTAAATACATATAAATCAAATAAGAAGATAAGATCATTGACCCGAACAAGGACATCCTCGACTAGTCCCTCAGATTTGGCAGTGCTACAATTAGATAACTGGAAGACAACACTCGTTGAGTGCAAGGGACCTAGATCATGGTTGGAGAAGATGGATCTGGGCATGAAATTTATTAAGGTTCCTAGTTCTATGAGTGCATCATCAAAGTTGGAACTCCCAATTTGGCATGAAACCATAAAATTCACTGGATCTGTTCACTTCATGGGAATAGAATTTTGGGTTGAAACATTTTCAATGGTCCTAATATGTCTCTTATTGGTGCACAATTCCTTATGAAAATTTTCATACATAGGGATTTGTTTGATGTTATCCAAGAGGGAAATATTGACATCAATAAGCCTAAACATGTCGATCATTTTAGAATCAAGAAAAAAGGGATTCTTAGTCTTAGATATGGCTTGAGGACAAGTAATTGGGTTCCATAAAGTGATATAATGAGGAAAGTGAGTGGATTAAAGTTATTTTTATGTATTTTTTCTTTTTTCTTATTTTTATAGCTCAAAATATAAATGAGATTTAGAGGATTCATCGTGAGGAATAATAATTTGTTTTCTAGATTGAAGTGAAATTACACTTTCATTACCCTTGGGGTTGGGCAATGGTTGAGCTAAGAGTTGGGATGAATTGGATTATTTCTACTGGATTAGGCGAGATACAATTTGTGTAATTTTATTTTAAATATTATTGAGTCTATAACAGGTGAATTAGGATATATCTTCCATAAAAATATCTCATGGTTTCTTAAAATAAGATGCATGCCCTATATTGGGATTACCTTGATTTGGGTTCTTCAGAAATTGATTGTATTGGATTGGGAATTGAGAAGACTCACTAGGATAGTAGAAACTAGGAGGAGGAGGATTACTTATTTTAGGTTGAGGAACAAAAGGATTAGTTTGTTGGAAGTTTCCACCACCTTGACTATATTGGAATTGATTTGGATTTTGAGGTGGGAATTGAGGAGTATGAGAGATGGAGTTACCTTACCTCAAGCCTAGGTTATAGGAAGAAGAGAAAAGATCATAGTGGGGTTGGTTGGAGTTTCTGACAAAATGACTTGGTTGATGAGGGTTAGTGTTCCTTTGAGAAAATGCTATGTTGAGATCCATTAGACTAGAATAATCTGATGGATAATCTTATAGTTTTGGATATGTGTCAGTTGGATGAGTTGTTGAGATGTAGGTTACATAGTTTTTGAAAGGTCCAAGGAACTAAGATTGTTGAGAATATGGTGTTGGGGATTTTTTAGCCACAACTAGTTGTCACACAAGACCAGTATGCTCACTCATCCACTCGTTCATCTCATTGGGCTCTATGGATTGATTTTCTTTGACTTTTTTGACATGAGAATGTTCTTGATTATAGAATTGTTGTCTGTTTATAGCCATGTTTCTTTTGACATATCATATAGCTATTGTAGTTTTGTTAATAAGAGAACCACCACTTGTGACATCACTGAGATTTCTTTCTATATCCACTGACCCCTCATAGAAGTATTGGATCAAAAGTTGTTCAGGTATTTGGCAGTGTAGACAAGTTTCTACAAGCTTTTTGAAACTCTCCCAATATTAATGGAGTGATTCATTGAGGGAATTGATGGATAACAGTAATTTAATTTTGGGTAGAAGTAGTTTGAGAAGTGGGTGAAACATGTCTATGATGGGGTGTGATAAAAAAAAATATTTACTAAGTTAAAAATTTAGTAAAGTGGTTAACCTAGTTTGTCTCTAGAGAGGAGAACACAACAATCAAGCAATCACCTTACAATTGGAGAAAGAAGTGAGGTTGTTTTTGAAATTGTTTGATTTTGAAATGATAAGAAAAAAACTAAACAAAGGTAATAAATTAAGAAAAATATTAAGATGAAATTGATAAAACAAGTGATTGAAAAATATTACATGATAAGGGTGATCAGGTCTGGTTCGTTTCTCCAATTGTAATTCTATCATAGTTCCAATTTATCTTATTCTCTTCAGCTAATTCGATAAAAAAGAGAATCCACAATCACTTATTATAACTCCCTTAGTCAAATAGTGATGGTGAGATTAATCCTTACTAAATATAAGATTGGTCTAATATACTTCCATTATGTGATAGAGTTGCAATGAATACCCTCAATTGACTTAGGTAATTCCCAATCGGGTATTGTTTATCCTAAATAATCAAGAATATTCACTACTCCTCACACACATACTGGTGATCAACGAGTACTTCACCACTAAGGCGGGATCTATTCCACTGTATATAGACCAGAACCTAGTGGAGGGAGATATTGATAATTTAACTAAGCAATAAAAACAATAGAATCTAAAATCAAACACAAATGTACATGATAATAAAAAACATTATAAGAAATTGAAATCGATTTCGCAGAAGAGAGAAATGGATCTTAAAACATTAAGTGAAAGAACTAAATAATGACAAAAGGGAAAACCTATCCTTCCATAATAAAAAATAATTTTACCACAAAATGGTAAGGTTAATTGTGAATAATGGGGTAGAAGAATTCATTACAAGACTAAGGAGAATAAAAGATAGAAAATAAAGAATAGAAAATTTTCTCCTCCAAAATCTATTTTCCATATTTTTTCTTCTATTATGCCCACCAGATGGATGAAAATAGCAGAGGTATCTTCTTAAAAGATGTTTGGAATTACGTTTTATTTTAAAAATTCAAATTTCAAAGATTTTTGACAGGTTTTATGTAATATATCGGAGAAATAATGAGTTTAAATTATTTTAGATTCCAAACACTATTTCACCCACTCCACTTGGACTCACTCAAAACATGCCTTAATTAGATCATTAATTTATGAAACTTAATTTGAACCACCCCATTAGAGTCCTCTTTTGAAAATAGCTTGAATAATCTAATTTAAAGGTTGGTATAATGATATATTCATAATTTAATAAGGTGGGTTTTATTCTGCTGGATATAAATATTTCTCCATATTATTGATTTTTTTGGGCCATTGTGTTTAGAACTGGTTATGGGACCAGAATAAAAAGTTGAAGCGCATGAACAGATAAATCCTAAAAAAGGAATCACAAAATTTTGATAATAATTGTAAAATATATGCATGGAATACCTAAGTTCCATAAAATTGTTAAATTTACAGAATTAATCAATTTTCACAATTATGCTCAAAATTTACCAAAAACACTAAATTAATGAAAATCACCTCAAATTTAATAATTATAAAGGATTAAATCATTGAAACAAATGTGAAAAATAATGAAAATATTAACTCTATAAATTCCCACATACTTAGCACTTGGACTCCTAGACAAGTTAGAATCAAAATCTAATCAATGAAAATTCTAAACACCTGCCCATGAGATCTACCAATGTTTCAACAAGAAACATAATATATATTTCATAATAGTAAACAATTATTTAAAGTTATGAATTTTAGATTATTAAATATACATCTTCTTCATTTCTCCTACCATTCACACAAACCACTTACCTAACACTCATTTTCACTCATCACATAAATTTCAATTTTTTCAGCAATGTATTTCTCATCCAAACTCATAAAAGGGATAGAATAGTCTTGATAAATTCCTATATCTCCGCCCAATTTCAGTTAAGGAAATATGTTTATCATAATGAATTTACAGGGTTGTTCTGTGGTATTTGGTTGTCAGTATTTAGATGTTAAATAAATTATGAGGTCGGATGAAGAGGTTTTTGCTCTTTTTGAAGAAAAATTGTAAGATTCAAATTTTCACTCAAGTATGGTATCCTTCTCACTCCACTTAGTAGAAAATAAGATCCATAATAATGAAAAATTAAGTAAATTGAAAACCATTCATCATTTTAGTTGAAAAAATGTCAATCTTCTCAAACATATTTTTTCACGAAATCTCAAGATAGACACAACTTTAATTCTCCATTGGAAGCTCTATAAAGGCACAACTTCTCAAAAATGAAAGCATCATAAAAAGCACAAATTTCAACAAAATGATTTTTTTGTAGAAAAATCACCTCTTTAACATTTTATCTTCCACCCAAAGTATCTCTAAATATGGTAGCACAACACAAGACAACTTCCCCCACAATTAAGTTCAACTGGATCATGAAATTTCACTTTAAGAACAGGTTGGATAGGGAAAATTGGCTTGTAATGTGGCTATCCTAATAGGTTGTTCATGGATTCTAAGAGATAAAAGGATTAAATGTTCAAGGCAGGCCATTATATAAAATATATTTTATTAAAAAGGGGGATTTAGAAACAAATAAATTCCTTAATCATTTAAAACACAAGTACCTAAAACCCTAAAGTTTTGGTAGGAATAAATAAAATTCTAGTGAAATAAATCATGATTTGGTTCTCCCAAGAAGTGAGGTGAATTTAAAAAATATGTAAACAATGATTCAGAAGCTTCATAGGAATGTTATTTTAAAGATATAAATAGTGATATGTGGAATGGTATTTAAAAATCAGAGTATTTTTCATAAAATTACTAAAAAATTTAACTTGAAACAAAGTCATTTTCAGAATCCATTTAAGCTCAGTTTCATGGAATAAATTATTTTAGTCATGAAAATGGGTTTCAAAAATGTCAAAGATAATCATTTCTGCTCAAAATTTTTAAAAGCATACAAAATTTTAAAAACAATCAATTTTTTTAAAAAAATATGAAAATAAGAAACAAATAAAAATCATAAACTATAAAGGATCCCTACCTCCACAATTAAATTATGTAGTGTTCTAAATGAATTAAAATAGATTTAATATGTAATAACATTTGAAAAATGAATCACAGAAAGAATGATAGTGTAAAGGAGAGGTACGAACTTGTGGATTTTATTGATAAACAGGTTGGAGGAGTGTGATCTCCTCCAATAGATTTGATGGAATGGTCCCATGGAATTTATTCAGACTATGTCCATTAATAGTGAATGGATCTTTTGTTCCATCCTTCACAATCTGAACAACACCAAAAGGATATACATCAGTAACTATAAATGGACCTTCCCACATGGAAT
Organism: Viscum album; assembly: GCA_963277665.1. Classification (NCBI taxonomy): domain Eukaryota; kingdom Viridiplantae; phylum Streptophyta; class Magnoliopsida; order Santalales; family Viscaceae; genus Viscum; species Viscum album. The sequence goes on from OY728130.1 coordinate 273,708,232, forward strand.
GAAGATTACCTAGAATTAGTTTGAGTCTTGAGATGAATAATAACACCATGTCTTTAGGATGAAAGTATTTTGGTTGGATCAACTTATCATGATCCACTCTTGTTATCTCTTTATAAATCCTTAAATTTTTAAAAGATTCCCTTCTAATTTATTCTAACTCATACAACTACAATATTCTTTCTTTTACAGCACTTTCAAGATCCAAATTCATCTTTCTCACAACCCAATATACATTATGCTTCAATTCCACTAGCAGATGACAAATTTTTTCCATAAATAAACCTATATGGACTGATTAAAATTGGGGGTTTGTAGGATTTCTTGTAATCCTATAGTGTATCTTCCAACCTTTGGCTCCAATATTTCATGTTTGGATTAACAGCCTTTTCCATAGTTCCTTTGATTTTCCTATTGGACACTTCATCTTGCCCTTTAGTCTATGGATGATAGGGAGTTGATATTTTATGATTTACCCCATACTTCTTTAGGAAAGGCTCCCTTATACTATTGAAAAAGTGAGTCCCATGATCACTGATGATGGTTCTGGGAACTCCAAACCTACAAAATATGTTAGCCCTGACAAAATCACAAACAAATTTAGAATCATTAGTCCTGGTGGCTTTTTCTTCCACCCATTTGGAAACAAAATCAATTGTAAGTAAGATATAATAATTTCCAAATAAAATTGGGAAATGGCCCATAAATTCTATCCCAAAAATTTCAAAAATTTCACAAAAATTCAATGGATTTTGGGTCATTTCTTGTCTCCTCTAAATTTTTCCAAAATACTGACATTTTTCACACATTTTTCAATATTCATGAGCATTTTTAAAAATGGTGTACCAATAAAGTCTATATTCTAAAACCTTATTTTATTTCCTTTGAGGTCCAAATTTTCCTCCACAAGCTAAAGTGTGACAAAACTTAAATATATAATCAATTTCAATTTCAGGAAAACATCTTATTATCACTTGGTTATTACAAATTTTTCAAAGAAATAAATCATCCCAGATGTAATATCTAGATTCAGATTTCATCTTTTGAATTTTGTTGGAATTTAAATGATATGGGAACTGATATGTTTCCAGATAATTGACCATATCAGTATACCAAGGCACTTATCCTTCAATCAAGTACAACTGATCTCTTGGAAGGTGACCATTCAGTGGTTCTCTATCTGGAATTTCAGCTTCAACGGTGTTGGGAAGTCTACTTATGTGACCAACCACTTGGTTCTCATATAATTTATTGTATTTTATTTGTATGTTGAAATCCTACAGTAATATAATCCATCTTACTAGCCTTGGTTTTTCTCCTGCTTTCTTCATCAAGTACCTAAGATATTCATGATCATTAAACACCATGACTTTAGTTCCAAGTAGATATTATCTAGGTCTTTCTAAAGAAAATAAAACTGATAAAAAATATTTTTATGTTGTTTTGTAGTTTAATTTGGCCGCATCTAAGGTTCTAGAGGCATAAGAAATTACTTCTGTCTTGCCCTCAATTCGCTAAGGACTACTCTAACTTCTTGGTTTGAGGCATCACAAATTAGCTCAAATGGTTCTTCCCAATTTGGTGGCTACCTTACTGGTGGTGTAATCAATATCCTCTTAAAATCATAAAAGGATTCACTACTTGCACCATTCAAATCAAAATCAACATCTTTCATATGAAATCTAGATAGAGGGAGATAAATCTTACTGAAATCTTTGATAAAACTTCTGTAGATTCCTGTATGTCCTAAATATGATCTAACATGCTTCATACAAGTTGGGTAAGGAAAATAATTTATGACTTAAATTTTTTATTTATAAAATTCTATGCCATTTTGGGAAAGGATATTCCCAAATACAATTCCTCTCTCTACCATGAAATGACAATTTTCAAAATTCAAAACAAGATTCTTTTCAATGAAAATTTTCAAAACATTTTACAGTCTTTTCAAATAATGGTCAAAATAATTTCTAAAAACTATGAAATAATCCAAGAAATCTTCAATATGATCAGAAAAAATACTTAGAATACACCTATGAAATGTACATAGAGCATTACCTAATACAAACAACATTCTTTTGTATGAAAATGTGCCAAAGGAAAAAATAAAGGTATTCTTATCTTAATCCTTGAGAGAAATAGGTACCTGGAAATAATATGAAAATCCATCCAAAATGAAATAATGAGTTCTCCCATCCAATATATCTAACATAAGGTCAATTAAGCGGATGGTAAAATGATCTTTTCTAGTGACCTGATTCAGCTTCCTAAAATCTATGCCCACCCTCCAGCTATTCTGAATTCTCATAGGTATTAATTCATTCTTCTCGTTCCTCACAATGTTTAGGCCAGTTTTTTTGGAACTACATGAATGAGGCTAACCCATTGTGAATCTATGATTGGTTATATGATTCCAGCTTCCAAGAGATTCTCAATCTCCTTAAAAAAATCCACCAGGGTGGGGTTTAGGCTCCTTTGGGGCTATCTGATAGGTTTGCAATCTCCATCAAGGATAATTCTATCTGAGCATATTTTTGGGATGATTCTTAGGATATCACCTATGATCCACCCTATTGCATGGAAATAATATCTCAAAATCTCAATCAATGAGTTTTATTAGGTTTTAGAAAAATTATTTGCAATTAAACTGGTAATTCCTCTCCCTACATAAGGTAAAAATATTTTAAATTTTTTAGGAGTGGTTTTAATTCCAAATCAGGGGGCTTCTCAAGGGATAACACTAAATTGAAATTCCCCACTTCCAAAGGTTGGACATCCTGCACACAAGAAATCATAGCATCACCTTTATCATTTAACAAATCATCAAAGAAATTATATTTTACCTCTTCCTCCCACATGAAATCAGAATCTCCAACAATTTAGAAATACATATGTTCAATGATATTTTCAATCGATAAAGTCTCTCATAAGGATAAGAATTTATAGAAAATACCTGATTCATTAATGTGTTTTTTACCAAATTCATGGGGGAGTGGAAATATGGAATGATCATCTGATGGGTACCTCATGGATTCAAAAATATTAAATTGGATGGAGCTATCTCCAAATTTCATAGTGAGTGTCCCTTTATGGACATTAATGATGTTTTTGTCCATCTTTAAGAAAGGTCTCCACAAAATTATGGGTGAGTGTGATGGGATCATATCTTCTTCTATATTCAGTTTATAGAAGTTATCTAGGAATAAGAGATCTTTGACTTTCACAAGGATATCCTCAAAAACTCCAGTTGGGAAAACTGTGGATCTGTTTGCAAGATGGACCACCACTATTATGGTATTGAAGTCTAACTTATACAAAAAATAATATACTAAGTGAGGAAATACATTAATGGAGGTTCATAGATTACACAAATCATTAGAGAAATTTAAATATCTAACGATGCATGGAATAGAAAACGTCTGTGGATCTTGACATTTGGTTGGAAACTGTGGTGTGATAAGGGACGAGACACTTATTCCCAAGTTGATTCTATCATTACCTTGAAGACTCATATTCTTTTTGCAAATATCATTCATAAATTTATCATACTTTGGTTTTTTGAGTGCTTCAAGTAGGGGGATATTTATTTCCTCTTTATGAAAGGTGTATGGAATTTATTTTTAAAGAACTTCTTCTTACAACCTCTTTGATTCAATCATCCTTGATGGAAATAGTGGGGATAATTATTTCTTATCCATTTGTTTCCTTTGAAATGGTTTTTCTTATCTCTCCTTTCTTGTCTTATCCTCCTCCTACTCCTATTTATTCTTTTCATCCAGTTGAATTTTCAATGAATTTTCTAAATTCCCAACTTCAATCTCCCTTACCTAGGTGGTCTTGTTTCGGGATTAATGATGGCTGGTGGTGGGAGTTATTTTGTACTTCTTGTTTTTATCATGATTAAATTCTCCTTTGGGTTTCGGATTTTTTGGTATGGGAGTTTTCCTAGGTTTTTGGATAGTAATTCCATGAGACTTTTGAACTTGTTGGAAAAATCTTTTACGGTGTCTTTCAGCCCATTAATATCATATTTATACTATTGGTGTTGAATTGGAGTTTGTGAATTGGTGGATGGATGCTCATAGGGTCTCTGGAAAGTGGGTGGTTGATGGTATGAAGGCTAGTTATAATATTTATTTTGTTGAAATGGTGGTGGGTTATTGAATTGATTCTGGAATGGGGGTTGGTTTTGGAACTGATTTTGGTATGAGGGTCTATCTTGATTTTATTGATTTCCAAATCCATATTGGATTTGGTTAGGATCTCTCCATACTTGATTTTTATGAAATTTCCTTTAATAAAAGGATGCAATGAAACTTTCTATTCCCTGTATTTCATCACATTTGTTAGTTAAATGATCAGGTGAGGAGCATAAACTACATACCTTAGTTGGTGTTTTTTGGTAACCCACTTGTCTGAAGGTCATCTGTCTCACCAAAATAGTTAGCTATTAAATATTAGTTTCTGATAATGTTGATGGATGATAAGTTCTTACCTCATGAATAACTCTTGTTCTAGTACCTCTTGTTCCAAATTATTGTGAGTTTTGAGAAATTTTCTCAATCAAGCCCTTGGATTCTTATGGTGACTTTTCAATCGATGCACTTCCTAATGATGCATCTAGAAGGTTTATTTCATTGTAAATTAATACTTAATAAAATAAGACAATAAAGTGATTCTCATAAATTTCCTGATGTGGGTAGCTGACACATAACTTCTTAAATCTCTCCCAGTACTCATAAAGAGTTTCTCTAGATGACTGTATAATGGCACAAATTTATTTTCTAATGGATTTTCTCCTGGAGGTGGGGAAGAATATTTTCATGAAGCATCTTACCAAGTCACTACAATCATTCACATATATGGGTTGTAATCCATAAAACCATTGTTTTATATCTATTTCCAATTAAAATGGAAATTCCTTCCACTCTATCTTCTCCTCAGCTACTCCTCAGGGTCTGAAAGTAGAGCAGATATGTGTGAACTCTTTAATATGTTTGTTTGGGTCTTCACCTTCCAAGCCATGAAATTTTGGGAGAAATGGAATCATGTTAGTTTTCATCTAAAAATAATTTTTTAACATTGACATAAAATTTTTATTGTTTTGATTAAAGAATTATGGTGTACATAGTTCTATAAGTGTTTGGTTTTTATTTCGAACCATGATGATAGGCTCAGAGTGACAACTTAAAGTTTCACTCAAGTATACAAGATAAATTTACTCAAATTAATATTGAGAATTAAGTTTTCTAAGTCTATTAAACAATTTTCTTTCAATTTCATGATCTATGGGGAATGGTCAAGGTTTGTACTTCTTGTCATCCAATATAAGTGAAAAAAATATTGGAACTACCTCCCTAGAAATGACGCTAATTTTTGACACGTTCCTATAGTGGGGTGTGATAAAAACAATTATTTACTAATTAATTTCAAAATGAAGTAAATCCGTTAACCTAGGTTGTCCTATAGAGGAGCACACAAAAATCAAGTTTTCAACTTACAATTAGAGAAAGAAGTGAGGTTGTTTTTGAAATTGTTTGGTTTTGAAAAGACAAGAAAGAATCTAAAAAAAGGAAAAAAATTAAGAAAATAATAATATAAAATTGATAAAACAAGTGATTCAAAACTATTATATGATAATGGTGATAAGTTCAAGTTCTAATCTCCAATTATAATTCTTTAATAGTGTCAATTTATCCAATTCTCTTTAGCTAAGTAAATAAAAGTGAGAATTCACAATCTCTTCTTCGCACTCCCTTAGTGAAATAGTAATGGTGATACTAATCCTTACTAAATCTCATATTGGTCCAATATTCTTCTATTTTGTGATATAGTTTTAGTGAATATACTCAACTAACTTAGGTAATTCCTAATCGGGTCTTATTTATCCCAAACAATCAATAATGTTCACTACTCCTCACACACGTACTGGTTATCACTGAGTACTTCACCACTAAGACCAGATATATTCCGTTGTATATGGAATAGAACCTAAAGGAGAGATATATTTATCATTTAACCAAGAAATAAAATCAAAATAATCTAAAATAAAATACAATCATACATGATAATAAAGTCTGTTATAAGAAATTGAAACCAATTTCACAAAAGAGACAAAAGGATCTTAAAACATTAAGTGAAATAACTCAAGAATTATAGAAGGTAAAACCTATCCTTCCCCAATCACACATACTTTTACCTCAAAATGGTAAGGGTAACTATGAATAATGGGGAAGAAGAATTCATTACAAGATTAATAGGAATAAAAGAGAGAAAACAATGAACAGAAAATTTGCTCCTCCAGAATTTGTCCTCCAGAAGTTTACTTCTATTATGCCCACTAGAAGGCCGAAACTTGCATAGGTATATTCTTAAAATATGTTTGTAATGAATTTCTATATCGAACTTCAAAATTTAAAATATTTTGGATATGTTTAAATTAATATATGATAGAAATGACGAGTTTAACTTCTTCTGTCCGCCAAATACTGTTTCACCCACTCCACTTGGACTTGATCAAAAGATGTCTTAATGAGATAATTAATACATGAAATTTAATTTAAACTGTACCTTCAGAGTCCTATTTAGAAACCATCTATAATCATCCTATTTTAAGGTTGATATAACTAGATATTCCTAAATTAATAAGGTGTGGTCTATTCTACAAGCCAGAAATATTTCTCCACTTGATTGATTTTTTTGGGCCATTGTGTTTCAAATTTGTTATGATCCTAGAATAAAAACGTTCAATACCATGAACAAATAAAACCTAAAAAAATTAATCACCCAATTGGGATCATAATTTTAAATTATATTCATGGAATACAAAAGCTCCATAAAACCATTAAATTTACAGAATTAATCAATTTTCACAGTTAAGCTCAAAATTCACCAAAAACACTAAATTAATGAAAATCAACTAAAATTTAATAATTGGAATAGATTTAATCATTGAAACACACATGAAAAATAGTTAAAATATTAACTCTATCAGCATAAAAGAATTTATCTTAAAATAGTTTCTTTATTTCATTACAAGAATTTATAGAACCAAGAGGGAGGTATTAAATCCATGACTTGGTGGAGTCATCTAGGGAGAAAGAAAATAATTGAAGTTTTATTTTTTTCTTTAGAAACCACTTGAGGTTTCATGGTAGAGCATACAACTTCTAAATATTTGAGGTGATGATAAGGAACCCCACTAGATAGACCATGGAAATGGGGTATAATATTCAAACCTAATTCGAGTTCAAAGTTAGCCTCAATATTTGGATATTTTATACCAAGGGGTTGGTAATTAATATCAAGTACAATGAGTCTTTTTAGGGTTTGTTCCATTATATCGCCTATATTTAGATTAATTGGATGATAAATGTTTGGATTATCCATTATGTTCCTCCTAAGTTGGTGAAGAGTTTTCTCGATTTTAGGGTCAAACAAATCCAAGGGATTATTTGGGAGATTATAAGTCATTCAGAGTAATTATAAAAGGATGATCAAGGAGGGGTTTTCTATATGTTCTGTTATTTTTTATTTTATTTTATTTTGGGTTTAAAAAAAATAAAAAACGATCGACTACTTGTTGAACAATCTCATAAAATAACTCCATTTGAAGCATCAATGATTATTGCCTATTTAATGTTCAAAGGTGTGGTTCTCAACTATAATGTGTATAGTGACACTCATGTAAAATCCTTGATGACAATGCTATATTTTGAAGTCAATTATTTTTGTTTTGTGTTTTGTATGTGGGGTTTGTTTATAGAGCTCAATTAAATGGATTTATTGATGAAGTTTAATTTAATAATTTAATAATGATTGGGGTGCATTCATCACTGGGGATGTAATCTTATGATATCCTTTATCTTTTAAAAATATTTCATTAAATTAACACGCATTTCGTGAGGTGATTTCAATTGTAATTCCCAATTGTTTAGACTTTAATATAATCTTTAATTAGGGTTATTCTAGTTATCAAATATTATTGATGAAAGGTTCAATATTTCATGAAACCATGTGAAATTTTGGTTCCAATAATTCATGGAATGAAAATTTCAAACAAAACATGTCATTAATCCATAACATATTTTGTTTGACATACATAATATTAATTTAGAGAATGTTATATGAGAGAAATATCTCAATCAATTAACATACCAAAATTATGACTCACCCTAATAGGAAAATTACTCATCCATTTAGGCAATTAATAATATAATTGTAATGTTTTTTATGATTTGGTAAATGAAAAAAGAATAGAATGAGATGAGAAAAGAGTTGTGTGCTGAACACACACAATAACATAGAAGGGAGTTAAACACACTATTTGGATTGAATGAGAAAGCGTAATAAGGTTTTTCATCTTTATTTAAACTATTTTAAGACCATTAATATTATACAATATAATTTTAATGATAATAATAGAAATGATGAAAAAACATGCATTAAACATAAATTGAAATTACAATCACACTTACACAGTTACAATTGAAAAAACATGAAGTACACGAATGGAAAGAGTGAAGGAAAGGTCTCTCAAGTAGAAACGTGAGTTTTGAAGGTCCTCCCTAGACTTTGTAAATTCTAAGTACATGAAAATATTTTCTTATAAGTGATTAAGTTCTAACCTATTGTAATTAGAAGAGGGGAATGTATTTATAACCCAAGGTGGTGTACTTTTTGCTTCCAAAACTACCCCTCAAGTTGGATAGACCATTTTATTATTATACAGTTGAATATAGAGAAATATTATTCTTAAAAAATTTATATATGGATATTTATATTTCACTCTCCAAATTTGGTATCCATTGAACTTTTGGAGCCAAAGTTATCGTTGGTTCATTAAATAATGTTTTGTTGTCCATAAATATTCGAGATTCTTACATAACCTGAATGTGAATGGGTTTTAGTCCAGGAATTTTTCTTAATCTTGAAACCTTTTCTTTTAAAAATTTGTAAACCTAACTCTTAAATTTATACCCACAAAATTTTATCTCAATTGGGAAAGTGTATTGAGGTAAAATTCAAGAATCGTCAGATGTTTTCAAATCCTAGACAGAATTGTGGGATAGCATTTTATGCATAAATTGGGACACTTGTTGGTCGATTTGGGAATCAAATGTTTTTATCCAATATGTGTTTGGATATATTAGAACATAATATAGAGTTTAAAAAAATTGGCTTCTATATTAAGCACAAAAATTGAATCATCATGGTTAGTCCAGTTATCATCACAGATTCAGTGGGCCTTTTTGTATTCAAATAGATGAATTAGCCAATGATCTAGTTTATTTTTTTTTTGTAGTAATTTGATTAAGAAACCCTGTAAAATACTAATTTAATATTTTGGATAAGTATGGTGAGATTTATTATTAAAATATTAAATTTAACCGAATCTGGATTGATTCAAACAATGCTCAAAAATTATATTTAATATTAAAATATGGGCATTTCACACCAATTATGCACTTTTCCTTGAAAATAAAGGGAGTATATAAAAAATTATGAATATGTTAATAACATCAATTTAACATTTACACATATTATAAATACCTCATTTTAATAAAATTATTCATTCACTCAATCTTCTCTAAAGGATCACTATACCTTATTTACAAAAATATATTCAATGTTTTATTTTATTTTTCCATTTAATATTTTTTTTCATATTTATGATAATTCTTGGAGGCTATGATATAAAAGAGTTTCAAATTATAATTTTTTTATTTACTTGTGTTTATTTTTTTGATAAACTATTTTAAATTTTATAGAGTGTATTTATACTTTGAATGTAATTTTCTATAATACTAGTGATAGTCATTCTGGTGAACATAACATGGAAGTTATGTTACATTACTACAATGAAGTAAAATAATATTTGTTGTAATGAAATATTTCTAGTAGAATCTTGGGTTTTATAGGTATAAACTACCACATTTTCCAAATTTATTTTATTGAATCCCTATACATAGCTATAAATTTTTTATAATTGTTATCACAACCTGACTCGATAACCCACTAAACTTGGACTCAAGTTAGGAATGACATGCCCCAAAGGAAATACCAAATCCACACAAGTTGGCGGCTTTCACCAGGGCATCAATAATGATCAAGGGTAATGATTTCTCTATAAGAATTACCAATCAATACTAGACCAATGGATAAGAATCCATAAATAATCGGTATGCTAATGTAGTCAACAAATATCGAAAAAAGAGAATGTACAAAACTTGAGACAAAACAATGATCCAAAACATCACATAAACCAATAATGACATAATCACCAATATATCCTCATAATAGGTGGTTAAAACACTCTTCCTGTCACCGCCAACTCCCAAAGTCTTGCTATCAAGAACACCCACCATTTTTATGTGAAGCATTTCCTTTTCCTGGACCTGTAAAAATAAAGTCTACATATGTTAAAAAGTTTATGTAGGGTATGAGAAACACTAGACCAGTAGGATCCAAACTAGATATTTCATAAGTAGTCCATATTCAATAAACTAAATGTTCTTAATTTTAAATAAATCATGGAATTTTAATCTTTTCAAAATTTATAAAAAACACGTTATTCAAATTATTTCAATGGAAAGAATAAAAATATGCACAAATAAGTATTTCTATCAAAATAGGAATGAATCAACATCTTAATCAAAACTGACATGAATACATCATTTTATAAACATTATAAAGTATAACTCTATTTTTATCATAAAACTATGGTTATAAGCCCCGATTTTGGTTAGATTAAGGCTCAGGAATCCTCACACATCTTGTTGAAATACAGCTCCAAGTGTGCATACTTACCTAGATCTCAGGACTTGGAGGAATAAAAGTCCACCCCAACAAATGAACTCTATAACCTCATCAATGTTTAGTTAGTGTTGTTAGAGTTAATTCATTTATTTTTATAGCTAATGCATTCCAAGTGTGTGTGTCCTAGACTACCCACCTAACTACCTTGTCTCCCATATTATTTAAAGAAATAAAACAAGGGGGAAATCATTCATCATAAATAAGATTCATTGATCATAATTCAAGTATCCCCAAACCAATTTTTCAAATATGAAATTTCTTTTTAAAACCAACATCATTGTTTTTCATCAAAACCCATGCTTTTTAAAACAATTTATTTCATTCAGAATGCATAAAAAATTTCATGCTTTCATTTCTCAACATAAAAATCATTCTTAAAATCATTATTTTAAATTAAAAATAATTTTCCAAAAAATCAACACTTTACTTTAAAATCTATTGTCAAATAGGTAGTGCCACACAATATGATATTTGAATTTTTTATCAAGAATATCAAATCATGTTTTTGAAAATCAATTAAAAATCTATTTCAATTCAATTAAGCAATAAAATTTTCAATTGATTGAGACTATATTATGAAACTATATTCCTCAAATCACGGTATCATTAATCCCCCAACAAGGGATCCAAAATAGATAGATGAAGTGATAGAACCAATCTAGAGGAAATATTTGAAAATAAATTCAAAAATCAATATATAGATCCATAAAAAACACAAGAATACATATCCTTCAAAGGTATAGAGACGCGAGGAAAGGTTAATTCACAATCGGAACAAGGCTACACTTATTGAAAGATATTTTACAATTCAATCATCACTTAAATTCATGAAGACCTGATGATGGAAGGGATAAATTCACCTTAAGAGAGCATCCAAGTTTTAAAGGGTCAAATGGAGGTTGAGGGAGAAGTGTTTAAAATTAAAATGGGGGTTTTGGGTGAAAAAATATGATACTACCCCAGAGTTTCTCACCCAGATTAGTCTCATCAACTAGCTTCTAGCTGCCACCAGCTAGACTGTGGTTCCAAACATAATGCCTGCACCATTGGGAACACCACCAGCTAGTTGGAACCATCTAGCCAGTGGAATTACTTTCTTATAGTGTTCCATCATCTATCCAATGGGTATCACCAGCTAATCTGTGGAATTATTTTAGGAAATCCTTACTACTAGTATGCCACCAAAATATTGATGGTCTTCACCATATATTCAGTGGATTCCCTATTTCGTTTCTAGCTACAATCCCATGAACTCCCTTATATCAAACACTTGAGAACATCCCAACCTCTCAAACAAGAACAAAAAACACACCCCTAACCCTTCAAAGGTTTGAAACATGTAGGAAAAACCAATAATCAACATGAAAAATAATAGGAACAAAGAAAACTGAAGATCATACATTAACATAAGAGTTGAGATGTTAAACTTTTCCCCACCATAATTCTTTCTTCCCCTAGAAAGCCTCATCATGAAGAATGGTCAAAAAATATACAAATCCACCACTACCTCATCATCATATCTATAGATAACCATAATTTTTATACATATATAATACATCTTAGTAGATGAATATTCACTATATTTTAGAAATACATGTCTGGGGTAGCAAACGTTTTGTGTATTTGGAGATTAGATACATAATATTTTTATTTCATGAAAGATATTTAATATTTCCCACAAATATATTTCCATGTAATACTCTTCTTTGATATACCCTACTTAAAACCTTTCGTCATAAACCAGGGAAAGGAAACATAATAAAGTGTGAGCTCAGATGCTTAGTAAGGGTAAAAAAGGGAGATATCAATGATAATGTAAGAATAAAATGAGAATAAGGGTACAAGAAAATGAAGTTAACATTTGAAAATACATACTTATTATATCATATATTGTAATCTCAAATCAAAAAAAATATTGACAGTTCATAAGACATGAATCATAAAGGAATCAAAGCACATGAGCTATGAGATCATAACATTACCATAAGACATATGTTTTTGGAATACAAATAAGTATATAAAATAATTTCCTTAGTCAAGGATTGTTTCCAAGAATATCATAGTGGATTATTTTCACTCCCCATTCTATTATATCCTTCGTGAGGGTTCACTCCCAAGACTATCATAGTGGATAGAGTCCCTTACTAAACTGCGTTTACCTCCCATTTTAGTCGTTATTATCTCATGATATATCTATATTTATCGAATGTATTATAAGAAAATATAATTCTGATCCCACCCATCACATAATAAAAATCATACATATGAGTTCCACAAGATCACAAAACACTCATCATATCATAAACAACGAAAAGGAAATAGGTTTGATAAACATTTCATGATTTCATCATAATATAACATAGAAAAAATAAACTTGTTTCATAATCATATCATCATCAAAATCATAAATCACATAGAGAAACAATAAGTATGGTATCATTAGATCATAACCCCCCCCCCAAATAATTAATAGCAAAGATTAAAAATTCCTTTAAAACATCACTATAATATTTCTAAATGAAAATACCCTTTTCATTTTAAAATCAATTATTTAAAATATAAAAATTTACAAAATATTATGGAAAATATTTTCTTTGAAAATAAGTACAGAAACCTATAAAGTAATCTTCAAATCATTTAGTGGTTATGATGGTGAGAAGTTCTATTCATGCTATGTATGTTAAAATAAAGATTCCTTTCATATTTTTGGTAAAAGTAAAAAGTGAAAATAATATTACTTATAAACCAATTTTAAAAAATTAAAACATGGGTAAAAATTAATTTAAAAAATAATATAATAATATTTAAAAAATTCTTTAATTTTTTTGGAAGAAAACATGGACATGTTAGAACAATATTCCTCATCAAATAGGAAATAAAGTATATTTTTCTTAAAAATTTTTTCTCAATAATGTTAATTAACAAAGAGAGTAAAATGATACTATTACTTGAAAATTACATGAATAACCAAAGTATAAGAACATTCATGAGATTATTGAGATGTATATTAGGAAATATCATCATCAGAAAATTAATTATAAACAATCTTGGTAAATAATGAAATTGTAACAAAAAATCCTCACCACTTTGGTAAATTTAAAATAAAAACCTCATGAAAGAGAAAACTTATATGGATATGTAAATCCCAATAAATTTAATTAGAATATTTATAAAATAAAATCATGGGTATCATATACACCATATAAAAGAAACAAGTGGTGAATATAAAATGTGTCTCATAAAAGTAAGAGTGAGATGAAAATCCCTCACCTCAAGTTCAACTTACTTAGAAAGCACTCTAACCTCCTATATAAAAAAATTAAAAGTTATTATAATTATATAATAGAATATTTTACATACTTATAATATCATATATTATTCCCTTATAATATTTCAACACCCATTTATTAATAACCCCTTATTAAAATCATCATTTTTGGGTGTTATTTATTTCGTTTTTCTTGAGAGTTTTAGTTCGGCAGTTCTAGTACTTATACTTTAACCATGGTTCAATAATATATATAATTTTATTAATGATATAAATATAATATATACTTATTATATATATATCCATTTATAAAAGGTAGTGATATAAAAATGATTTACACCATTTATGGAGATGGTAGGTCGTACGTACACATGAACATTGTTTTCAGTTTCTAAAGAAGGAAAGATTGATATCATTTTATCCTTAAAGAATCATAATTAAATCATAAATAATACATATATACATTAAATATATCCTTATTACCATCCATGTAAATTATAAATGAAAAATTAATCACATCACTTTGTGGAGCTGGTAGTCTACACGTATGCACAAGCAGTGTTATAGTTTTCCAACAGATATGAAGGTAAGAAGGTAGATATGATATTATAATTTAAGAAGAATATTTATTCCATAAAGAAAAGGTATAAAAATTAAACCTATCATAATAACCATCCATGGAAAATGGAGATGGAGAATGAATTGTATCACTATGTGGAGGCGATAGTCCACACGTACACATGAGCGATACTTTCACTCCTATTTGATTGAAAAGATGATGAATACATGTTTTTAATTAATAATAATAATATTTAAATATATTTTGGATACTTAATTTATTATTAAATGAAAAATAAATTAAATTTAGAGGAGTTATAAGAAGAAATAAATTAAAAGAGGTTAGGTAGGATTATTACCTCTTCTTCAGTAGGCCTCCTTTAAATCCCTTATTAAGGACCCTTGGAATGGTATTTTAAGAAGAAACAAATAAATAATTTATGTATAGGTATAAGATAATTTGTAAGGTTTTTATCAATATATACAGCTTAAAGTAATGTGAAGAAGATAAAGGAGGGGTGTCCTTTTATAAGTGGGGGAAAGGACACACTTAGAATTTCAAAAAAGATTAAAATATAATATTTTCATGATCAAGTGAAATGCATACAAATGGATAGATATTCAGATGTGGGATAATATTTTGAATTGATATTTCTACAAATATTTATTTAAGAAAGTTTAATTTGTAAACTCACCCTCATATCATGGTTCAACCCCTTAATAAATCTGTTTTAACCATAATTGTGGTAATTTTGTTTTATTATTTTTACTATTAATTATGACAAAAAATTAAGTTGAACTTATTAAATAATTTTAATTATTCTGATTCAAAATATGAAATCTATTTTTTCAAATTCAATTGACATAATTAACATAATTTATTTAAACTTAAACCCACAAAATGTGACGAAAGACAATTTTTCATAAATATGTTTTCTTAATTATAAAGAGTTTTTATAAAAAATACAATATAAGATTAATTTCAATGAAATTAATTGGATTATTAATAATATAAATGAACTAATTTTACTTTTAAAACCATTTTTTTAAAAAAATATAACTTTATAAATCCTTTAAATGAATATATAATTTTCAATAAAAATCAGTATTTTTTTTCTATTCAACAAAAAATAAATCATTTCAGAAAATTCTCAAAAATTAACTCTAAGATAAATTTTAAATAATTATTTTAAAAATGAAGTTATTTTTTCAAATAAAATTTATAACAGTGATATAAATTAATTATATTATTTTCTCCAAAAAACTATAAAAACCTTTTTTGAGGAAAAAATTTAGTTTCAAAGCATATAATGAATTTATAAAAATTGATCACTTATTTATAAATATATTTTATTTATCCAAAAAATTTATAAATAATTTGAAACTGTGGTTATTCCTATTAAATATACTAATTTAATGACTATGTTATAATGGTATAATATATTATGGTTCATTTAGAATTGGGTTTGCATGTATTGCAAGCTATCGAAGAAATTAAATTTATTTAAAGAGAAATATATTATAAAATATTGGGGTATTATATTCTAACCACATTAAAATTAATTTTTACCTCAAAATTCCATCACAATAATATAAAAAACAAGGATACTTTTTTTTTCATCATATGCTTGAGTTCCCATATAGCGTTTTCAAATTTCTAATTCCTCCAGAGAACTTTAACTAGGTGAGTATTCTTGTTCATAGCAATTTATCTCTATGATCCAAAATTTTTATTGGTTTTTGTTAATAGGAAAGGTCATGATACATTGGTATAAACTATGATTTCTTTAAATTATATTAATCAAGTATTCACAACCTTAGGAGAGATACATAGAACACATTGTGAACTTGAGAGAGGTTCAGTGGAAGCGCCAAGTGATAAACTATTATTCCTACTCAATCAAGAATCTCAAAGGGGCCAATATACATAGAGATAAACTTTTCCTTATTTAAAAATATCATAAACTTATTCTATGGATAAATGCATAATAATACCTTCTCATAAACATTGATTTCTATATTTCATCAGTAATTATTATCATAACTTTTCTATCGACTTCAAGATGACTTGATGTGTGGTTGAACGGATTAGACTTTATCTGTTATTTCCTAAGCTAGATCAGATCACAATAGATTTCTTTCTCCAACCTCATCTCAACATATTGTAGTTTTACACTTATTTCTATATATGTCTTCATAATGATCCATCTAAATGCACGAGTGAAAGCTATTTTTATAAGAAAACTCAACTATAGGAAGGTATTGATAACAACCACCTTTGAAATCCATAGAATAAGATCTGAACATATTCTCTAGGGTTTGAATGGTTCTATCATAATAACAACATAACCAAGGATAATAAGTAGTACTAAAACATAACTATGAATCCAAATCTTGCAGAATAATTCTATAAAACTTCGAGGTTTACCTCAGATCCCACTCGAATACAATATAATTTGGTACACCATATAACTATACCACTTATTTAATATATATTATGGATAGTTTATCAAGATATAAATCTTATATAACACCAATTAAGTGTGATGACTTTGTATGTTGATCAACTACAACAGAAATAACGTTATGACCATTAGACATTTTGGGAAGTCTGATGAAAAAATTCATGATGATGTTTTCCTATTTCTATTCTGGTATGGGTAATGGTTGTAACATTCCCTTAGAATTTTTTTATCTCAACCTCAACTTTCTAACATACCAAGCACCGAGATACATACTCTAAAATATATCTCTACATTTTTTCCCACCGTAAATACTCTTTCAGATCTCTATACATCTTCATACTTCCTGTATGAATAGAGAATGATTAACTATGAGTTTCACGCAACAAATCCTTATTCAAATCTGGTATGTATGGAATATATGGTTCTTAATCCTTATCATTCCATCATAATAAAGGTTGAACTCAAGAAAAATTCTTAACTTCTTTTACAACTCTACATCTTTATTCTACGCCTCTTTAATATTCACTTGGATAGATAATTGAACACTCATTTGTGCAAGATAAGATTTCTCACCTTCCTTCAATATTTCCATATCCATCATCTGAAAATACAAAAATATTGGATCTTTTTTTATCCTCATTATAGATAAGATAGTATGATCCTTTATACTCAAATAATTTGACACCTTCTTCTCTTTATTAGGGTGGTAATGTATTGAGTAGTCATTATATTTAGTCAACTCCAACCATCTTCTTTGGGGAATATTAAACTCTTTATGAGTGAATCTATAATTTAAAATTTCATTATTGATATATATGTCAAAAATTTCTCAACAAATATAATGAATCCATGTCTTTAATTCAAAAATTACCACAACTAACTCCAAATCATGATTTGGATATTTTTTCTCATGAACCTTCAATTTTCGTGAGGTATAAGCTATCACCATATCATTATGCATGAGGATGCATAACATTCCTTTCTTAGATGAATCACTAAAGATCATAAACCTTTATAGGGTATTGTAAGAACATGCGATATAACTAACCTTATATTTAGTTCCTTGAAATCTTCTCCACATTCATTAGTCCAAAGGAACTTGACTCCCTTCCGAGTTAACTTAGTTCGTGGATTATACCGCCATGAGTAATTCTCTAAAAATAATTGATAATATCTATCCAAACCAATAAAACTACAGATCTCAGTAACCATGGTTAGTCTAGGATAATGTTGAATAACTTCCATATTTGATGGATCCATCGATATACCCTCGATTGAGATTATATGACCAAAAAATGAAATTTTCTATAGCTAAAATTCACACTTAGAGAATTTTTTATATAGTTTATCATTCCTTAAGGTCTTCAATAAAATCCTAAAGTGATATTCATGCACTTATTTTCCATTTTAATATATATGAATATCATCTTTAAAGACTTTCACAAACTAATCAAGGTAATCTATAAAGACTCTATTCATTAAATCCATAAAGATAGTGGGAGAATAGTAAGACCAAATTACATCACTATAAATTTAATTTCCATACCTCTAATGGAAGGATGTATTGGGTATGTATTCAGTTTTTACCCTCACCTGATAGTATCCAGATCGAAGATCAATCTTGGAAACATATTGAGCTCCTTGTAATTGATTAAAAAAATCATTAATACAAGGTAAGGGATACTTATTTTTAATTTTGAACTTGTTCTGTTCCTAATAATCAATGAAGAGTCACATTGATGAATCTTTTTTCTTAACAAAAATAATAGGTTCACCCCATGGTGATGCACTTGGATGAGTTTATCCCTTATCAAGATTCTTCTGGAGTTTCTTCGTTAATTCCAGTAACTCAATCGCGGCCATTTTATTAGTATTTGAAATAGGTTTAGCATAAGTTATGAGTTTTATTGAAAACCAGACATCATTATTTAGAGTAAATAAGAAAATATTATGAAAATACATTAAAAAATTCCCATAAAATAGGCATATATGTGATTTTGAGTTTCTCCCCAATAATCTGAGATAAACACCCATTTTGAATAGGAATCAATATGAATAAAAGGGACATGATTCCCATTGGATGTTCATATGTATTTCCACATTGATAGAAAATCATATATTGGTTTGGAATATCAAATGTGACTTCCATTACTTGAAAATTGATATGGGATTTATATAAAGTAATCCAATCTATTCCCAAAATAACATACAATTATACGATAGAAAGAATAAAAAGATTTATAGGATGTATATTCATACAAAATTTAATCAAATAAGAATCATATACTTGAGATGTGATCATCTTACTATTAATAGTTTTCATTGATAATTGAACATCTAATCATTGGGGTGGTATTGTGATACCCTTAGAAAATTATTCAGATATAAATAAGTGGGTAGGTTCAAAATCAAATAAGACATTAAAAATTATAAAGAAGATGGTATGTATACCTTTCACCGCTTCGTTATCATTTAACACATCAGAAATAGTTATCACATGATATATACATTTGTCTCTATGATTAAGAGGGGTTTAATGTCTATCATCATCACTAACCTTTATATTTGATCATTGGTTAATATAATATCCATACTCCTTGAATTTAAAACATTGGAGTGTGGGTGGTGTTTTCTTTGGTGATTTCTCTCCACCATTAGCTAACTTATTCTTCCTATCACTTAGATATTAAATTTCCAAATGAAATTACTTTAGATACTTAAAACACTTATCAGTCCCCTTAAAAACAATTTCCACCATTTTTCTTTCTACACATCGATCATAAAAAAAATTTCATCTTCTTATCTCCATGATTTTTATTATTATAATTTCCTTTGAATTCCATATTTATTTTATTATCAAAACCATGAGATTTATTGGTAACTACAATATCCATTTCTACCTTGATAGTACATTGAATGATTTATTCATAGATACTGAAGTCCCTTGTGGATAACATCATTCAAAGACATAGTTTTAACCTACTGAATAATTGATCAATCTTTCTTTCTGGTTGGATGATAATACCATAAGAATACATGAAAAATCCTATAAAATTTTACTCATTTGTATTAATGGACTCATCATCATTTTGCTTTAGATCATGAAATTTCTTTACAATTTTCATATGAAGAATATAAGGAAAGTGCTTATTAAAAAAATAAGCTCCTAAACTCATCCCACTCTATGGAGTTAATTTCTTCCCACTACCCCATATATTTCATATGATTCTACCATTGGTTTTCGTTCCCTTCCAAATGATAAAAAAACAAATTAAATTTATCATGTTCTGAACACTGAAGAACAAAAAATATAATTTTAGTGGTATTGATCCATTTCAGAACAACTAGTGGATCAATAGACCCACTAAAAGAAGTTAGATGTTTACTCATGAAGGAATCAAGAGAAAATTGTACCCACATTTTCTTATTTGTAAGAACAATATGATTCATAGATTAAAAAAGTTTCTTAAACATATAAAACATATTTTCCGTTCAAACCCCTATAACATTTGGTTGTTCAATAAGAAAATAATTTAATTATTCATCATATTAAGTATTAAAATGACTCTTTCAGGTTAAAACCATTTACTAAAACCAAACATCATAGCGTGAAAAACAATAATCATATTAGGAAACCACATAATCATGAAAAATCATTTATCAGATGTCTAAATCATTACATTTTTTTCAATCTATAACACCATCAGTTTAACCTATGTCATTCAGGGTGATTATCTATTCAAAATTCCATAATATTTTATAGTGAAAATATGAATTAACCCAAGAATATCTCACAGGAGTGTCAAAATAGGTGAAAAATAAGGAAAAACGCACTTTTCACTAGAATAATGATCGAGATATACTCAACCAACTCTTTTCAGGGTCATTACTCATAGATACATCCATGTCAAAACAACATCAACCATTAGTATTTAGGTAGGGATGTATTATTAGAAAAAACATATAATTTATAAATTTATAAAACTTTAGGATTTATGGTTAGTGGTTTATCATGAACCACTATTCAATTAAATTATTTTCTTATGAATTTACCATAGTGGCATACCTTAGGGTTGATCTCAATGAGGCTTCTCACAACACATTATCTTCCTATTGTCACTATTATAAACCATCTAATAAAAAACTACTAAACTAATATAAAGGGGGATTTCATTATGAAATGAATGATATATATATATACTAATGAGAATACAAAACATAATGAAAATAAAGATAAGACATAAAGACATTAGCAAAGGAAAACTTCTTTTCTCAGGTGATCAAAATGATGTTATCATCGTTATTCAAAATATATATCATTATTTTATTAAATTAAAATATCAAGTAATATCACTCTAAACACTCTAATTCTAAAGGTATTACCCTACACTAAGACCTATTCATGTAGGATTAATATGTTCTATATCAATACATAATCCAAACTCCGCATATTGAATGAATTAGATACCAACAAGAAAAAAATGAGTGAACAAGGAGGAAGAAGATAGTAATAGATAATGTGGGGTGAACACACACCAAAATAATTTTAACCACCACTAAAATACTATAGTAAAACACGAAAAACCATTAAATCACAATAAACTCAAACACCACTACTCCCCCATTGAACAATAGTGATGACTAGTTCTTTATAAACATGGATATAAAAGAAGAACAGTTGGGGAAACACAAAATAGAAAATAAGATAAAATGAAGGAATAAGAAGGGTTATACACTAATATATATTGAAATTATAAATATCCATCACAACAAAAAAACTTCACCTTATCCCCTTTAAAATTTATACCCTTTGAAAAGGAAGAGAAGGTGACAATTTATAGAAATGGGAGTAGAATATTTTAACTCCAAAATCTTTCCTCCGAAAGTTTTGAATTTTTCGGCCAACTTAGTGGTTGAATATTGGAATATTTTCTTCATTGAAGTTGTTTAGAGACATTGAATTTATCCAATAAGAAAATTTGATCTTCATTGGACAATTTTATCTTGAGTTATGATATCTTTAATCCAAAACTATTTTCTATCCCAAATATTTTCGGAATTCCAATGCTTAGATTTACCATGAATTTATGGAATTGAATAAGGAAAAATGTCATATGTACTAAGTTATATAAATTTTGAATTATTATTTTATCTAGATACATGTTTAAGTTAACATCATTTGGTTCATCCACTTTTGATATATAAGACAATCATTAAAAGTATCCAAATCTATGCACATATTTCGAGGCCTAGATTATGAGCTAGTTTTGGGCCTTAAAATGATGAATTGTTCTCTATATATAGAATAATGAAATGAATACCAACATTTATGTAATCCTAAAAAATTAATTTCACAATTTAAATCAGTATAGAAAAATTTATGGCCAAAATACATAAATAAACATAAAATAGTTAAAATCCAAAACTAGGCCATTTTAGCAATTAAGCTTAAAATGCCACTAAAACATTTAAATGTGACAATTTACCAAGAAATAACACTATGGGTGGATTTAAAACATTAAATTATATAATAAAATGAGTGAAAATATTCACTTCATCACTCCCCCACACTTAACCATTGCACTCCTGAGAAATTATCAAACATTCAAATCAAATTGCACACAACAATCAAAAATGGGAAAACATCCCTGATCTTCTCCAAAATAAAATTCCATATTATATACTATGTGAAAAAATCCATTTCATTTTAATCCCTCACATTTAAATATGTTTAACCTCGAAAATATATCCATGACCCAATCACAATCTACCTCACATTGAATTTTATGTCACCCTTCACTCATAAGGACTTCAATTATGCTCATACTTCGAAAATACATGTATCTATCTAGGCTTGAGACAATTATCATCTATAAATAGTGAGGTAAATTAAAATATTTTCAATCATGAGGTATTTTTATAGGTAATTTATGTGTCTTAGGGTTGGTGGGTAAAAAAAGTTAAAAAATTAAGGCTGAAAAGAGGAGGTGACCTCTTAAGTACAATTTATGAATATTCAAGTGATAACCCAAAAAATGACCCCCTAAATTACCCTTAACAATGTGAAACACAACACCAACCCATTTTTATAACATGGTTCACAAGTCATTAATTTACTATAATGAATTATTTTATCCAAATTATCCCCTGTTTTTCTTTTTTTCTCTTTTCTTGTTTTTGTTTTCATTTTTTTCATAGACTATGAGTTGAAAATTGAATACAATGAATTAATAAATATTCATGAAATTAAATTTTTATAGTTAAATGATTCAAAAAATTAATCACAATGAATAATTCAATATTATCTCCATTTTTTTATTTTTTTATGTTTTTTTTAATTTTTTTTAAGGAGAATAAGATGATAAAAATTAAGAATAATGAAATGATAAATCATGCCCAATTATCTCTATATACCCTACCCAAAATTATTAAATGCACCTCACACCACACATATATGAAATATTTCCCAAATAACTTGCATGGAATTCCCTTCATTAATACTCAGACTTGAAATATCCATGAAAAAATACTAAGAGCACGGTTTGGTAAGGAAAACTTGTCTTGTAATGTAGATTAAACCTATAAGTAAATACATGGAATATAATGGATAAATAAATGTAGATGTAAAGGTGTGTCTCAATTTAAAATGTGTCTATCCAAAGAAGTAACTTAATCATGTCAAAAATATTCCATTAACTCTAAATCTTTGAAAGAGAAAAATCACAAGTTCTGGTTCTCACAAAAAATCCAAGTTTCTCTCAAGAAAGTGTGGGTATTAGGAAGAGTATTTTAAAATGGTTTAGATTACATCATAGGTCTGGAAACATATTTTGATTTATTGTTTTTTGTGAATGGATTTCAAAAATTAGTCAAAATCATAAAAATTCTTGAAAATTAAATTCAAGGCTCCTTATCAACAATCATTTAAAATTCATTCTTTAAAAAATCACGTCTACTCTCTAAAAATAAATTCAAGTATAAAAAATTATGAGAATATTCATTTCAGATCAATAATCTAAATAAAATGAAAAAATGAAAAAATATAATAGAAAAACTAATAAATCTGACACTCCCCCCACACTTAGATTGAACTACCCCTCATTTCAGCTTAACAAAATAAAAATAAGGGCAACAAAACAAAGGGAAGGAAAGATACAACCTGACATTATTATCTAGTGATAGATTTGATTTAATCTCCTATATACCACCACATCAACCTATAAATAATTAATAGAACATAAAATAATAGAAATAAATAAAAACAAAGAGAAAGGGAAAAGTGGGTGGAATTTGGTTTGGACCCCCATGTTGATGCTAGGTTTTTACTACCCCTAGTCAGGTAGTTGCAATTAATTTACACAAATCCAAAGGTGGATTTTTTTATTAATCATGAACCACCAAATATGATTTATCATAACATCCATTATTAGATTATAGTATTGAGAACCCCCCAATAAAATAAAAATATCCCCAACCTAAAGGTTCCAGGTGCAATAAAAGTATGTGATGGTTCATGCCCGAGTTTTCTTTTTTTATCATGATCGATGACCAATCCAAGATTTACACGATGATGAATGTAATAATAAATGCAATTGAATAAAATCAAGTAGATAAAGGATATAATTATGGAACCAAGTGAAGGATCATCACATATTATTTATAATTAATTTAATAAATTAAATAATTACCTTTCATGAATTATTTATTTTTTGATGTATCTGAAAATAGATATGTGGTGTACCATCATTCTGTTATAGGAATAAAGATTAGATTCTCTCTAGTGGTTATCTACATATGTTCCACAAGTCTCTGAACATCATTGTAGGTATCTTTGGGGCGCAAGCGCGTTAGATCTTAACACTTGCGTCATTTGCTTTTGATCGTCACAAGAATTACTTCGAAAGAGTTCTATTTGATATCTCTATAATCAAGAGTGGGATATGGAGGAAGATAATTCTCCATTATTGGGAGATTTATTGGATAAGTATATCTCTAGGGCTTGAGAGGATTCTCTTTGGCTATCATTGTGCACAACACAAAATGAATTTTCTCTATTGAAAAATAATATAATTGGTTTTATATACCGCTAGGGTTAGAGATAAAATAATTGCACAAGTTTACCCTTATTATTTATTTAATCCATACAGAACCCCATATCAATAATAATATCAATATTATTATTATTTCTCGATATGTGTTAAACCCGTGAATTGAAATTAAATATTATTTATTCAAATAATATTCAATATATATTATTTCTCACCAAACCATTAAACTCACGCTTCTATTTCTTTACAACATTTATTAGTCCTTGAATAATGACTATTTATTTAATAAATAAATATCGTTTCATTATTCACCAACAAATAAATAAATATTATATTCACTAAATAGTAAATAAATATTTATTAAATATTCTCCTCATAATATTCTATTGAATAACTGGTGATGGAATATATGAAATAAAGGAAACATGAATAATTATTGAACCACATGTGAGAATAATATTTATTCAAATTGTTAAATAATAAATAATAATATATTATTTAATTGAGATTTTGGATATACTTTGTGTGTGACCCTCTAGGACTCTTTCTCAATGGCATTAGGCAAAGCAACCTAAGGTCCAAGGTTAGTATTTAGAAACACTCCATGACACCCATATAGAAAGAATTTAATGTCATAATGGTATAATACCTCATACGGATACTCACTGTGTAATATAATCCTTTTATCAGGATATCTCTAATCAAGAAGGTTGCATGCGAGTGCAATCAATCTATGTTCTCAAGGTCTCTTTATTTGAATTTTAAAAAATTTAACTTGCCCATAGAATACCATGGACATGGATTTATTTAGGCTATATAATTTCCATCAAAGGGCCTAAGATAAAAACTTATGTAAAAAGAGTAGTAGGTAAAAATCTTTTCTCATATTATTCATTAATGTAGTATTACTCGTGATGCACCCAATGTATCTTACCTTGTCGCAGACATATATTTTTATGGTTTTCATAAATACATCAAAGTAAACAACTTATAATAATCATTAATAATAATCTTAAAGTCTAAGGATCAATACACATTTCCATGAATTGGAACATCCAATGACACAATGAATATGGATTTCCTACTGGAGGGTCTCCTTCTCATAATATCATACACTGTATAATACTATGGTAATACACCATGAGAAGGTGCCTTAAAGTCCTATGAATATCCACCCTTGATAGTATATATCATTTTTTCCCCTCAAATGATATCATCCGACTATAGAAAATATATTTAAGAATATTATTATAGAACATCGCAGTTATCATCATAGCAGGGAACTGCTACAACCTTTTAGTGGGACAAATACTCTTAGAACATTATCACAGACTATATTATGCATAAGATCAATCATGATGTGATAAGAAGTTTATTAATATTCAAAATTATGAATACATGTTGTCATAAAGTACACAAAAGTTGGTCATAGTGTACCAAATATAACAGAATCCCACTTTCACTAGATCCAATATCTAACAACATTTAGAGTCCACTAGCTCTCACATGATATTCATGATTCTTATGAGATAGGCCATAAGTCAAGTGGTCTACTAAATTCTCTTCTATGGGTGCTTTTATTACTAGAACTTAACTCCTTTGATAAAAATACCTCAATAGTTGATACTTTCAGAGTATATGGTTTGTCTATTGGTGTGACCTTGTCTATTTTGAAAAAGCAATCACTTCATTATTATAAAAATACAATGTGATAGGGTATTTACTGCTAGGTACCAAATCAAAATCCTTGATGAAGTTATTTATCAAAACAACTTATTTTGATTCATTATGAGATGTTATATACTCAGACTCCACTGTAGAATTAGTGAAAACTGGCTACTTTGAACTCTTCTATCTCACAGTTCCTCTACTAAGATAGAAAAAATATCCTAACTACAACTTTATATCATTCTAATCTATTTGATAACTAGCATCAGTATAACCCCGGATGATATTCTCCTCATCTCCTACATACACTAGTAACATATCCTTAGTTCTTATTAGATACTTAAGGATAACCTTAACAACAAACCAATGTTGTTCTCCTGGATCTTCTTGATACTTTTCTACCATTCTCAATGTATATGAAACATCTAGTCTAGTACATAACATGTCATACATGATTGATCCTATTACTGAAGCATATGGGATTTTACTCATTTTCTCTTTCTCATGTTGTGTTTGAGGACACATTTTCTTAGAGAGATTCATACCATGTGACACTGAAACCAATCTCATCATATATTATTCTATACTAAATCAATTTGGTAACTGGTAAATTTATATACTTTGATTTAGTCCATTTGCCTATTGGATCTATCATAAATGATCTTGATCCCTAGAATATAGGTCGCTTCTTTAAAGACCCGAAGCCTGACGTACATAGACATTACATTACTTTTTCAGAATACTTAGTACATAACAAAAACACACACACAAGGATCGTAATAGTTTAGTGTCTTTGGAAACTCGGAATATAATCTTCTAATCCTGGTGAAAGATATTCAACATCTCCCATAAAGATCTTCTTTTTTTTTATTTTCTAAAACCTTTCTTTATATCCTGGGGAAAAGAAAACATAAAAGGGTGAGCTCAAATGCTCAGTAAGGGTAAACAAAAGTAATATAAATCACATCAAGCACATACCTTTTGGAAATATTAACCAGAAAAAGAGATCATAATTTAATAACATGGGATAAATCATGGAACTGAAATGTAATAACAATAATAATAACTTAAAACATGAAACTTTGTGGCATACACACATAATCTTAGAGAATCATTTCTTATTAGTCAAGACTCATTGCCAAGACTATCTTAGTGGACAAAGTCCATTTCTGAACCGAGTTACCCTCGTTTCAGTCCTGCTTCACTGAACCGGTATAACCTACCGTTCCAGCCATGTCTATCTCATGAGATATAAAATCTTTACCCAATGCATTGGAGGGAGATATAGGTCCCACCCATCTTATAATGAATCCTTTCTTATGTGTGCCACATATTCATAAATCATACATCATCGCATAACACATGTAACAAAAATGGGATTCTTGAAACATCATGACATCATAAAACAAATCATATAAGGTAAATGACTTCATAAAAATAATTCCCTCATAAAATAATCAAATCAATGTAATAATAGGGATAAAAACAGAACCCTTTATTATCTTAGATGGAAAATAATTTTTATAAAACACTTGAACTCCATTCTTGAGGAAAATATACTTTCTTATTCAAAAACACTTTTCTTTTCTTAACATGTCATAAAATTATAAACTAAAAGAATTTGATTAAAAATAAACTTGAAAACTTGTAAAGGAAGCTTCTTGGAAATAATGTTTTAAAAATCCATTCATGCCGTATAAGTTAAAAAAAACATTCTTCGTACTTTTGTCGGAAAATTCAAAAAGTACCTCGTACGAAAAAACGACAAAAGATTCCGTTCATATATTTTACTAAAAACTCACCGAAGGGCAAAATTTGATTTTAACAATTTAATGTGGATGTAAATAATATTACATATTGAGGAAAAATGTATGTGGATGATAAAATACACCCCAGTAAATTTCAAAGTATAAACAATCTCGGATAAAAATGAGATTGTGATATTTCCCTTACCTTTGGTCCGATTTGCTTTGTACGTGTCCGAAGCTACTGTATAATGGTTTAAATAATGTTATTGACTTATTCCAGAATCATTAATATTGATATGATATCATATATGGTCATATTCTTAGCTTCTTGTTAGTAATATTTCATTGTTACTTGTTACTCGGGTCCTTATTGCCTTTTGTTCTTATGCGTGTTTTGCCGAATAAATTCTTATTCTTCTTTTATGGTTATAGATACCTTATATCCAGAATGGTATTAGTGTAACATATATCATATTTATTCATTCAATTCATTTATATAATTACTATGTAATTATGATCATGTAGAATGAGTCGCATCACATCATGGAGATGGTATTCCGTACGTACGCACGAGTGATGATATCGTTCCTATGATCGTGGAACTGTATTGGAGTATATATATATTATTTAAGTATCAATATTACTTTATAATAATCATAAATAGTTACTCATTACACCATTATACCCATCCTTGTAAGGTGATGGTGGGAAATAGATTACACCACGGCGTGGAGACGGTATTCCGTACGTACGCACGCGCGGTGATTTCGTTTTTCCGTAGGATGGATAGAAGGTGGATGAGGTTTGTTTCATATTTATAATAACATATCAGTATGTAAGTAATACTGATGTTATTACTTTATCATGAAACAACTAAAGAAGAAGAAGTTTAAGAAGAAAGAAATTGAAAAGATCGGTAATGGATATTACCTCTTCTTTGAAACTCCTCTTTGAATCCTCCACTTAGGGAACTATGATTGGTCTTTGAAGAAGACCAGGACCTCTAGTATTATTCTAGGGAAGTGGAGAAGGGATTTTGGCAGATATGGGCCGATATTGAGTGCTCAAATTGGTGTGAGGAGGAGGGGGAGGAGGTGCCCTTTTATAAGGGAGGAGAGGGGAACCTTAGGAATATCTCAAAATATTATTTTATATTAAAGTCAAAATCGGTTTATAATGGTTCCAAAGGGTATCATTTCGAAGCTAAAGTGGGGATGGGTCGAAATCCTATCAACCAATAGGATTTAGACAAGTTTAGGGTATTATTTTAACCTTATCAATTAGATATAACTCTAAGTTAAATAATTTAACTTTTACCGTGTCTTTTTGTTTTCTTTCACTATATGGTTAATACACTTACTATAACATGCCAAACGAACCCCAAATTGTTTATTAATAATATATATATCCTTATATAAGTCATTTGTCTGAACCTTATATTTTTATAAATAAAATAACAATTAGTAAGATAATATTTGATTTAAAAACTATTTTGTGTCAATTTTGACACTATTTGATATATGATTTTTGTGAAAGTCATAACAGAATTATATGTTCGAACCAAGTTGATTAAATCAACACTAATATATCATAGTAACCTAAAAAATTAGTGAAATTCATAAAAAAATCTCAAATTACATTTATTTTGGTGTTTATAACATCAATTATGTCAATATTTCATTAATAAGATAATTACTGCATCATCATTGTGTCATAAATAAATTAAATTATTTAATGTCTAAAAATTACAAATAAAATACCATTATGTAGGAAATATTTTTACCTTTCTAATGAATATTTACAATCGAATTTATCTTATGTATAACCCTATATTAAAAATGATTTACTTATTAAACTTTGATTTTAACTATTTTAACCCTTCTTTAAATAAATTAATCATAAATGTCCTAATCTAATCCAAGTGGGCCTAAGTGGTCATATTGTATTCCTAAGATTGTTTTTGGTCGAATTACACTTGTCCAATATAATTAGGACATGTGTTAGGGTAATAATAATATCATTTTTACCCTTAATTACCTAGTTACTTTTAACCATGGTAAAGAAAAGTAAAAAGTTACTATTCACCAAAAATTATTTTCATCTCATTGAACCACATTTTACTTACTGACATCAACCGTGTCTCTAGAATTTTTGAAATTCCATTCACAGAAGCTGTAAAATTAAGTTTTATGAAAAATTCAGTTTTTTTTAACTACCACTTAGTAGTTTCATTATTCATCAAAAATTGATGTTTTTCAGAACAATGCCAAAATTTCATCCTAAGCTATATTTCATATTCCAAATTCAAAAATGAAGTCTATTTTACCAAATTCATAACATATAAGTTGCATTAATTAATTTTATAATTAAATCCCGCTGTTAAAACAAATAGCGTGTTTTTAAGAAACAATATCTATCAAAAGATTGACACTTGTTTATGTCTGGTTTAATTGTGAAATTACATCCAATGACCAACATTGTATTAAATTGTAAAAATATATTATAAATATACTTTAAAACCACTCAAATTAACAATTTATCACTATTATTTATTTCGATTAAAAAAGTTGTTTTTAATTAAAATTTAGTAATTTTCACTATTCATCAGAAAATAAAAGTTATCCGAAAAGTACCAAAATTTCACCCTAAACTAATTTCGATATTATGAATCCAAAAATGAATTCCATTTTGAAAAATAAAATTACAAAATTTCAAAAAGTGGTTATTACTATTCATAACGGCTAGTTTTAATAATATTTTAATTGCGTATTGTTGTTTAGTGAAACTCGTTATTGCGTACTACACACGCTATCGAGGAAGGTCGTGATTGCGTGTAATGCAAGGAAAATCAAGGATGCGTGTTGTGCAAGCTCCTTTTGGTGTAGCGTACAACACAAGACATTAATAAAATTAAAAAAGAATATTTTTCATAAAATCTCGGGCTGTTACATTCTACCCCCCTTAAAATGAATTTCGCCCTCGAAATTCGTCGGGGTTATAAATGGTTTACTATTCGAAAGTTTCTTTAATAGAAACCCACATCGTAAAAAGGAATACCAAAACTTGGCTTTAAAAACTAAAGTATGAAATGTAACGATTACCCAAATAAACTAATCACTGGGTTTCCACATAGGTGAAAATATGGATATGGAAGAGAAATCTAACCATCATGTTCTGATGGAGAGTGGTAGAGAACATGGCTATGGAAAAGCCAGTAATCACAAATCCATATATTTGTGATGATATAAGGTACCATCTGATTCAGCAGGTATAAGATCACTAGGACAACATTTTTGGTTTTCAAGATCATTTCCCTAAAGTTGAAAATTTGAATTAGAATAAATACTTACTTTATTTTGGTACAATCTCACTGTTGTTCGTGCCTTGAACAATTTACACTTCATCTCTTAAATAAATGAAGTTGAATTTGTTATTCGTGAAGTGTTAGCAGATCATGTGATAGAATGACTGGTCATTCCATCTGTCTCAAACAAAAGGTTAGCAAAAGTTATTAAATATACATAAGTCATTCTATAGTGAGATTAATCATATATGGTTCCTAAAATGGGCTTATACATCATATATCATACTGCTTAATATAATAAAACTAGTTTCTACTAAACAGGGACTTCCTGTAGGCCAGTGGTAGGCAATAAAGGTCAGTCGCACTTCGGTTGTGGGTTCGATTCCCACAGCCTTGTCCGAAGCGATGGGCTGCCGCCCGTCCTGCAGGTTGTCCTTTTTCTAAAACTACATTACTATAACATCCCATCTATAATATCGAAAAAAACTTCTATCCTTAAACAGTACTCACTTATGTCCAACATAATCTATTTCAATCTTTAGGCTTATCCATAATACTGCAGTCCACTCTCATAACATAGTGAGAATCATTACCAGAGATTTAATACCATCGATGATCCCCATATATCATAAGATATGTTTTGTTGGTCATATTCCAAACATTCAAAGTCCTTAATCATTTATTCCCTTGAATACCTTAGTGAAAACATGAATGCAGTTAAAATTTAACACTTTCCACATACCAAAATCCTCAAAATTCTATATACTCAAACCATGATATCACTTAGTCCATATATCAATCATGAGCTCATGAATACTGTCAAATATTTCATTTTCTCGTTTCCCTTCATTATGCGCATATCATTAGTTTTCTAAAAAAATATCTCAATCACTTTCCATGGTTACTGGTACCATAAAATTATTGAAAACCACAATAGACCAAAACATAAATATTACAATATTCCACGATACTATATACAACATTATTTTGGAATCCCATTACATAAACACTTAATCATTCCACCACATCGTTGTCATATTCAACATCACCAATAGTGATTGCATGTGACTTCCCTTTTTCCTTTGCCTTAAGTGGTTTCTCATGTTGATCATCACTAACCCTTGGATTAGGGAATTTATTAGCATAATGCCCCATTTCCTTGCACTTGAAGCATTGAAGTGTTGGTGGTGCGTTCTCTGTAGTGTTTGCTTTGTTCACATCATTAGAAACCCTTTTTCCATTACTTCGACACTCAGCTGCTCGATGACCTTCTTTTCCACACTTAAAACATTTTCTAGTCCCTTTAAGACAATCTCCACAATGCTTCTTTCCACACTTTGAGCATAAGGAAACATTCATATTCTTTTCACCATTATTATGAGATTTCTCCTTGAACTCCATCTTTCGTTTCTTTTCAAAACCATGAGATGGATATGTAACACCAACTTCCATTTCTACCTTCATAGCACAACACACAATTTCTTCATAGCTACTGAAGTCTCGTATAGCTAATGCCCTTCGAAGACTTGGTTTTAAGCCACTGAAAAATCGATCAACTTTACTTTCAGGTTGGATGATAATTCCAGATGCATACCTTGCAAGTCTTGTAAAATTCTCTTCGTATATACCAACAGATTCATCATCCTTCTGTTTCAGATCAAGAAACTTATTTTCCATCTTTGTTCGAAGAATACGAGGGAAGTACTTACTGAAAAACAAGTTCTTGAACTCGTCCCATTCCATGGAATCAATTTCATCTCTTTGCCTCGTATTCTTGATAAGATTCCACCATTGATCAGATTCACCTTCCAAATGATATACTGCTAAGATGACTTTATCATGTTCAGAACATTGAAGAACTGAAAATATCTTTTCAGTGGTACTGATCCATTGTTCAGCAACAAGTGGATCAGAACACCCACTGAAAGAAGGTGGATGTTGCCTCATGAAGGAATCAATAGAATATTGTTCCCTTATCTGCTCATTTGGAAGTCCAGAATGATTCATAGCTTGTGTAAGTATAGCAATAAGATTTTTCACTCCATCTCCCATAACATTTGTTTGTTCAGGAGGACAATCATTGCATTGTCCATTGCATTGATCAACATGGTTCCTTAGGGTTCTAGCCATCGTCTAAAACCCAAAAAGAATAGTGTGAGAGGGGAAAATCATGCTAGGGAAAACAACATTATAAAGGGGGAGTATCCTCAATATCTGACTTCTTAGGTTAAATTCTATGATCGTTACCATAGTTCTAGGACTGTATCTTATACGTATACTTATCCTTAGGGACATCCCTAGACATACCTTAGAAATATCTCTAGGGATCTCACTAACGTTTTCACATCCTAGTTTCCAAAGGTTGACTAAACCTTTCCTCTGATACCAACTATAGAGACCCGAAGCCTGACGTACATAGACATTACATTACTTTTGCGGAATACTTAGTACATAAAAAAACACACACACAAGGATCGTAATAGTTTAGTGTCTTTGGAAACTCAGAATATAATCTTCTAATCCTGGTGAAAGATCTTCAACGTCTCCCATAAAGATCTTCTTTTTTTTTATTACCTAAAACCTTTCTTTATATCCTGGGGAAAAGAAAACATAAAAGGGTGAGCTCAAACGCTCAGTAAGGTTAAACAAAAGTAATATAAATCACATCAAGCACATAACTTTTTGAAATCTTAACCTGCAAAAGAGATCATAATTTCATAACATGGGATAAATCATGGAAGTGAAATGTAATCACAATAATCATAACTTAAAACATGAAACTTTGTGGCATACACACATAATCCTAGAGAATCATTTCTTATTAGTCAAGACTCATTGCCAAGACTATCTTAGTGGACAAAGTCCATTTCTGAACCGAGTTACCCTCGTTTCAGTCCTGCTTCACTGAACCGGTATAACCTACCGTTCCAGCCATGTCTATCTCATGAGATATAAAATCTTTAACCAATGCATTGGGGGGAGATATAGGTCCCACCCACCTTATAATGAATCCTTTCTTATGTGTGCCACATAATCATAAATCATACATCATCGCATAACACATGTAACAAAAATGGGATTCTTGAAACATCATGACATCATAAAAAAAATAATATAAGGTAAATGACTTCATAAAAATAATTCCATCATAACATAATCAAATCAATGTAATAATAGGGATAAAAATAGAACCCTTTATTATCATAGATGGAAAATAATTTTGATAAAACACTTCAACTCCATTCTTGAGGAAAATATCCTTTCTTCTTCAAAAAAACTTTTCTTTTCTTAACATGTCATAAAATTATAAACTAAAAGAAGTTGATTAAAAATAAACTTTAAAACTTGTAAAGGAAGCTTCTTAGAAATAATGTTTTAAAAATACATTCATGCCGTATAAGTTAAAAAAACATTCTTCGTACTTTTGTAGGAAAAGTCAAAAAATACCTCGTACGAAAAAATGAAAAAAGATTACTTTCATATCTTTTACTAAAACCTCACCGAAGGGTAAAATTTGATTTTAAAAATTTAATGTGGATGGAAATAATATTACATATTGAGGAAAAATTTATGTGGATGATAAAATACACCCCAGTAAATTTCAAAGTATAAACAATCTCAGATAAAAATGAGATTGTGATATTTCCCTTACCTTAGGTCTGATTTGCTTTGTACGTGTCCGAAGCTACTGTATAATGGTTTAAATAATGTTATTGACTTATTCTGGAATCATACATATTGATATGATATCATATATGGTCATATTCTTAGCTTCTTGTTAGTAATATTTCATTGTTACTTGTTACTCGGGTCCTTATTGCCTTTTGTTCTTATGTGTGTTTTGCCGAATAAATTCTTATTCTTCTTTTATGGTTATAGATACCTTATATCCATAATGGTATTGGAGTAACATATATCATATTTATTCATTCAATTCATTTATATAATTACTATGTAATGATGATCATGTAGAATGAGTCGCATCACATCATGGAGACGGTATTCCGTACGTACGCACGAGTGATGATATCGTTCCTATGATCGTGGAACTATATTGGAGTATATATATATTATTTCAGTTTCAATATTACTTTATAATAATCATAAATAGTTACTCATTACACCATTATACCCATCCTTGTAAGGTGATGGTGTAAAATAGATTAAACCACGGCGTGGAGACGGTATTCCGTACGTACGCATGCGCGGTGATTTAATTTTTCCGTAGGATGGATAGAAGGTGAATTAGGGTTGTTTAATATTTATAATAACATATCATTATGTAAGTAATACTGATGTTATTACTTTATCATGAAACAACTAATGAAGAAGAAGTTGAAGAAGAAAGAAATTGAAAAGATCGGTAATGGATATTACCTCTTCTTTGAAACTCCTCTTTGAATCCTCCACTTAGGGAACTATGATTGGTCTTTGAAGAAGACCAGGACCTATAGGATTATTCTAGGGAAGTGTAGAAGGGATTTTGGCAGAGGTTGGCCGAGCTTTAGTGCTCAAATTGGTGTGAGGAGGAGGGGGAGGAGGTGCCCTTTTATAAGGGAGGAGAGGGGCACCATAGGAATATCTCAAAATATTATTTTATATTAAAGTCAAAATCGGTTTATAATGGTTCCAAAGGGTCTCATTTCGAAGCTAAAGTGGGGATGGGTCGAAATACTATCAACCAATAGGATTTAGACAAGTTTAGGGTATTATTTTAACCTTATCAATTAGATTTAACTCTAAGTTAAATAATTTAACTTTTACCGTGTCTTTTTGTTTTCTTTCACTATATGGTTAATACACTTACTATAACATGCCAAACGAACCCCAAATTGTTTATTACTAATATATATATCCTTATATAAGTCATGTGGCCGAACCTTAGATTTTTAGGAATAAAATAACAATTAGTAATATAATATTTGATTTAAAAACTATTTTGTGTCAATTTTGACACTATTTGATATATGATTTTTGTGAAAGTCATAACACAATTATATGTTCGAACCAAGTTGATTAAATCAACACTAATATATCAAAGGAACCTAAAAAATTATTGGAATTCATAAAAAGTCTCAAATTACATTTATTTTGGTGTTTATAACATTAGTTTTGTCAATATTTCATTAATAAGATAATTACTGCATCATCATTGTGTCATAAATAATTTAACTTATTTAATGTCTAAAAATTACAAATAAACTACCATTATGTAGGAAAGCTTTTTATCTTTCTAATGAATATTTACAATCGAATTTATCTTATGTATAACCCTATATTAAAAATGATTTACTTATTAAACTTTGATTTTAACTATTTTAACCCTTCTTTAAATAAATTAATAATAAATGTCCTAATATAATCCAAGTGGGCCTAAGTGGTCATATTTTATTCCTAAGATTGTTTTTGGTCGAATTACACTTGTCCAATAGAATTAGGACATGTGTTAGGGTAATAATAATATCATTTTTACCCTTAATTACCCTATTTACTTTTAACAGTGGTAAATAAAAGTAAAAAGTTACTATTCACCAAAAATTATTTTCATCTCATTGAACCACATTTTACTTACTGACATCAACCGTGTCTCTCGGATTTTTGAAATTCCATTCACAGAAGCGGTAAAATTAAGTTTTATGAAAAATTCAGTTTTTTTTAAACTACCACTTAGTAGTTTCACTATTCATCAAAAATTGATGTTTTTCAGAACAATGCCAAAATTTCATCCTAAGCTATATTTCATATTCCGAATTCAAAAATGAAGTCTATTTTACCACATTTATAACATATAAGTTTCATTAATTAATTTTATAATTAAATCCCACTGTTAAAACAAATAGCGTGTTTTTAAGAAACAATATCTATCAAAAGATTGACACTTGTTTATGTCTGGTTTAAATGTGAAATTACATCCAATGACCAACATTGTATTAAATTGTAAAAATATATTCTAAATATAATTTAAAACCACTGAAATTAACAATTTATTACTATTAATTATTTCTATTAAAAAAGTTGTTTTTAATTAAAACTTAGTAATTTTCACTATTCATCAGAAAATAAAAGTTATCCGAAAAGTACCAAAATTTCACCCTAAGCTAATTTCGATATTATGAATCCAAAAATGAATTCCATTTTGAAAAATAAAAT
Organism: Viscum album; assembly: GCA_963277665.1. Lineage (NCBI taxonomy): Eukaryota > Viridiplantae > Streptophyta > Magnoliopsida > Santalales > Viscaceae > Viscum > Viscum album. The sequence goes on from OY728130.1 coordinate 273,746,256, forward strand.
TAAAAAATTTCAAAAAGTGGTTATTACTATTCATAATGGCTATTTTTAATAATATTTTAATAGCGTATTGTTGTTTAGTGAAACTCGTTATTGCGTACTACACACACTATCGAGGAAGGTTGCGATTGCGTGTAATGCAAGGAAAATCAAGGATGCGTGTTGTGCAAGCTCTTTTTGGTGTAGCGTACAACACAAGACATTAATAAAATTAAAAAAGAATATTTTTCATAAAATCTCGGGTTGTTACAGCTTCACTTAAGTCCTTCATATGGAAACACATATTTAACAAGTCCTTAAAATATTTTAAGATTGATATGTCATTTCCAATAAGTAATATGTCATAAACATATACTACTAGTATACCAACTGCATTTCCACTAAACCTCTTGTAAACACATGGCCCACATTTATTCTTAATAAAACCAAATTCTTTTATATCTTCGTCAAATCGAATGTTCCATGACCTAAAGGATTATTTAAATCCATAAATGGATCTCTAAAAATTAATTTTTTTTGGCATCACCTGGAGTCAAAAAACCCCTATGGTTGCATCATATAGACACCTTCCTAAAGGTTCCCATTAAGGAAAGCAGTTTTGACATTCACCTGCCAAATTTCATAGTCATGGTAAGATGTAATAGCAAGTAGAATTATGATGGATTTAAACATGGAAACTAGTGAAAAGGTTTCATAGTAGTCACTTACTTGATTTTATTTAACCCCTTTAGCCACTAGCATTTATTTATAGGTATTTACCTTATCTTCCAAGTCCATTTTTCTCTAAAATACCCTTTTTAACCCTATGAGATTTACATCAACTGACACATCGACCAAAGCCCATACTTGGTTTTGATACATGGAATCCATTTCAGAATTCATGTCTTTTTTCCATCTTGCAGCTTCTAAGATCTCTACTCCATCTTTATTGGGTAAAGGATCATCATTGTTAACCAATAATGATTCACCATCATCACTGACTAGAAATCCATATCTCTATGGTTCTGTTACCTCTATTGAGATCCTACATAGTACTTATGTTTCAGGAACTAATTCATCCATGTGGACCTTTTCAATCTATTCCTGTACTAAATCTTGTGTATCATGAGTATCAAATTTATCGAATTTAATATTTCTCTCACTATCCATTTTGTGGATCTACTCCCTCTCAAGAAAGACAACTTGTATGGAAACACTCTCTTTATTGTATGAGGGGTTTTATATGTAGTATCCATTTGTTTCCTTATGATACCTTATAAAGATACATTTTGTGCTCTAGGGTGCTAGTTGGTTTCCTAATAAGGTTTTAATTTATTCCTCATAACCCCATACATGTGCATGTGAGAAAATGAGTTTCTTTCCACTCCATAATTTGAATGGAATTCAATTTATACTTTAGTTGGTAATCAATTTAATTTATATGCTACAATTTGTAATGAATATCCCTCAAAGGATAATGGAATATCTACATGACTCATCATCGACCTTACCATGTATAATAAGGTATGGTTCCTACTTTCAATAACACCATTATTCTATGGTATATAAGGTGGATTGAGTGGAGATAGAATCTCAAACTCCCATAAAAAGTCAATAAACTCTTGGTTAAGATATTCACCACCTCGATCCAATCAAAACTTATTTATCTTCTTTCCAAGTTGATTCTATACATCATTCTTGAATTACTATAATTTTTCAAATGACTCAGAATTATACATCATTAAGTAGACATAACCATATCTACTCAAGTCTTTAGTAAAAGTTATGAAGTAAGAATACCCACCTCTAGCTTCTATTGTAAATAGTTCACACACATTAGTATGCAACAATCCTAGAAGCTCTATGGCCCTATCACCCTGTCCACCAAATGGTATTTTGTTCATTTTTTCTTATATGAAACCATGAATTCTTTCAAGTGGTTTTAGTTAAAAAGGGTCTAAATAACCATCTTCACAGAGCTTTGTCAAACCTTTCTCATTTATATGACCAAAATGATGATTCCATAGATGGGTGTTATATGAGTCATGAGACCATGATTCGCTATCAATTTCTAAATCTTTATTTTCATAATTTAATACAGAAATAACATTATTTGAATTTCCTATACCATAACATATGTGTTATTTATAAAATAAACAACTTTTATTTCCAAACTTGAAAATAAACCCATTTTCATATAGGAATGATACAAAAAATATGTTCTTGGTGACAGTTGGTACATAATAAAAATATTTTAAAACCAAAATCATTCCCCTTGGTAGTTAAAGGTGGTAATCCCCAATTTCTAGAGTATCCAACCTTCCACCATTGGTAGCTCGCAGATCGACCTCTCCTCTAGCAATATTTTAGAATCCACTTGGTTCCTACATTTAGATACATATGTGAGTACCAAAATATTCATCTAATACCCAATTTGTACATATTGAAAGAATACACTCAATAACAAACACAACTTTAGCTTCCCTTTACTTTTGGGTTCAGTTATTCATCCTGTGGTCTTTCTTGACACAAGGAAAACATACTTTCTCCTTTTCCTTGCCCAACATCTACATCTTCTTCTTCTTAAGAGGATGGTGTTCATGATTTTTAGACTTTTCGTGATTCTTATAACCATTTTAATTGTTCTTACTTTTCTTATTCACCATAAGGAACATTAGTTTTTCATTGCCCATGTCCTTATCCATGAGTAAAATCAAATTAGGATGTTTTGAAAGAGTCTTCTCATTATTTCTCGTATTATAATTAACAATAAAACTGGATAATTTCTTAGAAAGTGATGCAATTATGAGATCTATGCACAACTCATCCAATAATTTAATCCCTAAGATGTATAAGAGTTCAAATTAGCTAATAATGTTGACTACATAAGGTCCAATTGGTAGAGACTCTCCAAGATTAGTTGTAAACAAATAATTGTAGATCTCGTATCTCTCTTGTCTCTCTCGAAGGTGAGACATCATACTATATGCATTCATATCTTCACGTTGCATAAAAATCTCATTGGTTATGGATGATAGTATGAAAAACTGAATATATATATATCATCATTCAGATGTTTCTCATAAAGAGAAAACTCTTCACCACTAGCCTCATTTCTAGGAACATTAAGAATTAGTTCTTCTAGAATATACAATTTATTTTCATGGTGAAGGATAACAATTTAACACCTTTTCTACTCTTGGAAATCTATGTTATTGAGAATTTCATACCTCTATGTATGGATCACAGTGATATGATTGAATTCATTTTAATTTTTTTTTCTAAAAATAACATGATAAAAATTTTAGTACTTTATTTGATACAATTTAGATAGATAAATAGATATTATATTTACTAATCTCTCACTATTTTTTCAAAACCTAATATCCCTCAAAATTAGGTTCATAATATAATATTTTTTGGACAATATAGTTAAAAGGATCCATATTCCACTTCTCATTACCAAAACTTTGGTTGTTAAGAAACTTGAATGGTTTTAGGTATGAATTCTAAATTCCAACTGCATTAACTCCCAATTCATTAATCTGTTGAGTGGACTCCCTAATCTTGAAATTCTTAACTTGGATTTCCTCAACCCTTTTCCTCTCAGTTACACCAAGTACTACTTTAGAAGTCAACCCTTGATGTGAACTAAGTTAATTCAACCCAAAACATCATGTTAGGATTCATCGATAATTGAAAGCACCCCTACTTTGGCTGGTCTAATAATTTGAACTGTGGTTCAATTTTAACTGAAGTAGTGTAAAGATATACTGACTTAATATGTATAATTGAGTGATTTTAGCTTTTATGAATAAATTTCCAATTATTATATTTATTTCATGCTTTTTAATATTAATTATGTTTACTTAAGTGATTAACCACGTATCATATAATATTTACACATAACACAATTTATTTTAGTTCTATCTTGCATGATTATTAATTAATTAGTTCATACGATCCCAAAAAAACATCCATAATGAAATAACCATGAAACTTACAAAAAATAAAATAATAAATTGGTTTTATCATGAGACTTTATTAATGGTTAGTTTATCTAGTGAATGATAAACTAACTATCGACCTAAAGGAAAAAACACCTTGAACTAATCAAGGATCGTGTTATAGATTTACTCATATCCACCTAAGTGTATCACATGGATTGGTTTCACCTCAGCTCCAAACTTGAATTTCCTCCACTAGCTTAGGAGATCCATCCATTACATATTATTTTACTCACACACAGATGAGGGTAAGGGATTTATATAAAAGAAACCATGGGCACACAAACCCTTATATAACGAGATGAGAGATGATACACAAGACAATAATTTAACTTAATAATAAATTAAATGAAACCAATCACATAAAAAGTCATGGTTTATGCTCATGATCATCCACATGTATGAAAAAAGTACACATTTAATAAAATTATAATAAAATTCTTAATTTTTCTTATTTAAGATAAATCATGCTCGAATCAATTAATTATCTTATTTAATTAATAAATTTTTTATCTTAATTATCATATAAGTTTCTCTAAGATTATCATCCATAATAATTTAAAAAAAATAAGATAAATTTATTTAAAATTAATTATGTACATAAATATACCTTGGAGGCAACGCGGTGAATACCTGTCCGAATCTACCCAACATGTATTACACTCATATGTTGTTTAATTTTGTGAAATATGGAATGCAAAAATTATCACTTAATTTTATTACATGTATCATAAAATTAATGATTACACAAATTACATAAGTTTTATATCATGTGTTATGCTTCAATGCATGTAGAGTAATAACAGAAATACAAATCCCACATGATTTATAGATCTGAAAATTATGCAGAAATTATATAAACATTTATATATATATATTTAAACCCATCACATGGCATGTCCTATCAACTTAATGACAAAAAACAAGCACATGTTGATAAGGTTTACATAGTATAATAAATTAATTTTAATTCTATGTAATTTTTTATAAGCACAAAACATGTACAAGAGAGTTACACAGTGTGTACATTTCTCACCATCTATTTGAGGCACATGCCTAGGGAATTGGTGTGTAAACCATTCCATGGAAAAATTGGATCACATGTTGTGTACAAGGGATAAAAGACATGTGGTCTCCAAGTTACACGATCATTAGTCAGTTAAGCCATGTAAGAAGATACATGGCTTGTCTGTGACTAAAGGACTACCCGTGTATGTGGGCTACACGATGAGTACTCCGACTGACCGTGTGATACGATGGCCCAGTAAACATGTGATGTATAATTAAATTCATTATGTGTATTCAATGCACACAATTTAAATTAATTCAAAATTAATTCTTGGAGTATTGAATACAAGTACATGGTGAGTACCTCCAGGTACATGGTGTGTACCCTTATGTTATCTGTCCATAATCCTCACCACCTTCGGATGAGATCTTAGATTTTACTTTATTCATAAATTTAATCGATTTGATCAGATCTATGAGAAAAAATAGGAAGAACTAAATATCACAATTTAGTTTGAAGAATGATTAAACTTGAACTGAAAAATAAATGATAAATCTATAAATCAATCAATGCTATTTAAAAATTAAAAATAATTATGTGACTACTCTAATACCACTTGAAGGTTCCAGGTTTAGTGGAAGTATGAGAAGGTTTGTGCCAAACTTGTATTTTTTTTCATGATCAATGATAAATATGATATTTACATGATGATGAATGTTGTAATCAATATAATTGAATCAAAGAAAATATAAAAGGGATAGAACCCCAGAACCAAGTGCAAGATCATGAAAAACAATTTATAATTAATTTAATCAATTAAATAATTAACTTGTATGAATTATTTCTTCATTGATAGATATGAAAACAAACCTAAATTTTACCATCGTTGCATTATAGGAATCAAGAGAAGATTCCCTCTAGTAGTTATCTACATGTGTCTCATAAATCTCTGAACATCACTGTAGGAATATCTTGGTTCTAGCATGAAAGATCCTAAATCTTGCATTATTCACTTTTGATCACCACAAAAATTACTTACAAACTATTCTCCTTGATATCTACAGACTCAAGAGTGGGAGGTGGAGGAAGACCACTCTCTGTTCTTGGGAGAATTCTTAGAGAGGGTCCTCTCTAGGGATTTATAGGATTCTCTTCGGTTGTCATTGTAAACAACACCAAATGAATTGGCTCTATTTAAAAATAATACAATTTAGTTTATATACCTATAGGGTTAAAAATAAAATAATTTCACAAGTACCCCCTTATTATTTATTTAATCCATGCGGAACCTCATGTCAATAATAATATCATTTCTCATCATGTGCTAAACTCACAAATTAAAATAAAATATTATTTATTCAAATAATATTAATTATATATTATTTCTCATTGGACCATTAAACTCAGTCCACCATTCGTCTATAATATTTATTAGGCCATTAAGAATTAATATTTATTTAATAAATAAATAGTATTTTATTATTCACCAATAAATAAATAAATATTATATTCACTAGATAGAAAATAAATATTTATTAAATATTCTTCTCACATAACATTCTTTCGAATAACTTGTGACAAAATATATGTGATCAAGAAATCATGAATAATTATTAAACCATGTGTTTAAATAATATTTATTAAACTTCTTAAATAATATATAATAATATATTATTTAACTGAGATTCTAGATACACTTAGTTTGTGACCCTCTAGGCCTCTTTCTTAGTGGTATTAGGTGATGTATCCTAAGGTCCAAGGTTAGCATCTAGCAACATGACAAGAAACCAATAGAGAAATAAGTTAATTCCATAATTATACAATACCTCATACAGACTCTCACTATCTAATATAATTCTTTTATCATGATATCTCTAATCAAGAAGGTTGAATATTGGTTCCATTAACCTATGTACTCGATGTCTCTTTCTTTGAATTTACAGAAATCAAAATTTTCTATAGAACACCATTTCCATGGGTTTATTTAGGCTATATCATTTATATCAAGTGAACTAAGATATAAACTTCCATTACAGAATAGAAGGGAAAAATCCTTTCTTACATTATTCATTATTGAAATATTACTGATGACACACCCAACATATCCTACCTAATCGCAAACATATGTCATCATGGATATAATCAATAAATCAAAGTAAACGACTTATAATATATATTAATAATAGTCTAAAAGTATATGGATCAACACACACATCCATGAAAAGGAACATCCAATGATACATATGAATATGGATTTCCTACCAATGGGTCTTGTTCTGATAATATCTTACACTTGATATTACCAAGGGCATACACTATGAGAAGTTACCTCAAATCTTTATGAGTATCCAACCCTAATATCCAGTATAATTTTTCCCTCAAATGATATCATCTAGTTATAAAAAATATATTTAATAATATTATCATGACAATTTTGGGTTCTCATCAAAGTAGAGAACAACTATAACCTTTTAGTGCGTTAACTAATCTTAGGACATTATCATATACTTTGTTACGTATAAAAATAACAATTATGTGATAAGAAGTTTATTAATATTAAAAATTATGAATATATTTTATCATAAAGTATATAGAAGTTAGTTTTAGGGCACCAAATCCAACAAAACCCCCTGAAGTTATGAAAGATATAATTTTTTTGTGTAGAGGGGGAGAGAAAAGAATATAGGGGTGCTACATATTTTTTCAGATAAATGAGTTGTGTCCCCTAGAGGTAAATATAGTATAATGGCATGTGGCTTCTCTTTAGGTTTAAGTTCATAAAATGATGTGATAACTATTTCTTATTTTGTATCATCATCATCATATACACTAATGTACAACTCGACAACCTCCTCCATTTTCTCCTCAACATGAACAACTTCTTTATCTTCTTCAACCAGTGACTATAATAGTAGTATTGAATCTACAAAATTAGAATAAGGTATATTAGTTTTCAGTTCAAAATCAATGATGTTTGAATACAAAGAATTCTAAAAAATTAATTCTCTCTCAAAATGTTCATATTTAAACTCTTTTTCCTTAAGCAATGCTGCTGGAAATTCATTTGTTTAATGGAGAAGTGGATCTTCAAGTATTGTTTCAACCTCACCAATGTATTCTTGAAATGTAGGAAGAAAATCAATTACATTCTCTTAAACAATTATTTTTTTGTTGTTCCTTCTTTATAAATTTATCTTCTTCAAATGTGGTGGAAAATGATTCTACTAGATTGTTTAATTCATTCAACATATTTATATTCTCATGAAGTTTCCAATAATTTTGGGTGATTTAAGGAGAAATTTGTTCTATTTTGTGAGAATTTTGTTACATTTTAATCTTTAATATCTCTTTACTACTATACTTACCATGAAAATTATGAATAATACAGTATTTAGAAACATCATCCGAAAAATTCTCTTGACCTATGAAATCAAATATATGCAATAAAGCTTCTTCTTGTTATTTGTTTTTGAAATTTATGATTTTTTGGGATTTTTGAAAAAACATGCATGCAAGATCTTGGCCTTCCCAAAAATGGAGCTAAATTTATAGTTATCGGGTTTTTAGGAACTACTGTTTAATTAAATTCTTATTTTACTAAGAATTTACCACAATGGCACAACCTAAGATCGATCTCAAGGTGGCAACTCACAACAAAATATCATCCTATTTTCACTATTATAAACTATCTAATATAAAACTAATAAAAAAATATAAATGGGTGGTTTGATTATGAAATTAATGATATATATATATATATATATATTAATAAAAATGAAAATTATAAATAAAATAAAGATAAGACACAAAGATATTTTCAAAAGGAAACTATTGTTCTTGGGGGTTCATAGTTATGTTATCATTATTATTCAAAATATGTATCATTATTTTATTCAATGATGAGATAAATAATTTTCACCCTAAACCCTCTCATTAGAATGGTATTATCCTACACTAACTTCTCTTCATGTAGTAGTAATCTATTCTACATCAATACCTCAAACTCTACCATTTGAATGACTTAAATACCAACGAGAAGGAAAATGAGTGAAAAAGGAGGAAGAAGATAGTAGTAGATAAAGTGGATATAACACACACCAAAATAATTTTAACCACTACTAAAATCTTAAAATAAAACATGAGAAACAATTAAATCATAATAAACTCAAACACGACCACTTCCCCCTGGAATAATAGTGAGGGTTAGTTCTCTACAAACATAGAGATAAAATAAACACAGTGGGGGAAAAATTGAAAACAAGAGAAAAGGAAGTAATTATAATTGAGAGACACTAATATATATTGAAATTATAAAGAAATATCGAAAAAAATACACCTTAGCCCCCTGAAAATGGATATACTTCAGAATGGAAGAGGAGGTGAAAATTTATTGAAAGGGGAGTGGAAAATTTTAGCTTCAAAATACACCCTCTAAAAGATTTTAAATTTTCAGACCAATTTGTGGTCGAATATTGTAAAATGTTATTTATTTAAGTTGTTTAATGATATCTCCTATATACAACCAAAAATATTGTGATATATTAGACAAGTTTATCCTGAGTTATGATATCATTAATATGAAAATATTGTTTTGTCTTGGAGACTACTAAAATTCCAATACTTATATTTACCACGCATTTATGGAATTTAATAATGTTGAATATCATATATCCTCAATTATGGATGTTTTTCATTAATATATTATCTAATTCCTGGTTGAATTTAAGATCATTTGGATTAATCACTTGTGAGATATGGTCCCATCATTAAAAGTATATAGATCTATGCATAGATTTCAAGGCCTAGATTGTGGGCTAGTTTTAGGCCTTGAAATGATGGATTGATATTTGGATCCATAATAATGAAATGAATAAAAACATTTATTTAATCCTAAAAAATAATTTTATTATTTCAATAAGTATAGAAAAATTTATGGGTGAAATACACAAATAAACTTAAAATAATAAAAATAAAAAATTAGGAATTTTAGAAATTGATCTCAAAATACTGTTATAACCTAAAAATGTGACAATTTTACAAAAATAAAACTATGTTGGGATTTAAAACATTTTATTATATAAAAGAATAAGTGAAAATATTTGCTTCATCATGGATGATATCTTATACTTAGACTTATATCTAGGGTTTTCATCGAAGTTATCTAATCCTAATCTTTAAAGATTGACTTAATCTGCCTCTGATACCAACTATAGAAACCTATAATTTTCATTCATAGATATTACATATTAATAGATAAATATTCAATAGATTTTATAAATACGTTCCTAATAACTGTAAAGGTTCAATGTATTTGGATACTAGATACACAATATTCTTATTTCATGAAAGAATCTTCAATATCTCCCACAGATATCTTCCCACATAGTACACTTCTTAGAAATACCATACATAAAACCTTTCTTTATAACTTGGAGAATAAAACATCATAAAGGGTGAAATTAGATGATCAGTAAGGTTAAACAAGGGAGATATCAATGAACACTTAAGCATAACATGAGCATAAGGGTATGGGATCATGAAATTGAAATTTGAAAATCCATACCCAGTATATCATAGATTATAATCTTGAATTATGACATAAATATTTGTAGTCCATAAGACATACATCATAAAGGAATAAAAGAAAATGATCCATGAGAGTATAACAATGGATTAATAAATAAGTTTGTGGCATAAAAATAAGCATATAATATCATTTCTTTAGTTAAGGATTATTTCCAAGACTGTCATAGTGGATTGGGTTCATTACTCATTCTATCATATCCTTAGAAATGGTTCACTACCATGACTATGATAGTGAAAATAGTCCCTTACTAAACTAGGTTCACACCCCATTTCAGTCCTTATTATCTCAAGAGTTATCTATCTTTACCGAATTCATTAGAGGGTTGTATAATTATGGGCCAACCCATAACATAATTAAAATCATACATATGATTTCCAAAAGATCACAACACATTCATTATATCATTATATCATATCTCATGGAAATAAAATTGTTTTCATAAAAATTTCATCATTTCATCATAGAATAACCTATGGAAAATAAATGGGTTTCATAATCATCTCAACATAATATTCATAAACCATGTAGATAAAGAATAAAGATGGTATCATTGGATCATATCCCAGTATAGAATAATTAATATCAAATTATGCTATCAAAGATGAAAAATTATGTTAAAATATCACTAGAATATTTTTTTGAGGAAAATACACTTTTCATTTTGAAATAATTTTTTTAAAATATAATAATTTCCAAAATATTGTGGAAAACTTTTTCTTTTAAAATAATCATGGAAAATTGTAAAGTAAGCTTCAAATATCTTAACAGTCATTATGGTAAAAAATTATATTCATGTTGTGTACATTAAAATAATGATTCCTTTCATATTTTTGGTAAAAATTAAAAATTGACATGAATATTATTTTTAATCCATTTTTTAAAAATTAAAAAATTGGTAAAAATGAATTTAAAAAATCATTGTAGAATATTAAAATCATTATTGAAAATATTTTAAAGAAATCATGGATATGGAAGAAGAAGATTCCTGACCAAAGAGGAAATAAATTATATTTTTCTTAAAATCATTTCCTTAATCATTTTAAGTACCAAATAGAAGAAAATGATATTATTACTTTAAAAATCCATGAAAAATCAAAGTAGAAGAAACTTAACGAGATTCTTGAGAGGTATATTGTAATGAACCAATGTTTTATAAATGGAATTCCATTCTTATATTTATGCCTTATAGTATAATCACAATAGGAATAATAATGAAATATAGTGGTAATAAATACTATTTTACCATTAAACATAATTTTTCCACTTCTATATTTTAAATTTTGAATATATGACATACACGGTTGTGATCAGTAAGATGTTTGGAGTCCGATAGGACAAACTTAATTTTTGGGGAATAGTAACCTAACCTTATGAATAGTAATATAACCCTTATTATATTAAATCTCCCAAAATAATATTAACCTTACACATGAATAATTAAAAAAATGGAGGCATCTTAGAAGAGACAATTTGACTATAGTAAAAGTATTGGTATTTTTGTAAGTCATAAATAACTAATTATAATTAATTAATTAATTTAAAAGAAAATTATTTTCCCAAAATGTGTTCATAAATTAAAAAAATTATGTGTTATGGTTTTAAGATAATTTTATGAAGCCTTATGTAATTTTTGAAAGCATTATAAAATCAGTATTAATTTTAAAAACAGTATTTTTCAAGTAAATTTTGATTTTAATTAAAAATTAAATTAATCATATTTTGATTTTTTTTTGAAAAATGGAATTTAATTTTTGATTATACATGTCTTAAAATGGTTTGGGTGAATTTTTTAGATTTTTCTGAAATACTTGAAATTTTTGTGAATAGTAAAATACATTAATTTACCACATAAATACATTATAATTTAAATCCAAAATTACTCACATCACAAGTGATGTAATCACCCAAATATAGAACTCACATTCCATATTTACTATTTTTGGTCATTTAATCATCACTATTTCTTATCTAGGTTGGAATTAATAAACTAATGATTAAAATATTAAGAAAACCCATCTCCCCTCCACTATAAATACCACCCTTCACACACTCATTTCTTCACAGCTCTCAAGCTTCAATACTTGTCTAAAATTTTTTAAACAATCTTCCCTTTCCCCTACCCCACTTTAAAGAGTTTCTGGTCTCATCAAAAGACCAATCCTAGGTTACTTAAGGTGGATCTCAAGAGGAGGATTCTAGAGGTAATTCCCCCTCTCTTTCCCTTTAATTTCCTTTAAATTTCAAGTTCTTTTCTTAATCTCTCCCACCTATCCTCATACACATGGTATGTTAACTCCTGTATCTCACATATATTGTAATTTTATGATACTAATGGGAAAATATATCATCCAAACCCATTCCCCACTTTTTTTATTTTAGAAAGGAAAATGTTGTTCGTTAGGTGTTAATTTATCACCTTCAAGAATGAAACGTTTTCTTTTTTCCTTTACCGCCTTCAGATCAAGTCATGAAATAATTTTTATGGTTGAAACAGATTATATTATATTTATTTTATCCTATTTAATGTTCTACAACTAACTTGTTTATATATTACTAAATGATTAAACAAAAGAAGTTCGTTGTGGTCGAAAAACCACCCGAATTAACCCAAACGATTATCATTAAATTCTTATCTAATGATTCATTCTCATGGAATATAAAAAAATTATTTATAATATCATTTAAAGTTCTATAAAATAATAAAAATATATAATTAAAATTCTTTATATTTATCCACGTTTTAAATGAACTTCTATTCATGAAATACATGTGAACCATTCAAGAAAACTATGAAAACGAACATTCCCAAACAATGAAATTAAACTCTATAACTCCTAAAAAATATCATAAATGAACTTAATAAAACCTTAATGAATATTATTAATGTATAAAAGCTTATTTAATTTTTAATTAATTAATATAATGTCATTATACAAGACATTAAAGTGAAGAAAGTGTTCAGATACAAGGTAAGGGGAAATTCTTGAACCCAACTTTCTTTCTTTGGGTTCTCCGTCTTTCACTCCATGTTCGGTATGGGGTCTCGTAAAAAATAATTTATTCATAATTATATTAGATTTTATGGGATATACCTGTTCTATAGTTGATTTTATGAAGAACCCAGTTTTTTCCAAAAGAACTCTTCTTTCAAATAAACACACACTTTCTACTTCTTGAATATTTTTTCACTATTCACTTATGGTCTATGGTTCTATATCAAGAATGATATTACCTATTTATTTTGGGGGAAAAATGTTTATGAAAGTATTCTTTTTTAGGTTAATCCCATTTATTTATTTGTTTTATGTTATGTTCATGTTTTACATATTTTTAATGTGGCACGCAAGATAATGTAAATATTATGATGTGACAGGTGCACCCAGAATTATATAGCACAATATGAATGTTTGAATTTGATGGTTGCACCTAGAATTATACAGAACTCCAATGCATTGGGTTAAGTGATGAATCTCATGAGTAAAAGGGAAACTATTCTTTAAAATGATGCTAGAATTGTTCAAAACTATGTGTGGTAGTTGACTACTAAGACATGATGTTTCATTTTTATGCATTTCCACACTTTAGGTCTTTTATTAATGCTTCCTCTCATGATCATGATCCTTTGCCTATGTTGTTATTGTTCTCACCCATTGTTTTATTGTTAATATATATCCACTTACTAGTCTTTTATTTCACCCCTTTTTGATGTATATCCTCATGTGACTACATGTACTAAGGACAGGTCAAGAGCCAATAAGATGTTAGAGGAGAAGAAATTAAATAAATGTTTATGCTTGATGTTCTAAATGTTATGTTTGGTCCTAGTTTTCCATAATAACTAAACATATGGATTCTCATGGTGTAATACTATTATGTTTTTTATCATTATAATGATGTAATAGTAATGTAATAAAAGGTTGGGTTGCTATAGTTGGTATTAAAGGGAATGTTTAGTTATTTTGGGAATTAGGATTAGCACACCCTAGAGAAAACCTCTAGTATGAGACCAAGTACAAATATGCAAACAAGAAAATTTTCTAAACATAGGTATCCCCTAAGATATTATTTCAGTGTAATTGAAAAAATTAATAAGTCATTCATGACTCGTTGACTTATGTTTTTTTCTAACCTTTTTTATTTTAGAAAATGGTTGGAACCAGGAGAAACCAGGCCAATAACCCATGCGAGGGCCAATGCAGTGATTTCCCAAATGTCATTCCCAATGCTTTGGGAGGTAGACTTGAAAACTTCATGTAAATTGTTACCCAACTATCTCAGGTTATGAATAATAACCACAATAATGGGTAACTTCCTCCTTCAACAAAGAGGGAGTAACTGATTATCGAGTGTTTTATGTGGCAATGACCACCGACTTTTAGTGGGTATTCTGATCCACTAGTTACGGAATAGTGGGTCAAATCCATAGAGAAGATATTTTTTGTGCTTCAATATTCTGAGATGGAGAATGTGACACTAGTTTTTTAACATCTAGATTGAAAGGCCGATAAATGATGGGATTTGATTAAGAATACCAAGATAAGTGATGAAATTTAAGAGATGGAATGGGAAGACTTTAATATCATGTTTCTTAACAAGTATTTCCCATGAACTATTCATATAAAAATGGATAGATAATTCATTGATCTCAAGAAAAAGGAAGGAGAATATGTCATGACATACGAAGAGAATTTCACAAGAATTCTAAGGTATGCTTCGGTTTTTTTATCAACAATGATAAAAAAAATTGATAGATTCTTTAGTGGGTTAAAACCACAACTTCAAATGGCTCTTAAAATTTGGAACTTTTGGAGTTATGAAGAAGTTATTCAGTGTGCCCTCAAAGTGAATATATAGTTTGGAGAATGGTCTCATGACTATGGTGATAAGAAATGAAAGATGTAGTTTCAAGCTGGAGGATCTAATGAAAAAGGTGGGATGAAAACTCAATAACCCACATGCCAAAAATGTGGGAAGTTGTATCATGGAAAATACCTCAATGGGATGCGGAAATGATTCAAGTGTGGGAAAGGACACCATTTTCAAGTGTGCTTAAGAGACATGATAAGCAAGGAGAATGTAGCAGAAGAAAGGGGATCCCCACCCATGGTTCAATGCTACAACTATAGGGAGAAAGGGCACTATGAAATCTAGTGCACTAAACCTTGAGTCCTTGAGGGTAATCAGCATCAGTATCCACCAAATACAAAGGAAAAAGGGGAGAATTATTCCATAACTAATGTGGAATTGGAGAAATTTAATGAAGTCATACAAGTTATACTTCCTATTAACTCAAGAATAGATAAAGTCTTATTTGATTCTGGTTCTACAAATTACTTTATATCTTTCAAGTTTTCTAGAAGTATAGAATCAAATCCCTAAAACCTTGAAGTAGAGGTATCTATAAAAACCTGAAGTGGTGAAATCATTATAACCCAAGTGTTTGACTCTTCTCCTATTGGTGTATATGGGAAGATTCTTCCAGCAAATCTCGAAATACTTCCCTTGGTGAAATTTGACATTATAATGGTAATGGATTGGCTCTTGTCATATAGAGCATATATCAACTATTGGGAAAAGGAAACATATTTTCAAATTCCAAACAATCCCATGATCCGCTACAAATGAAAGGAAGATCATGAATCTCATTTGAAAAATCCTTAATAGTGTGGGTGTTGATTCCCTATGAATAAGCATACCTTTCCCAAATGGTTGAGTCAAATAAAACGTCCAAACTTGTAGAGATTCCCATCGCGAGGTAATAGAGTGATGTATTTCCCGAAGAGTTACCCGAAATTCCCCCAGATTGTGAGGTGGAGTTCTTAATAGAACTCATACTTGAAGTAACTCCTATCTCAAAGTGTCTCCATAGGATGGATCCTATCGAATTTGATGAGTTAAAGAAGTAGATGTAGGATCATCTGGAAAAAGGGTTCATATTCCCTAGTGCATCACCTTGGGGTGCACCGATGATCTTTGTGAAGAAGAAGGATGGAACAATATGGGTGTGTATTGATTATCGAGAACTTAACAAGATCACCATAAAGAAAAAGTATCCTCTTCCAAGGACTGACAACTTGTTTGATCAGTTAAGAGGAAATCAATACTTCTCAAAGGTGGATATTCATTTTGAATATCATTAGCCAAAGGTGAATAAGGAAGATATTTAGAAGACTGCCTTCCGTACAAGGTATGGGCACTATGAGTTTTTGGTGAAGCACATCAGACTTACTAATGCCCCTAAAATCTTCATGGATTTGATGAATAGAGTCTTTAGAAATTATCTTGAAAAATTTTTGGTAGTATTTATTAATGTTATTATCATATACTCCAAGAGCAAGGAGGAACATAAATAATATCTAAGACTTATGTTGGAAACATTGATAAAGTAGAAGTTGTACGCCATGTTCATAAAGTGTGACTTTTGGATGAATCAAGTCATGTTCTTGGGATATGTGAGCACAAGAGAAGTAATTTTTGTACACCCTTCAAAAAAAAGGCAATTCAGGAATGTCCCAAGACCTCTAGTTTCACAGAAATCTGTAGTTTTCTTGGATTAGGTGGGTACTACTGACATTTCGTGAGAACTTTCTCATGATTGTCAAGCCCACTGACTAAGTTAACAAGTAAAGGGGTAACATATGTCTGGATGGAGGAATGTGAGGGAAGCTTCAAGGAGCTAAAGAGAAGGCTAATCACTACACATGTACTCACACTTCAAAAAAGTGGATAAAGTTTTTTGATATACAGTGATGTTAAAAAGAAATGCTTGGGTTGTCTACTAATGAAAAATGATAATGTGATAACTTACGCCTCACTACAGTTGAAGATCCATGATCAGAACTACCCGATGCATGATCTAGAAATGGCAGTTGTGAGTTTTTCCCGAAAAATATGGTGACACTACCTTTATGGTGAGAAGTGTGGCATATACACCGACCACAATAGCCTAAAGTATATATTCACACAAAATTAGATAAACATGTGTCAAAGGAGATGGTTAGTGCTAATCAAAGGCTATGATTGATCTATTCACTATCATCCTAGAAAGGAGAATAAGGTAGTTGATGCTCTAAGTAAAAAAAACCTGCTACTCTATCCATGTTATGGATGGAGAAATAACCCATCTTCTTGGATATGCAAAGGATGGATTTGGAAATCATAAGGGAAGGGGATACACCCTAACTTTCACAAATTATTTCACATCCATCAATCGAAGAGAATGTTAAAGAGGCACAAAGGGATGATCTAGAGTTACAAAACAAGGTGAATGCAGTAAAAGAAGGGAGGTTGTAATAGTTCCATATCGACGATGATGGTGTTATTAGGTTTGGAACATGGATTTGTGTGCATTCATCACCCAGGATAAAGAAGGAGCTATTGGATAATGCACATAGCTCAACTTTCTTTATCCATCCTAGTAGCACCAAGATGTACTAAGATCTCTGAGAACTCTTCTGGTGAGATAACATGAAGAAGGAGATTGTGGAATATATCTCAAGGTTCTTGGTATGTCAGAAAGTTAAAGAAGAGTGAAAAAATTCCAAAGGGATGATGCAACAATTGCCTATACCAATTTGGAAATGGGAGACTATCATTATGTACTTGGTCATGGGTCTCTCGAAGATGTCGAAGGGAAATAATTCTATATGGGTAGTGGTTGATCGACTCACCAACACTGCCCATTTTATCCCTATCCAGGAAGATCCCTCACTTGAAAAACTTGAAAAGATATATGTGAAGGAAGTGGTGACACTGCATGGTGTTCCACTCTTGATTGTCTCTGATCGTGATCCAAGGTTCACATCTAAATTTTGGAGAAGTATCCAACATGATTTGAGTACTGAATTAGATTCCAGCATGGCTTATCACCCCCAAATTGATGGCCAATCTGAAAGGACTATTTAGATGCTTGAAGATGTGCTAAGAGCCTTCTCTCTAGAATTCAAAGGTGGATGGGATCAGCATATCCCAGTGGTTGAGTTCTCATACAATAATAACTTCCACTCAAGTATTCAGATGGAACCATATGAAGAACTATATAGAAAGAAATGTAAAACTCCAACCTGTTGGGATAAAGTTGGAGAAAGATATATACTTGGACATGATGTTGTGTAAGATATGACAGAGAATGTTTAATTCATCCAGAAACATAAAAAGATGTTCAGAGTCGGAAAAAGAGCTATGTTGAAAACCGTCGAAGGGACTCATAGTTCGACATTGGAGATAAAGTATTCCTTCAAATATCACCATAGAAGAGAGTCATGCAGTTTGTAAAGAAAGGGAAGCTAAGCCCAAGCTACATTGGCCCCTTTGAGACCCTTGACTGTAAAAGGAGACTTGGCATATCGACTTGCACTTTCACCGAATATGGCTCAATTTCATGATGTGTTTCACATATCACTTCTGAGGATGTACATATTAAACCCCTCACATGTACTGAACATAGAGGTGGTAGAGATGAAAGATGATCTCTCCTATGAGGAGCATCAAGTGAAGATTATGTACTAGAGAGATAAGGTTCTATTCAATACGACAACCCACCTTGTCAAAGTGTTTTGTAGGAATCATAAGTTTGAAGAAGAAACTTGAGTACTGAAGGAGGGGATGAAGGAGAATTACCCTCACCTATTTGTGTAAAATGAAATTTCGAGGGTGAAATTTTATAAGGGATGAAAAATGTAATGACCTAAGATTTTATCAATAGAATTACCTTCTTATAATTATTCCTTAGGGTATAATAACATTATGAAGAACAATGAAATATAATTATACTAAATAATATCTGACCATTAAACATAAATTTTCCACCTTAATGTTTTGAATTTTGAAAATCTGACATACACGACTGTGATCAGTAAGATGTTTGGAGTCTGATAGGACAAATATAATTTTTAATGAATAGTAACCTACCCTTATGAATATTAATATGACCCTTTTGAATATTAAATAATCCCAAATAATAGTAACATTACCCATGAATTATTAAATAAAATTTAGGCATCTTAGAAGTGATAATTTGACCATAGTATAAGTATAGGTATTTTTGTAAGTCATAAATAATTAATTATAACTAATTAATTAATTTAAAATAAAATTTATTTTCCTAAAATGTGTTCATAAATTAACAATTTTATGTCTTATGGTTTTAAGATAATTTTATAATACCTTATGTAATTTTTAAAAGCATTATAAAATGAGTTTAAATTTTAAAAACTCTATTTTTCAAGTAAAATATGATTTTGATTTAAAATTAAATTAATCATATTTATAAAATTATTTTTGAAAAATAGACTTTATTTTTGGATTCTATATGTTGAAAAAAATTTAGGGTGATTTTTTGGGATTTTTTTGAAATACTTGAAATTTTGAAAATAATAAAATACATTAATTTACCACATAAATACATTATAATTTAAATCCAATATTCCTAACATCACAAGTGATGTAAAAACCAAAATATAGAACTCACATGCCCTATTTACTATTCTTTTTTATGGAATCATCACAATTTCTTATCTTGGTGGGAATTAATAAACTAATGATTAAAATATTAAGAAAACCCCTCTACCCTCCTCTATAAGTACCACCCTTCACATCCTCATTTCCTCACACCTCTCAAACTTCAAAACTTGTCTAAAATATATCCAAAAATATTCCCCACCCCCTAACCCAAGTCCAAGAGCTTCTTGTCTCATAAAAAGTCCAAGCCTAGGTTTCTTAAGGAGGATCTCACGAGGAGGATTCAAGAGGTAATTCCTCTCTCTCTCTCTCTTCCTTTAATTTCTTTTTAATTTCAAGTTCTTTTCTTAATCTCTCCCCACCTATCCTCATACACATGGTATGATAACTCTATTATCTCCCATATACTAGAATTTTATTATACTAATGGGACAATATATCACCCAAACCTCTTCCCATCTTCTTTTTATTTTATAAATGAAAACGTTGTTCGTGAGGTGTTAATTTATCACCATTAAGAACGACATGTTTTCTTTTTTTATTTACCACATTCAGATATGGTCATGAAACATTTTTAATGGTTGAGAAAGATTATATTATATGTATTTTATCCTATTTAATGTTCTGTAGATAACTTATGTACATATTACTAAATGATTAAACAAAACAAGTTCGTTGTAGTCGAAAAACCGCCCGAATTAATCCAAATGATCATCATTAAATTATTTTCTAATGATTCATTCTCATGGTATATAAAAAACTATTTATAAAATCATTTAAAGTTATATAATATCATAAATAAAATATAATTACAATTTTGGATGTTTATCCACGTTTTAAATGAACTTCCATTCATGAAATACAAGTGAACCGTTCAAGAAAACTATAAAAACAAACATTCCCAAACAATGAAATTAAACTCTATAACTCATCCAAAATCCCATAAATGAACTTAATAAAACATTAATGAATATTATTAATGTATTAAAGGTTATTGAGTTGTTAATTAATGAATATAATGTCATTATACATGACATTAAAGTGAAGAAAGCGTTTATATACAAGGTAAGGGGAAATTCTTGAACCCAAATTTCGCTCTTTGGGTTCTTCCTCTTTCACTCCATGTTCGGTATGGGTTCTCCTTAAAAATAATTTATTTATAATTATCTTAAATTTTCTGGGATATAAATTTTCTACATTTATTTATGAATAATGTAATGTTTTCCAAAGGAACTCTTCTTTCAAATAAACACACCCTTTTTAATTCTTGAATATTGTTTCACTCTTCACTCATGGTTAATGGTTCTATGTCAAGAATGATATTACCTCATTATTTTGGGGACCAAATGTTTATGAAAGTATTATTTATTATGTGAAACCCATTTCTTTCCATGGGTTATGTTATGTTCATGTTTTACATATTTTTAATATGGCATGCATGATAATGTAAATATTATTATGTGACGGGTGTGCTCAGAATTATATATTGCAATATGAATGTTTGAATGTGACGGGTATGCCCGGAATTATACAACAATCCAATGAATTGGGTAAAGTGATGAATCTCATGAGTAAAAGGGAAATTATGTGTGGACATGATGCTATCATTGTTCACAACTATATGTGTTAGTTGACCACTAAGACATGATGTTTCATTTTTATGCATTTCCACACTTCAAGTATTTTATTAATTCTTTATCTCATGTTCATGATCATTTTCCTATGTTGTGATTATGATCACCCATTTTTTTATTTTTCATATATATCCTCTTACTGGGATTTTATCTAAAACCTTTTTGATGTATATCCTCACGTGACTACATGTACTAAGGGGAGGTCAAGAGACAATAAGAAGCTAGAGAAAAAGGAATTAAATAAATGTTTATGCTTGATGTTGTAAATGTTACGTTTGTTCCTAGTTTTCCCAAGACATTAAACCTTTAGATCCTCATGGTGTAATATTATTATGTTTTTTATATTTATAATTGTGTAATAGTAATGTAAGAAAATGATGGTTCACTATATATATCATGAAATTTCATCATCAAAAACTTAATAACAATCAATCCTGGTAAATGATGAGATTATAACTTAAAAACCTTACACATTTGGTAATTTGATCATGGTTCCATAATATCCATAATGTTATTCATGATTTAAATATCAGATTATATATATATATATAGAGTCATCTATAAATGGTAGAGATAGAAAAATGATTTACACAATTCATAGAGATGGTAGGTCGTACATACGCATGAACAATGTTTTCATTTTATAAAGAAGGAAAGTTAGATATTATTTTATAATTAAAAAATCATAAATATATCACGAATAACATATATATTCATTAAATATATCATTATTTTCATCAATGTAAAGTGGAAATGATAAAAAATCTCATTGTTTCATGTAGGTGGTAGTCCACATGTATGCACGAGCGACATTATCATTTTCCAATGGATGGGAAGGTAAGAAGGTATATATGATATTTTAATTAAAGAAAAATAATTAGGTCATAAACATCATCTATAAAAATTAAAACCATCATAATATCTATCCATAAAATATGGTGATGGAAAATGAATTGTATCGCTACATAGAGGCAGTAGTCCACACATACACACGATCGATGCCTTCACTTCCCATTTGATGGAAAAGAAGGTGAATAATGGTGATTAAATAATAATAATATGATATTAGTATATTGAGTATATTGAGGTTAATATTTTATGATGAATAGCATAAATTTATAGGAGGTATAATAATAAACAAATTTAAATAGGTTGGGTAGTATGATTACCTCACCACTACAAAAGGGGCCTTTAACAGTGCTAGAATATGCCTTTATCATCGCTAAAAAAGTGATAACTACCACAATATGGTTAAATCCTTAAGATTTTATCATACTAGAAAAGCGATGATAAAGGGTTGATTTATCATCATTTTTTAGCAATGATAAAAACCCCTTTATCAGTGTTTTTAAAATCACTGATAAACGATACCATTTATTAGTTCTTTTATTTAGCATTGATAAAGTATGCCTTTATGTGAACATTTAGTAGCAATAATAAATGGGCATACTATATTGTGATGTTATAGCACAATACAACACTAGTAAAAAGGCATATTGTAATGTGTTGTAACAACACACCGCAAAACTAGAAACAACACCAGAAATTAGAAAAATCAAATACAAATATAGAATTTAAATGAAATAAAATTTAAAACACAAATACAAGAAAAAAACACTATTATAGAAAAAAATAATGCACCTGTATAAAATAAAAAACCACCCCTAATTGCGAAAAAGAACACACCTTTATATGAAAACAATTCTTATGTTAGTAAAAATATAAAGAAGTAAATTAAACATATAGTGTTAATTTTAAACTAAACGTTGAGTCATATTAGGAAGACTATGTATCAAATTGAGTTGTAGTTAATTATTGTACGTCACACCATTTATTGTTCATCTTCAAACATTATATCAGTGAAAATTAACTGAATAAGTATAAGATAAAAATGATAAGGAAATTAATTAAATAATATCATATATAATGATGAGAAAACAATATAGACTCATTTTCTTAGATTTGGTGATGTGATGAACGTTTTAAACTAAAATGAGAATTATATATTAAAAAATTGGACTTGGAGCCATACTAGTCACACCGCGCATATGATTGAGGTTAGGATTATTCCTATATATCCCAAATGACTTATGGATATTTTTATTAAATTTTCAAAACAATGAAAATGTGTTTCCTCATTTTTGAGTACGCCACTTGTGTTTTATACTAAAATGTCATTTTAAACTGGAAACACGTACTTTGATTCATACCAGTCACATTATGTGTGGGTTTGATGTGAGACTGATTCATACACATCACAAATGAATTATGAATCTTTTTTAAAGATTTGAGTACAACAGACACTTTGAGTCATACCAGGCACATCGTGCATCATATTGAGGTGATGGTGATTCCTTCATATAAAAAATAAATTATGGATCATTTTCCTAAAGTATCAAAACAATCTGATTTTTGTTTCTCAACTTTGAGTATGTCAGTTGTCTTTTTTACTAAAATTCATGTCAATTTTATATAAAAAGACACACTTGGAGTCATTCCGGTCACACCATCTGTCATATTGAGGCGAGGATGATTCCTACATGTCAAAAATGACTTATGGATCATTTTAAAAAAGTATAAAAATAATTTTAATGTGATTTCTCAGTTTTGGGTATAACACTTGTGTTTTTTATGAAAATGTCAATTTAAAATGGAAAGACGCAATTTAAGTCATATATATCACATTGTGTGTGGGTTTTATGTGAGGCTAATCCTTACACACCAAAAATAAATTATTAATATTTCTCCTAAATTATCAATATAATACGAGCCTATTTGCCTAGTTTTCAGCGAGTGACCTTTTGAACTAAAATGTCAATTATAAATTGATAACAAACACTTTGAGTCATACTAGTCACATCATGTATCATATTGTTTTGTGATTTATTCCTAAATGTTAAAAATTACTTATATATCATTTTTAAAAAGTTTAAAAACAACACAAATTCATTTTCTCAGTTTTGAGTAGGTTAGTTTTCTTTTTTACTAAAATTAATGTCAATTTTAAATAAAAAGACGTACTTTAAGTCATACTGGTCACATCGTGCATCATATTGAGGTGAGTATGATTCATAAACATCCAAAATAACATACGGATCATTTTACTAAAGTATAAAAACAATCTAAAAGTGTTTCCTCAGTTTTGAGTACGCCACTTGCGTTTTTTACTATAATGTCATTTTAAACTAGAAACATGAACTTTGAGTCATACTAGTCATATACTGTGTGGGTTCGACATGATACTGATTCATACACATCAAAAATGAATTATGAATCATTTTCATAAATTATCAAGACAATCCAAGTGTGTTTTCTTAGTTTTTAGTGATTGAAACTTTTTTTAACTAAAATATCAATTTTAAATTGATAATAGACACTTTGAGTGATGATGGGAAAATCATGTATCATATTAAGGTAAGACTGATTCCTAAATATAAAAAATGACTTATGGATCATTTTATTAAAATATCAATATAATCCGAATGTGTTTTCATGGTTTTGAGTGTGTCAGTTGTCTTTTTTACTGAAATTAATGTCAACTTTAAATAAAAAGATGCACTATAAGTCATATGGGTCACACCATGAATTTTATTGAGGTTAAAATGATCCCTACACGTCTCAAATTACTTATGGATCATTGTACTAAAGTATCAAAACAATAAAAATGTGTTTCCTTAGTTTTGTGTATGCCACTTTTGTTTTTTACTAAAATGTCATTTTAAACTAGAAATATGAACTTTAAGTCATACCAATCACATAGTGTGTGGGTTTGATGTATAAATGATTACTAAATGTTGAAAATAAATTATGAATCATTTTAATAAATTATCAAGATAATACAATCACGTTTTATTGGTTTTTAGTGATTGATAATTTTTGAACTGAAATGTCAATTTTAAATTGATAACGAACACTTTGAATCATACCAGGAACATCATGTATAATACTGTGGTTCAGATGATTCCTACACATGAAAAATTAATTATGGATCATTTTCATAAAGTATCAAAACAATCCAAATTCATTTTATTGGTTTTGAGTATATCAGTTGTCTTTTTTACTTAAATTAATGTCAAATTTAAATAAAAAGACACTTTGAGTCAAACCAATCTCACCATGAATCATATTGAGGTGAATATGATTCCTACATGTCCTAAATGACTTATAGATCATTTTCCTAAATTATAAAAATAATCATAATGTGTTTCCTTGGTTTTGAGTATATCAGTTGTCTTTTATAGTAAAATTAATGTCAATTTTAAATAAAAAGATGCACTTGGAGTCATACCAGTCACAAAGTGCATTGAATTGAGGTGTGACTAATTCCTATATGTCCCAAATGAATAATGGATCATTTTCCTAAGGTATAAAAAAAATATGAATTTGTTTCCTCAATTTTGAATCATACCAGGTACAACGTGTATTGCTTTGAGGTATGGTTGATTCCACCATGTCTTTTTATCATATAGTGCATTCAACACTCTAGTTCATATAACAATATTGTAGTTTGATAACCTAAAATATTGAATTCACCAGAGAATAAAAATAAAATTGCATCATCATGAGTGAATCATCCTTGTTGAGTTCATGATCACAGTACAAGAGTGAATTTTCCTTATCCATTAAGTCATTTATTCTTAGAAAACATTAACCATCAATGTAAAAATATCAGTATTAATTTATTTAACTAAAATAAATATTTACATATGATTTTTTATAAAATATAATAAAACATATCTTTCCCTTTCACCATCATAGAGAGTAAAAACTACATGATAAACCATTTACCTTCTTTGATGGAAAAAACGTTAGTGTGACCCATTATTCATTTTCAGAAGAAACTAAACTCCATTATGAATTGTTTACCCCTTTTTAAAGTATTAAACATCAATATATCCCTTTATAGAATCCAAATGACACTGAAATCTAGTGCATCCATTAAGTCTTCTTTGATTTTTCTATAGTTTAGCATATCCTTTCCAATATTATGAGTGATGATAAACTCTAACATAACATCATAATTATTTGTTCATAAAAATGGGAATATCTCTATTCTCACGTATTTTTCTTGATAATTATGTTGAGTTTTTTATTAATGAGATTGTGAACATGGATTGTTTTACATAATGAATGTGCAAATTCATAAAGAATATTACTCATAGGAATTTCACAATCATTTTTTATATTATAGCATGCATCTAACTGATGATAAAATAGCCCAAATAATTCCACCACCCACCAAAGTGAAACCACTATATTGTAATTTTCGGAAAATTCATGATTTAATTTATGGAATATTTTATTTATTTATTTTTTAGTGGTTTTGGATCAAGCTACTAGAATCTTTTTCAAAGGGGGTATTTGTTTGGATTTTTGATGCTTTACGATTTCATTTGAAGTGGGTTTTTCATTTTTGGGGATTTATTCATAAGGTGGTTTCTTTTCATTTGATGTCATGATTCCTTTGACATCATCCCTCCTTGATGACCACGATCTCTCAATGATGATTGTCCTCTAATAGTTCTCTCATACACCTGTTGGCTTCTATGGTTGATTACAAGAATATTTATTTAAACATATGAGTTGGATTATGTACTTTTTTAATGATTGGATTGGTGTTTTATGACTGTCAAGTGACTATTGGATCCACTAATAAGGCCCTCTGTTGCAGTGTAGAGAAGTAATGGTCAAGCAATTGATTCTAGTTTTTTTGTTATTATTATGTTTTTTGTTGGTAAGGGGTTTCTTTCACACTTTAGTAATATTTGATAGTACTTGGAATGTGATAATAAAAATTAAATCATATGATAATCAGTTTGAAAAAATTAGTGTTTTTTTCTGAAAAAAAACATCTCCACTTAAATTCCTGTATAAAATCACTTAAACAAGTGGCGACAAACATTTTTCCAATAATCCATCTGAAAAACTTGAAAAATGGATCTTATCTTCAGTGACAATTGTTGTGCACACTTTTTAAACAACTGTTCTCAAACACAAACTTGGCGTGATACCCATTTTACTCTATTTCTCTACAATTTCATTATTATCAATCCAATGCATTGTCTCCTCCTCTGCCTCGGTCTTCACCTACACCTCATTCTACACCTTGGTATCCAACTTCAACTCTGCCTCTACCTCTACCTCTGCCTCTACCTTCATATTCACATCTACCTCCACCTCCACCTCTGCCATTTCCTAACAATTTTATTGTTTGCAGGTCAACGCTTCTAAATAAATTGATTTCCTCCATTATAATTATCCTTTATAAACAAATCAAAAATAATATATATTCATTCTGACACTAATTATTCACACCCAAAATATATTTCTAAGGTCATATCTCATACAATATCACAAAGATAATATTTAATCACCTAAATTTGTTGTTGGAAAACATTCTGACAATATGTATGCTTCCCACTCATCTCTAAAAAAAATTAATTCTTCTTTTGAGTATTAAGGTTATCAAAAATATTGATATTATTTAAAAAATACATAAAAACAAATGATTAATAAATATATTTAATGAAATTTTAATTACCTACAGAAATTACCTGTTGGGAGATATTGGTCTTTCCATGCTTTATGATCTCTCTGATAAATTTTAAAAAATAATATCCATAATTGATGTCATTATCTTGATTCAGGCACTACAAAAAATATTTACCAAAATAAGTAAATTGTTTTTAGATAAGTTTTGATAGTTAAATATTTGTATATATACCTTAATCTATTTACATTTTTAGTAATCCACATGGTTTATCTTTTTATACATCAACATCATGCCAAGACTTAGCCTATATTTAGAGATCGCCCAATCATAATAAAATTCTTGTTAAAACATATAATGAAACATATATTTTGATGTTGATCTATAAAATTTTGATTTTAGTGTATTACAAATTCACAATACACATCATGTGTGGTCGGTTTGTTGGATATTCATACATTAGAACCAAAAAATAAATATTTGGGGTATCTAGATTGATTGTTACCAACATCTAGTGCTGCCTAAAAAAGAAAAAACAAATAATTAATTCAAAAACTAAAAATATATTTTATGTGATTATATTATAGAGTTTTACCGCTGCATTGTAGGGATCAAACAAATTCTATTATATGATATTTTTTACTCAAATTCTTCGAGTAGATCATCTCTTTTCTTCTCAATTTATTCCTAATCCAAAGTAAGTTTTTCTATAAAAATGATACAACTATTAGGGGATCCAAATCATGTTCCGCATGATTTTACCTTTATAGAGTAGTAATATAAACACATGTATAAAATATGACTAGTTATTAACTTTAACAAACATATTAACTCACTATTTGTACAGTTGTATTATGAAAATGTCGCATATGTGTGTATTCAGAACTATGATACCCAACTATTCATGATTTAGAGTTTTATTTATAGTCTTGAGACCAATTACGTCTATCATTAAAGTTCCATATATTTATTTTTCATATAGAATATAAGAAATATTTCCATCTTTAAACGTGTTCTCTACACGAAGTTGTAATGATAATAAATGTTTCTCTTGAACTGGTGGGGATAAAGTAATATTAGAAGGCCATTTATATTTCTTGGTTGATTAACTAGATTGTCTTGATCTGACCTTCCATTTACTCATCACTTTATCCATATGTAATATCATACCTCACTTCAGTCATTTTTTCAAAAACAATTATAGGATTTTAATTTGAATTTTTTTGTTAAAGACATACCTCATGTATCTTTATAAGATTAGATGGCCATGATATGAAAGTTTCAGTAACATCATTGATAGATTTAATATGTGGATCATCAAGAGGAATAAGAAAATCAGTATTCAACTCGTGATCTACCTCAATCACCACTCTTATGTGATATTTTGGGAGTTATTTCAGGTGTATATTGTCTCCCGAGATATTATACATTATACCCCTTTCAATAAGGTGGTGTGTGGATTTTGACATATACAAATCACATATAACTATACCCTACAGAAGTTTAGTAATATAAAGTTATTGAAAGTTATTTGATTCAAATTTGGGAGAAAGTGTAATGAAGAAATTGATTACCTCAGGTAAGGTATGTGGTTGGGGGGAATTACTAGACTCAAAGATAGTGGGGTAATTTAGTTCATGTTTGGATCTTTATTCCACCATTAGTTCACTTTTATCATTTCTCATACATAGGTCTTCTAAACCAGACTGAACAACAATATCTTGTAGTGATTCTATTTTTGTCTACAATCACTTGAACACATTATATGCATCATCATGTGGTTTTATCTTTTCAACATATGTTTGAGGAGACACTCCAAAACCTAATCCTTTAATGTGACCATATTTTCCCAACCGCTTTATAGCTACTAAAATTATTTTTTATTTCAGTACAGTCATTTCCAATTCTTATGTCTAAATCATATTATTTTTTTAAACATAAATATATATTTTTAGGTAATACTATTATAAATCATAACAAATTTCAATTATTTCATACTGAAACATGTTTCCCATATTGTTTTTGTGTTTTCATCAACTAGTTTACCCTCCTTATTTATGCAATCCTCCTTCTATAATAAATGATGTGGGATGGAAGTGGCTTTAGATTTTTATTCATAAATTTTCATATAAAAAACAGAACATATGTTGTTTCATATCATATAAAAATTTTAATATTTATTTATAATACATATTAATTTATTCTCTAGTGAATCATACCCTATCCTTACTTTGCGATAGGGGTACATTGGTTTTGATGCACATTATTTATTTTCAGCACTCTTTTTCTATTTTATAAATTAAAAAAATTGAATCAAATTTGATAAAATAAATAATTTCAAATAATATATTATCAACTATAATATTCCTAAAATGATTTCTCATTGTGATGATTGATGAAGTTGTCCATGTTTCATACTTTATAAGCTGTGCATAACTAACTGGTGGGTGAGAATTTACTTTCTCTTTAGCATCCCTAAGATGTAATTTCATAAGAAGAGTATAAAAGCCTCTATGGGGATTTTTAATGGCCATTAAGACAAATTTATTATAAAAATATTCTAAAATAAAAAAAAACTATGCAATGAATCATGAAAATTAAATCAATGTTTCATTGTATAATTTTTTAGTAAAATGAAGAAAGTATATCAAAACATTATCATTATATATTTTCAAAGGATTTAATTCATTGCAGGTTTTATGTGGTGCCATGAATCAATATCAATCAACACATTTATTCTCATTGTGATCCCAACATAACTAATTAACATTTAATTATTGGGGTCAATAAGTTGGCCGCATTGATTCCAAAAAACCACAAATTTTATACCCTGACTTCTTGTCTTGATAATTTTATACAACACGGTGATGTTGCATTGTTTTTTTTTTCATCAACATGTTGTTGATCCCCTAATAATTTTGTAGTTTCATTATCAATAGTCTATTCTTCCTTAGGATTGATAACATCATCATGCGCAGAAGAAATTATCTACATGAGTTGTCAAACATTTAATTTGTCTTAAATAAAAATAACATAAACACATAGAAAGTATTTGAGAAGGGTCGTATGCATGATCTATTGCAAAAGTGGTGAACTCTTTAACCTATATTCATAATCTTTTATCAAATGATTAATATGCATCCATTTTGAAGTAAATGGATAATTGAATTTATGACAAGAATTACTCCACTATGGTATGTGTTATCCTCTGAATTCATTAAACGGTGAAAGTTATATACAACTATCATCCTCATCAGCTTTATTTCCTGAATAATTATTGTTGAATTTTGTTACTTGAGACTCATATTCTATCTTTTCTGAACATGAATCTATGTTTCATGAACTACTATAAGGTGTAGTCATCCCATACCAGGTACCCGTGCTCATTTTTGATGACTACTACTCAAAGTAGTTCACGCAATATAGAAGATATGGGGGATGGGTCGCAAGAAAAAAATGAAATAATAACTATTCTGGAGATGAAGCTGGTGTAGAGGACTGTTTTCTCCTTAAAACTTTTTAAATTACCATATCTTAAGTTAAAATTTAAAATCTCATCTCAAAATTCTAAAAGGTACCTAACTCTACCATGAGAACATCAACTTATCCTCGCCGAGTTTCACAAACTCTAATCTATGTTACTAGTCCTTTTTCCCCACCGGTATCTAAAATATAAGAGATCTATATCCATTGAGGTTCATGTGTAGGTTGTGAGAATAAAAATAAACATGTAAATACTAAAAGGGCTCCAAAAATATATCACAATGCATATATTTGAGTATATATTCAAAGTAATAACACTCAAAATACACATGTAATTCAAGTCATTGTGTACTAACCAGGACACTGTGATAACTAAATGTAAAGAATTCATTTCAGACCATTGAATTATACTAATCATAACATATGTTTATACCATTGTTTTACCCTAAAATTATAATCATTTATCTAATAAGATGTTAACATTTGAATTTTAGGAGGAGAAAAAATTATTTATCTACCTCTCTAAATAACCACATCATAGATACCATGAGGTTTGACCCCAGACCCCTAACATCCAAGACTACCCATTAGGGATAACCATCACATGTACTTATTACATCCAAATCATTAAATGGGTATAACATATCCATTATTTTGAGGAAGGGAATTTGAAATATGGGGAAGTATTAACATAACTGGTTCCCTTAGGGAAGAACCACACAATGGGTACCGCAATGCATTAGTTAAATTTAACTTCTGAAAACAATAAAGAAGAAAAAACAACAATACAAATGTCACATCACCCTCACCCTAGACCTCAATAAATCACTAACATGTCTATAATAAATCACATTCTAACATACCATACCTAGACCTCACATAATAGACATCATATTCTAATATTTGATAAAAAATATTTTTTTCACACCCACACATGTATTTATTATAGAAAAATATTGTAATCATACATTGATAGGTATATTAAAAATCATTTTGAATAATATCAAGCGATTATTCAAAAAAAATAATATAAGTAAACATTTATCAAAATTTAACAAACAAAATTAGTTACATATTACGTTTAATACAATAATTTTCAAAAAACATATTCTAGAGAACAAATTATTAGACAGGTAAACAAAGAACAATAGTTAAAATATCAGTAAAAAATATATTCAAAGATAAAAATAAATACTTAATAAATAAAAGTCATAGAAATTTTCTATTTCCTAAAATTCTAATATCTAGATAAAAATTTATTTATAAATGTGTATTGGTTAATTTTACAATATAAAGATTATCAAAACCATATTGTGTATGATTATAGTAAAATAATTTGAAGAATATATTTATCCTATCACTATATATATATATATATTACGGACCGTTTCATCTAAAAATTAAAATATCAAATATATATATATATATATATATATATATATATATATAAACTCTAAATAATCTTGTATCGTAAACATCAAATTCCTTAATCGAATAATAAAATATGGTAATCACTTAAATATTTCTATTATAGCATGTGTAATACATAATAATTGATCAAGATTCTATACAACCCATGTCTTCCCAAGTATAAGATAATTAAAACCATTTTTATCATCGATTATGTTCAAAACTAGTCTAAAACCCATATCAATGGAGTTATTTAATTAGTTTTGAATTATTTAAATCATGAATAATATATTACAATGGTTAATAAAAAATAAATTCTATATTTTCAAAAAATATTCTAAAACACATACATTATAAAATATTACATATCCTATACAATATAAATATTGTGAAATTAATATAGATAAACTTATCCTTAAAGGAAATAATGAAGTAATTTATATATTTAATGAGAAAATATTTTTTACGTCTAATTAGAACAAAAAAATAAAGAAAAATTTGTTTCAAAAACAAAAATAAAACCCATCACTTATTATTTTAAAAATATATATTTATCCCATGTATACTCTAAATCCACTAATATTCAAAAATAGCCTAAATGAAATTTTAATTATGTCTTCTAACATACGACATTTCAAAAATATAATTCACTTTCCATCGCAACATTCCACCAACCATAATATAATACTAAAATATTTTTCACCCTCATTGCATCAACCAGACTAGGTTCTCATGAAGGTTGGAAAAGTAATCATATATATTTTGATTAAATAAAAAAAATAATTTAACATGAAATCATTGGAAATAAAAATAAATAAATGGTTGGAACGTGTTGAGACTTTAGTTAGATAATCCCAACAAACACTTTTCCATTTAATCGACTTGAATTTGTAAATTCCTTTTTGTAAAAATTACCACAATCATAAATATAATATAATAGTGATGAGCAACATTATATTTTATAATATTTCACAAGTTTAACTTAACAACTTTAATTATTATTACATGTGGTATATCATCATCTGCCGACCGGGGTTGGCTTAGTGGTACCATGTAAGGCGGCCACTCCCTGGCAACGGAACTGGCGCAGGTTCGAGTCTCGCCACTCTCGAATTTAGCTGGGGACGAGCGGCGCGCAGGTGGTGAATGGGGCCCAGAATAAGCGTGGCGTGGAAATCACAAATACCTCGTTACCCACAACTCGTTTTGAGGATGAGCCCGTAAGGCGAGCTTTTTCGTTAGGGTTTCCCCTTCGCCGCCTCTCCTCGCTCTGCCTCGGATCTGCTTCGAATCGCCTTCTTGTCGCTCCTTCTCGGCACCATCGTGTCGGTGATCTCAGAGACGGAGTTGTCTTCGAGGATGCGGCCGGCGTGACACTTTCGCTGGGTAGGGTATCATCTGGCGGCGCGGTGAATCCAACGGTCGTTGTTCCATCTTCTCCTGGCAGTGGGTCGGCGCGTGATTCTGTGTCGGCTGGTAGCGTACGCGGTGGTTCGAGGTGGTATTCGGGTAAGTAGGTGAAGGCGGCGATGGGATCTCGTTCTGGTTTTCGGCAAGGTCTTGCGGCTGTCTTCGGGATTCTGTGATTTGTTGTTGTCTTTCAGTTTTTTGGTTCTGGTTTTGCTGTTCGTGATGGATTATGGTGCTTGAATGCGAGTTTTGCTTGATTTGTTTTATGCGGATTCTTTTGCTGCTGCCAAGGTGTTCTGGTTTTGGTCCGGTGACATCGTCGGTGTTGCAGCGGCTGTGTGGACGAGTTTCTTCGGGAATTGTTCAGGGCTTTGGTGAATCTAAGTGAATGAGAATTTGAAGCCGCAATTGAACCGGCGGTGTCTTCGGTTTCGGCGGTGGTTTGATTTCCGACGGTCCTGCTGTTTTTTTGGTGATTTGCCGGTATGACGATGAGTTGTGCTGAGGGTTCCTCCCTCATTGAAATCGGTGGCGGTGTTGTTGCGTTGTTGAAGTCTTGACGGCGCTGGTTGAGGGTTTTCGCCGACGTCTTTGGCTGCGGCGGCGATGAACGCTGCAGGGGTATGGCTCGAGGTGACGTTCTGCCCGAGACGCCTCGATTTGTTTTGATGTTTTTGTTTGATGAAGATGATGAACTGCTGGTTGAAGTGTTGAATCAGCAGTATGGGTCTTTGGTTTTGGGTGTCATGGTTTGGTTTGTAATTGGCTATGTTTGGTGGGGACTTCTCATTGGGTTTGGGCAAGATGTTGGCCCTCATCCATCTCACTTTTTATTTCTTTTAATAAATGGTCAGAGGTTATTCCTCTGACTGAACTTCCTGGTATATCATCATCTCATTATTCAATAATATATTCATCATGTAAAATTATATTTAGATTTATATTCCAATTGTGTATGAACAACAAAAAATAATCAAATGAAAGAAAATATATAGGGACCACCATAAAATTATTTCATTTTATGATATAGGAACAAACTCCATTTATTTATTAAACTACATCACCTATGCGACACTAATCATCTAATATTAATTAAGTGAAAATCCACATATATCGTTCAATGAAATTTTATGAAGATAATTTTCTCAAAAGACACACATATATTTTTAATTCTTCTTAGTATCTTAAATATTTTTTCATCTTCATGTGCATTCCATATTTTAGAAACAAGATTCAAATAATTACAATCCACACTATCTAAAAGGTAAAAAGAAATAATAAAGAAAACATCAAGAAAATCACCATCAGTTGCAAGAGATCACACTTCCCACTTTCATTCTTTAAATTTTGAGGTTATTACCATTATATAGTTGGTTACTTCTATTTATGTAGTGAAGAACCAAGTATGATAATTCTACACTGCACATAAAATATAGAGAGATTATGGATTTAATCCCCTACCTAGTTATTTACAGTTGCAATAGTGGATGGAAATACAGTTTACAATGGTCTGGTGTGAAACTCGAATGATTTTATAGAGTAGGGATGGCATTGTGTAGGTATAAGTAAGCGAGAGAGAGAGAGAGAGATGATATGTAGGGTTCTTCATGGTTAAGAACAACACAAAAACACAAACCATGTAACCTAAACTGTCAATCAATGAGAGAGGAAAAATAAAAATTACCATTCCTTGGATTCTAGCCTTGATACATCAGAGAGAACGTAGAGGACGAGCAATGACATCAAGGGAGTTCCATGAGAGCATGAGAATTATGGCTGAATCAGTCGCAGTTATGATTATTTTAAATAGATCGGGGATACTTTTATCAGTGCTTTCAAACAAGCACTCATAAAGGATTTATAATTATAATTATAAATATTTTTTTTGTAAATATATTAATATAATTACATATTTATTTATTATAATTTTATTTTTATTTAAATATATAATTATTTATTTATAATTATATAAATGATTTTTTAAAAAAATTATATTTTTAATTTATAATTAAAAATATATAATTTTATAAATATAATAATATACATTTATAAATATATTTATAAATAAATATATCTATAATTATTTATTTATAATAATTTATTTATAATTATTTGTTTACAATTATTTATTTATAATTATAAATATATTTATATCATTGTATATATATTTAATAAATATTTATTAATTTAAATATAATAAATATATTCATATTTTAAATATATTTATTATAATTTTATAATTATAAATATATTTATATAATTATATATATTTAATAGATAAATATAAATATAAATATAAGTATAAATATATTAAATATATTCATTATTAAAATATATTTATTATAATTTTATAATTATTTAAATATTTAATTATTTATTTTAAAATATATGAATACTTTAAAAAATATATATATATTTATATCATTATATATTGTATATAATTATATATTTAATAAATAAATATAATTATATATATATATATTATTCATTATTTAAATAAATTTATTATAATTTTATAATTATTTAAATATAGATAATTAATTATTTATAATTATATAAATACCTTTTAAAAACTATTATTTATTTATTTATAATAATTATAAATAAATACATTTATAAATATAGTAAATGGACGTTTATAAATATATTTATTTATAAATATGTATTTACAAATATATTTTTAAAATTATTAATGAATATATAACTTAAAATATATGCATTTTAAAAATGAGTGAAATTGAATAATTAAAAATTAGTACACTTTAAAAATATTGAAAAATGGATAACTTTTATTAATTAAATGTAAATTATTAAAAAAATGGATATATATATATATATATTGAACTAAAGATGAATACATGTTAAAAATACTAAAATATACTAAACAAATATATTTAAATAAATAATTGAAAATTATTAAATTCAAAAAAATAATTAAAAATGAATAAATAGTACTTAACTGAAATAATATTAATAATTAATAAATAAAATTGACCGATTAAAAACAAAATATATTAAATGTATCATGTTATAATGAAATTCTAAAATATACTAAAATTTGAATAAATTATATCAATATTAGGTGTATATGTTTCTATATAAGATTTCATTAATTGCGTAAATATTTGTGTGTGTGCATTGTATATAAAAATTCATTAGTTATTTATATGTATGTGAAATCAATGCAACACATGTTTGATACATGTTAAATTTAAAAATTAAACAACATTTAAAACGAATAAGACATTAATAGGTTTTAAATTATTACATTTTATTAATTTTTTATATATTTATATTTAATATATATTATTTATTACTATTTGTAATTAATATATATATATATATGTGTGTGATAAGCTTATTAATTTTAATCAATAATTGTTTCATTAATAAATTTTTAAATAAATTTTTAATTTATTCATTCTATATATCTATATTTAATATATACTATTTATTAATATTTATAATATATATTTGTATACTAACTTTATTCATTTTTATCAATAATTATTTAATTAATAAAATGTTTAATGTTTTTCTTCATTTACTCTTTTTTAATTTTTATTTATTTATTTATTTCATTTTATTCATTTTACATATCTATATATTTAATATATACTATTTATTAATATTTATTATTTATATATATGTATGTTTAATTTATTCATTTTTCTCAACAATTATTTAATTAATAAAATTGTTAATATTTTTTTTAATTTTTATTTATTTAATTATTTCATTTTATTCTAATCCTTTATCAGTGCTAAAAATAATGTGATGATAAAGGGTACCCTTTATTAGCGCTAAATAAAATCACTAGTAAAGGTTAGCGCTATTAAAGACCTCTTTTTGTATTGGTGCCTCTTCTTCGGTAGGCCTCCTTTAGATATGTTATTATGGACACTTAGAATGGTATTCTATGAATAAAAAATCATCTAATTAGTGGATAATTGAGTTTATAAGAGAATTCTTTAGGGTTTCGTCGATCTATATGGCTCTAAGTGGTTTAAAGAAGAAATTGGAGGGGTGTCCTTTTATAAGTGTGGGAGATGACACACTTACAGTTTCTTAAAAGATTAAAATATAATAATGTAATACTCAACCCAAATACTTCAAAATGGAAATATATTAAAATTTGGGATATGATGTGGTTTAAATATGGCCATATAATAGAATTTATGCCAATTTAATTTTCAAACCCACTCTTATCTGTTGGTTCAAGCCCTGGTAAATCCGTTTTAACCTTAATCGTGGTAACAAATTTTTAATGTTTTTACTATTCATTATGATAAAAAATTAAGTAGACCTTATTTAATAATATTAATTATTATGATTAAAAATATGGAATCCATTTTATTAAATTCAATTTAAAGAAGTGGTAGAATTTAATTGAAAATTAAACCCACCAAATGCGATGAAAAGTAGTTTTCCAGAATTGTTTTTCATAGGTATAAAAAGTTTTTATACCAAAATCAAACATAAAATTAATTCAAATGACCTTAATTGGATTATTAATAATATAAATGAACTAATTTTACTTTTAAGACCATTTAAAAATGAAATAAATATTTTTAAAATCTTAAAATGAAAATAAAATTTTCAATAAATATCAATATTTTTCACTATTCAAAAAAATCAATCCTTTTAGAAAATTCTCAAAAAATATACTCTAATCTTCTTGACACGGTGATTTCAAAAATGAATTTCATTTTTTTCAAATAAATTTTCTAAAATTGGTAGAAATTAATTATACTATTTTCTCATAAAAATAAATAAAAAACATTTTGAGGAAAAATGTATTTTTAAAGCTTATAATAACTTTACTAAAAATTGATCACTTATTTATCAATATATTTGGTTTATCTAAAAAATTTACACATAATTTTTAAAATTTGATTATTCATATACACTCCATCAATTTAATGATTAGTTTATACCAATATTCTATATTATGGTTCATTTAGATTTAGGTTTCCATGTATTGCAAGATATCAAAGAAATTAAATTTATTTGAAGAGAAATATATCATGGAATCTTGGGGTGTTATAGTCCTACTCCCATGTCTCATGAGCATCTGAACCATGGTGCCACAAAACCTAGACAATGAGAACAAACTTACTCCACAACACCTTCACTTGGGAATCAATAATCTAAATCGACTGCTTAGTCATGACCATATCCAAATCCCATTAAGTGTAACATCCTAATTTTTGAAAAATAAATAGTATGTTGTATAGCATAAAAAATATTAAACATCACTATTAAACGTACAACTAAATATTATTATTTAAATGTAACCGTTATAACATAGCCATTAAATTGGAAATAATGAATAGTATTAACCACATTTTGAAATATATATATTTTCCTACACATTTCTAATGTATTAATTAATGATTTTCAAATAAGTACTATATTTTTAGTATATTCATTTTATTCTTCAAGAAATATTTTTTCTTCAAAAAAGATTTTTATTGCTTTTTATGAGTTATTATTATAATTAATTTCTAGAAATTTTAAAAAATTAATTTTAAAAAATTAATTTCATTTTTTAATTCATCATGTGAAAATAAACTTAGAAAAATTTTTTTAGAATTTTTTGAAAATATTGATTGTGAAAGGAATAATGAAAAATATTGATTTTTATTGAAAATTATATTTTATTTTAAATTATTTACAAGGTAAAATTATTTTTTGTATTATATTTAAATTTTAATCAATTAAATTTGATTTAAAATAATCCAATTATGTTTTTTAAGATGTATTTTATACTCAAATTTAGTATAAAAACATTTTATATTTAAAATTGGCATTTTTTTGAAAACCTTTTTTTTTTGTTGCGATTTCCCTGTCTAAATTTAAATTAAATTATGAAACTTATGTGTTTTTAATTTTTAAAAATTGATTCCACATTTGGAATCAATGGGTTCAGATTTACTAAATACAACCCTTTTTAATTTTTTTAAATATGAATAGTAATCTTAGTAATTTTATTAGAACAGTAAAGGGTCAATCACATAATTGAGGGTAAAAATAATATTATAAGCACTATAAAATGACCATTCCACTTTATTCAATTTTATTTTATGAGTAATTTTCATCCCTAGTCCTTAAAGGTTCTATTATATGTCCATTTTATTCTATTTGGTTATGATTATAAGATTTATAATATTTTATTCAAAGAAAACCCAAACATGTCACACTCTTATTTTAAATAAGTATAATATTTTTAATAAGGTGTTATCAAGAGGATATGTTCAACAATAAATATTATTTTTTAAATATAATAGATTTTTATTTATCATGTTAATTTATTTTCAATTTTCATTAATGAAATAATTACCTTCAATTCTTGCACAACATTTATGCAGTAATTATTTAATTAATGGAAAAAAATAAAATAAATGATATTAAAAATATTAAAATAAATATAGTTTTAGAAAAACAACATGATAAAGGAATTTTATATATGACTTTGATAGTTTAGGTATGTAATAAAATATTTTTCTTATAATTTTAAGTGTTGTATTGATATTATTAAAGTCAATGTAATGAATAGTTTTTAAAATTAACATTATTAATATTTTATAGTAAACCATATTTTATTTAATGATATAAAATCCCCAAAAATAATAAGTTCATCCATGTTATTAGGATAAGGATTAAAATTATAACCATGGTCCATTTATAGGTATTTTTTAATTTTATAGTTACTATATTATCCCTTAAAGAGTAAAAATTCATATTGTCATAATAAAAGTTAAAGAGGTTAATGAAGGGTTAAAATCCAAAGATAAGGGTAGAAATATTGGTAAAACATATCCAATTTTTATTGGATTATGTTATTTATAAAAATAATCATATTTTATTTTAAATTAGTAATTTTTGTACCATTTGGTTTTAAATATTCTATTATATAAATTTAATATTTTGAGAAATGCCCAGAGTACCCCTCCCCTCTCTTATAAAAGGAAACCTCTTATTATCATATCAAAACACTTAAAAACCTATTTTGTTCAACAAATACCTGACCAAATACCTTAAAATAATCCCTACACACATTATAGTGATCTTATTTTATGTATGAAACCATACTTAGTGGTCTTAAAGTGTTAAGCAAAGGGATTTTCCGAAGAAGATGTATTGTTTTTAATCAAACATTTCTGTTTTGTTTATTCTTCCACATAACTCAAACCATATTAAACCATGATAAAATAATAAAGAAAGTATTACAAATATACATATATTTTATTATGTTAGTTTCATTATCTATGTTCATCCCCACTTCCATCAAATGGGAAAATATTGCATCCTTCATGTGTACGGCGAACTACCGCATCACAAACTGATGTAATTTGTTTTCCACCACCATATCTCATGGATGAATTATAAAAATGGAATTAATATTTATATATAATATTCATTAAATTTTTATCATTCTCAAAAAGTAATATATCAATAATTTTTTACCTTTCCATTCATAGAAAAATTATAATTTTGTTCGTTCGTATGTGTGGAATACCACCTCCACGAAGCGATGTGATTCGTTTTTCATCACTAAATCACATGGATAATATATATAAGTATATTTTAAGTGGTAATATTATATATATGATATTAATATCATTATGTAAAGATAAACTAATACTTACCTTATTTCTATAATGATCATTGAAAAATGGAAATGCTACTCATATGTACATGT
Source organism: Viscum album (assembly GCA_963277665.1). Taxonomy (NCBI): domain Eukaryota; kingdom Viridiplantae; phylum Streptophyta; class Magnoliopsida; order Santalales; family Viscaceae; genus Viscum; species Viscum album. Next base: position 273,788,426 of record OY728130.1, read on the forward strand.
GACCTACCATCTCTATGATTGTAACATAGCCTACTTTTCATAATCATATGTCATGTATTTATTGAAAAATATAATTTATGTATAAAAGTGATAATTATTACATGAATATTATTCTATAGATTATGGAATGGAGACAACTTTGACTACAGTCAACTGAGAAAATTCATTTTGGACTTAGGTACCAAATATCGTCAAAACACCTGATGTGAATTTAAATGATTAATTAATTAGAATAATAATAAGTGATATAAAAGTAATAATTAAATTTAAAAAGGTTATTAAACAATTAATAATTAACCTAATTTTATTATTTTGTAATATAAATAAGTTACATGATGATTTGGACTTAAGGTAAGGGGCTTTGTTTTAAAAATTATCTTTATAAAGTTTCCCTTAAAACTAACTTTTTCTTCTATATCCAAATGTTTTTTTTTCTGAAAATGATTTAAATAAGGTTTTTTATTATTATTAAAGGATTTGTTAAATTAATTTTTACCCATGATTTCATTTTTTTAAAATGGTTTGAAATAAATCTTTTTGTCATTTTCCAAATGAGGTACTTTGTGATATTTTTGACAAAAATATGGAAGGATTGTTTTTTTAAGTTATAAAATATAACCAAATTATCCTTTATTTTGAATTAATTATTTTAATATTCCTTTAAAATATTATATGGTTATTTTGGAAGAATTGTTTTCCTTTGTATGTGTGTGGCTATTTTAAATAAGTTATTTTTCCTCAAGGAATGTTTTTTTGATACATGAGTTCATGTTTTATGATTATGTTATGGTTTATGGGCATTATTAATGATGAGGGGTGATTATATTAAAAAAAATATGGTTGATCTAGTTATAGCCCTTTAATTAATTTGGTATGTTTTTGTTTGAAGTTTACTATGATAGTTATTCTAAATTTAAACGCAATGGTTACTCCAAGTATAACCTCGAGGGTTATTTTAAGTATAACCATGAGGGTTATTTCATGTGCAGCCATGAGGGTTACTCCATATGTAATTATGATAAGAAAATTATTCCCTAAGTTAACTATATTATTCATTTATTTTTTCTATAATCTCATGTTTTCACAAGGTAAGTTATTGAGTTTATGTTCATGGGATAGTATATGTTACTTTTTTAAGGATAGAAAGTATAACTCTATGAAAATGTTTTCATGAGTTTGTCATGTTTAAAATAAACCTTTATTGATTTTATTTTTCATTTAATATTTCTTATGAAGTGTTTTGGGTAGAAAATGTGATTTCATTTTGTAAGAAAATGTCTATTTTGAGTCCATTTTTTAAAAAAGGCGAATTTTGATAAGTACTCATAGAATAGCAATTTCTTTCTTTTTTTTTATGCAAATTACTGAGATTTTTATGATCATCCCAAGTTTTAAAATTATTTTAATAGGTTTTATGGATGGGTAATTGAAAGGTAGAGGTCACGTTTAAAGTCATGAAGATTTTTCATGAAAATAAATCATGTTTTATTTTAAAAGTTTTATATGGTGAAAAAAATTGAAACAGATAAAAGGTGTCCACATTATATTACATGGTTTTTTATGTATAAGTCATATACTAATTATCTAAAACTATAAATATAAGGCCCCATCCTTAAACCTTACTTATTCTTGAGTTATTACAAGATTACACATTGAGGATCTTTTCAGGTTTAGAGTTTTAGAGAATTAGATCATAAAACATGCATTACATTCCACATTTAAACAAAATGGTTACATAAAAGATAGTATTCATTTTTTCCAATCAACAGAAACATATTTAAAATAAAACATGGATTCTTTCTTGACACTTCCTTGACACTATCACCATATCATGTACCATTCCCTTGACCTATGAAAAACATTTCAAAAACATGGGATGAGCATAAAAAGCTCAGTAAGGGATATAATATTATGAAATGAAAACAGTAGTCCATGTATAAAGTCATACTTTACTCATAAAACATAATCACTTTAACATACCTCATAAAATCATGAATTAATCATAGAAATCATAAGACATAAAGGTAACTTGAGGCATTCATAACATTATTACATAGGGATTAACCATCTTGGTTACGTTTAGAATACCCATCACAGTATATTCCCTAAATCTCTTCGGAGAAACCTTAACGTTTAACCCCTTCGCGTTACCCAATGCATTGGAGAGCTATATCGGGCTCACCCGCCCTTAGTTTATCACAGAACCACATGTCTTCATAAAAAATTCCCAAGAACCATAACATAATCATAGCACATAACTTAAGCATAAAGGAAAGATAACACTACCGCATTGCAATAACAATATAACATTTTAAGATAATGAATCCATTCTATAAACCATTTAAAACATTTAATAAAGTGATTTTTGAATCAAAGTTTCCCATACCACTTTGAAGTTTTCAACATTTTAAACAATTAATATCCATATAATTAAATCTTTAAAAACATTTTGAAAACAAGGATATTAATGCGAAATTTATTTAAGAATAAATCATTAAAACATTTAAAACGATATTTTAGTTAAAGGGTTTTTAACAAAATGAGAGACACTTGAATACCATAATTGAGGAATAACATTTAATCAAAACTTTATAATATCATGAGAATAAATTGATTCATGATATAATATTCCATGGGACAGTATATACACCATATAAGAGTGAATTGGTGCATAACAACAATGAAGTCTCAATTAGAAATGTAAAATGAGATGAAATCCCTTATAAAGAATGTATCCTTAAATTAAAGATAAATCAATCTCATAATTATGTGTGAAAAATATAAATACACCCAATATAAGTGGATGTTAAGTGTAAAATAGTCAAAGGTCATTCACATATATTCAAAGGATGACATATTCAATAACTACATGTTGAACCCAAAGAAATCAAAATTGGGTTATGAAGTTCCCTTGGTAAAATTCGACAGCCTAACGGCGTCACATTAAAATTCATAAAATTAGTTTATGAGAGAGAAAATAGTATCTCATCACTTGTACATAAAATTTACATCTATAAGGATATATAAGAACATATCACAACATAAAAAGATGTAAATTAAAAGACATAACAAAATAAGTATTTTAAAATGAGGAGGGTGAAAGGTTCCCTTAACGATTTGGGAAACTTTCAAAACATACACCCAATGAAAGAAGGGTCATACAATGAAGATGTAACTAGCCATAAATGAGATTATATTATACAAATAGTAAAATAATGGGCATTACATACACCACAAAATGAAATAGTGGCCAATGTAGCATGAATCTCACAGGAATAAAAAGTGAGATAAAAATCCCCTTATGAAAATTCGGCAGCCTAACGGCGCCACATAAAACTTCAAAAAATGGATTGATGAGATAAAATAGGGTATCTCATCATATTAACATAAAATTTACAGAAAGAGGAATATAAAATAACTTCCCCCAACATAAGAAAGAGGATCTTAAAGTAAGTTACATAAAAAGAGTACTTAAAAATAAAGAGAGAGGTAGGATCCCTTAACTCGGGTCTGACTTGACTCGATGATTCTTTAACCTACTGAATAATAAACTTGAGTTAATTTAGACTTGCTTAAGAAATTTTTACAAGTTCATTATTCCTTTTATATCACTTATTATCATGTTATGAACACTATGTAATTATTCAAGTTAATAATGGTCGTTTTGTCGATCATTACTACTTGAGTTAAAAATAAACTCTTTATAATTACAAGTTTGTTCATGGGGTAAAATATCCATTATTTAAAGAATTATATTCATTATTTATATATCATATATATCATATATATCTATTATATACATGCATTTATAATATTACATAACATTTAGAGGTAATAAATGAAATGCACCGTTCATGGAGACGGTAAACCATACGTACGCATGAACGCTACTTCCATTTCTATTTCATATTTAATGGAATTAAAATATAATGATACATAATAGTATTATAATTCCAGTATGGTATCATATATAATATCATTAAATCTATCCTTTACACGTACCACATATGGTATTAACGAATCAAATCACTTTGAGGGGGCGGTAGTCCGCACTTCCTAAAATGAAGATATCGCGTTTAACCATAATGGAAACCATAAAGGTATGCCATAAAATAAAAATACATAAGCTTAAGGAAAACATAAACATATTATATATCATATATAAATATAGTGACATCTTAATTTCCACCTTTGGAAGGTGTTAAAAGAATATTGAACAATCATCGTTTCGTGAGGTTGAAATTCACCATCCACAGAAACAGTATGTTCATTAACCATTAGATGTAGGTGTGTGTAAGTTTAGCTCGAATAATTTTTATAAAAAAATCCTAGTATATTGAAGATACTAGAGTTTTTACAAAATAAATGATTAAAAAGAGTTTAGGGGGTTGGAGAAGCAAAATAAAACAAAATATCACAAGTGAAGACATTACCTTAAAATCGGGTAACTCCCTTTGGTTTGAACCAAAAGGGTTTCTTGAAGAGATTTCTGCCCAAGGCAAGGCTTCAATGATGAATATAGGGATGTGGAGAGATGAAATGGTCAGGTTTTGGCCGAGCCAAAGGCTTGAGATGTGTGGGTAAGGAGGTAGAGGTGGGGGACTTTTATAAGAGGAGAGGAGGGGCACTCTTGGAAAGGTATAAAATGTTACTTTATTTTCAAATGCGTTTCAGATTTCAAAGATCCCTAATTGATTTATTTAGATAATAAGGTGATAAGGGTTCGAAATATACTCATCTAATAGGTTTTTTACATGTTTAGGCCTTATATTTTACATTATCGTTTCATTTTATTTAAATCATTAAATGATGAGGTAATCGCTGCATCATCATGGTGTCAAAATTAATATAATTTATTTAATGTCAAAAAATTATAAAAAAAATATCATGATGTAGGAAATATTTTTATATTAATAATGAATATTTATAGTCAAAAATATGACTTGTATAACCCCATTTAAAAATTGTTTTAGTAAAACAACTCATGTTTGTGACATTTTTTATTTTAACTTTAAATAAAAAGTTATTTTTGTCATTTTCCTACCAAAGTGTCTCCATAGGGTCCCCAAGTTGACCCATGGATTTTTTTGGTCGGCTATGACACATCCAATGAGGGTAGGACATGTTTCTAGGTCATTTCATATTATTAAAACATTATTTTTACCTTAAATTACACTAATTACCTTTAATCGCGATTAATAAAACTGCAAAGTTACTATTCACCAAAAATTATTTTAATCTCATTGAACCACATTTCAATTCCTAATGAAAACCATGTATGTCAGATTTTTGAAAATCAAATCACAGAAGTGGAAAAGTTTCATTTAAACAAAAAATCAGTTTCTTTAACTACCACTTAGTGGTTTCACTATTCATCAAAATTTGAAGTTCTTCAGAAAATACAAAAAATTCACCCTAAGCTATATTTGATATTCTGAATTCAAGAATGATGCCTATTTTACAAAATTCAAAACATATAAGTTGCATTAATTAATTTAATAATTAATTCCCGCTGTCAAAACAAATAGCGTGTTTCTATGAAATAATATCTATTAAAAGATTAACACTAGTTTAAGTCCAATTTCAATGTGAAATTAACTACAATGACCACCATTATATTAAATGGTAAAAATATATTATAAATACACATTAATATTAATTAAAAATATAATCTATCCATATAAATAAATCATATTAAAAGGAGGTTTTGAATTAAAATGCAACATTTTCACTAAAAATGATCTTTATCGGAAATATAACAAAAATTTACACAAAGTAAATTTTGATGTCCAGATTCTAAATAAGGATTTTATTTTTTCAAATACAAAATATAAAATTTTAAAAATTATATTTAAAAAGGGTTCTCCGTCAAAAGGCGGTTAATCGACCTTTAAAAGAATATTAGAAGATTTATGCTTAAAATTGGATTCATTTTCATTTTACGCCTCTAACATTTATTGGATAAAAGTAAAAATATTTGAAAAAAATATATAATCATTTTGTAGTTAGTTCTATTCATTCCCGTCATTACAAAGGCTAGGTGTTAACTACCATTAAAAATATAATTATTTTATTATTAGATTGCAATGTAATATTTCAAAGGAACTCGTTGTTGTGTATTGGGTAAGCCATCGAGCATAGCGTTCCATTTAAAGTAATATTAATATTTTATTCACAAATATTGATAAACCTCATAATGTAATATTATTTATTTACCTAGGATGTTACATCCTTCCCCCCTTTTGGTAATTGCGTCCTCGAAATTTAAAAAAATTGGGCTTGGAAACATCATTTAAAGTCCCACATCGGAACAAGAGTCAGTAAAACTATCACTTAACAAAAAGAAAGGGAAGTAAAGAGGTCACCCGAGTTAACCCATACTAGGATTCCATATAGGAAAATATGGATATGGAAGAAAAAACAAATGGTCATGTTCTGAGGGAGAGGGATAGTAAACATGTCTAGGAGAAAGTTAACCATAAGAAAATCACAAACTTGTGATGGGTTAAACGGTATTCGATTCCCTAGTAGGAAAAGTTAAGAGACAAAATTTTTGTTTTAAGTTACTCTTCATTTAGGAATTAATTTTTTGAGCTTAACTAAATCATAATGAAACAAAATTACTTATCACGCAGACTTTCAACTTTTACGAGATTCCTTAATCAAACTAATATTTTCTGAAAAAGACGAGTATTTAGGAAGACTTGTTCACATTAAGAGTACTATAATCAACCAAAACCAAACCATAAAGTTTAGTATGAGATCAGATAATACCCAAAAAGGATATTTTTTTTACAAAAAGAAAAACTACTCCTAATCTCCAAAATTTGTCAAACAAAACCCAAAGTTCAACAAAGACCATTCAATAAACAATTTGTCCATAAAATTCTTCAATGTAAACCCAACTAAGATTGAAACCCAAATATTTTAAGGATTTAATCACATAGTCTCCCAAGGTGAAAATTAACATTTATCTCCAAATAACATCAGTTGCTTTTAAAGTCACATACTGAAAAGTAATTAAGCTAACCACATATCCTCCATAATAGGTTAATAATTTCCATAGATAACCCAAAATAAACTTACTCTTGATTCCAAAAATCGTCTAACTAAAACAAATTAGTCAAACTAACCAGGCACTTCACATAGTCCAGTGGTAGGCGATAAATACCAGTCGCACTTTGGTTGTGGGTTCGGTTCCCACAGCTTTGTTCGACGCGATGGGTTGTTACACTGTCTACGTGTTGTCCTTTTTCAAAAACAACAGAATTCTTAAAATATTCCCCAAAACGAGATAAATTCTTCGAAAATAACCATAACATATTTTAACCTCAATTTTACCTCATTTCTTTCATCTTCCATCATAACATATAGTACCCATAATTACCTCAAAAGTAATGATCATATAAACCCTAATGGTTACCTTTATAATTATTACCTGAACTTCCACATCGATTGGTCATCTCGTACATGATGCATTACAGAACATACCAAGGTTCAAGTGGTTGATCATGACTCCTTGATAGTTGGGTTAGAACAACCACGAGTTTCCTCATTGAATCCCCCATTTCATCCAGTCTCTTAATCAGAGAACCACCACAGTTTCCTTCGAACCCATTGTCACTTTGGTGCCTTCTAGATCCATCCATTTACTAAAACCAAAAATGTCAGTGTGAGTATATCAACACAATCATCGTGTACTAAAGATGAAGATAAACACTAAGATATACTTATCCAAGTTATCTCAAACTCTTTCCAACCTTAAAAAATAACAATGAATCAATCCAATATAATAACCATTGTGGTCATACACAACTTGTCACTTATGCTAAAACAAAAAACTAACCTCTAAATTTATCTAAACCGACCTATGATACCAACTATAAGGCCCCAGCCTTAAACCTTACTTATTCTTGAGTTATTACAAGATTACACATTGAGGATCTTTTCAGGTTTAGAGTTGTAGATAATTAGATCATAAAACTTGCATTACATTCCACATTTAAACAAAGTGGATTCATAAAAGATAGTATTCATTTTTCCCATCAATGGAAACATATTTAAAATAAAACATGGATTCTTTCTTGACACTTCCTTGACACTATCATCATATCATGTACCATTCCCTTGACCTGTGAAAAACATTTCAAAAACTTGGGATGAGCATAAAAATCTCAGTAAGGGAAATAAAAGTATGAAATGAAAACATTAGTCCATGTGTGAAGTCATACCTTATTCATAAAACATAATCACATTAACATACCTCATCAAATCATGAATAAATCATAGAAATCATAAGACATAAAGGTAACTTAAGGCATTCATAACATTCTTACATAGGGATTAACCCTATTGGTTACGTTTGGAATACCCATCACAGTATATTCCCTAAATCACTTTGGAGAAACCTTTACCTTTAACCCCTTCATGTTACCCAATGCATTGGAGAGCTATATCGGGCTCACCCGCCCTTAGTTTATCACAGAACCACCCGTGTTCATAAACAATTCCCAAGAACCATAACATAATCATAGCACATAACTTATGAATAAAGTAAATATAACATTACCACATTTCAATAACAATATAACATTTTAAGATAATGAATCCATTCTATAAACCACTTTCAAAACCATTTAAAACATTTAATAAAGTGATTTTTGAATCAAAGTGTCCCATACCACTTTGAAGTTTTTAACATTTTAAATAATTAATATCCATATAATTAAATACTTAAAACCATTTTGAAAACAAGGATATTAATGAGAAATATTTATATGAATAAATCATTAAAACATTTAAAACGATATTTTAGTTAAAGGGTTTTTAACAAAATGAGAGACACTTGAATACCATAATTGAGGAATACCATTTAATCAAAACATTATAATATCATGAGAATAAATGGATTCATGATATAATATTCCAAGGGACAGTATATACACCATATAAGAGTTAATTGGTGCATAACAACAATTAAGTCTCAATTAGAAATGTAAAATGAGATGAAATCCCTTATAAAGAATGTATCCTTAAATTAAAGATAAATCAATCTCATAATTATGTGTGAAAAATATAAATACACCCAATATAAGTGGATATTAAGTGTAAAACAATCAAAGGTCATTCACACATATTCAAATGATGACATATTCAATAACTACATGTTGAACCCAAAGAAATCGAAATTGGGTTAAGAAGTTCACTTGGTACAATTCGACAGCCTAACGGCGTCACTTTAAAATTCATAAAATTAGTTAATGAGAGAGAACATAGTATATCATCACTTGTACATAAAATTGACATCTATAAGGATATATAAGAACATATCCCAACATAAAAAGATGTAAATTAAAAGACATAACAAAATAAGTCTTTTAAAAAGAGGAGGGTGAAAGGTTCCCTTACTGATTTGGGCTACTTTCGAAACATACACCCCATGAAAGAAGGGTCATACAATAAAGATTTAAATACCCATAAATGAGAGTATATTATAAAAATAGTAAAATAATGGTCATTACATACACCACACAAAAGTAAATAGTGTCCAATGTAGCATGACTCTCAGAGGAATAAAAAGTGAGATAAAAATCCCCTTATGAAAATTCAGCAGCCTAACGGCGCCACATAAAACATAAAAAAATGGATTGATGAGATAAAATAGGGTATCTCATCATATTAACATTAAATTTACAGCAAGATAAATATAAAATAACTTCCCCCAACAAAATAAAGATGAGCTTAAAGTAAGTTACATAAAAAGAGTACTTAAAAATAAAGAGAAAGGTAGGATCTCTTACCTCGGGTCCGACTTGACTCGATGATTCTTTAACCTCCTGAATAATAAACTTGAGTTAATTTATACTTTCTTAAAAACTTTTTCCAAGTTCATTATTCCTTTTATATCACTTATTACCATGTTATCAACACTATGTAATTATTCAAGTTAATAATGGTCGTTTTGTCGATCATTGCTACTTGAGTTAAAAATAAACTCTTTATAATTACAAGTTTGTTCATGGGGTAAAATATCCATTATTTCCAGAATTACATTAATTATGTAGATATCATAGATATCATATATATCATATATATCTATTATATACATGAATTTATAATATTACATAACATTTAGAGGTAAGAAATGAAATGCACCGTTCATGGAGACGGTAAGCCGTACGTACGCATGAACGCTACTTCCATTTCTATTTCATATTTAATGGAATTAAAATATAATGATACATAATATTATTATAATTAAATTATGGTATCATAAATAATATCATTAACTCTATCATTTATACGTACCACATATGGTATTAACGAATCAAATCACTTTGAGGGGGCGGTAGTCCACACTTCCTAAAATGAAGATATCGCGTTTACCAATAATGGAAACCATAATGGTATGCCTTAAATGAAAAATAAATAAGCTTAAGGAAAACGTAAACATATTATATATCATATATAAATATAGTGACATATTAATGGCCACCTTTGGAAGGTGTTAAAATAATATTGAACAATCATCGTTTCGTGAGGCTGAAATTCACCATCCACAGAAACAGTATGTTCATTAACCATTAGATGTAGGTGTGTGTAAGTGTAGCTCGAATCCTTCTTATAAAAATATCCTAGTATATTGAAGATACTGGAGTTGTTACAAAAGAAATGAATAAAAAGAGTTTAGGGGGTTAGAGAAGCAAAATAAAACAAAAGAACACAAGTGAAAACATTACCTTAAAATCGGGTAACTCCCTTTGGTTTGAACCAAAAGGGTTTCTTGAAGAGATTTCTGCCCAAGGTTAGGCTTCAATGATGAAGAGAGGGATGTGGAGAGATGAAATGGGCAGGTTTTGGCCGAGCCAAAGGCTTGAGAGGTGTGGGTAAGGAGGTAGAGGTGGACTTTTATAAGAGGAGAGGAGGGGCACTCTTGGAAGGGTATAAAATGTTACTTTATTTTCAAATGAGTTTCGGATTTTAAAGGTCCCAAATTGATGTATTTCAAGGATAATGTGATAAGGGTTTGAAATATACTCATCCAATAGGTTTTTTTCATGTGTAGGCCTTAGAGCTTACATTATATTTTCATTTTATTTAAATCATTAAATAATGAGGTAATCGCTGCATCATCATGGTGTCATAAATAATTTATTTTATTTAATGTCTAAATATTATAAAAAAATATCATGATATAGGAAATATTTTTATATTTTTAATGAATATTGATATTCAAAAATATGACTTGTATAACCCCATTTAAAAATTGTTTTAGTAAAAAAACTCATCTTTGATACTTTTTTTTTACTTTAAATAAAACGTTATTTTTGTCCTTTTCCTACCAAAGTGGCTCCATGGGGTCCCCAAGTTGACCCATGGATTGTCTTGGTCGTCCATGACACATCCAATGAGGGTAGGACATGTGTCTAGGTCATTTCATATTATTAAAACATTATTTTTACCTAAAATTACACTAATTACCTTTAATCACGATTAATAAAACATAAAAGTTACTATTCACCAAAAATTATTTTAATCTCATTGAACCACATTTTACCTTCTAATCAAAACCATGTATGTCAGATTTTTGAAAATAAAATCACAGAAGTGGTAAATTTTCAAAGTGAAATTAATTGCAATGACCACCATTGGATTAAATGGTAAAAATATATTCTAAATACACTTTAATATTAATTAAAAATATAATCTATCCATATAAATAAATAATATTAAAAGGAGGTTTTGAATTAAAATGAAACATTTTCACTAAAAAATATCTTTATCGGAAAAATAACAAAAATTTACACAAAGTAAATTTTGATGTCCAGATTCTAAAAAAGGATTTTATTTTTTCAAATAAAACATATAAAATTTTCAAAAGTATATTTAAAAAGGGTTCTCCTTCAAAAGGCGGTTAATCGACCATTTAAAGAATATTAGAATATTTATGCTTAAAATTGGATTCATTTGCATTTTACGCCTCTAACATTTATTAGATAAAAGTAAAAATATTTGACAAACATATATAATCATTTGGTAGTTAGTTCTATTCATTCCCGTCATTACAACGGCTAGCTGTTAACTACCATTAAAAATATAATTATTTTATTATTATAGTGCAACGTAATATTTCAAAGGAACTCATTGTTGCGTATTGGGTAAGCCATCGAGCATAGCGTTCCCTTTAAAGTAATATTAATATTTTATTCACAAATATTGATAAACCTCAGAATGTAATATTATTTATTTACCTGGGATGTTACAAAAAACCTAAAAAGATCATAAAATTTAAATATATTAATTGTTTACTTTGAACTCAAGATTATGTAATGTTTAAGGTCAGGTCCTTATAGTTAGTTTTAGAGGACGGTTTATATAACTTAGGAGATTAGGATATTTTATTAAGAGTTACAGATACTATTTTGGTTTTATAATTTTAAGGTTGATCATAAGTTCAATGACTTCGGAATCCCTTATTAAGATTTAATTCATGAAATTTTAAGGTGACTAATGATATTTTTGGAGACATTTATTTTTGAGGTAGTTAAGGGTTATTACTTTTTGGGATTAAAAATAAAAGATATGAGATAAAATTTGTTGTTAAAAAATTTATTTAATGTTGAATATATTAAAGTTATTTTTAGGATGTTTCTCATATCTCTAAGAATTCTATAATGATTATATTAATATATATTAAAAAAAGGACAACATGTAGGATGAGTGAAAACACATTGCATCTGGCAAGGCCATGAGTATTAAACCCAAAACCGAAGGCTGAGAAGGGTGCATCTCCTACCACTAGCCTATGTCATGTCTTGGTTAGTATGAAATTGTTTCTTAAACTATGTGGTAGATAAAGGTTATGCTAATTTTGGGAACATATGTTTTATCTTAGAAAATGATTTGGTGGTTAAGTGATTACTGTTATTTCGAAAGGTGTTAACTATTTCGGGAAACCTATATGACTAAGGTAAATAGAATACTATGGGATTTTAGTTGATGAATAAAGGTTGAATTATATTTTGGAACCATATGTGATTTTATAATGTATTTATGGCGATTCATGTTAGTTATATAAATGATTATCATATCTTTAATGTTATTCGATTAAGTAAATTACATTTTTGGCATGAGACATTAAGAGTGATTGATGTTTTTTAGAGATAACTTTTAAATTCATCTTGGAAGACTATGTGATCAGATACTTCAAATTTTTGGGTCTTAATCTTAGTCTAGAACATTTTTTAGGAATTCTAAAGATAATTATTTATTGAATGATCTATTTTGAACTTTGGGTATTTCTGTTATGTTTTAGATATTAAAGTAGTTTTTTGTCATATAAAGGTTTATTATTTTTAGAGGATTATCTTATTTTATACTAACCATTTTTTTAATGATTAAAGATAGGTGTAATAGATAATTATTATTTTGTGGATTTTTTGACCTTTAAATGTTAATTATGATTCTTTAGGCACAAAAAATGCATCTTGAATACTCTTCACTTAGATAAAAAGATGAGATTGCAGATGAAATTGATTAAAGGATGAAATTATACTTTTCATGTAAGTATGTTTCCTTATGTTATTAGTATATATGTAAATAGAATTCCTCAACTCTGGAAAAAATATATTTAAAAAAATGTTATCCATTTACTTTTCTTACTGACAAATCAGTACCCTTTTAACCCATCACAAATTTACAGTTTTGTGATGGTCAACTTTCTCATGACCATGTTTTCTATAACTATTTATCAGTCCTTAGGATTTATTTTTCTATTCCATTTCTATGTTTTTCTACATGTAAACCTACTATTTTTTATCTTAGGTTACCATCATACTTTCTATTCTTATCAATTCAAAGTTTTATTAATCATTTTTATGATGTGGGATTTCAATAAAGGTATTTTGAAAGGTCAAACTCTTAGTACCGATCCCAAGTTTAAAATTTTGAGGAATAAATTTTCATAAGGTTAGGGGATAATGTAATAACTTATATTTTAAAAGGAAACACTATGTTTGATAGAATACAAGATATGCAACACCGAGCTTAAACAAACAACTGAATATTATTATTTAAATGTGACCATTATAACATAGCCATTAAATTTTAGGGAATAAATATTATAAACCAAATTATGAAATATATAATGGTACTAATCATTTATAATATATTAATTATTTTTTTAAATAAGCACACTAATTTTAATAAAGTCATTTTATTCTTTAAAAACTACTTTTTCTTCAAAAATGATTTTTATTTCTTTTAATGATTTATTATTATAATTAATTTATGGAAACTTTATAAAATTTATTTTAGTTTTTTAATTAATCATGTAAAAATAATCTTATAATTATGTTTTTAGAATTCTATAAAAATATTTATTTTTCATGGAATAGTGAAAAATACTTATTTGTATTGAAAAATGTATTTTATTTTTAAGTATTTACAAGGGAAAATTATGTTTTGGATTAGTTTTAATTATTAATTAGTTAAATTTGATTTAAAATAATCCAATTATGGTTTTTGAACACGATTTTATACTTGAATTTAGTATAAAAACTTTTTATATTTAAAAATTTCATTTTTCTAAAAAACTGTTTTTCGTTGCATTTTTTCGATTTAAATTACAATTAAAATTTGCATCTTATATATTTTGAACTTTTAAAATTGGATTACATATTTTAAATCATTGGTTAAAAAGTGAGTAAATATTTCCCTTTTAATTTTTGTAAATATGATTAGCAACCTTTGTAATTTTTGTGACCATGACAAAGAGTAAATTGGGTAATTAAGGGTAAAAATAACATGATAAGGACTATAAAATAACCCTTACACTTGACCCAATTTTATTGGATGGTTAATTTTCATAAATAATTATTCTAGGTTTTTGATATGATCTTTTTATTATATTTTGTTATTCTTATAGCATTTATAATATTTTATTCAATGAAAAGTTAAACATGTCACACTCTTGTTTTAATAAGTATAATATTTTTAATAAGGCATTATCCAAAGTATATGTTCAACTATAAATAATATTTTTAAATATAATAGATTTATATTCATCATGGTAATTTATTTTTAATTTTTAGTAAATAAATAATTAACTTAAATTCTTGTAGAATGCTAATGTAGTAATTATTTAATTAATGAAAAAATCAAGTAATTAATATTAAAAATAATAAAATAAATATAATTTTATATAAATAATGTGATAAAATAATTTTATATGTGAAATTGAAATTTTAGTGATATAATAAAATATTTTTTTTCTAATTATAAGTGTTATATTTATATTATTAAATTCAATGTAATGAATAGTTCTTAAAATTGACATTATTAATATTTTATAGTGAACAATATTTTATTAAATGATATAAAATCCCTAAAAAATTTTATGTTCTATCAAGTTAATAGGATAAGGTTTTAAATATCAAGCATGGTCCATTTATTGGACATTTTTTATTTTATAATAACTATATTAACCTTCAAAAGTAAAAATCCTTGTTGTCACGGTAAAAGTTAAAGGGGTCAAATAAGGGTTAAATCCAAGGATAAGGGTATAAATATAGTAAAAACATATTTAAATTTTATTTTATGAGAATATTTAAACCCATAATAATATTATATTCAAAAGTATTAAGTTTTATCCTTTTTTCATTAAATATTATTTTATATAAATTTAATATTTTGATAAATTCCTAGAGTTCCCCTCCCCTGTCTTATAAAAGAGAACCTATTATTCTCATTTCAACACTCTTGAAAACCAATTTGGTTTAGAAAAAACCTTCACAAAAACCTTTCTATAATCTGTCCCCACATTTAATAGGTCTTAGTTTAGGCATAAAACCATCCTTAGTGGTTTAAAAGTGTTAAGCAAAGGGATTATTTAAAGAAGAGGTGTCATTTTTAATCAAGCATTTCTATTTTGTTTATTATTACACATACCTAAAACCTTATTAAACCATGATAAAATAATAAATAAGTTATACTACATACACTTTGTTGTTATTATGTTATTTTTATGATCTATATTTATCTCCACTCCATCAAATGGAAAAATAATTCATCGTTTGTGCGTACAGAGGACTACCGCCTCGCAAACTAATGTAATTCATTTTCCATAAACATATATCATATATGGATTTTAATTATGTAATTAATATTATATATTATATTCATGACATATTTATCATTCTTAAAAATTAGTATATCAATTATATTCTTGCCATTCCATGTATAGAAGAATGATAACGTCGTTTGTGCGTACGTGTGCACTACCACCTCCACGAAGCGATGTGATTAATTTTTCATTAGCACATCACATGGATAATATATATAAATATATTTAAATAAGTAATATAATATATATGATATTATTATAAGTTTTTAAATATAAAATAATACTTACCATCTTTCTGTAATGATCATTGAAATGTTACTCATGTGTGTGTACGACCTACCATCTCCATGATTATAATGTAGTTTATTTTAAATAACCATATTCCGTAGATGAATTTAAAAATATAATTTATGTATAAAATTGATAATTATTCCATGAATATTATTCAAAAGATGATGAAATTATGACATGTTTTAGAATAGTCAACTGACAAAATTCATTTTGGACTTATGTACTGAATATCGTTAAAACACCTGATGTGAATTTAAATGATTAAATAATTATAAAAGTAATAAGTGATATAAAAGGAAAAATGAAATTGAAAAATGTTATTAACAAATTAAATAATTAACCTATGTTTATTATTTAGGATTATAGAGAACGCACGTGATGATTTGGACTTCAGTTAAGGGGAGTTATTTTTAAAATTATCCTTTTAAAGTTTCCATTAAAATCTCTTTTTTATTACATATACAAATGATTGTCTTCTAAAAATGATTTAAATAAGTTTTTTTATTTTTATATAATTTTTTAAATTAATTTATACCCATGATTTACTTTTTACAAAATGGTTTGAAATAAATATTTTTTTTCAGTTTTCCAAATGAGGTACTTGGTGACATTTTCGACATAAATATAGAAGTAATGTTTTTAACTTATACGACAAGAGTATATTTTAAAAGTTAAGGACTCATTAATTATTTAAATATTCCTTTATAAGTTTATATGTTTATTTTTTGATGAATTTGTTTCCTTTGTATGTGTGTTTTTTTAAATAAGTTATTCTTCCTAGAGGAATGCTTTAATGATGCAAGAATTCATGTTTTATGACTATGTTATGATTAATGGGAATTATTTATGATGAATATTGGTTCCATTATAAACCAAATATGTGTGGGTCCATTATATCCCTCCAATTCATTGGGTATTTTTATGTTGGAAGTTTACCGTGATGATTATTCCAAATGTACCTGTGATGGTTACTCCAAGTATAACTATGAGGGTTATTTTAAGTACAACAGTGAGTGTTATTTCATGTGTAGCCATGAGAGTTACTACATAAGTAATTATGATAATAAAAAGATACCTCAAGTTACCTATATGATTTATTTATATTTTCTATAGTCTCATGTTTTCACAAGGTGATTTATTGAGTTTTTGTTCAAGGGAAAGTATATGTTACTTTTTAAGGATGAAAAGTATAACTTTGTGAAAATATTTTCATGCGTTTATCATGTTTCAAAGAAAAATTTATGGGTTTTATTTTTTTTCCTTTAATATTTATTGTCAAATTTTTATGGAATTTTTTGGGTATAAAATGTGATTTTCATAGATAAGAAACTGTGATTTTATTATGTAATAAAATGTTGATTCTGATTTTAAAAATTATTTAAAAAAAATTGATAGTACTCATAGAATACCAAATTATTTATTTCTTTTTATGTACCTTACTGAGACTTTTTTGCTCATACCAAGTTTAAAAAAAATCAAAGAGTTTATGGATGGGTTAGGGAAATGAAGAGGTCAAGTTCAAAGTTGTGAATATTTTTCATGAAAAGAAATAATTTTTTGTTTTAAAAGTTTTATATGGTAGAAAAAATGGATACTGATCAAAGGTTTGTACCTTGAATTATATAGTTTTGTTATATATTAGTTATGACCTAATTCTCTAAAACTCTAAACCTAAAAATATGAAAAAATTTAAGATAATGAATTCGTGACATAAAACTCAATATTATGTAATGTTTAAGTCTAGGTATTTATAAAAAGGTCTTCCCAATTCAAAACCAGAGACATGTTCAAAAGATGTTTCTTAATCCATGACATGCGAAATAAATTTTGTATCTAAGTAATTTGTGTCGGTAAAGACAAATGACATATCCCCTTTCCAATCCACTCAATATCCTAAACAGGTACCATATATCTTAGTTTCAACTTACATTATTTTCAAAGATTTCGGTGACCCATCCTTGAGAGAATCTCAAGAACACCTGGTAACCAACCAAGAACTCAAAAGGAAATTGATGAAAATTTTAATAATATTTATACCATCTATGATCCATTACCAACCTCTAATTAATCATCTAGACCTTCTTCATTCTCGACAGGACTAAGCTAGGTCCCACGAAGGAAGTTTCTCCAATCGCCAACCAACAAAGTGTATATTTACAAGGCTGACCATACAAGGCCACAGAGGGTTTGAAGGACACAAGCAAGAAGTATGTCTTCAAGAATCTATATAACATTTTCTACCTGACTATCCATTTGAGGATGGTACATTGTGCTCAACTTGACCTCAGATCCCATCACCTCCTAGAGGCCTCTCTAAGACTAATATATTTAATGAGGATCCCTATAAAAAAATGGTATAAGGAACTCTATAAAACCTAAAAATCTACTACACATACAAATTTTCTAAATTTTTAACTTTGGTGGTATCATGAATAGGAATAAAGTGATCTAATTAGGTCATCCAGTCAATCACCACCCAAATATCATTCTTTCCTCAAGTAGTATGTGGTAATATATCAAAAAATTATATCAGGAGCTCATCCCAATTCCAAGTCATCATGGGGAGGGGTTGAAGAAAACTAGAATGATTTTTATGCTCAATCTTAATTTATTGATAGGTTTAAAAAAAAGAAACAAAATTAGTGATGTCCTGTTTCATACCGAAACACTATAATTGATTATTAATATCATAAAAAATATTATCCATGCCTAGATGAACCAACCACTAGGAATTATTACATTCTACAGTTCCTCCCATGATATAATAGCTTCCACATTTTTAGGATCAATTGAGATTCCATGATTCGAGATCATGTCCCCCAGTAACTTCACTTATTGAATCCATAATTGGAACTTTGAAATATTAGAATAATGTTTGTGATTCATAAATATCTCCAAGACTAATTTCAAGTGAAGAATATAATCCTACTTTTTTACTAAATAAACCAATATTTAATCCATATATACCACAACAAAAGTGTCAAGTTACTTGTGGAAAATCATGTTCATTAGAACCACAAACACAATAGTAGAATTGGTTAGGCTGAATGACAAACCAAGATACTCAAAGTGTCCATAACAACACTATAATGTAGTCTTTGTAGTATCAGAATTATTAATTCCGAGAAAGTGGTAACCAGAATAAAGATCAATCTTAGAGAACCACTTTATCTATTTCAATTAATAAAAAAATTGTAAATGTGGGGAAATGGGTACTTTTTCTTGATTGTAACTTGATTAAGATTATTGCAGTCAACACACATAGGTAAATGGTTCCACCAACCTCTTGGTGAAAACACTGATGTTTCCCAAGGAAAAACACTAGTTTCAATGAATCCTTTAGAAATCAATTCATCCAATTGAAACTTTTGTTCCTTCAATTTAAATGGTTACATATGGAAAGTGGGAATAAATATTGGTTGTGTTCCCAAAAACAAGTTGATAGAGAACTCCACCTCCCTCTTTAGTAGTAGACCACAAATGTCTGATGGAATCAATTTTGGAAATTCAATTATGATTAGAGGAAGTTCCCTGCAAGAGACTTCTGACTCTAGTTAAAAAGAATAAAAAGATATCATTCTACCCATATACATAAGTTGAGGTCCAGGATGGATAGAACTAGGATCCTTTTCTCCCTAGAAAATATGGAACTCCCCATCAGGGGTAGTAAAGTACACCCATCAATGACAATAGTTAATCTGAGCATTATGTGAAAGAAACCTATTTATTATAAGAATAAAAACTAAAGGATTAATTTCAATAACCAAAAAGTCCCAAATAATTTTGACCTTTGATAAATAAAAAGTAAAATAGGGACATCAAATAACCTACTCTCTCTTCATCTAGAGAGGTCCTATAATATCCATCAAAAATTCCATGAGCTTCATTGGAAGATCAAATAGGTCCATAAAGTGGGTTGATATGAAATAATGAGAGGAACCACTATCAAATAAAGTATTCACTAAATATGAATCAATTTAAATGATACATCTCACTATTACAAGACCCACATCAATTCCCACTAGAGAATCATACAATACATATAGTAGCTTTGTTCTTGATGCATATGATTTGAACCCAATTTTTTGAAGAATCTAACAATGTAGTAGAGATCCTCAATAATGATGATCTTATACTACTATACAGGGAAGTACAAATATGGAAACACCTCTACAAGTGGCCCAAACATCTTCATGAGTTGTAGATATTTGGTGTCTCTATGAAAGCATGCTTCGAGTTCCCAATATTACCACATTGGAAACAAGTTAGTGGTCCTTTACCAAACACTATATATGATCTAGAGAAAGTTTTTTATCAAGTACCACCACCATTTTTTCCACCATGAGTCTCATTTTACTTTATCTTCCCCTTAAAGGAACTACTAAAGCTATAGTTTAGAGTAAGAGTAACTCTGTTCAGACCTGAGTTACCATCCATGTCAAATTTCACCATCATAACCCTATTTAGAAAGTAACAATATGAGGTAATCTTCAACATTAATCTAAGACTAGGTCATTGTTCAAAGACTCATCTGAAACCTTTGGTTCTTTTAATTCTCATTCGACACCACCTTAGGTAAAAAATGATTAAGTTCAACAAAACTATTAGTGTACCGCGTCACTATCCAATAACATTGGTGAAGGTTTTGAAACTCCATGGACTTAACCAATACCATTTAATATAGATATAATTTAAATGTAAAGGGAATTGAAATATTTCCAGTCCAATAAATCATTATTGTTTCTATAACTATAGCATCCCATCATGTCCTACTAGACCCATTAATCTTGGAGATGATACATTTCACCTTAATGGAATATGAAATCACCAATAATTCAAAGATTAACTCAATAATCCCCAACCAATCATATGCCTCTTGAGGATCACTCATTCCCTGAGAGGATAGTGTTTTTCGTAGAAGAAACTCGTAGTCATTATCGCTACTATCATACCTTTGAGGTACCACCTATTCATTCCGAACAGGGGAAAGTGAGGATCCTTAGTCCAAAGATCATAAATCACACACTAATACCTCTATGAGGTTCTAGTTGACTAGAGTATTTTCTTACTATGATTCATCAGTAGATCCCTCTTAAAGCCTGATCAGACGTCTTATTGGGGGAATAGTATTACAAAAAATCCATATAAAAAAAGAAAAATTCAGTTGAGATACATAAGACAATCAAATCTATCTTATAGAACTCAACTCAAGAACAAAAATATCAAATTAGAGTTTTGGAAAAATCTAGAACCAGATCAATAAATTCCCTAAGGAAACCTTTTTACCAACCACCCATAGTAACTTAGGGAACATTATAACAAGGGATGAAAAGGAACAAACTTGTAACCAACCCCTCAAGAACTGAAAATTCTATATCTTATCAATCAATACATACCAAACTGTATATCAGTATTGAAGAAGAGACACAACCTCCATTGATAAATTTTTTTCATGAACCGGCTTGGATAACCTAACAAATCCAAACCCGATTAGGACCTGAAACAGCCTAAAGGGTGTTCCTAGTCCCCATAGGTTTTAAATTAGTGAATTGGAATCAAGAACGATCAAGGGGACTGATTTTTCCACAAGGGTAACCAAACAATATAAGAACAGTGGATAAGAATCCATAAATAGTCGGTATTCCAATATAGTCAACAAGATAAAAGCACCAAAAAAGGAAAAGTTCAAAATTCATGATGGAACAAAAATCTAAAACATCACACAAAACAATGACACCATCATCCCTAAGATCCCCTTGTAATAGGTGGGTCACATACTCCACCTGTCACCACTAACTCCCAAATTCCCACTATCAAGAACACTCACTACCCTAGGAAATGATTTTCCTTTCCCAATACCTAGAAAAGAAAAGTATACATACTCACAAAGGCATATGTAGGGTGTGAGAAACACTATACCAGTAGGATACAACTCAGAGATTTCATAAGCAGTCCATATTCAATAAACCTAACATGCTTAATTTTAAATAAAACATGGCATGGTAATATTTTTAAAATTTATAATAAAACATGCTCTTCAAATAATTTCAATGGAAATAATAAAAATAATCAAAAATAATAATTTCCTTCAAAACAATCATGAATCAACATCTTAATCAAAATTTGAAAGAATAAACCATTTTATAAACAATGGAATGTATAACTTATATTCGATCATAGAACCATGATTATAATCCTTAGAGTTAGTTATATTAAGGCTAAAGGATCCTCACACATCTTCATTATATATGAATCTAGGTGTTCACACTTCCCAAGATCTCAAGCCTAGGTGGAATAGGAGTCTGACATAACAAATAAACTCCCTACCCTCAACAATGTTTAGTTATCATTGTCATCATCAATCTGTTGCTAAGTAGAGCTAATACATACCTAACATGATTGTCCTGGACTACCCACCTAACAACTTAGGCTCCCATATAATTCAAAGAAACCAATTAAGGGTTAAATAATTCATCTCAAATTAGTCTCATTAATCTTCATTTAAACAACCCAAAATAATGTTTTCAAACATTCCATTTAATTTCAAAACCAACATTAATGGTTTTCATAAAAAATCACCCCTTAAAAAAATTCATTTCAATAAAAATCCAAAAAACACAAAAATTATTCATTTCTCATCATCAAAATCATTCTTCAAATAATTCTTTTTCAATTAAAAATATTTTTCTATAAATAAACACTTTACTTTAAAATCCACTGTCAAAGAGGTAGTAACACGCACCATTCCAATTGAAAAGTTTATCAAAAATATCAAATCATTATTTTGGAAATAAATTAAAAATCCATTTCAATTCAATCAAGTAATAACTATTTCAATTTATGTGGATCATATTACAAAACCACCTACCTCAACCCACTGTATCCTCAATTACCCAACAAGTTGTTGTCCTAAGGTGAGTATATAAAACTCAAAATGGGGGGTTTTGGGTCATATTTTGCAGGTATTTTTTGATATAAAACACAAAGATTTTTTCACATTAAATGATTAATCATTATGGTATTTAATTGTTTTTATGTTTTGAGGAATGATATAGAGTTTTTCAAAAAAAAAATTGAACAAAAAGATACGAATATAGTGATACGCTTCACGACACAACAAGTCACTGAATTTTTAAAGGTAGATTGATGCCATTGTAAGGTCAAGGACAAGTGAAGAACCAATTATGAAGCTCAAAAATTATGAACTAGGATAAAACAGAGTGAAAATAGTTGGAAAACAGTATCACACATCATGTAAGTGGAATCCATGATGTGTAATTGGATAGAAGATAGTCTGTGAAGTTGGTTATGAAGAAAGTCATGAAAGTTTCACATCCTCGCACATTGAACATCATGTACATCACTTACATGACATATAACTCTCGTACATGACCAAAAATGGGTTGATCTAATGTAATTATTGGATAAGTATACATTTAAGACCCTAGGACCCACCAAGATGAGTTTTTGAACCGTTTATGCTGCTATTGATGTCACTCAGGGTGGATTGGGGCCTATAAATAAGAATCTAGTCTAGAGGATTTAGGATCAGTTCCCAAGGATCTTTCGTTGCACTTCACTGTAGGGATGTTGTTGATTGGTTTTTTATTTCCTTTTTATTTTCAACTCCTTTTGTAATATAACTCATTTGTATGTTTTTAATTCATGTGTTTCCCTTTTATTATTACATCCCTCTTTATCTTCCAACCCTAATCCCATCTTCTCTTTCTTCTATGTTTCTGTCATGATCTCTTTTCACTTTGTAATTGTAAGTGAATAACCTAAGGCTTGGACCTAGGGGAGGTTTCATGACATTCTTAATTATTAAACCTTAATTTCAAATTATTTCAATTTAATTTGTGGTGGATGTGAGAGAATTGAACGAGTGTGGTAGTATCCCACCAAAACCTGGATCTCAAATCCATTTCTACTTTATATTAGTGGTAGGGAGATTAGGTTTACAAAATAGGTTTCTTAGTCATGATAAAAATATTACTTAGGGTAAAAAAATAATTCCATGTACGAAAATGATTAGATTGTCAAATTAAATTCAATAATGAGCGAACCTGTGTAACTAAACCCTACGCCTACACCTTCCTTCTTAATCTACATTCTGTTTGCATCTATATTTAGGATAATTTTATTTTTGTATTTCATTATTTTCTTAAAACAAAAAAACAATTTATTCCAATAAATATTAAAAACACAAAAATAAGTAGGTTTGGTGAATTAGAATTTGTTATTGAACCGACTGTGATTCTCCCCAAGTGAGATGACCCTGTTCAGCCTCTCTTATGCACTAAAAAAATAAAATTTTCTCTTTCAATGCCCTACAATACGCGTTCCATAAAACCAGCACCATTTATAGGAATCTAAGTGGTCTATTGAGCATTTTTTATAAATTCACATTTTTTAAATATATATATATTTTTATTTATAAAAAATATAAAAAATTATTTTTCCATGATGTATTAAAATTCAGATAATTATGCATGGGTAGATTTCTCAAAGGTGAAAAAAAGAATATAATAGAGATTAGATGTAATAAATTAGAGAAAAAATAGAAAAAGAAATAAGAAAAGTAGAAAGGGTGTTTGAATATGTTTTTACATTAATAGAGGAACCCAAACCTAAAATAGAAGAAAATACCTAAGCCTTTCTTGCTTTTTCTAAATAAATCCAATAGGTTAATGCCACACTAAAAGACCATCAACAACCTAACCATTTTGAGATATAGATTCAAGAATAACATGAATATATAGAGATTGAAGATGAAGATATAGAGATTAAAGATGAAGATTCATGTGATTATAGGAATATGGGAAAATATTTAGATTAGTTTTGGAGTAAATGGATAGAAGATGAAATGAAATGAGATATTCCCATATACAAGATTGAAGAATCAGTACCTGAATAGATATTTCTATCTATAGAAGAAGAATATACTACCAATGTGGTAAAATTCGAAGAACTAATGGAGGAGTCTGACTACCTACCTTTATATGCTACTAGTCAACTCCAAGAAGAACATTAACTTGAAGAACCAATTAAATTTAAACCAACTCAGGGAGATGAACCTTCTTTAACTCTTTCTCTTTCTATTTCATTGAAACTGAATTGTACATCACTCCCTATTGTTCTGATTTTGTCGATTCATATAGAACTTATATTTCCCTAGAGGAATATGGAGAAAAATAAGATGCACCTATTGAGGATCACTTGGAGATCCCTGAATACATTGAAAATTTACTAGAGGGGTTACAAGAAGAGATCTGATTGGTTCAGCTAGAAGAACAAGAGACACATGATACCGACATTAAAATAGAAGATTTCAAAATTAACTCTTCAAAATTTATTTTTTTCATATTAAATTACATTCTAAATCTCCCTTTGATTATTCTTTAAATGCAGCACATCTAGAGCAACCAATGGATATTGAAGAGAGTTTACATAAGTCACAACCAAAGAGAAGGATGTTTCATACTTTATCCTACCCCTGCCCTAAAATCTTTACCTTATTGTAAAGGGTTGGATTTGGTGTACTCTATACATATAATTCTCCTCAAAAAATAATAATAAGTCTATGGTGGAAAAAACAACAAGTGGTGGTTCAAGTCTAAGAAACATCACCCACCAATAGATTATGGATAATAGTTGGTACTACACATCTAGAGGTAGTCAAAAACCTAAGACCCACTTGGGGGGTCAAACATGGAATGATCCATTTATTTTATTTAATTTCTTTCTTGGAATTTAAATTTCAATTATTAGAATATGAATAAATTAGGAATCATCCATATCTATCTAATTTTTTTTGAACTAACATTGGGATGGACCTTGTACTTAAAAGTTTTGTTTTATTTTGTAGGTCCATCATGATGTCACAAAGAAATAGATAAGAAAATTGAAGAGGCCACCTGTTGAAATTTATGATATGAAAATAATGCAGAACTGTGTCATGAAATGAGACTACAAACTATGAAATGAATTAACATCATGGACTGATGCTGAAAAAATCCTATAAAATAAAAACCTATAAAATTAAAACAAAATCACTAATACAAGGGGAGTATGAGTGTCAATTATTTATTTATTTATTTTACTCTCATTAATTTAATTTTTTAAGAGATCTATTTAGAATTTCATTCCCCACATTGAACCCTTGTACTCTAGTGTTGATCTAGGAGACATGAGTTGCTTAGGATAATCATTATTCCATGCTTTAATTTTTATTGTTGAAATTATTAGATGATTGAAATGGTAAAATTAATGTGCAAGGTTAAGCATGAGGGAAAAAATTTAACAAATCATGAATTTTTAGAATGATTTGATTTTGTAATTGAAATTCTTCTCAGATTTGGCAGGTTTTGAATTTTTGGAATTGATATTGATTGATTTATACTTTTTGTGCATTTCTGTATGTAATTGTCCCAAACTATATTTTTTCATCCTTGATAAACATTTTGAACTAATTTTTACAATTTCTTTCATTTGTATATTTCTTGAGATACCAGGGCATGTTTTATTCTAGAACTTTCTTATAATCTTATTGAATTTATGACAAAACAAAATCAAATTTATTATTGTTGAGGAATTTTATTATTGACCCCTTTATCCTTGTACCCACCTTAACATCAATCCTAATTTTTTCCTTTATAATCCATGAATTACCTTGTTTGTAAATGAGTCATGTTACAAGCTTATTATATCCTTTCCTACTATACTCACAATAAATTTCATGATATTTAAAAGACTAAGTGTGGGGGAGAAAATTTCATGGTAGTTGGGGATGTAATTTATTTTTTTGGGATTTCCAGGTGATTTGGGAAATGACACATTTAAATTTTATTTTATTATTCACCTCTCTTGAAATAAATAAATAAATAAATAAATGGTTGTGTCTTTTGAAGATAAAAAATCACCATTTCTCGATAATCTTCAGATCGTGTGAGGTTTAGTGGTGGAAGTGATATTTATCTTAAGAAAAACTTTCTTAAGTTAAAAAAACATAGAAATAAAATAGAGAAAAAGAGATAAAATGAAAAAAAGAGAAAGAGCTGGTGATTTATTCATTATAATGATTTTTATCATGTGCCTACTATGAGATGTGGGGGTTGGGAGATGCCATTTTTTATGGAGTATTTTCATTACACTTATCTTTATATATCATGCAGTATAATTTAGATTCAAACCTCTATTGGAGCTTTATTTATAATCATTACCTACCAAAATTAAACCTTAGAGACATTTGAACCTTAATGAAAATACCTCATGATTAATTTTTATTTTTGTCTTTATACAGTAGATATGTTAGATTCCTTGCAAGCCTATGGTAATTAATATGTACTTGAGGTATGAGAAAAATTCTATTTTCATTTTTTACCTTGATAGATGAGTAAAAAGAATTCAATGTGAGGTAAATTAAAAGTGAAATGCACATCAATGAGGAATTAATAAATAAAAGTTCAAGGAAGGAGAGGGATTGTTATTTCATAAATTGAAAAGTAAAATACATGACTGAATTTATATATTTTAATAATAAAAATTTGAAGGAATTGTTTTGTGTAAAATATTAAAGTTTATTTTCCATTATCAAACATTTCATTCTATTGCTACTAATAGTTAAATACTTTTATAATGAGATTCCTCTGAAATTTTATTGAGATTACGTCCTTGTGGATTGGAAAGGTGGGGGAATTGAAAGAGTCATATTTTGCATGTATTTTTTGATATGAAAGACAATGTTTTTTCACTTTAAATGATTAATATTACTAGTATTTAATTTTTTTAATGTTTTTTGGAAGGTTAAGGAGTTTGATGAAAAATTAATTAAAAGAGATGAATATAGTGTGTCTCTTTGTGAATTAGTGTGACACTGGATTTTTTAAGGTAGATTGATGTTACTATAAGGTCAAGAACAAGTGAATAACCAATTCCAAAGCTCACAAATGAAGAAACAGGCCAAAACAGAGTGAAACCAGTTGGAAAATAGCATTAAAAATCATGTATGTGACATTAAAAACATGGAACTGGAAAAAATATAGGCCATAAAGATGATCATGAATCAATCCATGAAAGTTTCATGACCATACACATTATACATCTTGTAAATCACGTACATGTCATGTAACTCTCTTACAAGACCATAAATGGGCTGATCAAATGTAATTAATGGATAAGAACACATTTAAGACCCTAAGACCCATCAGGATAATTTTATACCCATTTATGATTCGATTTATGTAACTTAGAGTGAATTGGGTCCAATAAATAAGAAGCTGGTCTAGAGGATTCAGGATCAGTTCTCAAGGATTCACCGTTGTATTGTACTGTAGGGATGCTGCTGCTAGAATTTTCATTTCTTTTTTATTTTCAATTCTGTTGGTAATGTAACTCATCTTCATATTTTTAATTCAAGTGTTTCCCTTTTCTTATTCCATCCCTCTTTCGCTTCCAACCCTAATCTCATTTTATCTCTCTTATATCATTCTGTTGTGATCCCTTTTCACTTTATAATGGAAAGTGAATAACTCAACACTTAAAATGGGAGAGATTTTATGAAATTCCTAATTATTTCACCTTAATTTAAAATTGTTTCAATTTAATTTGTGGTGTATGTGAGATTATTTAATGTGTATGGTGGTAACCCACCATGCATTGGATCTAAACTCAATTTCTATTTTATATCAAGGGTAGGGAGATTTGGTTTTCTAAAAAGGTTTATTATCCATGATAAAAATCCCACTTAGGGTAGGGAAAATAAATACATGTATGTAAATGAATGGATTATATAATTAAACTCAATAACGAATGAACTCTCTTAACCAAACCCTAGTACCAAACCTTTCTTCATAATCTAAATTCTATCTACATCTACATTTAAGATAAGTTTATTTCTCCATTGCATTAAATTCTTAAAATAAAAAAACCATTTTTCTCAATAACTAATAAAAACACAAAAATAAGTAGTTTAAGAAAATAATAATTTATGATTGAACCAACTATGATTCTCCCCAAGTGAGAAGACCCTAGTCAGCCTTTGTGCTGTACTAGGAAAAATAAAAATTTCTTTTTGCAGGCCTTATGATAGGCGTGCGTTAGGGGCTGAATTGATTCTTTTTAAAAATCTTAACCAATTTAATTTTACCTATTGAAATAATATAAAAATTTACTTATCTTTTTTACATCAGTTATGAAATATAAATAAAATAAGATAAATAGATGAGAACACAATGATATATAGTGGTTCAGGGCTTAAAAATCCCCCATTCCACTCCACCAACACTCTACTCCATGAGCTTAGTGATTTTAATTGAACCCGTCCTTTTCCTAGGGACTTCCTAGATCAAGTACAAGTAATTATCACTTGATACAAGTATTTTATTGGTCCTTTATATTCTTTTACTAGGACCCTTGGCAGCTTAGTACAATAAGTTAATACTTCACCATGACTGAGTACAAGTAGTCGATACTTAGAGAAAATAGATGAGATATAAAAGTTTAATTGCAATTTAACACATAGTTTCCTATACAAACGATTGATTTAAAAGTCTTATAGGAATTTATGAAGACATCAATATGATCTTTAATGAATAAAAACTTCTTATTATTCAAAAAACAATATATATAATGATGCAGCACAATATCTTCCTTCGAATAATAGTAGAAAAATAATAGTATTTTTATTCTTTGGATTATGTTGTATTATTCTTTTTCCTCCATAGAGTGAGAGGATAATAGATATATAGAGTATTTAAATCCTCACTTCAAAATTTTTGAGTAGTAGATACAGACTTTTCAACACTTCTTTATTTTTATTTCCACTCTATTTTTTATTCTTTAAACCAGCCAAAGAAAATATATAAAATTCTATTTTTCTATCCATTTAATATTTCTATCTCTTGTAAAATTTGAAAATAATATTCAAAATAATTCCTTAAATTTCTCCATAAAAATTTTGTATTATCTATGTGAATGAACCTTGGTAATAATGAAATGATAATCATTGAATATTTAAACCAAAAATATCACCTTAAAATTTTTAGTTTAAAAAAACTTCCCTTTTTATGAGAGAAATGTTTCTGCTGATAAAATTGGGTTTCCTCAAAATCATTTGCTTCAAAGGTACCTTTCATTTACTCTTTTTAACTACTCAAACTATGATATAGATAAATTATAAAAAACCTTCTCATTAAAATAAAATGGTAATATCATTCAAAAATTCAAACATTCTAATTTAGTGAAGCTAATTTAATGTGATAACTGAAATCACTTGATTCTATATAAAAATATTTTAAAACTATTTTCATATATTAATAATAATATCCAACTGATAAAATATATATAATATTCAAAATATCCTTTCAGTAGAAGGAAATATGGGAAATGTAGAAAAATAGGGTCTGGAAAAATGGGTATCATGGCTATCATAAAATATGATGAATAATGGATAAGCCAATTTAGCATATCATTATTAACTTTAAAATTCCTTAAATCGACATTGTTGACATGTTATCATTTGAGAATAAAAAACTGAAAATCACAAGTTATAAATCTTCTATAATCCTTCACTGTAACTTTTGATATCTTAAAAATGCATGCAGTGAGACTTTCATGTCTTCTGGATGAAGGTAAGAAATTATTTATTTCAAGAATAAAAAATAGTCCAAAAAACATCAGGGTGGGTGGAAAATGTGAAAACCAAGTTCATACCATCTCATAATGTTCGCACACTCCGGGGGAATGGAATCCATGAAAGTAAAAAAAGTAGGTGACCCATTCAAAATATATCTAGAGGTAAAAAAATCAAAGACCTTGATGCCTTTGTGCCAAGTGTGACTCACCTGCACTTGATCAGTCAACAAGAATTTAATACTTAGAATGTCATAAGTGATGTTCCATGGGATAATTGTATGTTTGTGGATGGAGTTATAGATAATCAAGGTGTATATATCTAGAGGAAAAAAAATCCAAGACCTTGATGCCATCGTGCCAAGTGTGACTCACCTTCACCTGATCACTCAATAAGATTTTAATACTTAGAATGTCATAAGTTATGTTCTGTGGGATAATTTTATACTTGTGGAGGGAGTTCTAGATAATAAATGTGTTTATCTCCACCACTTCTAGATTTAGGTTACATTCTAGAAAAATATTAATGCCACTAAAAAGTGTCTTGGATTCCTCTATAAGAGAGTCACCATAGCCATAATCAATAGAGATAGACAACATAACTGATACCCTATCATTACAAACCAAACAACCACCCCTCATGATCTCATTAGTGTAATATACATTAGTATTGAGTTTAATATTGACCTTCGGTGGGTTCTACTTTACCCATATCCTTTGGGAATATGGCCTCTGAGGTGGAAAGGAAGAAACACTTCTAGTGTGAAAATTTTTCCTAGATGGTGACTTGTCCCAATTATTCAGTAGAAGACCCAGTTTAGCCTCCATACTCCTTGACCATTCCCCTAAAGAAAGCTACGAGTTGTTGATTCCCTCATGATGATACTTTTTCCTTTCCCACCAAATTGTCCAAGACCCTTAAACTAACGTCATAGATCTCACCTTCTGCTTATCTTTTTTGGTTCCCATTCCATTAAACTATTTATCAAAAAAATAATCACTTGTTCCATTATGTGTTCCAAAGGAAAAAAATTCTTTGAGCCATTTCCAAATCACCTTCGCCCACCCCCCATGGAGAAAGAGTTGAAGTTTTGTTTATTCACTTGGATTTGTGTAGTAAGGACATTTAGATTCCAAGGGGATACCTTTAAACTATATCTATTTTTTTCTGGAAATAGAATGAAATATAATATTACAACCCAAAAAGTTTATTTTTTCATGAATTTCCTAGCGCCAAAGGATCCAGCTAGTTATCTTTGGAAACAGGGGCACAATGTGTAGAACAATTCTCATTGGCACTAAATAAATTGGATGAGGAGCACATGAAGACCGTCCTATCACCCTCACAATTTAGAAAAATATTGTCAAAACATTCACACTACTATGGATTCAAGGTAGATTGGATGAGCAAGTGGTTCTTTCTAGCCTCATTGAATGAAATCATAGGAGTAGGACACGGCAAAAATCCTTACCTCAATCCTACTGAGTTGTGACTCCAATCATTAATGTTAGCTCAGCTAACTACCAAATTCACATGAAGTTGGAGCTCTAGAGCATGTCCTTGTATGATTTTCCACACTCCTGTCAGCCGATCATTAGAAGTACCCATGGCCGACCCATATTTATGAGAGATGAAATTACCCAGCATAGAGTGACCTTCCATCACATCCTAGATAAGTCCATATTTCTTTTAGTGTATGTTTTTATCCAAATTCATTATATTAATTCCCCTAGAATCCAAATTGTAATGACTCGTATTTTTCTGATTTTATATTTAGAAATTATTTTGGAAAATTTCAAGACCAAGCACTGAGATGGCATGCAATTCGAAGGCCCACGGTTCATGGAACATTTGTTTGAAAAATATTATTTTTTTAATACCACCCACACCTAAATTTTTTGAAAAAGTGAAATAACTCTTAAATTATTTCCCGAATTAGAAATATGAGGGCACTGTTGATCTCAAAGCAGTGGATTTACCCAAGGTGTAACCTAACATTGGCCAACATAGGTTATATGTTGAAAAAGTGACCAGGGGCGTAACCATAAATAAAATAATTAAATAAAAATTATTTTATTTTGAAATCCTAATAAATCATAAATGGTAACTCAGATTGGAAATCAAATACCACCGTTGAGTTTGTAAGTGGGTGTTTTCCTTAGCCAGGGCCTAACCATGACCAGCGCGGGTCGAGGGTGAAAGTTAGATTTTGGATGTTGAAATGATTAAAATATCTAATATAAATATTTTATTTAACCTTGTGTTTTGATGAAAAAAATAGTTTTATTTTTTAATAATCCATGTAAGAGGAATTGAGGTTTATCGCCATAACCCTGAAATTCCCCTAAGGCAAAGATAGGGAAGCTATCTCCCGACGACGAATGCCGGAAGGTTGAGGATTGATGACGACACATACCTCCATTCTTCATCAATAATCAATACAATAATTAAGGTAGGGTGTCAATCACTTTGTTATTTCTTTTCCCTTTCTTAGAGTCAAAAAAAAAAGAAGACCAACCCAAAAATAAGTTCATCCGCAGTTCGGTCATTCTTACGGGGTGGATAATAATTATGGGATTAAAGGGAATAGATCTTCATGATTATTATTCTATTGGATTCTTCATGATCACATTTACATGAATGGATCAAGGTCGAATGAATAATTCCAAGATCTATTCTTTGGGTTTTCATGTTCTTAATCCCTCCCCCCTAAATCTATTGTATTCTTCGTGTGTTCTTCTCCCTTTAAAACCTTATGCGAACGATCGATCGTTGCACCCATGATCCATATCTTAATGATCTGAGACCAAAGGTTGTGATCTGTGACAACATTGTGGAGGTACAATGAGATCACAATGTGTAGAAAACAACTCACGAAGGAGGGTGCAATGAATGGTGGGCCACCAATACGGTGGCCAACAGTAAGGAAAGCACGCAGCTCGGTGGGAGGTTGGGTTCTGGAAGGGTACACAACTGTGATCTAGTGGGACCACACTAGAGAAGGATCATGTAGTGGCGAAGGCCATGGATGGTAGATAGGATTCGTTGTAGGAGGTCACGATAGTGGCTATAGTGGGAAATGACTTAAAGGCCATGTCAGAGGAGGACCCTGCAGTAGTGGGGCCACGAGACTAGGGGTCAGGACACGATGCTGTCTGCATTGAACGTGATGACCATGTTGACTGGGATTGCATGACTAAGTCACGCGTTGAAGGATATAGCCTGCATGTGGCGGGTTGGGCCAGGTGAATCGGGCCACTTTATCGACCTATCGGGCCATCAGGCCAGGCTGGTTCAGGCCAAGTTGGGTGGGCCAGACTGGTCAGGTCAGACGGTCTGGGTCGGGTCAAACCCAGACTAGACAAGACCCTTTTTAATAAATTGTCTGTATCTTTCAAACTGTGTGTTTGTTTGACAATAATTTTGATAAGTTGGTACCCTTGCGACGAGGTGGTCCTTTTGAGAAAATCTATGTGAGTTTTTGTGGAATTTTGTTTATGAACTAGTGGCTTTAGGAGTAGGTTCTTCCGGAACAAGCGTGCTACAATCAGAATCCTGCAACTGGCTGTAACTATGTGACTTGGGGGACATCTTAACCCACTGATCTATATGTTCCACTGATTCTCCATGCACCACTAACACTCTGTGTGCCATCGACACTCCGTGTTCCATCGACACTCCATGCGCCATCAACACTCTATGTGCCATTGATATCCCTGACTCCATCACCGCTCTGGGCACCACCGATGCTTCGTGCACCACTGACACTCTATGGGGCACTGACGCTCCATGCGCCAGCAACTCTCCATGCTCCATTGACTCTCTGTGAGCTACCGACTCATCTACTATCATAGAGATTGGGAGATATGTGGATTACAATTGAAATTCCTTATCTTCGTGCTTTAGACTTGTACCTGTGCGAGCTGACTGTATTGACTATAGTTCATGTGTTTCCTCTGTGGTTTACTTTGTGTGTTTCCTTTGTGGTGTATTTTATGTGTTTCCTTTGTGGTGTACTTCATTTAATTATTAGTGGTGTACCTTTGTGGTTTTAGGGTCCTACTGAGTATTTTTTACTCACCCCTACATGGGCTATTCCCATACGTGTTGTGTCTTGTGCATACAATCAACACTTTGAAAGAGTCCTTTATGGACTGAGTCCAGGTGGTGCTTAGAGAGAGGCTCGATAGATGAGGTTTACTTCAATGACTTCAAATAGTTGTTTCTACAGCTACCCTTCAGGTAGGGTTTTTATATAGATGAGATTCAGGAGCTTGTACTTTCCCTTTTGGTTAGGCTTGTATTTCGGCCCCATTTACTTTTTAGTTTTTGTACTATCATACTATGTTTTTGGTATCTTAGAGTTATGCACACCTTTTTTACTTAGTGTTATCAGTTCAATAAATTTGGGCTTGTAAATGGGTGTGTTTATATAGGTACTTAGGAAAATTCCTCCCATTTGTGGGATATGCCTACTCTGTGCTAGTTTCCAAGCCCTATCCAATTGGTGGTAGGCTTGAGGTAGTCACGACTTGGGCCCTGAGGGATGGGTCGTGATAGAGTGGTATCATAAGAGGTCATTTATACCTAACAAACCAAGAGTTTGTGATATTGTTTTGGGGAAATAGTGTTTAGTGTTTCAAGTTCATATTTCCGGCTAAGGAATCTAGTATTGGTGTGACAACCGATGTATCCATACACTAGGACTCTGAATTTTACTTTCCGACTCAGTACATGAAAAAACAGGTTGTAGGGAAAATAACTATATATGCATTATATAAGATTGAGTGTGTTCTCATATCCTTCTTGAGCCAGTGTCCTCTCATTAGGTATACTCTATTAACTATGGAAATCTTAATCTATTTCAAGATGCCTCCACATAGCCAGTTATCTTGGATTCTGATGCATGATCACGAGGATGATTCACCTAGTAACGAGGCATCAGTTAGGTACCAGTACTAGAGATAACACCCCTGGGTGGTGTACCAGTGATACCAACACTCAAAGAGAATCATTTACTACCATAATTATAGTCATAGGATATATGTAGGCTAAGTGCGTTGCATGGGTTCTAGAGGTAGCAACCTCCTAGGTTTAGGGGTGATCCAGAATCCCAGGCAGCTGAGGATTGGCTGGAGAAGGGTACATGTGTCTTCTATCTAGTGAGGAAGCCTCTTGAATAGATGGAAGTCCTAGACGCAAGTCTTCGAGAAGGGGCTACGTCAGGAGATCAGGGAATCCATGATATACCTTAGCATTCAGACATATGTTGGGTTACTGAAGATTGCTCTTATAGTAGATAACTTTTTGGCAGAGCAGACATCCACAATGGGAGATACCACTAGGTGTCAAAAATATAAGTCTATGATAGAAGGTATCCAATAGATGATACAGGGATCCAAGAGGTCTTGATAGATCAGGGGATGAACCTAAGACATGGGGTCAATGGGGCGAAGCACCTAGGGAAAAGAAAGTCAACCGAAAGACTGGATGTGCTACTCGTGTGGTAGTCAGGGACACATGGAATGAGGTTAACTGAATCTCCATATGGATGATCAGTAGATGGTTGAGGGACTGATAAGGTAGATGTGAAGGTAGGAATAGGGTGGTTCGACAGGTGGAGGATGTGGCAGAGGAGCTGGACGGGTAGTAGGAGGTGTATGGAGGTTCGAGGTACTACCACCACCACCCCCAGGTAGTCCACCATGGGCTAAGGCAACTGATGGACATGGATGAGGAAAGATTCAGGTTATGGAGGCTTATAACCTCAGTTCTCTAGAGATTATTAGAGGTACGATATGTGTTTTTCTACTATAGCTACAGTTTTGATAGACATAGGTTCCAATCACTCTTTTCTCTTCACGACCCTTGTTCTAGACACAAAGATTCATATGGAACTTTTGACTCAATATCTACGCTTAAATAATCCTAAGGTGGAATATTCGATTATCACACACTAGTGTCAATAGTGTTCCCTTACTCTTGGGGGTGAGAGTTTCGGTTGGGATCTCCTGGTGGCAATGTCGAGGCCTTACGACATTATCCTTGGTATGGTCTGGTTATCCACCATCCATGCCCAGATTGACTATTTTATGGTGCATCCAATCACACCCCAGTTAAATAGCATGACCCTCACTGTAGTGGATGAGACAAGTCCTTAGTTTCCTACAATGGTGGAAGAGTATTATGACGTCTTTGCAAAATATGTTCCATGATTACCTTCTCATAGAGAGGTGTATTTCTACATTGATTTATACCATAGGATAGTACCGATATCTACACCTGCATATCGGATGGCTCCTGTGGAGATTTGTGAGTTAAGGGTACAACTAGAGGACTTGTAGAGAAGGGGTTTAATGAGATCCAGTGTTTCGCCTAAGGCAGCCCTAGTGTTGTTTTCTAAGAAGGAAGACGAGATCTGGAGGTTATTTGTAGACTTACGGTGCCTAAACTAGGTGATCATGAAGAACAAGTATCCACTATCGGGGATTGACGAACTCTAGGATTAGTTGAAGGGAGTGATGTGGTTCTCAAATATAGACTTCAGATTTGGATATCACCATATTTGAGTACGGGATGAGTATTTTCCAAATATATCCTTTAGATATCAGTATGACCACTATGAATACTTAGTGATTCTGTTTGGCGTGATGAACACCCTTGCAGTGTTCGTGGGACTCATGAGTAGGACCTTCCACCCTTACTTAGACTGGTTCATTGTGGTCTTAATTAATGACTTCCTTATGTGCTCAGCATCTGAGGAGGAGCATGTGATACACTTGAGGATGGTCCTGGACACAATCTGAGAGTACAAACTTTATGGGAACCTCTCAAAATGTCAGTTCTAGATATGATAGGTCTACTTTCTAGGAAAAATAATTTAAGAGTCTGGATTTACAGTAAATCCAGTGAAGATTAAAGCAGTGCTTTCTTGGGAGCCACCCAAGAGTGTTATCAAGGGGTGGAGTATTCTGGGTTTAGCTAGATATTATCGGAGGTTTTTACCTAACTTTTATAGGGTAGAAACACCATTTAATTACTTGACATGGAAGGGGAATCCTTTCGTGTGGACAGAGAAGTTTCAGTAGTGATTTCAGGAGTTGAGGCAGAGGTTGAAGATTGATCCCATATTGAGATTACTAGAGGAGGGTGTTGAGTATGTGGTGTTTTGTGATGCATCAGGAACCGATATTGGTTGTGTTTTGATGTAGGGGAAAGCAGTGATTGCCTTTGGTTTTCACTAATTGAGGCAGTATGAGCAGAACTACGTGACCCTTGATCTGGAGTTAGCAGTGATAGTCTTAGCATTGAAGATGTGGAGACACTACCTGATGGGAGAGTGGTTCACCATATACTATTACCTCAAGAGTATCAAGTATATCTTCTCTCAAAAAAATTTGAACTTGAGATAGATGAATTGTCTAGAGTTCCTCCAAGACCATGACTTTGAGATAGTCTACACTCATGGCAAGGGGAATGTGGTGGAAGATGATCTCATCTAGAGATAGAGTTCACATCTACTGAATGAGGCATCCGAGAAGTTAGCCTTATTGTAGATATCATTTGTGGATAGAGATGAAGTAGCATATCTCTAGTCGATGGTGTTTAACCATTCACTATTACAGTGAGTTAGGGAGGTACAACTCGAAGATACCAATTGAGAGACTGCACGTACTCTGATGTCCATGGGGCATGCCCCTGATTGATATTTGAAAGGTGGGGAGAATTTTGTTCTCTTAAGAGGGTGAAAATTAGTTCATGTGTCGTTGTGGGAGGAGTTCTTGAGGGAGTTCAATACATCCCCATTGGCGGTACATCCAGAAGTGGAAAAGATGTATCATGACTTGCGACATCAGTTCTAGTGGGTGGGGATAAAGAAGGTGGCAGTTGTGTTCATTTATCAATGCCTCTCATGTCAGCAAGTGAAGGTTGAGTACCTGGTTCTAGTGGGTTTGAATCAACCCGTTGCGGTACCAGAGTGGAAGTGTGATGGGATATCAATGGAATTTGTAACATGTTTACCAAGCACATCTAAGGGACATGATACCATCCAGGTGATCTTTTACCAACTCACCAAGTTGGACCACTTCCCACTAATATGTGGGAAAATCTTAGTGGAGAGATTGGGATGCCTCTACATGCATTAGATATTTCAGATTCACAGAGTTCCATTAATGATCATCTCAAATCAGGATGATTTCCTTACATCCCGACTATGAAAGGGATTGGAGGATGCATTTTGGACTAAGTTGTGCTTGAGCATAGAGTTTCATCCCCAGACATATGGATAGATGAAGAGGACCATTTAGGTTATAGATGACATGATACATGCATGAATCCTCAACGTTGGTTGCAGTTAGGAGGACTACCTACCTCTAGTGGAGTCTATATATAACAACCACTACCACTACAACATTAGTAGGGCACTGTTCGAGGACTTTTATGGATGACCATGAAGGTCCCCACTATGCTGGATAGACCCAAGAGATTCAGCAATCATGGGTCTAGAGTTGGTATAGGCTACCACCGAGAAGGTGAAGATCATCTAGGAGCGGATGAGGACTATACAAAGCTCGAAGAATTCATATGATGAAAAATGGTAGAGTCCTTTGTAGTTCGAGGAGGGAGACCATGTGTTCCTTTGAGTCTCACCTCAATGGGGATTGTAGATATTTGGATGGGGTGACAAGTTATATCTGAGATACATCATCCCTTTTAAACTTCTGAGTAGAGTTGGTGAGGTAGCGTACTTCATAGCTCTACCACTGTAGTTGCATTGGTGTATGATGTCTTCCACAAATCACAGCTAAGGAGGTACATGCATGATCCATCACACATCATCGATTGGGGAATGTTGGAAATTAATGATGGGGTGACTTTTGTGGAGTACCCGATGGAGATCGAGGATCAAAAGGAGTGGATCCTTCATGGGTGGTCGATTACTCTAGTGAGCATTCAACGAAAACATGAGAATCTCCAGGAGAGAACTTAAGAGTAGGAGGCTCAGATTCATGCTTAGTACCCTCGTCTTTTTTTAGAAACCCTTGTTTTGGATCTCGGGGACGTAAATACCTAAGGTGGGGAGAATGTAATAACTCAAATTTTCACAATTTTATTTTTAAAAATTATTTGTGAAAATGATGAGACCAAACATTGAGACGACTTACGATTCCCAGGCTCGGGGTTCCCAAAACGTTTGTTTGAAAAATTTTATCTTTTTAATAGCCTGCACACATTACTATTATGAAAAAGTGAAATACATCTTAAAATAGTGCCCGAATCATAAATATGAGGGCACTGTTGAGTTCAAAGTAGTGGCTTTATCCTAGGCATGACCTAACATTGGTCGGTGTAGGTCATCTGTAGAAAGAGTCACCAGGGACCTATATGTAAATAAAATAATTAAATAAAAATTATTTTATATTGAAATCCTGATAACTCATAAATGGTAACATGTATTGGAAATCCGAGACCACCATTGAGTTTGTAAGAGGGTTTTTTCATTAGGTTGGGCCTAACCTTGATCGGCGTGGGTTGAGGGTGAATGTTAGATTTTGGACATAAACAACATTAAAACATCTAATAAAAATATTCTATTGAACGTTACATGTTGACGCTACAGATGATTCTCCTTTTAAGAAGACATTTCAAAGAATTTCGAGTTATCACCATAACCTTGGAATTCCCCTGAGGCAAGGAGAAGGAAGCTATATCCTAATGACAAACACCAGCAGATCGAGGATCGATGACAACACAGACCTCCATTCTTCATCAATGACCGGTCCAATCATCAAGGTAGGGTGTTGATCTCTTGGTTTTTTCGTTTCCCCTTCTTAGAATAAAATTAAGAAAGATGACCAATACTTGAACAAGTTGATCCATGGTTCATTCATTCTTGGAGGGTGGATAATTATTAATGGATTAAAGGGAATAGATCTTGGTGATTATTCTACTGTTGTGTTATTCATTATCCTGCTAACATGAATGGATCAAGGCCAAATGAATAATTCCAAGACCCATTCTTTGGGTGTTTATGTTCTTAATCCATCCCCCCTAAATCAATTTTGTTCTTTGTGAATTATTTTCCCTTCTCTATGTGAACGATCAATTTTTTCAGCCACTATCCATGGTGCAATGATATGAGACCAAAGGTTGTGATCCACAAAGACATTTTAGAGGTAAAATGGGAGTGCAATATGTAGGCAGCGGCTCATGGAAGAGGGTGTGAAGATTGATAGGCCACCAAAAGTGTGGCTGGTGGTGAGGGCAGTGTGCGGCCCAACGGGAGGCTAGGTTTCAGCAGGGCATACAGTTGTGGTCCAATAGGACCACAGAGGAGGAGGATCCCGCGATGGCATAGGCTGCAGGCGGTGGACAGGATTCGCGACAAGAGGCCGCAGTGATGATTGTGGTGGGACGCAGCTCAGAGAATGCATCGGAGGAGGACCCTGCAATAGTGGGTCCATGGGACTAGGGGGATGGGATGCAGTTACTTCCGTATTGAACACGATGACTATTTTTAATTGGAGCACACAATCGAGTCTTGCACTGAAGGAGCTGGTCCGCATGTGGCAGGTCGAGCTGGGTGAACTAGAACACTCCAATGGCCCAGTGCACTGGGCTAGTTTGGGCTGATCCTGAC
Organism: Viscum album; assembly: GCA_963277665.1. Classification (NCBI taxonomy): domain Eukaryota; kingdom Viridiplantae; phylum Streptophyta; class Magnoliopsida; order Santalales; family Viscaceae; genus Viscum; species Viscum album. The sequence goes on from OY728130.1 coordinate 273,830,114, forward strand.
TAAACAGGTTAGGTCAGGTTGGGCTAACTGGGCTGAGTCGGGTCGACCGAACCTCACCAAACACTTTGTACTAAATTATCTATATCTTTTAAACCGTGTGTTTGTTTGATGAGCCATTTGAGGAGTTGAGAAACTTGCGATGAGACGATCCTTTTGAGATACTCTAAGTGATTTTTGGGGAAATTGGTTTATGAAATAATGGATTGAGGTGTATATTCTCTTGGAAAAAGCGCGCTATGATCGAAATCCTACGGTTGGATGTGACTATGTGACTTGTGGGACTACTTGACCCACCGACACTCCATGTTCCACCGATGCTTCGTGTGCCAATAATTCTCAGTGAACCATCGATTCTCCGTGTACCATTGACACTCTATGCACCATTGATTCTCCATTCTCTATCGATGCTTTGTGCTCCATCGATGTCTCAGCTTCCACTGATGCTCTGTGCGCCACTGATGCTCCATGCGCCACTGACTCTTTGTACGCCACCGACTCTCTATGATCCACTGACGCTTCATGTTCCACCGATTATTTGTGTGATCCCGACCCATATAGTGTCATAGAGACCATGAGATCTATGAACTACAACTGGAAATCCTTCTGTTTGTGCTTTAGACTTGTACCTATGTGATCTGACTGTATTGACTGTACTTTATGTGTTTTCATTATGGTGTACTTTGTGTGTTTCCTTTATGGTGTAGTTTGTGTGTTTCCTTTGTGGTGTACTTCATTTAATTCTCAGTGGTGTAACTTTTTGGTTTCGAGGTCCCTACTGAGTAATATTTTACTCACCCCTGCATAGGCTATGTTCACACGTGTGGTTTCTTGTGAAGACGATCAAAACTTTGACAAAGTTCTTGGTGGTCAAGGGACAGGCGGGGCTTAGAGAGAGGCCTAAAATACGAGCTGTGCTTCAATGACTTCAAATAGCTATTTTTGTACCTAGACTTTAGGTAGGGTTTTTCTGCGGATGATATTCAGGAGCTTGTACTTTACCTTTTAGTTGTGATTGTATTCTATTCCTATTTACTTTTCAATTTTTTACTGTCTTACTATATTGTTGGTATATTAGAGGCATGCATTCTTGTTTACTTTGTTTTTTTAGGTCAACACTTTTGGGCATATAAATGGGTGAATTTGTACTGGTACTTAGAAAAATGACTCCCATTTGTGGGATATTCCTACCTAGTGCTAGTTTCCACCCCATGGACTTTTAGAGGTATGGTTGGGGTAATCACGGCACGGGCCCTGGGGGATGGGTTGTGACACACATCTTTAACCATATTTTCCCATGAGGCCCAATGACATTAGCCATCATCATTTGCATCACATAGAAACATCACAAAAATATTCTCCATTCTTCTTATAACCATTTTAGGAACTCAAAGTGTAGAAAATATATGAATGGGACTGTAAATGAGGACGTAATTTACCAGATTAATATAGACAAAAACTAAATAAAATAATTTTTCCAATTTGTGACCGGACTGGTCATTTTATTCAAAAGACCCTCAAAATGGTGGATACAGATATGAACTAAATCAATAGGGGCACCTCAGTAATACATGGAAAAATATTCCCTTCCAACTCCAAGGGAATCCACAATCTTCTTAGTCCTTCTCTTTGCACAATGTTTTGTAATGAAGACATTGATTTTTTTTATTGATGAGCTAACCACTCCATTTGTAATAATCATCTAGAAATTTATTAAGGTTGAGGATAAAACTTATACTTCCATTAGTAAAAATAAAAACATCACCCAAAAAGAGTAAATAAAAAATTCTAGTGTTATTAGGTCTTTATTGGTAGGGAATAATGGCACCATCATCAAAACTCCTTGTGATGGATCTACTGAGAGTATCCAGGGCTGGGATAAAAATAATTGGAGATAATGGCCCCTATATTAGACCTCAAACCATTTTGAAGAATCCACATATTTTACCCATTATAATGATAGATAACTAAGTGGATCTATAACATTAAAAAAAGTGGTCAATCACCTACACAAAGAATCCCATATTTGATATTTCCTTTATAATAAATCTCTATTCCATTCTATCATAATCCTTGTCCATATCGACTTTGATTGTAATATTAAATCTCAAATACTTGATATTAAGATATAAAATCATATCTTGAGATATCCTAATAGCATTCTAAATGGATCTACATTGAATAAAACCATGCTTATCCTCTGAAAACAGTTTGTTAAGATGAGGTGCTGGCCTTCTATTAAGAATACAAGACAATACCTTGTATGAGAAATTTCACATTCTTATGGGTATAAACTAAATAATATAGAAAGGGTATTTCACCTTTAGACTAAGGACCATAGTAGTGACATAAGATAACCTTGGCAGCCCACCTCCACTAAAAATATCCTGGATGATCCCTACTAGATCAATTTTGATTATACTTTAAGCTTCTATTTAAAAGGATCTAGGGAAGCCATTAATCCCTGGAGCACTCTCAATATTGAGGGATGAAACTGTCTCATATACATATTTATCATCATAAATATTACCAATATAACAATTTATCTAGTCAGACACCAGCCTTGAAATATTTCCAAAAAATATTAGAAGACTCTGTAGGGTAACCATCCTGCATGAAAGGATTAGCTTCATCAAGGAGATATTTGAAGTGATATTCAACCATACCTCCAACCACATTCTGATCATTGTTGAAAGATTTGTCTCCCATTATCAAGTTAATATTATAATATCTCTTTCCATATTTAATTAAGGCATAAAGGAAACCAATGTTACGATCACCCTCCTTAAGCCATAATGCTCTAGACCATTCACGAGCCACTCTCATAACTGTAGCTAGCTCTTCCATCAGCTCGAGTCCCAACATCTTGCACGTGACACACTTCCTATAACATAAGATATTGTGTCTATGTTTCTGTATGAAACATATCATCTAATAATCCATTCTATTTTTCATTTATTATGCAACGATTGAACTTCCCTTACCTTACATGTTGTATGCGATACAAAGATATTCTACATGTCATGGTATATATTCCCTCCAAGATCTCAAAAGTGTTATTAGTAAAACATCTATTTTAGTTAAGATTATAAATATAGTGTAGCTTATTCTTCAACCTCTAGTCAAAAATTATATTTTTAATTATCTTTGTTATTTTACTATTTGATTTTTAGTGTTTCAGGTCATCAGATATCATTGTCATTATCCTCCATCCCGTGCTCCTATATTTTCAAAACTACATTTGGTGTATCTTATTCTTCTAAATTTGTTTTATATCACTAAAAATGTATCTTCAAGTTCGTAGTAATGAGTTCCTCCATTTCAATTTTCAAGAAAATCCATGAAGGAGTCCATCAACATTTGTATTCTTTCACATAAGAGAATACTCATGTAGGTGTTATCCACATAACCAAATCATCACGTAATCTAAACCTCCACATATCATATTTTACGTATCCAAATCCATATTGCTAAATTTAAGTATCTATATTTATCACGTAGTTTTTTGAATCATGTAACTAAATTTTCATATCCAAATCCATATAGTCAAATCCATTATGTAATCAAATCTAGAAATTTTCATTTCTTAACATGTTATACTTAGGTGAATTCTTAGACCACCTAAACAATTGATTTATCCTTCATCAATTTTGACTTAATTTTAGATAATTTCACAACCATTACAACTAATCAAAGTAATCATAAACTTTGAATATTTATATTGATATATAATTTAAAAATAGTTTTGAAAAAGATCTGAAATCTACTGAAAATATAGCTGAAATATTTTAGAGAATTTGGCCAATTTTTTGGAAATCCAAATAACTATTTCATCCTTCATCATAGTAAAATAAAATGTATATAAAATTCTAATATTTCCAAAACAATATTAGGCATTAAATTTTTATATCTAAATCTTGATTTATCTCTAAAAAAGAATCACATGTATTTTGGAAAAATGCTGAGCTATAGGAAAAATTATAGAACCTTGGTGAACTTTTAGAGCACCCAAGAGACAATATCAATCTTCATTATAATTTAATGAAATATAGATAAATCTAATGGATATCCATATCAAAAATAATATTTCAATTTATATACCTATATCTCAAATTATCATTAGAAAATTGTGAAAAATGTAATATGAAAAGCTATTGTATAACCTAAAAACATCAATGAATTTAGAAAAAAATGTGAATATATAGAGACCCATTCAGACAATGTCATAGTTGATGAAAACATAGATAATAATATTATAATTTTAATTAAAAATTAGTTTTGAAATTTTTATGATTTTATCCTGAGATATAATTAAAATACAGGGACTTAATGCAACTGGTTTCCAAAAAATAGATTTCCAGGTTTCTTTAGATTTCTTCTCATCCAATGAGTCTATTCTAAATAAAATTCTCCAAAAATGAAATGTAAGAAGTTCTAGAATCACCATTTCATAATATAATAACAAATTTAAACCATTAATAATATTTAATAAAAAAATGTAACAATAGGTAATGGAAATAATCATATTTAAGAGACCAATAAATCAAGGTAAAACCAGAAAAAATAAAGAGAGGGTGATGTAATTGTAAAAAGAACGAATAACAGTGACATGGAGCCACTCACAAGTTTCTACCTTTTTGATAATTACAAAACCCAAACCCACTATCTTCCTTTTTATAAGGATAAAAAGGTAAGATAATGACGGTTGGTTCAATTAATAATAAATAATATAATCTAAATAATATAATCCATTTCTAAAAAAATAGAACATTAAGCATAAAGATCATGGGAGTAGATTTCCCCCTAATATACAAGTTGAAATTTAATCACTATTTTCATGAAAACACATTCCCCCCCTTTACAATAAAGTAAATTCAATATTCAAATAAATAATCATTAAATAGAGATAGCATGCTCCTCTTTTAAAAAGATATTTTAGAATAAGATTTACATTATTTGAAGGAATTAATGGTAATAGATAAATCACGCGTCAATAGAATTAAAAAACTCCATTTACCTCATTAAAAAACTAATATTTGCATAAAAACAAGTTAATAACATGGTTCTAGTATATAAACATATTTAAAACAATATAGTAAACTTGCATCAGAATATTAAATAGTTTATAAAGTATACTTAAACAGTTAAACAAACTAAATTTTTCATAAATAGCATGATTTATAAAAACAAATATTCATAATAATAAAAATTTCATAAATAAGAAATAATATAAAACCCCTTAATATATGCACCCACTCTTGAAAACAATTAACAATGAATGATTCATTTTCTTAAAAAGATAGGTTAGTAAACATTTTTAATCAAGGTGAACTACCCCTATGTAAATATTTAGTCTACATGGATCCTTGAAAGAGATTAAATATATTCAAAGAATTTAATAACAAGTTTCAACATCATAAATATAGAAGTACATGCAATAAATAAAACAGTTTCATACATGCATTAAAAGGATAGTATAGTATATGCAAGAAATCCAAATAATGTAACATTAAACACATGCTTACTACCAAGATAAAAATTTACATATGAGAACATTCTAACATAACATTGAATAAAAAATTAAGATCTTATCCCCTATATTAAATATTTAAATCACTTAAATCATATAAAAAAATAAAAATAAAAATTAAATAAGACACTTTATGAATTATAATAGTTCCAAATTCAAGGAAATTTATTTTTATTAAATCTTTAATTATTGAGCAACCATCACATGTTTTTAATTTTGATTTCAATGGAATAGTCCTCTAAAAAATCAAACAGAAGTTCCTTTTGGTACCCATATACTATTGGGCCAAGGATTTCTATAAATAAGTGATTTAGGTCACAAAAATTGTTTATTTTTTTATAGAAATTATTTCTTTCTCGGAAGATAAATATTTAGAAAAATAAACATATTTAACACCAAAAAATTGAGGAATTTTAAGGTATAATTCATTAATATAATGACCATTAATACCAAAATTAAAAAATTTAACAATTGGCATGCTTCTACTATTATAACCAAGCAAAAAATACTTTCTATATAGTTTTGGTTCTTTACTACTACTACCAATTCCATGATTTCCTTCATTAGATTTATTATTTCTATGGTTTTGATTTAAATATTTTTATCCCTTATTAAACATGCTACCAGTAAGTTTTAAGGATTCTATTTTAGCAAGTAAATCATTCATTCTTTTATCATGGACATGAAAAGAAGTTTTATTAAAATTTGAACTTAAATCATAAATTTGTTTAGATAAATATTCTTTTTAAATATAAATAGCACCATAGGATTTCTTTAAATATTTATTCCTTTTTTCTTTAAATATTTACATTTTTATTCAAGAATAAAACAACATTCATTAAGTTTATTAAAAGTTGAATTTTAAAAAATATAATTTTTAGAATAAAAGGATGATTGTATCTCCTTATCTTGACCATAAGATATAGATTTTTCTTTTAATTTTTATACTCAGATTTGGAGTTTAAAGTGGAGTCACTACTAGATTGATCAGAGGTACTCCAAGTCATCTTCATATCTTTCTACCCTTTTCTCTTATATCCAGATTTCCATTAAGCCTTTATTCAATGGATATTAGGTCTTAAGTGACCATTATTTTTGCACTCAGAGAACTTTACATTTTTTCTTCATTCTTCATATATTTATCTTTTTTTTTCTTACACAGATTTCTAAAATTTCTAGAAATTTCATATAATTCTTCATTTAAACTTGAAGTACTAGAATCTGAATCAAATTATTCATCCAATTGAACTTTGAGATCACTATTATCCTTTTTTATAAAAATATGATTTTAAGTCTCAGTTTTCATCTCAACTTCATACATCCATTGGGTTACAATAGATTCCTTTATATTAAAATCCATAACTGGTCTTGATTGTTAAATAGATATAGAAATTCGATTTTAATTAAAGGGTAAAAGTTTGATCACTTTCAAGGCCTAATTAGATTCTATAATAGATGTTCCCATGGCAGCAACATCTTTTACAAACTCAGTGAGTCTTCCATTTATCTAAGTGATACTTTCCTCTTCATAAATTCTAAATTTATTGAACATAAATGTAATAATATTATGCCTTAGTTTTCTAACATTATTCATACATTCATAAGAAACATAAATTTTCACCCACATTTCATAAGTAGTTGTGCACTGAGAAACATGGTTGAAATCATCTAGAACAAGACCGCAAATAATCTGATTCATAGCTTTGGAATTTAAATCATACTTAGCCCCATCAATAACACCCCAATTTTATGGTTCTCCATTATAGATTTTATAAGGATTTATAGCTTTCAAATACACTTTTAAACCAAAATAGAGATCCAAACACTCAAAATAAACTCTTTATTAAAAAATTCCCTAAACATTATTGGGGGGGAAGTGGTGAAGACTGAGGGAGTTCAACGTAGAATAAGGTTAAAACCATATGATAAGGATCCAAAAAATTAATATAAGTTGATTCTCTTGCTAGGACTCCCTTTAATATCTAGGTAATCCACTATAAAATTCCATTCTCTCCAAGTATGGATAATCTCAATAACCTAATAAATGACCATCCTTCACTTCTTGATGAAGTAGGTCAGGTCTCATGAGGTTTTTTTCTTATTATGGAGAAAGAAAAAAAACCGTGGGTTCAGACTCCACCACAAAAATGTTTATATTACAAATCATGCATAATGTAAGGCCACTAATAATAGCCATTATTTCTTCCCTAATGTAATTTATTAATAAAGGATTATGTTAGATAAAAATACCACTATATCTTCAAATATCTCTATAAAGATAGCCTCAACTATGATAATAATTTTTTTGTATAAAAAAAATCACAATTTGTCTTTAAGATACAACTTTAAAGAACAACATGAACACATAAAAGAGAGTACTCTAATTCCTGATACAAATTTGTAACCTAAGGTGAGTAGATGAAGACACAGGGGGGTGGGGGTTAATTGAGTCATTTTAAAAATCTTAACCAATTTAAACATACCTCTTAAAACCAGATCAAATTTGTCTTTATCTTTTAAGTGACTTATGTAATGGAAATATAAGATAAATATATGGACACACAATTATTTATAGTGGTTCGAAGCATAAAAATCTCTTATTCCACTCTACAAACACTCCACTCCATGTGTTTAGTGATTTTACTTGAACCGATCCTTTTCCTAGGGACTGTTTAGCTTGAGTGTAATAATATATCACTTGATATATGGATTTTACTTAACCTTTAGGTTATTTTTATAGGAACCTTTATAGATTAGTACAATAAGCATAAAATTCACCATGATTGAGTACGAGGATTCGATTCTTAGAGAAAATAGATGAGATTTAATATGAATTAAACACCTAGTTTTCTATACAACTGATAGATATAAAAGATATTCAGGAATGATAAGTAGTATCAAAATCATATTTAATGAATATAAAAATTATCTTCTTTAAACAATATTCAATACAATGATGTAGCACAACTTCTTCCTTCAAAAATATGTAGAAGCAGAATAATATTTTTCTTCTATGTTGCAGGTTGTATTTTTCTATGTTATTCACATAGTGAGAGAATAATGGATATATAGAGTATTTTAATATTCTCTTCAAAAGTGTGAAGTAGTAGAAATAGACTTTACAGCGCTTCTTTAGTTTTCTTTCCACTCCATTTTTTATTATTTAAACCAACTAGAGAAAATATATAAAAATGTATTTTCTATCCGTTAAAGCTTTAAATATCTTTAAAAATTGGAAAACAAGAGTTGAAATAATTCCTTAAACATATCCTTAAAAATTAAATCTTATTCATGCGCATTATCATCAGAAATACTGGAATGAAAAAGAATTGAATATGTAAACCAAAAATATCTCCTCAAAATATGCTATAACATCCTAGATTTCTAATAAATCTTTTTTTTTCAGAAATATAAATATAGATTCTAAATGAATTTATTTATTTCAATTAACTAATTATTTTAAAAAAATTATCACATATGTTATCAATTTACATATTTTCAAGTAAAATGAAAATTTATTTATTAAGATGGTTTTTGAAAAAGAGAAGATCATAGGAAAATCAATAACTCATTACATCTAGCATGGCCACATGGATCAAAACCATTACTAAATGGTGAAAAGGGTGCATCACCTTCCAACATCCTACGTGTGACCCTACATTCATCATCTATCCTTTATAAATATATATACATATATTTTATTATATACATTATTATTTTTAAATATGTTATTTTATTTGATAACTATATTCCTTTTAAAAATAACTTTATCTTCACAATGCTCTTGGTAATTAAGTCATTCTAATTTAACAGTTAATGAATTATGAATCTTGTTTTCATCATCATAAAATTATAACAAAAAAACCATTGGATAAATTATCATATTACATTTTATGTGAAACATGATAAAATGAATAGTTAAATGTAAATAATATGTTTTCATGAATTTATAATTTATATTATATTTTATTTAATTTCAAAAGGTTTTTATTTTATCTTATTTTTTATAGGTTTTATTAATTTAAAATAATCCTTTTAAAAAGTTATGTAACATGTTTTATAATAAAAATTTAGTAATTATATATTTCATTAATTGAGAAAAATACATTTATTATATGATCATATCCAATAAAATTCCCACTATTACAATAAGTAGACATGAAAAAAGTCTATTACATTTTATAAGAACATCATACATCATGTGTAAATATGGACTAGTAAAACTGAGAATAGTAAAGGGATATACACATTGAAAAACAGTACATTCACTAAAAATATTCTATAGGTTTTAATTCTCATAAGAATATCATATCTACCAATAATATTTTAAAAAGAAATAGAAACATTAAGAAAATGATAAAAATTATCAATGAGTGTATAAGAACCTTTGTAAGCGATGAAGTAAATGATGAAGTAGGAATTATAGTGTATTAATAGGGAAATATGATCATTTTCCTTTATGTTTGTTGGTCAATATGGTAGATCATCATTACAACAATTAATTAATAAGATAGTTGGTAATTATTATTCTTGGTTACATAGATGCATTTAAGTGACTGTCAATATTATTTAATGATATAATCAAAATCCTATTATTTTTGGAGACTATAAACATATTATATTATAAAAAAATTTTATGATAAATATAGAAGTTTTAAATGAAATTTATTTTCATAAAATAATATTATAAATCACTTTTAAATGGTAATATATTTTAATTAAGTCCTAAGTAATTTCTATAATAACTTTAATGTTTACTATTCTATAAATATTATTAATTTTCAATAAATAAGAATTTTTATTTAAAAGTTAAAATTACAATATTTTGAGAAAATGTTTTATAAAATTAACCTTATTTTTGGAATTTTAACATCAAAATTATGTTACGGTGATTTTTTTGTAAATTCCATGAAAAAGTATATTTTATTGGTGAAAAAGTGAAAATTAATACATTATGTGCATTATGATTTTATGGAATCTTTATTATGTTATCATGAATATAAATTTATGAAAAATTTTATTCATTCAAAATTTCATTTAATAAGTATAAAAATTAATTTAAAAATATTATTTTTAATTTAAAATTTTATACATTACATTTTCAAACCAAAAATTGGATTTTGGAAATAAAAATTATTTTTGGTTTGTGTGCATTAAATGGGTTGGTTGGAAGGTAAGTTTCAGTTTGGGAAATATTTTAACATCAAAACACCCTATCAAATTCATTAATATTCAATAAAATCGTTTTAAATTCATTTCACCCATAATTGGTTGGCTTAAATAATAAATTAACCAATATTTAATCCTTTAAATCCATCCCTCCTCAAGTATAAATACACCCATTCCCTCTTAAATTTAGGCACCATAGCCTTTGAGCATGATTTATCTCTCAAAATACATCTCAATAGTCTGTCAAAGTTAGTTTCATGTTTCTAAGGAGTCCTTATCTAGCTTCAAGAATCATTCTCTTAAGGTATGTGTCCCCAATCCCTCTCTTTCATTTTCACATACTTTTGTTATATTGTATTTTTAAAATTCATTTTTCATATACTACCATGATTACTATTATATGGTTTTATGTTCCATTTTATATGTTTTAAATGAGATTTTATTTATTCTATCTCATTTTATAATTTTACAAATTTATTATAATGTTCATGATTTCCTATAGCCGTAAAATCATCCCAAATTTAGTAAAGTAAAAAGTGTGTGGTTTTCCAAGTAGTAAAATACCTCTTTGGATACTACAAGTGGATATGGATTTTGAATATTTTTATGTAGGGGTAATAACCCTAAAAAAGGGCACATTGGTCTTTGACTTGATTCTCACATGGTTCATGATAACAAGCATTTTTGCATACCTGGTTCGACACACCTGTAGTATATGCTTTATATAATTTAAATTGTCTTTAAAAACCATTATAAAGGATTTATATATCATTTAATTTGAACCCTAAATTTTAAAATTAATTTTTTAGCTACCTTTACACTTTGAAACCTTAGTCCTTATGGACACCCAATGATTACAATCTCATATCCTTTACTTGTTAAGAGAGTTTATTTGTACAATTATGAAATCCCTAGTTATTACTTTAGGGATTTAACCTAGATATAATTATTGATTCTTTAATTGGGGAAGATAATTAAATACCAGCTAATTATTTTTTAAAATGGTAAAATCTTGTAATATATGCCTCATTGAGAAAATTATACTAAATATTTTTGTAGTTAATTCCTTGAAAATTATTCTATGAAATTATTAAATTTTTGATAGATTGCATTGGAATTTTATGTGATGGGTGGGGTCTAAAATTATATTTCCACTCAAGGAACTAGTAGGTATCATGATACAATTAAGATAAGGTAATGTGATCATCCTCACTTTTTTTTGTAAGATGTAGTGGCACAAGTCCTTAACAGTATGTTCAGGTTGTTCGACATTATATAATACATTCACTAATTATTTATTTATTAATATATTAGTATCTATTAATTTTTGACCATGGATATAATTATGATCTTAGTTTAACTTTTCATAGAATATCACAATTTCTTTATTCATACCATATTGTAAGATGCCTTGGCATAAGGCCTTTGTGACATGTTTAAGACATCTATCATTATGAAATACCATCACTAAAAGATAAATTATTGATATACTATTGAATATTCATTATTTTTTTTGGCCATGGAATTATTTATGCTCTCAATTATTGATATCCAGGAATCTATTCATTATTAAGTTGCCCATGTATTTATTTATTCTCCCATTTTCATTTTATATGGAATAACTCACTTTATTTATTCATTCCACCATTCATTACTTGTTCAATAATTAATATCCTAGAATCTATTCATTGTTATGTTTAATATGAATTTATTTATGATCTTAGTCTGATTTGATAAGGCATAACTCAGTTTATTTATTCATGCCTCCATTCACTATATGTTTAATTATTTATATCCTTGCATCTATCCATTTTTAAACTGGACATGGATTTATTTATGCTATTAGTTTTATTTGTTATAGCACTTTTAAGTTTATTTATTCACTCTATATACTTTCATTATAAGTTATTACCTTGTTGAGCATCTGATATGACCCTTTTTATTGTTTTCCTTTTTTCCTACGAAACAAAGAGGAGTACTACATATTCCTAATGTATTGCAAGGAGAATAATATGGTCTTCATGTTTTTATATGATGTAATTTTACTTTCAATGTAATGTAAGACGTATTTATGTACCTGGTTTCCTAAGGATACTAAACTATTAAATCATATATATTGAGATCTATGAAACAATATAATAAAATAACCCCCTGCTTTAGGGTACAAGAGTCGAGGTTGTTATTGTTCATATCAAAGGACAGTTTAAGAGAAACCTTAAGAACAATATTTTTAAGAACATAGTTAGAAACTAATAGGAAAATGTTCATGGATAATTTAGATTAAAACATATAGATTCACAATTATGGAATATATTAATTGATATGTGATTTTAAGGATAAATTATATGTTAAATTTTAATGTTTTATATTTTAATGTTTTTTTGGATAGTTCAAGATAATTTTGGGATATTTATTTAAGTAATTAGGTTAATGGTATGAAAAAACCCAAACTAAAGAAGCCTATATTGATCCAAGAGTAATATATATTTAACTAAAAATATATTAGTCTAAAATTTGGGTAACTTAGACATTCATAAGATGGATCATTCTAAATTTATATACTTTATTCCTCTATAGATATTTTTTACCACTCACGGTTAACTATTATGGTTTTATTTGAAGATTGGAAATTAGAGGTACCTAATTATAACACAATCATGTGGTAGGTAGTTTATTTTCACGTATTAATTATGTTGTTTTAATAGATTAAAGGTATTTCATCAATATAGAAGGAAGAAAATCACACATGAATCTCTTATCCCTCATGGATTATTTAATTACAATAATAATTGAAAAATATAGTTCAAGTGATCATGCCACATTTTCATGAATTCAACTAACTCGTAAGTTAATTGACAACATATCCAACTCTCCTATTATTAGTTATTATAATGGGTCTTATAAATCCTTTATTCATATTTTAAAGATAGAACTTTTTCATACTATTCAATTTGGGAACTACAATAAGGGACTTTATCAATACTTCACAATTTCACAAACAAGAGGTTTTACCATACTTTATAATGATGTAGATGAGGGTTACCTCTAGGAAGAATATATCTATCTTATTTTATAAATTATAGGATGTTTAACATATTTCTCCAACCATCCATGTTTTCAACATTTCCATTTAGACCACGTTTGAATGTTTTATGGAGGATGAGTCTGGAATGAAATTTCAAACAAATATGTTTAAAATCCACTACTACATGTAACTATTTATCAATAATCACACTCCTTTCAAATAATATGTCACCTATGTGCATATTCATGAGAATTTAGAGAATTTAGAAACCTTATGATGTACTGTGTCAACTCATGGACATGACTTGATGCAACATTGAGCCTCCAAAAGTGACAACAAAACTAGAGTACCTAGTGATCTTCATTTTAAAGTTATGGTTATGTAAACTATTATAACTTCTAACCATATGACATATCAAATTTTTAAGAAATGGTTTAGAGTCTAAGTATATGTCTTTTATGTGAAAAAATATATGATTCCTTGTATTCCCTAATATAGTACGATATTTATCACTTTAGAAGCTATATCTTGAGTCATGAAAGCCTTTTTGATTCCCAAAGGTATTGTTATTAGCAAGTAATAATTAAAATTTTGAGGAAGAAATTTCTTTAAGGGGGTATAAAGTAATATCCTGGATTTATAATGAATATTATTTTTCAAAAATATAAATATAAATTGTAAATGAATTTATTTAATTCAATTAACTAATTATTTAAATAAATATTAATCACCTATGTTATTCATTTACATATTTTTCATGTAAAATGGAAATTCATTTCTTAAATAGGTTTTATAAAATGAGAAGCTTATAGGATGAGCAACAACCCAATACATTTATCATGGCCACATGGACGGAACCCACAACCAAAGGGTGGAAAGGGTGCATCGCCTTCCATCAACCTACATGATTCCCTAATTTCATATTTTATCCTTTATATATATACATATATTTTATTATATACATGACTCATTTTAAATATTTTATTTTATTTCATAAATACATTCCTTTTAATAATAGTTTTATCTTTAAAATACTCTTGGTAATCAAGTCATTATAACTTAATGGTTAATGAAGCATAATTTTTTTTCATTACCATAAAATTATAACATAAAAAAATTGGAGAAACTATTATATGACATTTTATGTGAAACGAGATAAAATGACTAGTTAAATTTAAATAATATATTGTTATGAATTTTTTATTTATATTATAGTTATTAATTCCAATTTTTTTCTTATTTTTGTATAGGTTTTATTAATTTAAAATCATTATTTTAAATAATTATGTAACAAGTTTTATAACAAAATTTCAGTAATGAGTTATTTCACTAATTGAGAACATTAAATTTATTATACATTCATATCCAATAAAATTACCACTATTACAACAACTAGACACACAGAAATACTATTACATTTCATAAGGACATTATACGTCATGGGTAAATACGAAATAGTACAACTAGGAATAGTAAAGGGACATAGACATTTAAAAATTAAGCATTCACTTAAACAAAATCCATAGGTTTTAATTACCCTAAGAATATTACCCTAAATATAAAGAGTTTGAAAAGTAATATAAGTGTTAATAAAATGATCGACACTATTAATGAGTTTGTAAGAACCTTTATAAGCGATATAGTGAATGTTGAAGTGAGAATTATGGTGTATTAATAGGGTAATATGATCATTTGACTTTATGATTTTCATTCAATATGGTTGATCAATAGTATAATAATTATTCAATAATATAGTTGGTCATTACTTTTATTGGTTACATAGATTCATTTAATTGACCATCATGATTATTTAATGATATAATCAAAATAATATTATTTTTGGAGACTATAAACATATTATGTAAAAAATATGTTATATGATAAATTTATTAGTTTTAAATTAAATTTATATTTATAAAATAATATCATAAAATATGTTTAAATGATAATATATTTTGAAAAAGTTCTAAGTAATTTCTATAATGATCGAAATATTTACTATGCTATAAATATTATTAATTTTCAATAAATAAAAATTTTTATTTAAAATTTAAAATTATCATATTTAGAGATTTGTTTTTAAAAAATAAATTTCATTTTTGGACTCATCACATCAAAATTATCTCAAGGTTATTTTTTTTAATTTTCTAATAAAGTTAATTTGTTTTGTGAAAAAAGTTAAAATTTCCACTTTACAAGCACTGTGATTTTAACACATCATTAATATGTCAGCTTGATTAAAAAATTTATGAAAAATTGTATTAAAAAAGTCACATTTAATAAGTATAAAAATAAATTTAAAAATATGAATATTAAATTATAAATTTATACATTACATTTTTGAACTAAAAATTGGTTTCATGAAATGAAAATAATTTTTGGTTTGTGTGCATTAAATGGGTTCTTTGGAAGGTAATTTAAGGTATGGGAAGTATTTTAAAACCCAACAACCCTCTACAACTAATTAATAAGCTGAAAAACTGGTTTTAATTCATCTCACCCATAAGTGGTTGGCTTGAATAATAAAATAACCAAAATTTAATCCTTTAAAACTACCCCTTCTCATGTATAAATACCCCATATTCCTTCCTCAATTTCCACACCAAAGACATTGATCATGATTTATCTCTCAAAATACCTCTCACGAGTCTCTAAAAGGTGGTTCCAAGGTTATAAGGAGTCCCTCTATATCTTTAAAAAGAATTCTTCTAAGGTGAGGGTCCTCGATCCTCCTCTTTCTTTTTCACATACTTTTATTATATTATATTTTAAAAATTACTTTTTAATATATTGCCAAAATTGTTATTATAAGGTGTTATATTAAATTTTATATGTTTTAAATGAGATTTTATACATTCCATATCATTTTATCCTTTTCGCAAGTCATTATAATGCGCATGATTTCTTATACTTATAAACCATCCCAAATTTGGTAATGTAAAATGTGTGTAGTTTTCCAAGTGTCAAAATGCCTATATGGATTTTATAATTGGATGTGTATCTATCATAGTTTTACCTAGGGGTGATAACCTCGAAAAGGGTTCATCGGGATTCAAATCGATCGTCACTTGGTGCACAATAATGAGCATTAATGTACACCTAGTTTTCCACTACTGGGGGATATGGTTTGGATAATTTATATTCTATTTAAAATATAAATGATTTATATTTCATTTAATTTGTACCAAACATTTTAAAATTCATGTATCTAACTATTTTTACACCTTGAAACCTTAGTCCTTACGAACATCCAATGATTACAATCTCGTATCCTTTACTTTTTAAGGGTGTTTATTTATAAAATTATTAAATCCAAAGTTACAACTTAAGGGAATTCACCTAGATAACATTATTGATCCATTTAATGGGGAAAATAATTTCATTACATATAATTATTCTTTTATATGGTAAAATATTATAATATATACCCCATTGATCAAATTATGCTAAGTATTTATGTTTTTCCTTCCATGAACGTTATGCTATGAAATTATTCAATTTATGATGGATTGCACTAAACTTTTATGTGATAGAAAGGTCCTGGAATTATATATCCCCTCAGTGCACTGGTAGGTCCCATGAGACAACTAAGATAAGGTAATGGGATATTCCTTACCTTTTTTCTTAGATGTCTTGGCACAAGTCCTTGATGGTATGTTTAAGATTCCAGAAATTATGTAATCCATTCACTAATTATTCAGTTATTAATATCATGGAATCTATTCATTTTTGTACATGGATATAATTATTATCTTTGTTTTACATTTACATGGCATAACACAATTTATTTATTCATACTATAATGTAAGATGTCTTGGTATAAGGCCTTGAAGACATGTTTAAGATATTCAACATTATGAAATCCCTTCACTGCAAGACCATTTATTGATATCCTATCAACTATTAATTATTTTCATGGACATATATTTATTTATTCTCTCAATTATTGATATCCTTGTATCCGTTCATTGCTATGTTGGCCATGGATTTATTTATTATCTCAATTTCATTTGACAGGATATTAAAATATTATTATTATTTAATATGATAGTTGTTACATAGCCATTGGAATGATGGGTATGAATATAATTAACTAAATTATGAAAATATATGAGTTAAAATTTATATAAAATGAATTATTTACCGACCAATTGATTAGAACTGAAAATAAAATCTATTTGAAAATGAAGGAAATATTTTTTCGAAAAACTATTTTCATCCACACTAATGTGTTTTAGCTCAATAAATTAAAGTAATCACTTTTGTTTAATTATGTTAATGAAATTTATATATTATATATTTAATAAAATTATTAAAATTCATCTTATGGGTTTTCTTGATAAGAGATAATAATAAATCCAATTTTATGCTTAAAAGTGTATTTATTTAAAAAGTAGTTTTGCCTCATTTTGTGTTCTTATTTTAAAATTAATGTTTTTACAATTTTAGAAATTTTATTTGAAAAAATAAACCTAATTTTTGAAATCATATTTTCAAAATTATATTGGGTTGATTTTTTATAATTTTCGGAGAAGATAGATTTTTTAGGAATAATAAAAAATACTTGTTTTTATAAAGAATTATCATTTCTTTTAAAGCATTTAAAAACATAAAAATTATGTTAATATGGTTTTAAAGGTAAATTTAGTTCAATTATATATCTTTTAATCTAATTTAGTTCATTTTAATCATTTTTATATTTAATTTTATATTAAAACTTTTTAAACTTTTGGAAATTTTTTCTTTGGAAAACCACTTACACATTGCATCTATGAGTTTAATTTTAAATTAACATTTTCAACTTATGCGAATGGAATTTGGAAAAAATGATTCCATATTTTGAATCATCATAATATATATTATCTAATAAATCCAAATTATTTTTTACCATAATTATTAGTAAAAATAGTAAAAATTATTTACTACGGTTATGGTAAAAATGGGTATACTAGGTGGTAAACTAAATAAGAATGGGTTAATAATGACCCGAAGCTTTTCCAAAACCTTTTTATGGCCATATTTTAATCTAATATCTTATTTGATATATATTGGTTCATTTTGGATCCTTTTTTCATGAGTAAATAACGGGTATACCTTTTTATTTTCAAAAATTACATGTAGGCCACTCACCTCACTTATAAAAGTACACCCCATCTCCTATTCTATTAACACTTTTGAAAACCCATTGGTTCAGTAAAAATCTAAAAAAAATATATTTCTTAATTCCTTCATATCATCATGGAATAATTATTTTGTTCATAAATCAAATCTAATAATCCTTTTGTTGAAAACCAAAATAGTTGTCTGAAGAAGTAGTAACGTCCCTAACCGAGTGTTTTAATTTATTTATTCCTCAACCTCATTAAATTATTATTAAAACATGATGATATAATAAATTAAATTTATTACATATAATTATATGTTTTTTTGTTAATTTAATGACATAAAACCATATATTATTTCATCAAATGGGTTAAGAAATCATCATTCATGTGTACGATGAACTACCACCTTGCTATTCGATGTTATTTGTTTCCCATAACCACCTATCATGGATGGATATAATGTTATATTTTTCTGTTAATATATGATATTTATGATATTATTATGCTTATGGAATCATGATATCGCATTTTCCTTCTTACTTTCCATTCCATGGGAATAAGATAACGTCGTTCGTGGGTACGGCGGACTACCGCCTCACGAAGCGATGTGATTCATTCATGCTTTACATGAAAGGTAACAAGGATGGTTTTATTGAAAATATTATATATATATATATATGAAATAAATGTTATTATTTAATTTTAAAATATTATTTAACTTTATTTCTTTCTTTCCATAGAGAAAATGGAAACAATGTTCATGCGAATGTATGACCCACCGTCTCCATGAACGGTGCATTTCATTTTCTATATATAAATCTTATGGATTAATATAAATAAATTTATAATGAATATATATTATATTCATATCATGGTTAAAATTTTTGATATGATTGAACCATTATCAAAGTAAGAGGACCAAAAAATAAAAAATCAAAACATACACAAAAAACAAAGCAATTATTGCCCGAAACGTGACTTTAACATGGAATTGTTAATTAATGGGTAATAAAAGGTAACAAGTTAATACTATATGGTATTATATATATTTATGGTTCTTTAATATATTTATAATAAACTTATATTTATTATACATGAGGCTCAAACATGTACGAAGGAAGTCTAGACATATGGTAAGGGATTTCTAGTCTCTTTTTTTGGGAGACATATTCAAATTCACTACTCATTTATTTTGTGTGGTGTATATACTAACCCTTTTAAATTTTATATAATTAATCTCCTTATTTTAATTATATTTAAATTTTCATTTCATTTTATTAATTATTGGGGATTAATATTAAAAATATTACTAAAGCGGTGAGGGTTTTTTTCGTCTCACTTTTATATTCGTGGGATACATGCCATATTCACCACTTGTTTATCATATGTGGTGTATATAATTTCCATTAATGTATTTTATATTTATTATCATAAAAAATATTGGTATATACATATTCATTTGAGGGTATCTCTTTCATGGGGTTTATGGTTTAAAAGATACCCAAGCCCTAAGGGATTTTTGTCTTAATTTTCCTTCTATGAGACATATGTAATGTGATTCACCTATATTGTTTTATGAGGCATATATATAGACCCTTTGACATGTAATAACATGAATTTATTTATTATAATAATATTTTAAGTTTAAATTAATATTATTATTTCATGGGGATTAAGATTCAATGTTACCAAGTGGTAAGATATTTATGATACAATCTCATCGTTTATCGGGATTATTTATGATTATGTTTCTGATAATGAAATATTATAATGCATCTCTCAAAAAACTCATGAATTTTCTTATCCTATGGTTATTTTTCCCTTCATTATACACTTTTTATATACTTAAGAGACAAGAATAATATTTTTAATAAAAATCATTTTTATTTATCTCTTTGGTCGAAAACCCTTTTTCTTCCAAAACCATGTTTTCAAAAAAAAATTCAATTTCTTTTAATATTATAAAATTTATTTATTATCAAAAATTTTACCCATTTTTGATTTCTTACAATTTTTTTAAATGGAATCTTCATGTCTTTTTCCAAAAAATTCTCATTTTACTTTTACCAAAAATATGAAAGAAATATTTGTTTTATTGTGTATGATATAAATAAAATTTATTGTAATAATGAACATTATTTTATTTGAAGATTACTTTACTAATTTTTAAGGTTATTTTCAAATAATAATATTTTCAAAATGTTTTATGTTTTAAAAAGTTTTTTTTTGAGTTGAAAGAATATTTTCCTTAAGAAATGTTTTAAATTATTTTTAATGATTACTTTATATGTTTAAAAGTTTATTTTTATAGAAAAGGATTTTCCAAATGGTTTATAATTTTTAAATTTTAAAAAATTATTTTCAAAGAAATATTATTTTCCTCAAGAAATGTTCTAAATGATATTTTAAAATAATTTTCCATTTAAGACGACATCTATTGATGTTACCTATACCTTATTAGGGATATGATCCAAGGATACCATTCTTATTATTCATTTGAATGGTTTTTTCTTAAGATAGAATGGTGTTTATGAAACCTATTTCTCTTCCATGGGTTACTCCATGAGTAAATTCTTATTCAACACACTTCTTTTCATGGGTTATGATATGATGAAATGATGAAATGATTATGAAACCTGCCTCTTTTTTCATATGTTATGATATGATGAAATTTTTATAAAAACCATTTCATTTCATTGGTTATGATATGATGAATGTTTTATGATCTTGTGGAACACATATATATATTATTTTTATTATGTTATGGGTTGGACCTATATCTCCCTCCTCTGCATTGGGTAAAATTTATATCGCATGAGGTAGATTGGATTGAAATGGGGAGTGAACCTAGATTAATAAGGGACTTTTTCCACTATTATTATCTTGGGAGTGAACCTTGACCACTATAATAGTTTAAGAAGTGAACCGATTCCATTATGGTAGACTTGGAAGTGATCCTGGAATACTATGGAAATGATTTTCTATAATTATGTTTATGCCACAATTCTATGCCTTATGCCAATGTTATTATATCATAACTCATGTACTTTGATTTCATTATGATCAATGTCTTTTGAATTTCCAATCCTTACGACAAACTCAAGATTATGATCTTTGATTTGGAGTCCATGGTTTTTAAATGTTATGATCATGTTATCATAACCTTATTCTCATGTTATTATTATGCATATCCATTATTTACCCTTATTGAGCACTTGATCACCCCTTTCTTATGTTTCTTTTCCCCAGGTTATAAAGAAAGGTTTTAAGTAGTTTATGTTTGTGAAGAGTAATAAAGGGGAAGATATTTATGGGAGATATTGAAAATATTTCACCAAATTAGAATCTTGTGTACCTAATATCCAAAGGCTCTATAACTTTATGATCCCCAGACACATGTTTATATAATATAATGAATATTCATCTAAAAATATATAATATCTATGTATGAGAAAACTAGGTCACTATAATAACTCTGTTTATTTATCCATTATTCTATTCACTACATGTTAAATTGTTGATATCCTATCATCTATTAATTATTATATTAGTCATGGATTCATTTATGATCATAGTCTCATTTGATATGGAATAACTTAGTTTATTTATTCATGCCTCTATTTACTACATGTTTAGTTATTGATATCTTGGAATCAATTAATTTTTAAGTTGTTCATGGATTTATTTATACTCTTAGTTTCATTTTTATGGCACAAGTTAGTTTATTTATTTATGTCATATACATACATTGTACATTATTCCATTACTGAGCATCTGATCTCACCTCCTATATTATTTCCCATTTTCCCATAGAAAATAAAATTGGTACTACATATGAAAAATTGACTTCAAGGAGAATAATAATGTATTTATGATTTCATATAATGTAATTTTATTTTCATGTAATGTAAAAATCATTTATGTATCCAGTTTTTTAAGTTTACCATACTATTTGATCCTATGTATTATGATTTATGCACCAATGTAATAAAATATCCCCTAGTTCCAATATATTGGAATGAGGAATGTTACACTTGTAGTATTGAAAAAATCCATCTTTTATGAAAAAACATGTGTTGATATAGTTGGGTTTCCCTAAAACCAATAGCTACAAAGGTAAATTCCATTTACTCGTTTAAACCTCTCAAACTCTGATATAAATAAAGTAATATAAAATTTATTATAAAAATTCAATGGTAATCTCCTTCAAAAATTCAAAAATTATCATTTAGTGATTTTAATTTAATATGATCATCGAAATCACTTGATTATGTATAAAAAACTTTGCAACCTATTTGCATATCTAACACTCTAGTCATAGGTTGATAGAAAAGCCAATTTATTTTTCTAGTGTAGCATAATGGTTGACCAGGGTCATCCTAGTTGAGGAGTTTTTTAGTTAGTCTGATCACTAATTCTAAATTACCTAATCTAATTGTTTTTGGGGTTTTTATTTATTTTATTAAAACAATAAATTTCGGGTTTTTGGAAATAGGAATTTTAATGAAAATCTAAAATCTATCCTAACAAGAAGACGCGATAGAATGATTCAAGGGAAGAACAGTCTTAGTCAAAAGGTTTATTAATGTGGATTCATTTATTATTTATTGTTTTTTAAATTCAATTTGATAATTCATTTATATAACCTCATTATTTACTTACTATTATTTAATTTGTTGAGTATTGAATTTATAATGCCTTCGGTAAAACAAATATCACCGCCTCCATTAGTCAAGTAGGATAAACACCTCGATTGAGAGTGAAATTCCTAATATTTTTAGCTCCAACGTATTCTGTTTCATCCCTTTGAGCAACCTCAAATCCACCGTATAAATATTTTTTCCACAGAAAGGAAGAAAAAAAAACTAAACTAAATATTAATGAATAATTTGATATTTGTATCATGGTGGATGACTACCACACTCAGGCACTTCTCTCACATCCAATACAAATAGAATTAGAAAATTTAATAATTTAAGTGAAATAATTTAAAACACTATGAGACCCCTTAGAGGTCAAGCCTCAGATTAGTCACTTTCCACTGAAATGTGTAATGGATCACAATAGAATGAAATAGAGAGATAATAAATGAAAAAAATTGGAATAATAAAATAAAAATGAATTAAAATTGAATATTTATTACATTTAAAGGAAGTAAATTAATAACAAAAAAGAAATAAAAATCTAACAAAATCTTAATCCCAGTGCAATTACAGAACCCTGAATGGCTGATTATTCTTTTCCATACACCCTTGGCCTCCTTTTATAGGGTTCAATTTACTTTTGGGAAACATTAATTTTGTCATAAATGGGATCTCTAGTCGAATCGAGTCATTAAAAGGGTTTCGTGCATTAAATTCACCAAATATTCTATTTCTATGTCTTATCTAGGTGTTTTACACCATAAAAAGGTGTTTTACACCATAAAATGTTCCAGTCATAACATGGGGGATGTTTTATGGCCAGATTTTATGGACTAAAAAATTTAAGGGTGAATCATGATGTGATACATATGGTTTATGCTATAAAATATGTGATCATTGTCCAGATTTCTTCTTTTCCTTTATTACTTGTCTTATGCCTTGAAATATTTATTATTTACATCATAAATTGACTATTTAGGATGTAAAACAGCGGTTTAACTAGATTCATCCCCAATTTTATTTTATTCTTCATTTTTTGTCTATGGGATTAGTCTTTGACCTGTCGTATGTTACATAACATCTTCTCTATCCTGAATTCATCACTTTTGAGCTATTTTTTAGTCAAACACTATATTATGCCCCAAATTTTTACGAAAATTAAATACCAGAAAAAATGATCACTTTAAGTGTAATATAAATGTGTTTTATATTAAAATATACATGCAAAAAGGTGTCCTGTCAATTCCCCCACACATAGAACTTTATTTTCCTCAGGCATGTAACCTCAACAATGTTACTATGGATTCTTCATTATACAAATATTTAAATTTAAAAATAAAAAGAACAAAATGTTATCCAATGAAAAATAAAATTTCAAATTTCACACAAAATAATTCCTCTAAGTCTTCACTATTTTCAAAGAAACAAGATAATCATGCATTTTACTTTTCCGATTTTGAAATAACAATGCTCTTAATTCCTTCAATTTTTATTTCTTAATTCATCATTAATGTTCACACTAATTGAAGTCTACCTCGCATTTAATTCTTTTTACACATATCTCAGGATAATAAATAAAATGGACTTGTGCTCAAAACTCAAGAACATGTTACTTAACATAGGCTGGCAAGACATCTAATATCTCAACCACATAATGAAAAAAAATTAATAATGAGGTATTTCCATCAAGGTTAAAATGTATTTAAGTCTTAAGGTTGGTAGGATAAATGAATGAAAAATAAATCTCAAAATTATTTTTATCTCCAAATAATACTACATGATATCGAAAGAAAAGTGTACTGAAAATATTCTCTATAAAATGACCACTCCCACCTCCCAAAACTATAGGTAGGCACATTATGAAAGTATACATAATGAATGAATCACCCCATCATTATTATTTTTTTTAAAAAAAATTTATGATTAAGGGGAATCTCAAATCCACCACCTAACCACATATGATCAATAGTTTTTCAGTCTGTCAATGGTGATTTATGATCCTCCTAAGTCACAAACCAATTTTTTTCATTTTTTTCATTTTTTATTACAAGAGAGGTAAATTATATAGTATAATAAATGATAACATGAAATATCCCAAAAATCATATGAAAACACTCATCAAGATATCCTCAATGAAATATATCCCATATACCATGGTTAGCCTCTACATCACTCTTATTCTTTTGAATATCATGCAATATACTATAAGTAGGTTAGGAATGGATATGATAGCTTTGTAACATGGATCATTTTATATCATGTTTTTTATGTATTATATGGGAAATCACGTATTGATGTCAAAATTGGTATAAGGATAAAGTTCCTAAATAAAAAAATGCCTCAATCATATTTAAAAATGATTCTATTTAGTCATACATTTGATAATATGCTAGATAAGTTGTATAGGGAAACATGCCTGATTCTCTCAAGAAATATACTACTGAAAGAATGGGAAAAATTGGTGAAGAAAATTTATCAGGAATGAGAACACGTGGTTTTGGAAAATTATTCATAGAAATAAACAAAAATAATAAACAAATCCATATCAATTTTAGAAATTCAAAACATTACAAGTACAAGAATAATTTATTTTAAAAAAACCAACTTATTTACAAAAATACTGATTTTTCAAATTTATCCCCTAATGATTAAACATTACTTATTCATTTTAACATCTCACTCATTTAATCATGCCAATAGTGAAAATTAAAACTTGGTATAATGATTATACTAAGTGACATATGTCTCCTAGATCAACACTAGAGTACAATGGTTTAAGTGAGTCATGTAATTTATCTTTTAATGATTTAAAAGAGATTAAAATATTCTGGGAGTAAAATAAAATAAATCATCCCCTTGCAATGATTCTCCAAGTTGGATTATGCAGTGACTATTTTTTCGAGGTTTCATCAATATCCAAGAAATGTATTAGAAAACCATGCATTAAAGTTTATGGACCATGCTAAAGCAATCTAAAAAAGAATGAGGGATTGGTTTTTATCCTAATTTATCCTTAAAAGAAATTGAAATATAAAACACTAGAATAAAAATAAAAGTATAGAAGGATAAATCTTAGTCTGATACCCTAGGTGTTCCATGGGTTTTGAATGCCTCCAGATGGGAAATACCAACTATCATATAAAGTATGACGGTGGGTGTAATTTCTTGTATTTGAACCACCAACAGTCCTTCCTTCCCCCTTTGACATCTTCTTTGTAGAAGTTGACTCTATAGATGGAGTACACCAGATACACCCCCTTCGTAATGAGGTACAACTTTCATTGTTGAGGAAATATGAAGTATGTATCCTTCAATTTGTTGGTTTGTACTTGAACAACCTTTACTTCACTATAAGTTGGTTTATCTAGATGTGCTTCATTGAAAGAATGGTTAAAAGGAAATTTAGTAGGTAATTTTATATGATTTTTTTAAATTTTTTGATAATTGACAGTAAATTATTCCCCTTTTATGTAGGTAGCATGTGTATTGGTATATTCATTCAATTCCTTTAATAAATGTTTGATAATTTCAAGGATATCCATATGTTTGTCAATAGGTGAATTTTTTTCACCATCTTTATCTAGGGAAAAATAAGAGTTATCCAAATATGAAAAATTTAAATAATGGAGAGTGATACAAAATTCATTTTTCAAAACATTAAATGAAATTGAGTTTAGGAAATGATCAACTCCTTGTGTTAGTTCATCTTCAATTTCTTCTTCAGTTTAAAGTACCTTATAGAGTTGATTTATAGTGGTCTATGAAGGTATGTTGTCAAGATCCTCCATCATTTCATCAAATTCCATTATTGGTGTGGTTTCATCTTCTTCCATGGATAGAGTCAGATATAGAGGTGCTAATGCTTTAACTTCATAATCATGATACATTTTAATTTCTACCAAATCACTCCAAAAGTTATCCAAATTTACTTGATATCCCTTTTGTAAATCAACAGAAGATCCTCATTCATCTATCTCACCAGTATTGTTTTAGTGAGGTGGAATGAATCTTTAGGCACTTTCTAATTTACCTCCTTAGGAACTTTAACTTCAAAAATGAGTGGGGAAATTTCTTTCACCACTATATCATGTTCTTTCTCTTATTTATATTTGGGTTGCTCAAGATATCATGAGCTATTTTATCCATTTGGATCCTCACGAAATCTATCTTTTCTTTAGTTCTTTGTAATCTATTATTTAAATCATTGTTAACCACTTCATGTTCTTAATGTTTCATTTATGATTACTCAGTCCATTCATATGATAAGTAGTTTGGATAGATATTAGAAACTAATTTTATTAGATACTTTTATTTTTAAAATAAAAATAAATTATTTATAAAAATGTGAAAATTGAAATAATTGAAAGAAAGACTACTTAGTTCCCTAACAACGGTGCTAGTTTTAACTTGCCTTTCGTAGGGTGGTATAAATGCTAATTTATTTTCTTAGTGAAACATAATGGATTATTAGGGTCATATCACTTAAGGATATTTGTAGATGGTTCAATAATTAATTCTAATTCACCAAAAATACTTATTTTTGGGTTTTTATTTTTTTAATAAAATAATATAATTTTGGATTTTTGGAAAAAGGAGTTTGAATGCAAATATAGAATCTTCACTAACATTTAGATGTAATGGAATTAGGTTAGGGAATAACTGTCTTGGTCTTATGGTTTGTTTACATGGGTTCCTTCATTATTTATTATCATGTAAATTCAATTTGATAATTTATTTATAAAACCTCATTAAAAAATTAATATTATTTAGTTTAATGAGTATGGAATTTATAATTCATTTGGCATGCTAAATTTCACCTCCTCCAATAGAAAAGTAGGATAAACACCTTGATTTAGAGTAAAATTCCTAAAATACTTGTCTCCAATGTATTCCATTTAATCCCTTTAAGTAACCACAACTCCATCATATAATGAGTTTAATCAAGTATGGAAGGGAATATAATTAAAACAAAGAGTGGGGAATAATTTGAGATGTGTACCATGGTGGATGACTATTTCACCAATGTACTTCTCTCCCATTAACCACAAATTGAATTAAAAAATTTAATAATTTATGTGTAATAATTTAGAACATCTCAAAATCTCCACCAAGGATAATCCTTAGGTCAATCACTTTCCATAAAAAACTGTAAAAGATCATGATGGAGTGGAAGAGATATAGAATAAATGAAACTGTATGGAAGAAGAAAATACACTTGAATTAAAATTTAATATGTGTTATATTGAAAGAAAATAAATAAAAAAATGAAAGAAAAACCTAACATCATCCAAATCCCATCATAGTGGAAGAACCCTAAAGGATTATTATTCTTTGTCATCCACCATTGGACTCCTTTTATAGGTTTCATTCCACTCTCGACCACCACTAATTGCATCATATGTGGGCCTCTGGTCGAATCGGGTCATCAGGGGGTCTTTAAAAGGGGATCGAGCATTAAACTCATGAAATAAGCCATTTATATGTCCTTTCTAGGTGTTATATGACATAAAATGGTTTTTATTCCATAAAATGTCTGAGTTATAACCTGAGGAAAGTTTTAAGACTATATTTTATGGGATAAAAATTTCAATGGTGCATCATGATGTGACACATTTGTTTCATGTCGTGACACATGTGGTCTATTCCCAGACTACTTATTTTTATTCTTGATTTGTATTATGCCTTTAAATATTCATGGTTGACATTTTAAATTGACTATTTATAATATAAAATGGTGTTTTCTTGTAGAGTAATCCCTTTTCTCATTCAATTATTAATTTTTAAGCTCCATGCTTAGTCATTGACCTGTTGTATGTCACATGACATCTTATCCATCATGAATTTAGGAAATTTAAGACATTTTTTAGTTAAATTACATATCGTACACAAATTAAATAAATATATAAATAAATAAATATTAGTTCAATTAACCACTAAATGTGTAAAAAATGTGTTTTATATTCAAATATATATGAAAAAGTGTTGGTCTTTTAATAGCTTAATAAGAATGTAACAAATAATATACAGCTGATAAACTAGATATAATATCCAGGATATCCTTTTTGTAAAAGGAAATGTGAGAAATATAGAAAATAGAGTATGAAAAATGGGCACCATGGTTATCATAAAATATTACAAACAATGGCTGCACTGATTTTCCATTTCATTATTAACTTAAAAATTACTTAAATCAACACTCTTGAAATATTTGTGTCTGTGAATCATGAATTGAAAATAATAGATCGTAAAGATCCTATAATCATTCACTATGAATTTTGATATCTTAAAAATATATTAAGTGATACTTTCATGTATTCTGAAAACTCAAATAAATCAAAACTCATTTTATATTTCATTGGTGATTTCTACTCTTCATGTTGGTATCATTCATTCTTAAGTGAGTTCTCTAAACTGCAGTTATCTTTTCTATCATCTCGAGTCCCATCATTTCATGTGTGAAAAGCTTCCTCTAACATTTTATATCATATATCTATTTCTTCATGAAATGTATCATATGATAATCCATTATTTTTTTATTCATCATGCAATGAAAATCCTTTCCTTACCTTGAATGTTGTATGAGATGCGAAGATATTCTACATGTCACTGTATCCATTCCCACCAAGTTCACAACAGTGCTCTCCACATTTCCTCTATTTTGGTTCAGCTTTCAGCACTAGTGAAACTTCTCATTCAACCTATAGTCTTAATGAGTACCTTTAATTAACTATGTTACTATATTATTTGAGTTTTAGTGTTCTAGTTCATCGAATATCAATATTATTCATCTTATATTCTAAGATCCTGTATTTTCCATACTTCATTTGGTGTGTCCTTTTCTTACAACATATTTTTATATCATAGATTTGGTATCTTCATGTTCACAATAATGAGTTCCTTCATTTTAAGTTTCAAGAAAATCTACAACAAAGGCTATTATCATAAGCATTCTTTCACATAAGCGAATACTCACACAGGTCTTATTCACGTAAAAATATCATCACATAATCTGAACCTCCATGTATTCAATTTTATGTAACCAAATCCATGTATCTAAATTTAAGTATCCAAATTGATTAAATAGTTTTTTGATTCATGTAACCAAATAAACATATCCAAATCCATGTATCCAAATCCATTATATAGGCAAATATGGAAATCTGTACTACTTAACATCTTAATCTTAGGTGAATTTTTATGCACACTAAAGATATGATTTATCCTTCTGTAATTTTGAATTAAATTTATATAATTCAATAAACTCAATAAATATTTTAATAGATCCTCAATATGAAATTTTTAGATTGATATATCATAAAAAATTATAAAAAAAGATATGAAATATGATGAAAATATAGCTGTAATATTTTAGAGAATGTGGTCAATTTTTTGGGAATTAAAATGACCATTTCAGACTTCTTCATAGTTGAATTAAATGTATATAAACTTATAATATTTCCAAATCGATAATAAATATTCAACTGTGGTATATATATACTGATTTATAACTAAAAAATATAAGTACATATATTTAGGAAAACTACTAAACTATAGAAAAAATATCCGAACTTTGGTGAAATTTTAGAGCACCCAAGAGACAATATAAACCTTTATTGCAGTTTAATGAAATGTAGATATATCTCTTGTCTATACATCACAATAATAATCTTGAAATTATAATTTTTTATCACATGTTATCATTTAAAAATAGTTCTAACTATAATATAAAAATTGTTTTTATAACAGAAAAACATCAACAACTTCACAAAAAAATGAAAATATCTAATGATTGATTTAGAAAATGTTGTAGTTGGAGAAAATGTAGATAATTTTATTATATTTCTTAAAAAAAATTATTTTGGAGTTTATAGAATTTTATCTCAAGATATGATCAAAACATAGTCACCTAATGAAATTGGTTCCCAGAAAATAGATTCTGAGGTTTCTTAATATTTATTCCCATCTAATTGAACATATTCTAAAAAAATCTTAAAAAATAAAATGTGAGGAGTTCAAAAATCACTATAAAATAATATAATAACAAATAAAAACCATGAATAATATGTAATATTAAATATAAAAATAGTCAGTGGAAATAAGAATATTTAATAAATGAGTAAATTAAGGTAAAAAAACAAAACAACAAAAGGGTGATGTAATTATCATAACCAAAATGAAAATGAAATGGAGCCGCTCAACAAAATGGATATATATTTAGAGATATGAAAGGTTAGAAATAACTAATATGAAATAATAGAAACACAATTCAAAAATCAATATTTTGATCCATCAACAGCATAAGAATCTAGAGCCCTCAAATAAAGAGAGACACGAGGAAAGGGGAATTCACAATTAGATCAAGGATACACTTATCTAAAGAGATCCAATGCATTAATTGGCACATTGATACATGAATATAAGATATTGGAAGTTCCAAAATCACCTCGAGAGAGCCTCAAAGGTCATAGGTTTTGAATAGAGGTTGAGGGAGAATAGTTTAGAGATAAAATAGGGGTTCTGGTAAATTAAAATATAATACCATCCAAGTGTTTCTCAGCCAGATTAGTATCACCATCTCACCTCTAGCTAACACTATACTATAGGTGGTTCCATTTAGAATACCTACACATTTGGTAATATCATCAGTGGGACAGTGGTATTCCACTGACTAGCTGGTGTAATTCTTGTATAAATTCATTTCTTCCAGTATGTCACTAGCTAGTTGGTGGATCTCACCGACTTTCCAATGAAATTACAATGAAAAATATTTACTATCTGGATTCCATCTTCTAACTAGGGTCCCTTACCGGCTAGATGTTGGTCTACATGTAAATTTTCTAGCTACATGTAATTGACCACCCTTATTCTAAACACTTGAGCACCTCTCATCCTCTCAAACAAGAACAAAAACTACACCCCTTACCCTTCAAAGTCTAGAAACAAGCATGAAGAACAAAGAATCGATGTAAAAAATAAGAGAAGCAAAGAGAACAAAATATCAAGACTAAATGTATGAGTATCTATGATATAATTATTCTACTAACATATTATATATTGAGTAATAAAATTAGCTATATAATCTCTTTTATTCTTTAGGGTCCCAACATTCCCCCTTTGGTTTTGATGTAAATTACCTTATTTGTTAAAATTTTCATAATTAAATTGACTCCCATAAATAATTATACAATCAACATAAAATTACTATGGATATTTTTTTATTTATCTCTACACCCATGATCTATGTTTTAAAAAATATTAATGAGAAAGATTCAAAATTTTACGACCTATTTATTCCCAAAAATTTCTAGAGATCATAAAATTTCTTAAAAACACTAACCACCTTTTTTAGACAATAATTGTTGAAGGAATTATAACTTCAATTATGTATAAATAACATAGAATTTATACTAACCCCATTTTCTTTCATGAAACTCTTGGTATCATGAGTATTGTGTAACAGTGGTATATAATTAATCATGTTTATCTATAAAAAACATAACTCTCCCCAAGATTATATCACCCCTTAGTTTTTTTTTCATTTTTTGAAAATCACCAAATACCTACTCCTTTTCAATGGGTTTTTTATTTCCCACTTTACAAATAAACCCACAATTAAGCTCTCTCTAAATTTTTATCTTTTGAAATATATATATATATAACTAGTTTTTCAAAAAAAACACCAGGATAAGGGATCTTCCAATCCTCATTAAGTTACAAGAGATGGTTAAACTCTAATATTTAGTAAATTATATTTTAAACACTAGCATAATAAGTGATTATGTTAAAATTTTGACCACATTATCATTTGTTTCATTTTACTCCACCTTAAAAATATCTTCTTATTCTTTGTATTTGATAATATGTTATGGTATTTGAATTTTTATTATGTGAGTGTACTATGTGAAGTTATTAGTATGATTAATAGTAATTTTACTACTATAAAATATCACCATGATTATCATAACTTCTTTATAGTGATCTTTTAATTGTTTGGTAATAAAAATCAGTTTGTAAGAGGATTTCATCATCAAGATATATTATGCTTCATCTATTCATTGACAATAACACCTTTTCCTTTTTATTATACATCTACTGCATTTAGTGCCAGAATAGAATGAAATTCCATATATAAATATTCACTATATAATTACACAATAAAGATCATTATAACTATATTCCATCAATCATGATCCTTTCCATATTTATACATCAGGTCATATTCATGAGTTTTTTGGATATACCAAATGGTTTTCTTGACTTATATGAGATGTTCTACCTCCATATTGACCTGTAATAAAGTTATCTAGAATGTTACATGTATTATATTTAATCTTTTAATTATCAAATTAAGAAAACAACCTATCATTTCCACAAATAATTTTGGATGGATAGTTTTTTATTCTAAAAAATTTAATATTTGGTTTCAATATTTATGAATGTTTAAAATGGATTACAAGAAAATATTTTTTAATTATTAAACCGATCATTTTGATTTTTTTTCTAATATAAATCTATAAAAACCTTTTTTTCACTTGAAACTTGTTAAAAGTAGTGATTTCTTTGATAATTACCAATTAAACATCTAATATAATCAAGTATGTAAATTTAGTACATTTTTATTCTTACTTCTAACATATATGATATTGAAAATCTAGACAGAAACTATGAATTATTCTCTATTACATTTATGTAAAAAATGTGACAAAAAAACCTCTCTGGAATATTATTTTCTTCAAGAATGTGTCTAATCAATCATTCAATCTCATGGTGTATGTCTGAAAGTATATAATCCCTTATTTAAATTAAATTATTTCTTTTCATCATTATCAAGTTGAAACCCATATAGGTGGTTGATTTAAACATCATATTTTTTAAATCTATTCTAGAATATCATATTTACATCCAATTGATATATCTTAATATCCTTTTATCTCCACTATAATGATTAAATAAATTGATTTTACTAATTCCACTAGTGAGAATATATCTTCCACATCAATGTAATAATTTTAAAAATATAGTTAAAAAATATGATAATCCTTATTTATAATTAAATTTCCATGTTCATTGAGACTATTTTTTACACAAATTGTATTGTGTGGACATTATAATAATTTATCCACTTTAAATGTACCTATCATTTTCCTTTTCAATTTGATAAACCTAATTATACCTAGAATTACCTATTAATTTACCTTTCATTGGTTTTTTAAAATATTTCAGCACCACCTATAATAAAAAACATAATCTCTGTCTTTATCTTCTGATTCAATCTCATTATCCTAATAATTTGATATAAAATGAGTTTTTCAAATAACATATTCTATATCATCCATGTCCTCATGGATTTTTGTAAAATTTTATCCACTAATGTTTTAATAGATTTATTTATATTACCATTACATCATTATTCTTATTGATTTTATAATATGTTAAGTAATTCATTTGTGTGCCTCTTGATTGGTAAATTGATCATGGGATGTCCATTTTTGAACAACATCAAGATATCTATATTCTATGTCTTTGTTATATTTAATAAAAAAAATTCTTCAAAAACCTCTAAAATATCTTTGAGTTAGTTTCTTTACATTTAAAATTTTATAGGGAATCACCTTATCTACTAGACATAACAAAAAAACAAATTTTAAATAAATTAATATTTTCTCTAATTCCTTAAAATAGTTCCTTTATATGCTACACTTAATTAGAAATGTATTTTATAGGTTTTTCAAAATTTAGTTCCTTCTTTCTATTAATAAGTTTTAATATTGTTTCCTTGATAATAAATACTCATATTTGATTCTACATTTTTCCAAGCAGTTATCAATATTGATCCATACCATTTTATAGTCATAAGGTGTCGATCATTATTCTATTTTTATTTTTAACAGGAAACTAATACCTTTTTATATAATATATCACTTCCTTATTTGATTTCATAACCGTGATACACACCATATTGTTATAATAATTAGTTAACAGAAAATAATATCTATTACAATTCATCTATTTTCATGTCAAAGGGAAATCAAAATTAGTGTACACTAATTTAGGAAACTGCAAAGATCTATTGTTATCCTATTTGTTTATATTCATAACCATATTCACTCACATGAAAGCATAACATGTCTTCTACCAATGTATTTTAATATTTATAATATCACTCCCATATTTAACCATTGAGAGATTCCCCATTTTTTATTGTATGTTTCCTAATCAATAATTTCGTAATCTATTATCCTCTATAATATTGAGAAGTAAAGTGTTTTACATACTATACACTTAATTGGTATTTAATGGTTTATCATTTATAAAAAGGAATGTAATTTTTATAAATTTTTTTATGATTTTCAATAAGCTTACATTATCCTTCATTTTAAATGAATATACAGTATCAAGTATCCATGTACTACTATTTTTAAATGAATTTAATGTGGATTCATCTAATATTTCATTTTCTTTTAACATTTTTTTCTTATGTGACATGAATTTATGACTTAAAACATGTTTAGATCTTATATCATTTTTTAAAAGTTGGGGATGAAGCCTATTTTTTATCATTAAACAAATGAACCACTTTCTTCCTGGGTATAGGGGAACCCATTACATATCCCATAGGCCCATAAATTATAGGCCAAATTTGAGTGGCTTTAAGGCCTTGCAACATGAAGTCATGATTCTAGGATTGAAATCCCATTTTATTGGCCCAAAGGACGTTTTTTTAATAGTACAGCTATAAGACCCTTACTTCTATAGTATGTATTATAGTACTGTTGTCGATACAGTTCTTGCTACATTACCCACCACTAATACATTTCCACCTCTACTATAGTCGGCATTGCTACAATAATTCTACAGTGCTATGATAAAGTGCTGATATAGTACTCACGAATTCTACCTTTCTCGATTTGGAACCTGGTCTTTTGGATGTAGGTATACGAGGCTAACCACTTAGGCACCACCCCAAATTCTCATCATTTCTAATTCCATAATCAATAATTAATAATATTATCTCTTAATGTAGATCAAATATATTCTCCCACTTACTGGTGTTAATATATTATATTTCAAAATTTCTTAATAATACTATGAATTTGATTTCATATCTCCTATAATTTAATTATTTATGGAATGTTTTTGAAAAATGAAGTCAATATCCATTAATAGAATTTATACTGCATTGTGTAAGATATGTTCGTCATCTCTATTAAATTCTCTAATATGTTTGACCTCATAAGTATATTCTCATGTCATTGAAATAGTTCATAGTATAACAAAAGTATACATATTATTTAATAGAAAATAATTATCTCTTCACATCTCCATTTCATCATAATAGACTTTATATTTTTGAAATACTCTCATTGAAAATATAAAACCCCATATATGAACATGAAAAATCCTTCAATAATTTCAATGTGTTGAATAACTTGTATTTAATGGAATAAAAAACTAAAATAAAAAATACTTTTTTTCATTGGGGTATAATATTACAACAAGAAATCAAATGAACATTAAAATTAAAAGGAATATACATACAATATAATTTTGAAAATTTTATGAAGAATATAATCACAAGTAAATAAAAATAATTCAAACTTGACGTATTCTTCCATGAAGTCTACCAAGAAAATCATACCCATGTGTACAACTGTAGAATTATTGTAAAAAAATTGTAATATAATAAATTTTTTGAGGAATAAATAATGCAATTGGATGAATTCTTTAAAAAAATTATTCATGTAATATATAGAATTGGAAAAGTGTAACATGACCATCATATGCTCATTTAGTGTTTGTGTGTGTGTGTATTTTTGTTATGCATATATTCTATTAGTATATTTAAATAGTAATAATTGTTATATAACTCTTTTATAAAAATTAATAATTTATTATAAATAATATATTTAATATGTATAATAAATAAATAGCTTCCACTAAAAATATTTATGAATGATAATAATCAAAAACATAAAATGAAAATAAATAAGTGTTTTTTTGTTATAAAATTTTGCTTTTTCTAAGAATTATGTATTCTTTGAAGATAAATTTCTCAAATTTAGATTTCTAATTGAGTAAAATGAATTTAATTATTTTAATTAGGATATCAAAATTATGTAAAATGGTAAATGTCATTTTTTTAAAGGATATAATTTACCAGTATGACTAGTGAAATACGATGGTAAACTCTAAAATTTGAAAATTAACATATATAGTTAAAATAGTGTATAAACCTATATAAAATAAAAATAAATATAAATAATTGTAGAAATAATTATCCTAATTTATTTTATCCAATTATGGGAAACTTTCCAAATCAAAATAACATTCACAAACCATTAATGAATGAATATTTGAAAACATGCCACTAAAACTTATCTATAAAAGGAATTAAGTTCTACTTATTCTAAACCAAATGACTTATTTAATTTTCATTACAATATCTACAAAAATTTCATCCTATAAAATAACTCTCACTTTTTTGAGATTCTATCCCCAAAAAGGATTTCTAATCAATTTATTACAAATGAATACTTTACTAGAAGGCATGATTTCATCCATGTAATGAGTTATTACATATCTTTATCACTTATTTTCTAATCCCCTTCCTTCATAAATATAATGCACCAATATAATATCACACAATTAATATCACTATACTTTTGAAAAAGAATTTATAATTATATAACTATATATCCTTACTCAATTTTTTTATATTATTTTCTTGTTTCGGTTGGATTAACTGCCTATAAAACAATGATATACTTTTTTAATCATTTTCTATATTGGTGATTATAAACACCTAAATTATTATAATATATTGTTACAATGTGGATATAATGTTATTCTTATGATTTTGGAAGGGTAATATTAAAACTGAATCTATTATTAAAATGACACCTTTTATTTTCTAATATTACCTGAAATAAGAGAGTAATTAATTTCATACATGAGGACCATTTTATTACTTTATATATAATAAAAAAGTAAATTTTTAAATATGACGACCCATATCTTTTATAAAATTTATTTCATGATTTATTACATTAGGATACAAATAATACAATCCCAAAAGATCAATAGGCCTAATGTATTTGGGTAATTTTATAAATATCACAATAAATTGAAATAGGGATACAACAATAGTATTTTAAAACATCATAACATGCCCTTAATATTCCATTTATCTTATAAATTTTCACCAGATAACATGACGATGTACATAAGAATGAGATGATATATAAATCTTAATAAGGTAATATTCAAAGGATAGTATAAAGTAAGGTAGTACTTGTGAGTCAAGATAAATAACATGATTTCATAGAAAGGTGAGAATCATAATCATGAACATCAAAGTATGGTATAAGATTATAACATCAAAGAATCATAGGAACATGGAATCAACATAAAAAATGAAATCATACGAATAATTCAAGGCTAACCATTGAGACATCATAATACAATGTGTTTAGGAAAACCGACCATGAACCATACATGGTATATCATGAGATAAAAATATTACCCAATACATTGTATAAATATATAATTCCAATCCCACCCTTCACATTCATATTATGTACATGCATTTGTGTGCCACATAGATCATATAAAATAAGAATGTATTTCATCACTTTTAATCCAAATATTAAAAAGTGTGGGTTATATACATTTAAGTACCCAATTAATGAATAATAGGTACATCTAGGTGAATATCTTTGAGTGAAAATGGGGATGGGTAGTCAAAACAAAAAAGTTTGGCATGAAAAATCACATGATAATTTCAGTAGCATAACAGGTGTACATAAAGGTTCATGGAAGGTTTTTATGAGAGTTAAAGGTGGTATATCACTACTTGGGAATAAAAAGGATTTTAAAGGGATGTGTAAAACACAATAAAACATGAAAAATGTTAAATAAAAAAGGATTAGTATAAATAAAGTACTTGAATAAAAAGGAAGAGAGAATCCCTTAACATGAGAGGGTGCTTAAAAATCTTCAAAGAAGATTATTAAGATCTTGGGAAAATCTTGTGAGGTCTATAGAGAGATATATAGAGATTGGATTAATTTTTAATGGGGTTTGAGTGAATATTAATGGGATGTTGGGTGGGTATATATAGCAATAGAGAGGGTAATTCTTTATTAATTTCTAAACTTAGGTTTTGGACTCTAAGTGATAAATAATCAAAACCACAAACCTTACTGTAGAGACCCAAAGATTTATGTACATGGACATTACATTACATTATCAGAATACTTAATATATAACAAAAACAGACACACAAGGACCGTAATAGTTTAGTGTCTTTGGAAACTTGGAACGTAATCTTCTAATCGTGGTGAAAGATATTCCACATCTCCCATAAAGATCTTTCCCTTTTTTTCTTACCTAAAAACTTTCTTTATATCCTGGAGAAAAGAAAACATAAAAAGGGTGAGATCAAATGCTCAGTAAGGGTAATCATGGATAAAATAAAACATACCATATACATTTTAACTTAAAAACATGAACATAATGTTTAAACATCAAAATCTTGAGAAATGACATAAAGCATGGAAGTACGTAAGGAATAGATCATAAAGAAACATTAAGAATGACAAAACAGCATGGGAATAAAACATGTAATTGTGGCATCCATTAAGCACATGTAATTATTTCCATAGTAGCCAAGGCATTGCTGCCGAGACCATCTTAGTGGACAAAGTCCTATTCTGCATCGAGTTCACTCCTCGTTTCAGTCCTATAACACTGAACCGGATTAACTTACCGTTCCAGCCATGTCTATCTCATGAGATATAAAATCTTTACCCAATGCATTGGAAGGAGATATAGGTCCCACCAATCTCATAATGAAATCATTCTTACTTGTGCCACAAAATAAACATACATCAATCATAATAACCCAATAAATAAAATGGGTTTCATAAACATCATCCCAACATCACATAATCCATATAAAATAAATGGATATCATTTCATAATAAGAAAAGTGAAACCATTTAAATCATATAGACATGATACTTGAAACATACACATATGAAATAATGTCATCTTATATGAAAAATGGTTTTGATAAAATACTTGAAATGAATTCTTGAGTAAAATATCATTTCTTCTTCAAAATCAATTTCTTTTCACAAAACGTCATGCAATTTTAAAAGAAAGAGATTTTGTTGAAAATATTAATGAAATATTTTGGAGGAAGCTTCATGAAAATAAGGCTTTATGAAACCGTAAAAATCATTTCATGTCGTATAAGTTAAAAAAACATTCTTCTCGTACTTTTGTCGAAAAAGTTAAAAAAGTACCTTGTAACGTAAACAAAAGAAGGATTCCTTACATAACATGTAGTAAAAGTAAAAAAAATCCAATAATGGGTAAACATGACTTTAAACATATATGAAAACACTTTTATAAAACATGGACATGGATGATAGAAATAACCCCAGTAAATACTTACGAATAAGCAATCTCGGATAAAAATGAGATTTGCAAAATTTATCCCTTACCTTATGTCTGATATGCTTCGTACGTATATGAACCTCCTGTATAATGATTTAAATAATGTTATTGAATTATTTCGGAATCATATTAATTGTTATGATATCATATATGGTTCACTTATGACTTTATATTACCCGTTCTTTTGTAAATTCCATGTTAAAGAGCGTTTTGGGTAAAATTGTTTCATTTGTCGTCCGTGTTTTGACTTGTAATTATTCATATGATTACTTAGATCACAATTACATAATTCCAGAATATAAAAAATGATTTATATATAATACATATTCAGAATATACATATATATAATAGATCAATAAATGGAAAAAAATACACCGTTCATGGAGACGGTAGGTCATACGTATGCATGAATGATGATTTCGTTTCCTTATTGAGTTGAATGGAATTAAGTAGATGACATACATATATACATAAATCCAGTATCTTTATAATGTCATATATTTCCTTATTATTTCTTATATATACTTTATAATCATTCTTAAATGGTTAACATGGAGAATGAATCTCATCGCATCATGGAGACGGTAGTCCGTACGTACGCACGAGGGATGATATCGTTTCCATAATTATTGAATTGGAGTGGAGTGGATGATACAATATATCATAATCATAATGATGTTATAATAACTATGTATAGTTATTCTTTACACCATTATAACCATCCATGTAAGGTGTTGGTGGAAAAACAGATTACACCACGGCGTGGAGACGGTATTCCGTACGTACGCACGCGCGGTAATTTTGTTTTCCGTAGGATGGATAGAAAGTGAAATAGGGTTGTTTCATATTTATAATAACAAATCAGTATATTATTGATACTTATTTTATTACTTTATAATGAAACAACTAAAGAAGAATAAGT
The DNA here is from genome assembly GCA_963277665.1 of Viscum album. NCBI lineage: Eukaryota > Viridiplantae > Streptophyta > Magnoliopsida > Santalales > Viscaceae > Viscum > Viscum album. The sequence continues at coordinate 273,871,968 of OY728130.1, forward strand.
TTAAGAAGAAAGAAGCTTGAAAGAATCGGGAGAAGAAATTACCTCTTCTTCGATACGCCTCTTTAAAACCTCCTCTTAGGGCACTAAGATTGGTCTTTAAAGTAGACCAGAACCTCTAGGATGTTTCTAGGGAAGTGGAGAAGATAATTTGGCAGGGTTTGTCCGAGATTGAGGGCTCAAATTGGTGTGAGGAGGAGAGGGAGGAGGTGCCCTTTTATAAGGGAGGAGAGGGGCACCTTTGGAATTCTTAAAAATATTAATTTATAATAAATATAACCCCACATAAACACCTCCAAAAATGACTCATATTCTAATATTAGATGATATAGGGTTGTAATATCATCAACCAGTCAAATTTAGACATGTTTGGATCTTATTTTAAACTTTATCACTTTGATTTATCTTTATTTAATCTATTTAAGTTTATTTTTGGTAATAAAATTCTAAATTTTAAATTATAACAAAAAATTACTTTTTTTAAAAAAAATTTCATAATTTTTTACTTTATAACATTATAGAACATATAAATTTAAATTTATAATTTTTAAATATTTTTGTGATTTTTAAACAATTTTATATTATGTTATTTTTATAAAATAACAATAGTGTCAATTTTGACACTATTCATTTATTTGAATTTAAATAAAATATATAAAGAATATATGTTCAAAATAAAAGCTTTAATATATTCATAAGAGGTCATATGTATCTATAAAATTAGTGTATCACATTAAATAGTTCATATAATATTTATTTTATTATTTTTAAAACCATTGATATGGTTTATCTCTTAATAAAATAATTACTACAACATTTTTGTATAATTATTTAATATACTGATTTGTTGCATAACAATTTAAAATAAAATCCTATGATGAATATAAATCTATTACCTTTCACAATAATACTTTTACTTGAATTTATCATCTTAAAATCACAATATTTAAAATGTTATATTTATTAAATTATGAAGGTGACAACTTTGGCATCATTTAAAATAAAATAATATAAGTATCATAATTGCTTGTATAAGACTCCAAATGGTCAAATATTCGACCATTGGATGATTATAGTTTAACTTTACATGAACAATAAGTTTTGTTCAGGTTATTGTGCCTTTTATGGTCACTATTAGTTTAATAAAAACTATATTCTTGATTTTTCACTAGATAAATAATTTCTGCATCACTATTGTGTCACAATTAATGATAATTATTTAATCCCAAAAAAATTCTAAATAAATTCTCATGATGTAGATAATTTTTTTATATTTCTGTATACTATTAATTTTCTAAGTTTCATTAATTTTATCACTAACTTAAAATTATTATACTTATAGTATTTAAGAGAGTGACATGTTGTCACTTTCTTTGGTTTTAATAATAATTAAATTATTTTCATGGAAAAAAGTTCATTAAATGAATCTAATCTGACCCTTAGATGATATGGGTCGACTTTTAGTCATCCAATATGATTTTTCCAAGTGTTAGGGTCATTTTATAATCTTATATTTACCCTTAATTACCCGATTTACCTTTAACTATAGTAAATAAAATTTACCGTAGTTACTATTCACAATTCCAGAAAATAAAAAGTAGCTTATTAACATAATTTGGACCCACTGATTCCAAATATGGAATCCATTTTTCCAAATTCAATACACGAAAGTTACATAAATTAAATTAAAATTAATCCCGTTGTCGAAAGAAAACGGGTTTTTCTTTAAAACATTGCAAAAGATTGAATTGATTTAACCTACGAATTCAAGGTAAAATCAATACTAATGACATAAATTATATTAAATGGTAAAAATATATTCTATTTATACTTTAAAACCATTAAATATTATAATTTAACCAAATAAGATATCACGATGAAAAAAGTTGTTTTAAATTAAAATATAGCGTGTTTTTACTATTCATTAAAATATGAAAGTCATCAGAATAAAATGAAAAATTTATCCAAAGTAAATTTTTATTTCTTTATTCCAAAGAATAATTTTATTTTGTCAAATGGAACTTATAAACATGTCAAAAACTATATTTAAAGTGGGTGCGCCATCAAAATGCGGTAAAACTGCATTTTTTTAAAAATACTTATTTTACCCGAAAAATTTATTTTGTTCTTATACCATGTTCTAGAAAATGTGTAAGATGAATAATAATGTTATAAAATTAAAAAATTAGTTAATACTATTCATAACGGCTAGTTCATAATAATATTATAATAATATATCATTGTTTAGTAAAACCCGGTATTGCGTACAACACATGATATCGAGGAAGGTCGCGATTGCATGTAATGCAAGCCAAGTCAGGGTTGCATGTTGTGAAAGAATCCTTCCTTGTTTCTTATAACAGAATCCAACCATATTTCATTTATACATTGAATATATATATATATACTCAATGTTGCGTAGAATAACTATTATCAAAATTCTGTGTAACACGGTCCAAGAATTGTGTTGCGTATACTGCAAGCTAATACGGTGTTGCGTATAGAGAATGGTAATCTCGGTGTATCATACAACATAAGACATTAATGAAATTAAAAGAATATTTTTCATAAAATCTCGGGGTGTTACATCCTACCCCCCTTAAAATGAATTTCTCCCTCAAAATTTATCGGGGTTATAAATGTTTTACTACTCGAAAGTTTGTTTAATAGAAACCCACATCGTAAAAAGGAATACCAAAACATGGCTTTAAAAACTAAAGTATGAAATGTAATGGTTACCCAAATTAACTCATCATTGGGTTTCCACGTAGGAGGAAATATGTGAAAATATGGATATGGAAGAAAAATCTAACCATCAAGTTCTGATGGAGAGTGGTAGAGAACATGGCTATGAAAAAGCCAACAATCACAAAGCTATTGATTTGTGATGATCTAATGTACCATCTGATTCATCAGATATAAGGAAACTAGGACAACATTTTTGTTTTTCAAGATCATTTTTCTAAAGTTGATGAATTAAAATAAATACTTTCATGATTTTGGTACAATCTTACTGTTGTTCGTGAATTGAACAATTTCCACTTCATCCCTTAAAGAAATGAAGTTGAATTTGTTATTCATGATGTGTTAGTAGATCATGTGACAGAATGATGGGTCATTCCATCTCTTTCAAACAAAAGGTTAGCAAAAGATATAAGTCCATCTTATGGTTAGATTAGTCGTATATGGTTCCAAAAATGAACTTATACTTCATATATCATACCGCTTAATAAAATAAAACTAGTTTCTACTAACCAGGGACTTCCTGTAGGCCAGTGGTAGGCGATAAAGGCCAGTCGCACTTCGGTTGTGGGTTCGATTCCCACAACCTTGTCTGATGCGATGGGTTGTCGCCCGTCCTGCAGGTTGTCCTTTTTCTAAAACTAAATTACTATATCATCCCATCAATAATATCAAAAAAGGTTTTATCCTTAAACAATACTAACTTATGTCCAACATAATCCATTCCAATCTTTAGGCTTATCCATAATATTGCAGTCCATTGTCATATTATAGTGAAAATGATTACCAGAGATTTCATATAAGAAGCATGTTAATACCATCGTTGATCTCCATATGTCATAAGATATGTCTTGTTGTTCACATTACAAATGTTCGAAGGCCTTAATCATGTATTCTCTTGAAAAATGAATACCCATTGAACCTTAGTGAAAACATGAATGCAGTTAAAATTTAACACTTTCCACATACCAAAATCCTCAAAATTCTATATACTCAAACCATGATATCACTTAGTCCTTATATCAATCATGAGCTCATGAATACAATCAAACATCTCATTATCTTCTTATTCCTTCATTATGTGCATATCATCTACTTTACAAAAATATCTTAATAACATTCCATGGTTACTGGTACCATTCAACATATACTTTCAAATACTTTTAGGAAAAACAATAGTGTAACAATCCTTAGATGATTCTTTATTCCATAGTACCATTAACTATACAACATAACTCTCGATAAACATACAATCATTCCACTACCTTCTAAAACAACCGACTGAGCTTCAACACTTCTTTCAGCTCATATATCATTTGTAGTCTCCTCATCATCATCCACATAAATACTACCCATATGACCATGTTGATTCTCTTCATGAGATTTTCCATTAGGGAATTGGTTTGCATAATGCCCGTACATTCCACATTTAAAACATCTAATCATTGTCGATGACATAACCATACCATTATCCTTGTCCATGGTGTTAACTGAACCTTTTCCTTTGCACTTACTGGATTTGTGTCCTTTTTTCCACACCCAAAGCATCTTCCAGTTCCTTTGAAACAATCTCCCTGATGCCTCTTCCTACATGATTTACATGAGGGAAATTGAACTTTCTTTACCCTATGATCATCATGAAACTCCATCTTTCTCTTATTATCTGAGTCGGGAAACTTACCAAAGTTGAGATTATTGATCATACTATGAGATTTCTGATTAGGAATAATAACGATTTTTGGACTTCCAGATCCAGTTTCATTTGGTTTCTCATGATGAAAATCATTCCATTGTCCACCATATCCTCCATTATCATAAATCTTCATGTTTCCATCCATTTTTTAAAACCATAAAAGAATAGTGTGAGAGGTAAAAATCATGCTAGGGAAAACAACATAGTAAAGGGGGAGCACCCTCAATATCTAACATCTTAGGTTAAATTATAAGATCGTTACCGTAGTTCTAGGACTATATTCTATACGTATTCTTATCCTTAGGTACATCCCTAGACATACCTTAGAAATATCTCTAGTGATCTCACTAACGTTTTCGCATCCTAGTTTCCAAAGGTTGACTAAACCTTTCCTCTGATACCAACTGTAGAGACCCAAATCTTTACGTACATGGACATTACATTACTTTAGCGGAATACTTAATACATAACAAAAACAGACACACAAGGACCGTAATAGTTTAGTGTCCTTGGAAGCTTGGAACGTAATCTTCAAATCGTGGTGAAAGATCTTCAACATCTCCCATAAAGATCTTTCCCTTTTTTTCTTACCTAAAACCTTTCTTTATATCCTGGGGAAAAGAAAACATAAAAAGGGTGAGCTCAAATGCTCAGTAAGGGTAAGCATGGATAAAATAAAACATACCATATACATTTGAACTTAAAAAAAATGAACATAATGTTTAAACATCAAAAGCTTGATAAATGACATAAAACATGGAAGTACGTAAGGAATAGATCATAAAGAAACATTAAGAATGACAAAATAGCATAGGAATAAAACATGTAATTGTGTCATCCATTAATCACATGTAATGATTTCCATAGTAGCCAAGGCATTGCTACCAAGACTATCTTAGTGGACAAAGTCCCATTCTGAATCGAGTTCACTCCTCGTTTCAGTCCTGTAACACTGAACCGGATTAACTTACCATTCCAGCCATGTCTATCTCATGAGATATAAAATCTTTACCCAATGCATTGGAGGGAGATATAGGTCCCACCCATCTCATAATGAAATCATTCTTACTTGTGCCACAAAATAAACATACATCATTCATAATAACCCAATAAATAAAATGGGTTTCATAAACATCATCCCAACATCACATAATCCATATAAAATAAATGGATATCATTTGGTAATAAGAAAATTGAAACCATTTAAATCATATAGACATGATACTTGAAACATACACATATGAAATAATGTCATCTTAGATGAAAAATGGTTTTGATAAAATACTTGAAATAAATTCTTGAGGAAAATATCCTTTATTCTTCAAAATCAATTTCTTTTCACAAAACGTCATGCAATTTTAAAAGAAATAGATTTTGTTGAAAAAATTAATGAAATATTTTGGAGGAAGCTTCATGAAAATAAGGCTTTATGAAACCGTAAAAATCCTTTCATGTCGTATAATTTAAAAAAAACATTTTTCTCGTACTTTAGTCGAAAAAGTTAAAAAAGTACCTCGTAACGTAAACAAAAGAAAGATTCCTTACATAACATGTAGTAAAAGTAAAAAAAAGTCAAAATGGGTAAAAATGACTTTAAACATACATGAAAACACTTTTATAAAACATGGACATGGATGATAGAAATAACCCCAGTAAATACTTACAAATAAGCAATATCGGATAAAAATGAGATTTGCAAAATTTATCCCTTACCTTATGTCCGATATGCTTCATACGTATCCAAACCTCCTGTATAATGATTTAAATAATGTTATTGACTTATTACAGAATCATATTAATTGTTATGATATCATATATGGTTCACTTATGACTTTATATTACCCGTTCTTTTGTAAATTCCATGTTAAAGAGCGTTTTGGGTAAAATGGTTTCATTTGTCGTCCGTGTTTTGACATGTAATTATTCATATGATTTCATAGATCACGATTACATAATTCCAGAATATAAAATATGATCTATATATAATATATATTCCGAATATACGTATATATATAACAGATCGATAAATGGAATGAAATACACCGTTCATGGAGACGGTAGGCCGTACGTACGCATGAACGCTGTTTTCGTTTCCTTATTGAGTTGAATGGAATTAAGTAGATGACATACATATATACATAAATACAGTATCTTTATAATTTCATATATTTCATTATTTTTTCTTATATATAATTTATAATCATTCTTAAATGGTTAACATGGAGAATGAATCTCATCGCGTCGTGGAGACGGTAGTCCGTACGTACGCACGAGCGATGATATCGTTTCCATAATTATTGAATTGAATTGGAGTGGATGATAAAATATATCAGAATTAGTATGATGTTATAATAACTATTTAAAGTTATTCTTTACACCATTATACCCATCCATGTAATGTTTTGGTGGAAAAACATATTACACCACGGCGTGGAGACGGTATTCCGTACGTACGCACGCGCGGTGATTTTGTTTTCCGTAGGATGGATAGAAGGTGAAATGGGGTTGTTTAATATTTATAATAACAAATCAGTATATTAGTGATACTTATCTTATTACTTTATAATGAAACAACTAAATAAGAATAATTTTAAGAAGAAAGAAGCTTGAAAGAATCGGGAGAAGAAATTACCTCTTCTTTGATACGCCTCTTTTAAACCTCTTCTTAGGGCACTAAGATTGGTCTTTAAAGTATACCAGAACCTCTAGGATGTATTTAGGGAGGTGGAGAAGATAATTTGGTAGGGGTTGGCCGAGCTTGAAGGTTCAAATTGGTGTGAGGAGGAGAGGGAGGAGGTTCCCTTTTATAAGGGAGGAGAGGGGCACCTTTGGAATTCTTAAAAATATTAATTTATAATAAATCTAACCCCACATAAAAACCTCCAAAAATGACTCATATTAGAAGATTAGATGATATAGGGTTGTAATCTCATCAAACAATCACATTTAGACATGTTTGAATCTTATTTTAAACCTTGTCATTTTGATTTATCCTTATTTAATCTATTTAAGTTTATTTGTGGTAATAAAATTCTAGATTTTAAATTATAACAAACAATTACTTATTTGTAGTGAATTTTCCATAATTGCTTAATTTATAACATTATAGACCATATAAATTTAAATTTAAAATTTTTAAATATTTTTTTTTATTTTTAAGCAATTTTATATTATGCTATTTTTATAAAATAACAATAGTGTCAATTTTGACACTATTCATTTATTTGAATTTAAATAAAATATATACAGAAGATATGTTCGAACTAAAAGCTTTAATAGATTCATAAAAGGTTATATGTATCTATAAAATTAGTGTATCACATTAAATAGTTCATATAATATTTAGTTTATTATTTTTAAAACCATTTATTTGGATTATCTCTTAATAAAATAATTACTACAACATTTTTGGATAATTATTTAATATACAGATTTGTTGCATAAAAATTTAAAATAAACTTTTATGATGAATATAAATCTATTACCTTTCAAAATAATACTTTTACTCGAATTTATCATCTTAAAATCACAATATTTAAATTGTTATATTTATTAAATTATGAAGGTGACAACTTTGGCATCATTTAAAATAACATAATATAAGTATCATAATTGCTTGTATAAGACTCCAAATGGTCCAATATTCGACCATTGGATGATTATAATTTATATTTACATGACCAATAAGTTTTGGTCAGGGTTTTGTGCCTTTTATGGTCACTATTAGTTTAATAAACACTATATTCTTTATTTTTCACTAGATAAATAATTTCTGCATCACTATTGTGTCAAAATTAATGATAATTATTTAATCTCAAAAAAATTCTAAATAAATTCTCATGAGGTAGATAATTTTGTTAGATTTCTTTAGACTACTAATTTTCTAAGTTTCATGAAGTTTATCACTAACTTAAAATTATTATACTTATAGTATTTAAGAGAGTGACATGTTGTCACTTTCTTTGGTTTTAATAATAATTAAATTATTTTCATGGAACAAAGACCATTAAATGAATCTAATCTGACACATAGGTGATATGGGTCGACATGTATTCATCCAATAGGATTTTTCCAAGTGTTAGGGTAATTTTATAATCTTATATTTACCCTTAATTAACTGATTTACCTTTAACTATAGTAAATAAAATTTACCGTAGTTACTATTCACAATGCCCAAAAATAAAAAGTAGCTTATTACCATAATTTGGACCCACTGATTCCAAATATGGAATCCATTTTTCCAAATTCAATACACAAAAGTTTCAAAAATTAAATTAAAATTAATCCCGTTGTCGAAAGAAAACGGGTTTTTCTTTAAAACATTGCAAAAGATTGAATTGATTTAACCTACGAATTCAAGGTAAAATCAATGCTAATGAGATACATTATATTAAATGGTAAAAATATATTATATTTATACTTTAAAACCATTCAATATTATAATTTAACCACATAAGATATTAAGATGAAAAAAGTTGTTTTTAATTAAAATATAGTGGGTTTTTACTATTCATTAAAATATGAAAGTCATCAGAATAAAATGAAAAATTTACCCAAAGTAAATTTTTATTTCTTGATTCCAAAGAATAATTTTATTTTGTCAAATGGAACTTATAAACATGCCAAAAACTGGATTTAAAGTGGGTGTGCCATCAAAAGGCGGCAAAACTGCATTTTTTAAAAATACTTATTTTACCCGAAAAATTTATTTTGTTCTTATACCATGTTCTAGAAAATGTGTAAGATGAATAATAATGTTATAAAATTCAAAATTTAGTTAATACTATTCATAACGGCTAGTTCATAATAATATTATAATAATATATTGTTGTTTAGTAAAACCCGGTATTGCGTACAACACACCCTATCGAGGAAGGTCGCGATTGCGTGTAATGCAAGCCAAGTTAGGGTTGCGTGTTGTGAAAGAATCCTTCGTTGTTTCGTATAACAGAATCCAACCATATTTCATTTATACATTGAATATATATATATATATATACTCAATGTTGCGTAGAATAACTATTATCAAAATTGTGTGTAACACGATCCAAGAATAGTGTTGCGTATACTGCAAGCTAATACGGTGTTGCGTATAGAGCAAGGTAATCTTGGTGTAGCATACAACATAAGACATTAATGAAATTAAAAGAATATTTTTCATAAAATCTCTGGGTGTTACACTTACCATGGGTTTTCCCCATGGTTTCTACTAAATAGTATAAGTTTTAAATATTTTATTAGGATAAGAACATAAACCCTTAAAATAATACCATTTAGGATGTGGAAGTGAGTCATGTTCATAAATAATTATATTTAAAACCTTAAAATATAATATAGATTTTAGAGGATTCATTATGTGTTTGTAAAATCAATCAAATAACATAAAAAACAAAATATTTTAAAGGGAAAATCTATTTTATGTCATGGTTTCCATTTATAGTATTTATCACATAACTTTTGGCCTATTATGATGTCATAATACATACTATATCTTTATACCATATTTATTTTTTACCCAAAAATTTGACTATCTCAAAAAATTATAAAAGATCCACCATTAGATAATTTAGATGTGTTTATTTAAAAATGATATTTATATTACTAAAAATATTTCTAAATAGGAGAATTTACTCTTTTTAAAAAAACACTTATTTACTAGAAAATACTCATTTTTAAGACACCAATAAATTTTTGAACCCTAAAAAAATTACCCTGGGCTTTAGTAAATTATACTATCATTTATATTTAAATAAATATTATTTGATAATTACATTTAATGAAAAAATTATTTCAAAATTATTTAATTTATCAAAAATATTGTTTTAATTAAAACTATATATTTCCCAGAAATATAATTTTGGTTTCTTCATATCAAAATCTAGTTTTTATTAAAATCATGATATAATCATGTTTATAAAGTAATAATGAAAAAGGATAAATATAATAATTATTTTATTAGAAAAAATATATAAATTCATAATACTAGTATCTGGATACATAACTCCTTATTACACCAACATACTCTCCAAGGGTAAGCTATGAGATGATGGTACCTTTTTGGGATGATTCGGTGAACTTTTTTGGGTAGTGATCTTGATAAGCTTTAACTTATCCCATAAATAGTTTCAATCAAGTTTTAGTTGTTCAATCTTTACTTGGGATTGGTCATGGGAAAAGAATAGTGATTTTGTCTCCCTTAGAAGCTCTAATAAATGATCTTTATAGGGTATCCTCATACTCATTGAGGCCATCACTTATTCCTTTTGTTGTAATTAGATATTATCATAACCCTTAATATGTATTAATATTAATATTTACTATATAGTCGATATATTATCAATGATTTTGATCCTTATAAGTCTTTTAATTCTAACAAGCTATATTTTATAATGACCCAAATTTTAAAGCATGTGTTTTCTATAACTACATTACTTAATAAGAATTTTATTCATTTAAAATGGAATTTCAATTATAAAATTTTGGGTCATTACAGTAAATATTTATAACATCATTACTTTAGTTCCTTGAATGTTTTATACATAATGTATTTATAAAAAATAAATGTTTTTCGATACTTGTATACCAAAACAAGCATGATACATTTGCAACAACAGACATTTTATGCCAATAATAAGTTACTTAAAACTAATATATTTATATAAAAGAATAAAAATGATTTAAATGTAAATAATATTATAAAATAGATGATTATCAAGTCAATTTTTGTTATACCAGGAGCTATATCATGTCCAAGGAATTCATGAGTAAATCTTAAGGGAATATTATTTATCTATCATTTTTATGGAATCTTATGCTTCCTGGGAAATGTTTTTATATTGTTTCATGGATGTATCATTTCATATAATTGTATGTTTGAAAATTGTATCTTACAAATAATGTTGAATTATCTATAATTAAATAGTTTGACCCAAGAAACTATGTATCAGTACTCAATTCGGTCCATCAGAAGGCCTGGAGGGTGTTCTTGATCCCAATGATCTGGAAACTAGTTCTTGAGCACCAATTAAAATTAATTGGGAATTATTTCACCAGATAAGATATGAAATATGAACAAAATAGGGCCCACTAAAGACCAAGAATGATCATTCCATATGATGGTGATTCATGCATGCATAATAAATATTTTTTAAATTAAAAATCAATTCAAAGAGGGCTTGATAATTTAGAATATTGAAATGAAATAATATCATGGTAAACATAGTCTGAAAATAACATATATAAAAATAATAATCCACTAATCTAAATACAAAATAAAACATGAAAAAAGGAATGAATTTATCATAATGGGAAGCCAATAAGGTTGTGTATATAACCAGTACCAAATTACATAACAGAAGAATAAAAATAATAAAAATTTGATACTCATATCCGTGTGAAAAAAAGTTTTATCCCATATTGTCTCCTACTACAAGACAATCAAAATATTAAACAGAACTAAAACCTTATTTTATTAATTTCCTTATACTCTTTTTAGTCAACATATGTTGTACTATGAACCCAAAATTTAAGAATGACATTACAAGACGACACTTGCATAATAAGGCCATTTGTTCCAGAACTGAAAGCACTCATTATCAATGTCCATAAAAAGGAACTATTATCCAACATCTTAGATTGATTCATTTGGATCTTAAACATACCTTCTAAAACGCACACAATTGGGAGAATAAAGAACTCACACCCAAAAAATGATAACAAAGGTATTTATGTGGTTCATATCTTAATCTTAGTCCACAGGATAAAAACTAATACTGTTAATAAAAACGGAAGGTGAAAGAATAATTACAAGTGTATTTAATAATAAACACTGCCCATATTTTTAGAGATGAGTCTATCTGGTAGAACTAGTTCCACTTCCTTCTTATATTTATGCTCATTCATACATCTTGAACATGACACAACATGAATTTGAGTGAATTTTCTCAAAAAATAGAACATGTTTGAAATTTTATAATATATATATTCAAAATTTTAAAAATATTAAATATTGATAGAGTATGTGGAAATTGTTATTTATGATGAATCGTGGATAAATATTGTGTATTGGGACCCCTTAGAGGAGTTGAGAGGGCCAAAATAGATTGTGAAATAAGTTTTGGGAGTTGGATGAGTTTAGAGATGAAATTATTGTTACCTTTTGGATGATGGTATGTTTTGAAGAGACTTATAGGTGCCAAAATCATTTGGAAATTATTTTGGGATGATTTCATAGGTTTCTTAAACTTTTAATGACTTTTTTTCAAAAAATAAGATCTGTTGTACATAAGATTCACTATATATAGGATTATGCATTTTATTATTACATATGAGTGCTCCCATACATAATAGGATTTACTGTAGTCAAATAATTAATAATGTGTGGATTTCATAAGAGTAAATATTAAGTAGTTTTGAAGTTATAACTACCAGTCCAATTAGCCGTGTGAAAATACCTTCTTCCTATCGAGTGTTGGAACCAAAAGATGGTGTAGGACCCACTCAGTTAAATAACCAAATAGGGGGTGAATTAGGGTATATTAAATTAAAATAATCCCCCATTGTGATCTTGGTCTATTTTTAAACAAAATTATTTTCGCCTTTTTCTCCTAAAAATATATAACAAAAGTAAATCACAGAAGAGATAGTGTGTTTTATTCTCATTTCACCGAAATAGGGATAATATTAGGAGCATAAAAGGAAGTGTTCTAGTGTTCCAAAATCACTAAAGAATAACCTTTTTTAACAATTTTAGAGTAGACTGACTATCCATCCTAAATTACAACCATTAACACCAACACATTTCTCTCTCTTTATAAAACAACTCACTACTCATCCAGAAGGATTATTTAATGATCTATATCAGCTCATAATTTATTCACATTAACATAGGTGTGACATAAATATCTAATTTAATTAATGAGATGAAATCTCCTTTACCATGTAAAATTTTCTCCATGGAAATTTCTTTCCCAAAGTACTCTCTTTAAAAATTTAATCTTCTGTATACCATCTTCAGGGGACATTGTTCACTTCATATTATCTTAACAAACTCCCAAAATGGATTACTTCCTTATACTACTCTATATAAACCTCCTTCATGATTTATGGACTTCCTGTGAACCATGAACTTATTTTTTGTAAATCCCTTATAAACTGGATTAGTGTTAGACCTCTCATGAAATACCTTCATGTTGTAGGGTCTTGAAAATTCTGCAAGGGGGAAATCCAATTACCCCAAGACTTGGGAAAGGACTGAACCAGTCTGCGTACCGACTCCCAGCAACAGTACGCAGCCGGTTCGGCGAACCGCAATCCCATGCACCGCATTTCTTGAGAAACAGAGGTGGAAGCCGTATGCGGCTGCGAAACTCATCACTCGCAAAACAGAGGCGGAATCCGTATGGGGTTGTGAACCTCATCATTCACGGAACAGTATCGGAGAGGTATGCGACCGTGGAGAAATCCCACAAATCATGGTACCAAAAATTTCTGGTTGAACGAGTTGTCCACTAGTGTAGATTACTTCATGGGCATCTGCAAAAAGTTCCATGTTCCCATCAATACAGCCTCTTAGCAACTCTATAAATAGTCACCGAGGGGCACAAAAAATGCAGAGAGGAAGGAGAGGTGAAAACCCGTGGGGAGACGCTGGAGAAATTTCTCCCAACAGTAAAGTCCCGCAACCATCCGTGGACCCTATATCATCCGCGGATGAACTCTTTGTTGGGTCGGAAGAAACACGGAATGATGGCAAGAGGGGGGTGAATTGCCTTTTAAAAAATTGATTAACAAATTAAAAAACAAAGTAAAGTGCAGCGGAAATAAAGGAGGCAATCACACAAGAAATTGATAACGGAGTTCGGCCAAAAACCCGGCCTACGTCTCCGCTCCCAACTCAACCGTTGAGAGATTCCTACCGCTTGCTTTTCAATGGTTTTAGCAAGAAACCCACTAGGCTTTGAGGTAGCACTAGGACCTATTACAGATTGCTTTTATTGGTTAAGCAAGAACCCACTTGCTTTCAATGGAATAGCAAGAACCCACTAGCCTTTTTAACGGGTGAAGGCTAGCTCACCGACAACTCAAGCCTTTTAAAAGGAAAGGCTTGATGAAACCTCTTCACACCTTAATGGTGGTGTGAGAACCCAAAAGAAAGAGGGATGAGAAAGAGTTTGAGGTTTGTAGGCACAAACCCAATTTTAAGCTCAAAATAATAAATACAAGAAAAAACGTATTGAAGGAAGACTTGGGCGCCAATTGGATAGATGGAGTTGATGTAGCGTGCTCTCCCAAGCTTCTTGAGGTGCTCCTTGGATTGGAAATCGGATTGGAGCACTTGAGGATCCTTGAAGGTGGAGCGCCGGAGGTTCGCCAAATGTGCAACAATATGTCCGGGCGCTTGGTATATGATCCGGGTGATGTCCGGGGCTTCCTTGGCCTTTATTTATAGGCATGGAACCCTTGGGGAGGCTTCGGAGCCGTTGGAGAGGCTAAAAGAGCCGTTGGAGGCCAAAAGATGGTTGACTGGTCAAAGCCAACGGCTAGTTTGACTGGGCTACCGGCTGGCCGGTACAGTCCCACCGGCTGGCCGGTACCTTGGCAGAGAAGAAGAGTCTTGGTCCAGGCTCCACCGGTCGACCGGTGGAGGAGCCACCGGCTGGCCGGTGGCAAGACAGTAGCAAACACTATTTGGGCAGGATGCCACAGGTCGACCGGTGACAGAGCCACCGGTCGACCGGTGGAACCTGGCAGTGGGCAATGCCTCTGCCAGTTCCACCGGCTGGCCGGTGCTATCACACCGGTTGGCCGGTGGACTGAATTTCAGTCCATTTGATGTCCATTCTTGGGCCAACTTCTTGGCAACCTTGTGCCTATCATTCAAAAACACTTCAAACAATGTTAAACACATATGAAAGTGATTGTGATCATGAAAATCAAACAACGAGGGGAACGAGATGTACAACAATCTCCCCCTATTTTGATGATCACAATCACTAAAACAATTAATGTAAAAAAGCTGAAATTGAAAGGAAATGCTAAGCATGATGAAAAGGATTCTCCCCCAATCAATCAAGAAATTTCTCCCCCTTTGTGATTATCAAAATAGAATGGGGCATAAAACTTGATTGAGGGATAGTTTGAAAAACAAGATTGAGATTTGAAAATCAATTGAGATTTTGAAATTTGAATTGAAAGTTTTGAATCAAAAATTGAAAGTATTGAATTGAAAATTTTAAAATGAAAAATTGAATACCAGTTTGAATTGAAGGTTTTGAAACGAAAATTGAAATTTGAAATTTGAAACCAAATGAAATTTTGGAAATTGAATTGAAAGTTTTGAATCAAGAATTCAATAACAGTTTGAGTTGAAAATTCTGAAATGACAATTGAATTAAAAATTTGAAATTGAAAATTTTGAAACCAAGAGTTGAAATTGAAAGATTGAATAAAAACAGAAATGCTTAAATAAACCTAACTCCCCCTAAATAAAAACAATAAATCACCGGGGAGAGGGATTTTGAAAAGAGACAATTTTAGGCCCGGAGAGACTCGCAAGAAGAGATTTTTCAATCCAAACTTGTTTCATGGCGGGTCTTCTCCTATAAAACTCATCGGAAAAGAAAATAGACTTTGGTTGGCCGTACCGGGCATTTTTGCAATCACACTCATAAATGAGGTGCCCGGGTTTTTTGCAATAATTACAGAATTTAAATTGAGAGCTCCCCCTTACAAAAATAGTAGGCGCATGGGAGGAGGAAGCTTTATTGGTGTAGCCAAGTCCATTGGTGGTTCTAGATACTCGTTGAGAACCTAATATTTTGGACAAAGTTTGTTCACCTTGGGTGAACTTGGCTAGGGTCTCCCTTAGGTCTTTGATGGTTGATTCCATGGAATCAACATTTGGAAAATTTTGGATTTTAAGGGACAACTCTTCCTTCTCTTTGAGAAGTTGTTCTTTTTCGGAGGAGAGTTTTTTGAAAAACTTTTTTAAAGCAACAAATTTCGACGATAAAGCATGAAAACCTTTTTCTAGTTGGTCTCTAGCGTGTGAGAGTTCTTCATAAAAAAGATGATTTAAAGAATTTGAATTTGAGGAACAAGAGGATGATGAGGAAGAAGAGTCGGAAGATGATACCTCATGTTTTGCCATTAGGCATTTTTTACCTTGGTCGCTCGAGGAGAAGGAGGAGAATGAAGAGGTGGAGCTATCACTCCATGGTGCCTTTGAAGCCTTCTTCTTCTCCTTTTTCTTGGCCCTTTTCTTGGGAAGTGGGCAAGCGGGTACGGATTTTGCATCGGGTTCTTGCTTTTGAATGGGTTCTTGCTTTTGAGACATGCTAGTACCTTCATGGGTTAGCTCTAAATATTTCCAAATATCATGTGAAGTAGAGAAAGAATAAATACAATTAAATACATCTCGGTCTAGCCCACAATGAAGAGCGTTCATGGCTTTGCCATCAAGCTCGAAATTTGCAATGTCGGCGGGGGTCCATTTAGACTCATCGGGAGAAGAGAGCGTAAAACCATGCATAACAATTCTAGAAATTGGATAGCTAATGCTTTTAAGAAAAGTTGACATGCGGGTTTTCCAAAAAGTATAATCGGCTCCATCAAAGAATGGAGCACGATCCAAAGAATGTCCTTCGGGGGATTGAGAGGAAGAAGCGGTAGAAGCCATCAAAAAAATAGGATCTTTAATTTGAAACCGGTTAAGGGAATTATTCAAATACGTCCTCTGATACCAATTGTTGGGTCGGAAGAAACACGGAATGATGGCAAGAGGGGGGTGAATTGCCTTTTAAAAAATTGATTAACAAATTAAAAAACAAAGTAAAGTGCAGCGGAAATAAAGGAGGCAATCACACAAGAAATTGATAACGGAGTTCGGCCAAAAACCCGGCCTACGTCTCCGCTCCCAACTCAACCGTTGAGAGATTCCTACCGCTTGCTTTTCAATGGTTTTAGCAAGAAACCCACTAGGCTTTGAGGTAGCACTAGGACCTATTACAGCTTGCTTTTATTGGTTAAGCAAGAACCCACTTGCTTTCAATGGAATAGCAAGAACCCACTAGCCTTTTTAACGGGTGAAGGCTAGCTCACCGACAACTCAAGCCTTTTAAAAGGAAAGGCTTGAAGAAACCTCTTCACACCTTAATGGTGGTGTGAGAACCCAAAAGAAAGAGGGATGAGAAAGAGTTTGGGGTTTGTAGGCACAAACCCAATTTTAAGCTCAAAATAATAAATACAAGAAAAACCGTATTGGAGGAAGACTTGGGCGCCAATTGGATAGATGGAGTTGATGTAGCGTGCTCTCCCAAGCTTCTTGAGGTGCTCCTTGGATTGGAAATCGGATTGGAGCACTTGAGGATCCTTGAAGGTGGAGCGCCGGAGGTTCGCCAAATGTGCAACAATATGTCCGGGCGCTTGGTATATGATCCGGGTGATGTCCGGGGCTTCCTTGGCCTTTATTTATAGGCATGGAACCCTTGGGGAGGCTTCGGAGCCGTTGGAGAGGCTAAAAGAGCCGTTGGAGGCCAAAAGATGGTTGACTGGTCAAAGCCAACGGCTAGTTTGACTGGGCTACCGGCTGGCCGGTACAGTCCCACCGGCTGGCCGGTGCCTTGGCAGAGAAGAAGAGTCTTGGTCCAGGCTCCACCGGTCGACCGGTGGAGGAGCCACCGGCTGGCCGGTGGCAAGACAGTAGCAAACACTATTTGGGCAGGATGCCACAGGTCGACCGGTGACAGAGCCACCGGTCGACCGGTGGAACCTGGCAGTGGGCAATGCCTCTGCCAGTTCCACCGGCTGGCCGGTGGACTGAATTTCAGTCCATTTGATGTCCATTCTTGGGCCAACTTCTTGGCAACCTTGTGCCTATCATTCAAAAACACTTCAAACAATGTTAAACACATATGAAAGTGATTGTGATCATGAAAATCAAACAACGAGGGGAACGAGATGTACAACACTCTTACTAGTAGAGGAGAAACTAGTCTGCGAACCACATGCGGACAACTCCTCCGCGGGTGCCCTTTGCGACCAGCTCCTCCACGGATGCCCTTCGTGGCCACCCCCTCCACCGACGTCCTTTGTGGCTCGATCTTCGGCAAGTTACTTATCGGCCAGCTCCTAAATGGCCAGCCCCTTTGTAGACTCCCTTCGCGGCCATTTCCTCTGTGGCCAGCTCCTTTGCGGCCATCTCCTTCACGGATTTCCTCTGTGGCCAGCTCATAGTAGCCAGCTCCTACGCGGCCAGCTCCTACGTGACTAGCTCCTCCGCAGATTCCCTTCATGGCCAGACCCTACGCGGCCAGCTCTTATGCGGAAAATCTCATGTGCCCGCTGGTCAATACCTTGGGGGTTGCTCCCCCGCACCCCCACTCGGGTTCAGTGTCGGGCTGCGGTCCCGGCCCTTTCGGCCGGTCCCTTCACTACCGTCACTGACCCCCATGAAAAATGGAGAGTCGCACCATGGACTTTTCGGGCTGGGTCAACATTATTTTACATTTCACCCTTACGCCGCCCCGAACATCCTTCCTATAAATCTCATGAGTCGAGATACTCCTCATGACTCTCCTATAACCCCATTACCTAGCTCCATTTGCTAGGTTCATCCAGAAAGGGCCGCCCTTGCATAATTTCTACACCAACCATTTCTAGGTATCTCCTACCTAGTCGTCCGGACCACATGACGTTAAACTGTATGGCCCTCATCCTATCCATATGACGTTAAACTATATGGAAATAGTCCCTGCAACATGACATTAAACTGTGATGTATTCATCCAAGCTATATGACATTAAACTGTATCACACCTAAACCTTATATAAAATTATGGGCAACCCTCCTGGAGTAATCCTCGCACCATCCTCGTCGGAAGCCAATGGCCCTTCCCCTCTCATCATGGAAGGTTCATTGCTCTACTGCGCGACTCCTACCTTTCTCCAACATCAGGGAGAAGGAGAGTCCAGTGGTTCCGGCCTTCTCCTCCACTCATCGTCCTCATCCCCTTCCCTCGGTAGGAAGAATGTGTGAGGCTTTCCAAGTCTATTGCGATCTCTTTTTTCTCACACCGAGCATGACTCACGTGGGCTTAGAGATTTTTTATGGTCACGACGTCCGCAAAACGACGACCCTAAAAACAAACTATGTGGGTTTTGATCCCTATTTCCTAAACAGGGTACGTAGGATGCCTCCCTAAGGTTCAATCCCAATTTGGGACACTAACCATGTGAAAGTCCCAATCATGCCCCTCAAAATGAACTACGTGGGTTTTGATCCCTATTTCTTAAACAGGGTACGTAGGAAGCCTCCCGAGGTTCAATCCCAATTCAGGACACTAACCATGTGTAAGTCCCAATCATGCCCCTCAAAACGAACTACATGGGTTTTGATCCCTATTTCCTAAGCAGGGTACATAGGATGCCTCCCCGAGGTTCATTCCCAACAATAGGCAACTCTCACGTGTAAGCCCTAATCTCCCAGAACTACGTGGATTCTGATCCCTCTCACGAGGATACGTAGGAAGCCTGTATCACGGGTTCGATTCAAATGATCAAGTCGTTATCTGTCCCCCCTGGATGATAATGAACTCCAGAGCACCCGATTATGAGGCTTTAAAACCGTGCCATCTCAATGAGTCCAAAATCCCCGGAGTCATTAATCCCAATGAGGGATGGTAAACCTCGGGCCTAAATGACTCTGCATCCCTGCGTTCAGGTGATCATTGCCAACTAAGGGGTAATCCATGGATACTATTCTTGGGGATAAACCAATGATTCACAAAAATATGAATACGTCTTAAATCTATAAGAGAGTCCCGGAAAAGGCAATAATTCCCCCCAAAAGGGTGCGATGAGCCCAAATTCCCATCCTCTCGACCAATGTGAGTTCTTAAGAATCGCTTGATGAATTGCCTAGCGAACACCTGCCTTTGGAAAGTAGGTCCATGGATTGTTGGATGTGGAACCGTTGGGAGTTTTGAAACGAAGACCGATATACCCTACCTGAGTGATTGAATAGAACTCAGACCTCTGTAAGATCGACCATCGGGCACATCGGTCCTCCCTCCCTCGGTCGAAACACATGTGAAATCTCTTTTTGTACTACTATTCAAGCCTCCTTTGTGAATTTTTCTTTTGTGTAATGGCCCAAAAATATTCCTTCATGATTTTCTTCACAAACTCTTTTCCAAGTCTTTATAATTATCTAGTAACAATATTATGAGTTAGTTTTTTCTCTATCCAAGTAAGTGGTAAAGGGATAATTATATAGGAAATGATCTGTAATAAATCCACTAATTAAAAAATATATATTTTATCCTTCACTTATTCCTATTCCACATATTACTTACATTCAAGACACAGTGTACTACATGTTATTTATAATCCATGTCCATTTATAGCCTTATGACTGTAGAAAATGAATCCAATGTGTTCTCCATTCATAGTCAGAGGAACCTACTTCAAGAACAATATAAATTTTTCAAAATTCCATGGAAGATATTTAACATGGATTTACATTCCTAAAAGATGATGTTTATGCCACAAAATTCCTTTAATGAACTACCATATACGAACTATATTTATCACCCAATTGCAACATAGCTTATATATGGTCTTGAAATTCTTTACGAACATTCACAAACTTCTTTAAAATATTTAAATATGTTCAATGGGGTCATGTATATCCATTGTGAAAATCCTTCATTTTATATTTTTTCACCCAAACTCCAAACACCTATAAATTCTTCTAGAAAATTGTCTCAACCTCATTCCTCAACAAATACATTAGAACTTTTTCAAATATCATTGTACACAAAAAGATTAAACCAAAAACCTTGAATCAATATGTTCAAATATTTTCCCACAATATCCCACTTTAAGTTTACTAAAAACACTTCAAACACCTCAAACATTTGGTTTAAATATTTTTCATATTGTTTGTGTGAAACACTGTTTCCCTCTGAAAAATCTAAAAATTGACCGAAGACTTACTTGAAATTTAATCTAAGCCCACATGAGTCAATATCAGTGTGAGAAACAAGACTAACATGTGAATCTCATTAATCAATCACTCCATTCTCGATACTATTTATTAAACTGTAATTGGTAACTAACTTACATCATGAACTCAAAGGTCATCCTTTATTTATATGTAATAAATAATTAAATAGATACATCAGAATAAAGTTAAATGGATCCCCTTTATTTAACATCAAGGAGATATACCCATATCACCCGATTTACTTTTCCCAATAAGAGGTGTGAGAAATCCCCCCTTTCATGAGCAATTATTCTCCCCCTTTCTCAAGGAACCCAAATGTTACTCCCTTATGGTCTGTAATGGGGAAATGAATTGTTATTATTACACAGGGAAAACCACACCTTGTGGAGTTGGGGTACCAAATATACAATTATATATGAGCAGGGGGTTGATTATACTACAAGAGAAAGTAGATGCCTCTCAAATAGTTCCTTGAGTAAGTCCTTGGTCATGATATGAACTCCTTAATTTCAGTAGTCACACAATCCAATTTGACCTACTCATGCTTAAAATTATCCTTAATAAAGTGATACTTTATTAAAATATGATTTATCTTATAGTTATGTAATAGATTTTATCCAATATTAATAACACTTGAATTATCAAAATTGATTTGGATTATAGGCTTCACTTTAACTCTCGTTTCATTAAGCTATTTCATCATTAATAATAATTGTATGTAATATTAAATGGTTGTAATACATTAAAATTATAAAAAATATATTTTCATTTATTAATAGGATAATATAATCATAATTATCTAAGAAAGAATTTCCCACATGATAAATAATTTCTATTAACAGATGAATTGGACCAATCAATATCTTTATATATTAATAAATCACGTTTTTATGCTGAATTGTAAAGAAAACCAAAATACACTATGTCTTATATGTACTATAACATTCTATTTACCAATAACAAGTGTAATTATTTAGGATTACTCTGATGTCTTGTAGATTCATAGGTGGTATAAAAAATATAGAGTCATTTCATTATTAAGTACAACAAGGTTATAATTATCAACCTATATTTTGTGTCATTGATCATTTTTCCATCATCATACCTTGATAAATTCATTCCAAATCATTTCATAAAATCCATGGAATATTTATATTCAGAGCTGAATGTTATGTAGATATACAGGCATTTCATACATATATATTACATCATTTTTTGATGAACATTTATTCCATTACACAAACATATTCCTAGGATCGTAAAGGTATAGTGACTTTGGGAACTTAGAAAAAACGAAAACTAGTTCATAGGTGAACTAAACCATATCCTACTATGTTCTTCATAACTTTCACCCTTCTTAGACATATCATACATAATAAATTTCTGCATAACCTATGGAAAGGTAATATAAGAAAGGGTGAGATTAGATTCTCAATAAGGGTAAACAAGGGAGATACATAAGCATGACATGAAAATATGGGTATGAGAACATGAAAATAAAATTTGAAAACCATTACCTGTATTTAAAAGATCTTAATCTGGATTCATGTAAAAAATATCGGTAGTTCATAAGGCATTAATCATAAAGGGATCAAAGAGCATGATCCATGAGAGCATAAAATTAACATAAGACATAGATTTTTGGTATACACATAAAAATAGAAAATCATTTCCATAGTATTAAAGGATCACTTACATGTATATAATAGTGGAATGATTTCACTCCCCAAACTATCATAGTAGTCAAGGTTCACTCACAAGCACATCATTATAGACAATTCCCCTCACTAAACCCGGTTTAATCCCCGTTCCAGTCCTATTTATCTCATAAGATGTAAATATTTACCCAATTTATTGGAGGTAGATATAGTTCCCACCAATCGAATAATGAAAATAATATATATTTCCCCAAAAATATCATAAAAAATTCATTATATCATAACCCATGAAATGAAATGGATTTCATAAAAAATTTATTATATCATAACCTCTGGAAAATATATAGGTTTAAAAATCATTTCATCATTTCATTATATCTTAACCCATGAAAAAATAAGAGGTTTTAATAATAATTTTATCATGGTATAACCCATGGAATATAAATGGATTTCATAAACATGTTTTCCTCATAAAACATTTAGATAAAGAATAAGAATGGCATCTTTGGTTCATATCCTCATCAAATCATAAGTAACATCAAAGGATACAACATTAGATTGTGAATGATTTTGAAAGATAAATCACTTTGAATATTTCTTTTGGAAGAAACAATTTCTCTGAAAATCAATTTTTAAAACTAAAAAGACATAAAATATTTTGTAAATCGTTTTCTTTGAAAATAATCTTGTAAACTTATAACGAAATATTTAAAAAAACATTTATAAAATTTCTTGAGGAAAATATCCTTCCCGCTTTGTAAAAACACTTTTCAAAACATAAAAAAATTTAAATAATTTTCTTTGAAAATAACATTGAAAAAATATAAATTAATATTCAAATAAAATAACGGTGAAAAATTCCATTCATGCCATACACATTACAACAAAGATTCCTTTTACATTTTAGTGAAATCCAAACGGGCATGGTTTTGAATGTAACATGAAGATTACTTTAAAAATATTTATTAAAAAGTAAAAAATGAGTAAAAATTTATTTAATAATTTATTTTAATAATTTAAAAACATTTTTAAAAACATTTATAGAAAACATAGTTTTGTAAGAAAAAGGGTTTTCGACCAAAGAGACAAATAAAAATGATTTTCTAAAAAACATTATTCTAAAATACTGAATACATAAGAAGAGGAAAATGAAGGGAAACATGAATTCTCATAAAATAAAAAAAAAGTATTATAAAATTCATAATTTTATTGAAAAATGGATCATAATATTTCATCATTGGAAACATAATCATAAACAATTCCGATAAACAATGAGATTTTACAATAAAATATTTTCCACTTTGAAAACTTTGAATTGTAATACCTATGAAGGAATAAAATTAAATAAAACTTAAAATATCATGATAATAAATAAATAAATGATATTAAATTTCTATGTTCCTGAATATACATCTCATAAAATAATATAGATTTCTGACATAACATATATCTTAGTGAAAGAAAATTGAGACAAAAATACCTTACCTTAAGTCTTGAATTCCATCATATATGTTCAAAAATAATGTATAATAAATATAATTTTATTATAAATATACTAAAGATATATAATTATGTATTTCATACCATATATTATTTATTTTGATATTGTATTAACCATTTATTAAAAATTCCATTTTAATGTCACTTTTTGGGTAATGACTGCTTTGTTTTTTGTGTATGTTTTGATTTGTTATTTTTGGTCCTCTTACTTTGATTATGGTTAAATAATGTGTTTAGATTTAACCATTATACAAATATCATATATATTCAATATATATATATTTAGAGTAATCCATAATATTTAGTGATAGAAAATGAAATACATCATTCATGGAGACGGTAGGCCATATGTACACATGGGCACCATTTACATTCTGTCATAAAAATGACATAAAGATAGGTAAATAGTATATTACCATACTATAAAAATTTTATGTCATATATATCAAATATTTTCATTAAAACCATCCATATTACCTTCCTTGTAAATTGTGAATGAATCACATCGCTTTGTGAGGTGGTAGTCCACCATACACACGAGCGGCGTTATCATATTACCATAGAATGGAATGTAAAAAAGGTATATGTGATATAGAAATTCCATAAGTATAATAATATCATAAATAACATATATAAAAATTTAATATTTCATTATATCCATCCATGATAGGTGGTAATGAAAAAATGAATGACATCGGTTCATGAGGCGGTAGTCCTTCATACACACGAATGATGCTTTTGCAACTCATTTGATGGAAGAGGGGATGGTTATAAGTAATAACCTTGAAATAACAAAATATTAATATATTTAAGATAATTATATTATTATATCATCATGGTTTAATAATAATTTAATGATTTAGAGGAAGAAATAAAATTAAAACGCTCGTTGAAGAACACTACCTCTTCTTTGAGTAACCTCCTTAGGTTTGCACAAAAATTCTTTCTAGGTTGTATTTCAGACCAAAATAAGGATTATGGGATGAGAGGAGGTAATTGAGGAGGTTATTTGAGTTAGTATTGGTTTAACCCATGGGTTTCAAAAGTGTGTATAAGAGAGGATAGGGGTGGCAATTTATAAGCGAGGTGAGTGGAACACTTGTAATTTTTTAAAAGAAAAAGGTGTGACCATGTTTTTCACATGAAAAAAAGATAAAAAATATTATATTATCACTCTTAGAAGTTATAAAGTCTAAATATCTTTATAAATTTGTTTTTGAAAAGTTTTTAGTCCTTTTTTATTTTTATCTTTTCAGTTTAACCCCGGATAAACCTATTTTTACCTTAACATTGGTAGATAATCTTTTATTGTTTTTACTATCCATTATGGAAAAAATTAATTAAAACTTATTATCTAATATAAATTAAAATGATTCAAAATATGGAATCCATTTCTATAAATTAAATTCATAAAATTCTGAAAATTAAATTTAAAATTAATCCTACAGATGTGATGAGAAAGCGAATTTTCAAAGAGAAAATGTTCAAAAGTTAAAAATAGTTATTATGTCAAAATTCAATATGAAAAAGATTACAATGAAATAAATTTGATTAATTTATATATAATTGAGTTAATTATACTTTTAAATCCATTTTAAAATAAAAAATTAACCTTATAAATTCTTTAAATGAAAGGGCAGTTTTCAATAAAAATTAGTATTTTTCACTATTTACTGAAAAATTTTTATTTTGAGAAAAATAAAAAAAATCACCTTAGGATATTTTTTCCTAATTATTTAAAAAAATTCTTTTTATTTTATCAAATTATTTTTCTAAAAAATTCAAAAATTAATTTTATTATTTTTTACAAAAATATATAAAAAACATTTTTTTGAGAAAATAGTATTTTTGAAACATATGAAGCCTTTATCAGAAAATTAATTAATTTTTATATTTTTTTATATAAAACCAATATACATAATAATTTAAACGTATTTATTACTATTAATATTGCTAAGTTTACCAGGTAGGTTATAATGGTCATGGTTAAATAATAATATTGATAATATATTGTGGTTTGTTAAAACTCAAGCTAAACTTGATGTTACGTGTAACACAAGCTATAAAAGAAATTTAATTTATTAAAAAAAATAACAGTTTATAAAAACTCGAGGTGTTACATTCTATCCCCATTTAAAATGAATTTTCCCTTGAAATTCATCACTCCGAAAAAAATAAATGAGGATACTTCTACCTCATTATTTCCTCAGGTTCTCACATAGATTTTTTAAACTGGTGGTTTCACTACAAAAATTTAAGCACATGAGTGTAATTTTTTATATAAGTTTATCTATATGATCTAGAATCTCCACTAGTTTTTCCTCATAAGAAAGATCATGCTCTAGTGTTATGACCTCTAAGTTCATTATATGTGAAGGATCAGGTATGTACTTCCTCAGGAGAGATACATGGAAATCATCATGAACTTAAGAGAGCATTGATGTTAGTTCCAAATAATAGGCTAACATCTCTATTCAATCAATAATTTAAAAGGTATTGATATACCCAGTTCTTATTTTTCCTTTTTTCCCAAATCTTATTACCTTTTCCATGTAGAAATTCTTATAAACACCTTATCACCAACTTCAAATTCTAGATTGCACCAGAGATTGTCAGTATATTGTTTTTGCCAGCGCTGACCCACCTTGATTTTATGCTAAATGGATATAACCTTCTCTACCATTTCATCAGTTATTTCATGTCCAAATAGCTTTATTTTTCCAACTTCATTTCTGTACATTTGATCTCTATACTTATTTCTATATAGGACTTCATAAGTAGTCATTTGAATGCTTGAGTGAAATATATTGTTGTATGAAAACTCAACTAGAGGATGATATTGATCCCAACCACCTTTAGAATACATATAAAAATATCTTAACATATCCTCTAGGGTTTGAATTATTCTGTCAATCTGACAATCTATTTTAGGATAATACGTAATGTTGAAACTCGGCTCCATATCAAGAGCTTGCTGAATACATCACCAAAAAAATTATGTAAACCTCAGTTCCTGATCATACATAATGGAATGTAGTACTCTATAAAACCTTACCATGTCCTTAATGTATATTCTAGAAATACGATCACGAGATAATTCTTTTCTTATAACAGAAAAGTGTGCTAACTTTATAAGTCAATCAGCTAAAACCCATATAGCATTATTCCTTTTAGATGTTTTGGGGAGTGTGATGACAAAAATACATGGGGATTTTTCCCATTTACATTCTGGTATGGGTAGTGGATTTAACATCCCGTTATAATTTTGTCTCTCAAACTTAACATTCTGACATAACAAGCTTTGAGATAAAAACTCTATGATATCTCTCTTCATGCTATCCCATAAGAAATAATCTTTCAAATCTCTATACATATTCATACTTCCAAGATGAATAAATAATTATTAACTATGACCTTCCTCTAACAAATCCTTCTTCAAATCTATTATGGTATGAACACATACATAGTTCCTAAGACTCATCATTTATTCACGATCAAGGTTAATCTTAGGAACATTTATAACCTTCTTTTGTAGCTCTAAATATTACTTATACACTTCTTTTATCTTTACATGGATATATGGTTGAATATTTAATTGAGAAAGATAATATTTCTCCCCTTCCTTCCATATTTCTAGACCCATCCTTTGAGAATCCATAAATATTGGATCTTTTGTGATACATGTCATGGATAAGATAGCATGATCCTTTTGGATCTAATCATCGGCCACCTTATTCAATTTTCCATGGTGATGGTGTATTGAGTAGTCCTAGTCTTTAATCAACTCTAACTATATTCTTTGGTGCATATTCAACTCCTTCTATGTGAATATATAATTTAAAATTTTCTAATTGGTATATATATCACACTTTTATCTGTAAATATAATGCCTCTCTAAATTTAATGCAAAAATTACCACAGCTAAATCCAAATCATGAGTTGGGTAATTTTGCTCATGAACCTTCAATTTTCACAAGGAATAATATTTAACCATTTCATTATGCTTAAGAATACATCCTAATCCCTTCTTGGATAAATCACTATTAGTTTGAAACCCTTATCTACTACAAGGAAATGTAAGCATAGGTGCACTGACTAATTTTATCTTCAATTCCTTGATATTTTACTCACAATCATATATCTAGAGGAACTTGGTTCTCTTTTTAATTAACTTGGTGGGTGGATTAGAAATTCATGAGAAATTATTCTTGAACTATTGATAATATCTAGCCAAACTAAGAAAACTATAGATCTCAGTCACCTTTTTGTGTCTGGGATAACACTCAATAGCCCCTATCATTGATGGGTCTACTAATAGGCCCTCTCATGAGATTATATGACCCAAAAAATTAGACCTTTTGTAGGAAATTTTTACACTTTATAAATTTTTTATATATTTTATCTTTCTTTAGGTTCTTTAGTACAATTTTAAAGTGATCTTCATGCTCTTAATTTCTCTTTGAATAGATAATAATATCATCTATAAAGACTATCACAAACTAATAAAGGTAATCTCTAAAGACTATATTTATTAAATCCATAAAGATAACATGTGAATTAGTAAGAAAGAATGACATCACTATATATTCATAGTTCCCATACCTTCTACAAAATACTGTTGTGGGTATATCATCCTTCTTGAACCTCAATTGATGATATCTAGAATAAAGTTCAGACTTAGAAATGTATTGATACATATTTGATCAAATATGTCATCAATACAGGGTAGAAGATACTTCTTCTTGATCATGATCTTATTTAGCTCCCGATAATCAATGCAGAGCCACATCAATCAATATTTATTTTTAAGAAAGGAACAGGTGAACCCCAAGGTGACATGCTTGGCTGAATAAATAACTTGTCAAGGTTCTATTGGAGTTTCTTTTTCAATTCATGTAAGTCAATTAGGTATATTCTATATGGGGTCCTTGAAATTGGTGTGGAACCAGGTATGAGTTTTATTAATAAATCAACTTGACATTTTGGTGGAATTACAGACAACTATATAAGAAATAAATCAAAAAACTACCAAAAAATAAGTGTATCATTGATGTTTAGTTTCTTACCAACCATATGAGATAAACACACCTCTTGAATAAGAATCAAAACCCATAAAATGTATTTGATTTCCATGAAAAGCTCATATTTATCATCACACTGATAGATGATCAAAGGTTGGTTTGTAATATAAAATGTGTCTTCCCTTCCTTTACAATTGATGAAGGATTTATGTAAAGAAATAAAATCCATGCTTAAGATAACATCAAAATAAACCAAAAGAAGAATGAAAATATTTTCAGGAAGTACATTCTCACAAAATTAAACTAGAGAAGAATCTTAGACTTGAGATTTAATCATCATGCCATTATGGGTCTAATCATTTAGGTGGAATCTTGATACCCTTAGAAAATTCTTCATATATTATAGAATGGATCAATCTAGAGTAAAATAATACATTATTAGTTCTATATTGGATGGTATTTATACCATTAACCATGTCTTTATCAAACTCCTAATTAGAAATAGTGATCACATGATATTTACCTTTTTCTCTTAACTTAATAAGTTGCTAACATTGATCATGGTCATTAACCTTCAGATTTATCAATTAATTTCCTGATGACCTTCCTTTCCACACTTAAAATATTTACTAGTCCCCTTAAGACAATTTCCTCCATGCGTCTTACCACACTTTGAGCCTAAAGGAAAGCTATCTTATTCTCTCCATAGTTTTTAGATTTTTCGTTGAATTCCATTTTTCTATTCTTATCAAAACCATGAGATTGATATATAACTCCAACCTTCATTTATATATTTATGGAACATCGAACAATCTCTTCATGGCTACTGAAGTATCTTTTGGATAACACCCTTTGGAGACTTGGTTTTAAGCCAATAAAGAATAAACCAATCTTAATTTTATATTAGATGATAATACCAAAATGTAACATCAAAAATATTCTAATTTTTTCTCATAGGTACCAATATATTCATCATCATTTTTCTCTATCTCAAGGAACTCCTTGTACATATCTATATGAAGAATTTAAGGAATGTACTTATTAAAAAATAAGTTCATGTACTCATCCCAATTCATGGAGTCAATTTCATCATGTTCCCTTGTATTATTGATGATAGTTTACCACTGATCCACTTCACCTTCCAAATGATAGACATCCAAAATGACTTTTTCATGTTTTGAACATTGGAGACTGGGAAATACATTTTTAGTTGTATTGATCCATTTCTCAGTAACTAAAGGATCAACGGTTCCATTGAAGGAAAGTGGATGTTGCCTTATGAAGGACTCAATATAATGTTGTTTCATCCTTTACTCATTTAGAATTTCATCATGATTCATGGGTTGATAAATTTGTGTGAGCATAGTAATGTGATTTATTCCAACTCCCATAATGTTTGGATGCTTAGGATCATAATCATTTCATTGTGCTTTTCAATCATAATTAACACTGTTCCTTTAAGTTTTGACTATTGACTAAAACAAAAAATCATAGATTAAGCAATAATAATCATAGAGGGGAACCGCATAATTTTGAAAAATCATTTATAGGATGTCTAAATCATATAAATTTATTTTTAATCTATAAAACCTTAGGTTTATCCTAGGTCATTCAGAGTTATCATCTATTTAAATCTTTTATGATGGGTCATAAAGAGTTTGTGAATTTCCATAGAATATCCCCCGGTATTGTCAAACCAGATGTGCTGAAAGGCTTATTGTCATGCACTAAATGATGATCAATTCTATCTCAATGCACCATTTTTAGAGCTATTACCCCTAATCACCTTTGTTCTAGAGACACATCCACTTGTAGTATCTAGACATGGATGAAATTTCTTAGAAACCACTCGATCTATTCTTTACCAAAATTCTAAGACATTTTATTATGATTTGACTCATAATTAGACTTATGATTAGACATTTACTTAGAGATATCACTAACATTTTCTCATCCTAGTTTCCAAATTTTAGCTAAAAATATCCTCTGATAACAATTGTAGAATTCCAATCTTTTTTTACATAGATATTAAATCATTTTTTGATGAAAATGTTTTAAGTTACACAAACACATGCCTGAGGATCGTAAAGGTATAGTGCCATTGGAAACTTGTAAACACAAACAACTGGTCAATAGGTTAACTAAATCATCTCCCACCATTTTATTCGTAACTAGAACCCTTCTTAGAAATATCATACATAATAAATTTCTTCATAACCTGAGGAAAGGAAACTTAAGAAAGGGTGAGATCAGATTCTGAATAAGGGTAAAAAGGGGAGATATGTAAGCATGAAATGAACACAAAGGGTATGAGAACATGATAATAATATTTTGAAAACCAAAACCGGTATATCAATGATCATAATATTGAGTCATGTCATAAATATTGGTAGTATATATGACATTAATCATAATGTAATCAAATAACATGATCCAGGAGAGCATAACATTAAAATAAGACATATATTTGTGGAATGAACATAATCATAGAAAATCATTTACATAGTAGTTAAGGATCACATCCAATTCTACCATAATGGAATTTGTTCACTCCTAAAACCATTATAGTAGTCAAGGTTCACTCCCAAGACCATCATAGTGTAAAAAGTACCTTACTGAATCGGGTTCACTCTTCATTCTTGTCCTATATATCTCAAGAGATATAATTATTTACCCAATGCATTGAAGAGAGATATAGGTCCCAACCATAATATAATTAAAATCATACACATGTATTCTAAAATATCATAAAACATTTATCATATCATAACCCATGAAATGAAATGGGTTTCATAAACATTTCATCATATTATAACATATGGAAAAGTGACCAGTTTCATAATAATTTCATCATTTCATCATAGCATAACCCATGGAAAAAATCGGGTTTCATAATAACTTTTTTATGGTATAAATAATATAATATGAATGTGTTTCATAAACATATTTTCCTTATAACGAAATTCGATAAATAATAATAATGGTATCCTTGGTTTATTTCCCTAGATAATAATAAGTTACATCAAAGGATTCCATCTTTGATGGTGAATGATTTTAAAAGATAAATCACTTGGAAAGTTTCTTATGGAAGATAAATTTTCTTTGAAAATAAATTTTTAAAACTATAAATTCATAAAATATTTTGGAAATCTTTTTCATTAAAAATAAACTTGAAAACTTAAAAAAGAAGATTTATAAAATCATTTAAAAAATTCTTGAGGAAAATATCCTTTCCACTTTGGAAAAAAACTTTTTAAAACATAAAACATTTTTAAAATAATTTTATTTGAGAATAACTTTTAAAAATTAAAAATTAATCTTCAAATAAAATTATGGCATCAAGTTACATTCATGTCATATACAATATAATTAATATTCCTTTTATATTTTTAGTAAAATATAAACACACATTGTTTAAAAAATAACCTAAAGAATACTTTAATTTTTTTTTTGAAAAATGTAAAACATGGGTAATAATTTATTTAATAAATCATTTTAATAATTTTAAAATGTTTTAGAATTTTTTTTAGAAAACATGGTTTTAGAAGAAAAATGGTTTTCGATTGAAGAGAGAAATAAAGATGATTTTTATTAAAAAAATATTTTGGAATCATGACTACATAAGGAGGGGGAAATTAAGGGAAACTATGTATTATCATGCTATAAAAATAGAATAAGAATCTTAATGAGTATCTTGAGAAATGGATCATAATATTTCATCATTTGAAACATAATCATAAACAATCTCGATAAACAATGAGATTGTAACATAAATTATTTATCACTTTGGTAACTTTGAATTGTAATCTCTATAAAGGAATAACATTAAATAAAACTTAAATATTATTATAATAAAAAAATTACTTATATTTAATCTAAAATGGTCTATATATACACCTCAAAAAGGAATATCATTGCATGAAAAACCATATGTCTTAAAGAAGGAAAATTGAGAAAAAACCCTTTACATTAAGTCTCTCCTTCCATTGTACATGTTAAAACCTATTATATAATAAATATAAGTTTATTATAAATATATTAAGGAACCATAATTATATATATCATACTATATATGATTTACTTATAACCTTCTATTACATTTTTATTAACAGTTCCATGTTAAAGTTACGTTTTGGGCAATAAATGTTTTGTTTTGTTTAATTTTCCTTTTGTTAATATTACTTTGATCATGGTTCCATAATATCAATAATGTTAAACATTATATAAATATAAAATATATTCATTATATATATTTTTAGAGTCATCTATAATATTCATTGATAGAAAATAAAATACACCGTCTATGGAGACAGTGAGTCGTACGTATGCATGAATGTTGTCTCCATTTTCTTGAAGGAATGAAAGAAATAAAGGTAAATATTATAGTACAATTAAATAATAATTTTTCTATCATATAAATCAAATATTTTTATTAAACTCGTCATTATTACCTTCCATGTAATCTATTAATGAATTACATCACTTGGCGTGGCAGTAGTCCTCTGTACACACAAGCGACATTATCATATTCCCAAAGAATGGAAAGTAAAAAGTTATATGTGATATAATAATTATATACATATCATAATATCATAAATATTATATATAAATATTATATATAAATATTTAATCCATATTTATATCTAGTCGTGAGAGGAGATAATTTAAAAATGAATGACATCGGTTCACGAGACAGTATTTCACCGTAAAAATGAATGATGATTTTGTAATCCATTTGGTGGAAGAGGAGATGATTTTAGGTCATGAAATAAACATAAAAAAAATATAATTATATTTAAGATACTGATATTATTATATAATAATGGTTTAATAATAACATAATGAGGTGGAGGAAGAAACAAAATAAAACGCTCATTGAAGAACATTACATCTTCTTCGAGAAACCTCCTTAGGTTTCCACCAAATCCTTCCTAGGTTAGATTTTGACAAAAATAAGGCTTATAAGATAAAATTAGATAATTAAGGAAGTTATTTTGGTAGGTACTGGTTGATCCAATGTGTTTTTAAATTATTAATTGGAGAGGATATGGGGTGACCTTTTATAAGTGAGGTTAGCAACACACTTGTAATTTTTGAAAAGAAAAATGTGTGACCACATTTTTCACACAATAAAAGGATAAAAATAGAAAATTATAGATAATATAAGCAATTAGGTCTAAATATTTCCATGAATATGTTTTTAAAATTTTTTGAGTCATTTTTAACACTTATCCTTTTAGTTTAACCCCAGGTAATCCTATTTTTACCTTAAACACATTAAATATTTTTTTAATGTTTTTAATATTAATTATTGTAAAAAATAAATTTTACCTTATTAGGTAATATAAATTATTTTTATTTAAAATATAGAATCCATTTTTTCAATTTCCATTCACATAATTTGCAATATTTAATTTTAATTTAATCCTGGAGATGCGATAAGAAAATGTGGTTTCAAAGAGAAAATGATAAAACGTTTAAAAAGATTTTATATCATAATTCAATATGAAAAATATTAAAATGACCTAAATTAGATTAATTTATATATAATTGAGGAAATTATACTTTTAAACCCATTATAAATCAAAAAATAACCATATAACTTCTTTAAATGAAAAGGCATTTTTCAATAAAAACAAGTATTTTTAACTATTCATTGGAAACTTAATCTTTTTCGAAAAATAAAAACAATTAACTCTATAATAATTTTGAAAATATTATTTAAAAAATCATTTTTATTATATAAAAATAATTTTCTAAAATTTTTAAAAATAAATTTTAATATTTTTCATAAAAATAAACAAAAAACATTTTTTTTGAGAAAATGGTATTTTCAAAACATATGAAGACTATCATAAAATTAAGTAATTTTTTCATCAAAATGTTTTATTT
This sequence comes from Viscum album, assembly GCA_963277665.1. Taxonomy (NCBI): domain Eukaryota; kingdom Viridiplantae; phylum Streptophyta; class Magnoliopsida; order Santalales; family Viscaceae; genus Viscum; species Viscum album. Next base: position 273,907,478 of record OY728130.1, read on the forward strand.
ATATAAAACCATTATAAATAATATTTAATAACTAGTTATTTCTATTAATTTCACTAAGCTTAAAAGAACTGTTATAATGGCCATGTTTAAATGATAATATTAATATTATATTGTGGTTTGTTAAAACTCAATGTTGCGTGTAAAGAAAGATAAAATTAGTGTTGTGTGTAATGAAAAAAATCAATGAGATTTTATTTATTCAATTTTTTATAAAATTTTATGGTGTTACATGTTCCATTACTTTACTACAACAATTACATTTCAAAGAAAAACGTCAAGAATATAATCATTAACATTTCAAACTCACACATTATAAATTGAAATAGATGCTTGGAAAAACATTATTCAATGCAATATAGATTATTTCTTCTATATATACAATACCTATCATCTATTGATAATTATTATTGTTAATATATAGATTATAACCAACCCTACTATGATTGAAACTGAGCTTCTTCATGTATTTATATTATCATGAATACCGTGCTCTTGGTGCCCATATTAGCCCATAAAATTCATTCTCCAACCAAAACAATTCCTTATAAATTCATGGAAAATAAAACCTAATGGATATTCAGTTTACACTTCTTATTCTAGTACCCCATTCATAAATACTGACTAGATTTCCATATGGAATAACATGAATCTTCTTTTCACTGGTATGGCTAAGAATAATCAAATAGTTTTTAGCCCCACCACAGGTGAAGATGGATCATCTATATTGATACCTCTTATCTAGGAGTATCCCTTACACATTATTAATTAATTATTTAAAATCACTATTTACCATGAGAATATAAGTCATTCTACAATATAACTCAAACCAATGGAACAAACTTACTCCATAAAAACTTCACTTAGAAATCAACAATCTGAACTAACTGCTCAGTCACAATTATATCAGCCTCCACTTCAAGGTATTCCAAATTCAAAATATAATATGGGTCTAAAATATATTTCTTAATCTAATAAACATGAAACATGTTGTAGATATAATTAATTATTTATGGTAATGTCAAAAAATATTCTACTTTCCAATATTCTCAGAAACCTCAAAAGGTCCAATATATCTCGGTGCAAACTTCTCTTATTTCCCAAATTATCAGTGACCCGGTTGAGGTGAGACTATCAAGAAAACCTAGTCTTCCACTAAGAACTCAAAATTACTATAATGAAAATAAAAATAGATTTATACTAGCTCTGAGTCATTACCAACCTTTAGAAATCTGGATCTTCATCGTTTTCTCCTAAACCAAGATAATTCCCACCAAGGAAGTTTCACCAATCTCCAACCAACAAATAGATACTTACAAGGTGATTCATACAAGGTCTCAAAGGTTTTCATCTTAATGGATAAATGGTATCTATTATTATAGGAAAAGTTAACCACACCCAAATAGAAATCCCATGCCCCTCTAAAGTCAAGGACACAAGTACAAAGTATATCTTTAAGAATTTGTATAGCCCGTTCTGTTCGACCATCCATTTAAGGATGGTATATTGCACTCAAATTGATCTGAAATCTCATCTCCTTTTGAAGGCCTCTCCAAAATCAAGATGTGAACTAGGGACCCCTATCGGAAATAATGATAGATGGAACTTTATGCAACCTGATAATCTTCTACACATAATATTTTCAAAATAATCAACTTTGGTAGTATCACAAATTGGAATAAATTAAGCTGATTCGGTCAATTAGTAAATCAAAACCCAAATAATTATCTTTCATCAAGGAGAACATGGTAACCCCATAATTTAGTCTATCTAGATATCATCCCATTTCTAATATGTCATATGGAGGGTTTGATGCAAACTATAAGGGTTCTAATTATCAACCTTGATCTTTTGACAAGTATAACAACATGAATAAAAATTAGTGATGACCCATTTAATAGATGGACACCATAATCGATGACACTTTTTATAAAATATATTATTTATTCTAGGGTGAACTTACTATTGGGATTGATGAAAATAACCCATCATAAATTTTATCATAAGCGATGAAAGGACATAATAGTTCCTAAAGAAATTAATGACCTATGTTAATAGAGGACATTCACTGATGGTCTCCCCACTATATAAAGAATACTTACTAACTCAGAAATCACCATTTAGATGACGCTTCTAGAGTATCATCTCAAGAAGAGAGGATTTCAATAGAACACTTTCTAAAAAACCCTTTATCATTCTCTAGACTCCCAAACGCATGTGAGCAAAGAGTGACATGATATTACACTCATCTAGTGATTCTTTCATAGTTTAGGATGGAAACATACTACTTAGAGAGTTAGTAACAATGTTCCCCTCCCCAGGAGTGTTGGAAATGTCAAAGTAAAAATATTATAAGTACTCCACCCAATGTCTTTATCATAGATTCAAATATTTCGGTGAAAATATATAACTCAAGATCTTATGATCGGAGTAAACAATAAACATTTCCCCAAAAGGTAGTGCTTCCAAATATTAAGGGATTGCATCATAGCTATGAGTTATAAATCATGTGTGGGGTGGTTCTTCTCATATAGATGAAGATGATGAGAATCATAAGACACCATGTGATCACCCCATTTTAAAACACAACCCAAAACCATACCTTAAGTATAAAAAAGGACCACATAGATCTGACAACCTATAGAAGAGTCATCATTGTAGTTGAATTCAAGAGATACCTTAACTCATTAAAGTAAGTATAAAATTTTAAATCCAAAATAATTTTCACATCCTTCTAAGTGAGAGTCGTAAAAATCAAAGCCATCTTGGAGAAATCTTTCACTGACTAAAGATAATACCCTACCTAACCTAAAAATCGATGATTCTCAAAGAAATATTGTGATTCCTCCCAGGATATAATAGATTTCACCTTTTTAGTATCAACTAAGATGACATGATCCATGACTATGTTCCCTAGTAAATTCACATCCTGGATATATAATTGGAACTTTGACAACTTGGAATAAAGTTGATGATTCATCAAGATGTCAAAAAATTCTTTTAAGTGAAGTACTTGATCCTCCTTTTTTTTGAATAAACCAAGATTTCATCCATGAATACCACAACAAATGAGTTAATATACTACTATAAAATCATGTTCATCATCACTAAAAACATAAAAAGAGTATTTTTTATGTTAAATGGAATAATAAGATACTGAAAGTGGACATACCTTCTCCATAATGTAGTATTTCGAATATCAAACTCCTTAATCTTGATTTGGTGATAGCGAAAACAAAGTAAAATCTTAGAGAACCACTTTGACCATTTCAGGTGATTAAATAATTGTCAATGTGAGGAAACATATACTTATTCTTGACCAAAATCTAATTGAGATTCTAGTAATCAATAGATAGGAAGAGGGTCCCATCGACCTTATAGATGAAAAGCATTGGTGCTGACCAAGGTGACATATCAATTTGAATAAAGCCTTTGGAAATCAAGTCATCCAAATAATCTTTTAGTTCTTGCAATTTAGCTGGTTCAGTATGTTATGATGGAATATATATTTATTTTTACCTAGTATTAAGTTAATATCTAACTCCACCTCCCTCTCTGAAAGTAAACCAAAATATCCTAACTAAAACACTTTTGGAAATTCAATAGCTACTGTAGGAAGTTAACTAGAAGGGAATTACTACTTTGATTCAACATCTTAAAAAGATATCATCATACCTAGTTCTTGAATAGGAGTTCCTACATAGTTATACCTCTTATCCAATTCTCCTTGGAAAACACAAAACTCCCCATTGGGGGTAATAAAGGACACCCACTGATGATAATAATCAATCTGAGCTTTGTGCGCAAACAACACATCCATTACAAGAATAAAATCCAAGGGATTAATTTAAAGAACAAAAAATTCCTAGATGATCTCAACCTTTTATAAAGAAAATTATCAAGAGGGACACCAAATACCCTTCTCTATGTTCATTTGGAGAGGTGTTTCAATCTCTATTGCATAAGGCATGAGTTTTGTTAGAAGATTCAACACGTCCACATTTAGGTTGATATGAAAAATGATAGGCTCTAGTATCAAATAAAGAAATCACTAAAAATAAAGAAATATAAATGGTACCTATCACTATCATAGGACCCACATCACTTCCAAATGGACAGTCTTCCACTATGTGAAGTATCTTTACTCCTGATGCAATTGGATAGAACCCCATTGTTATTAAAGCATCTAACTATCCCACATAACAACTTAGTACTGACGATCCTATACCACTATATTGGTAATAAAAATATTTTAAAACCTCTACATGTGGCATGAACGTCTGCATTATATTTGGATCTTTGGTTCCTGTAATGAATCGAACATTTGAATAATATTTGTTTCCTGGATTTTTGTGTTTTTTTATTTTATACTCAAAAAAACTATATCCTTTAATTAATGAAGTGAGTATAATTAAAATGAGACCATTGGGTTTTGACTATTATATAACCTTTGGTCAATATGACCATTTTTCAATATGATCGTTTGAAACTATACTCTTAAATTTATGATTATTATTTATAAATACAAGTGATCATGGTTAATTAATATAGAAAGAAGAGTTGATGGCCTCATCTAGTAGACTCGAACCATACAAAGCCCATCTGTCAGAGCTTGGGAAGGAGGTGAAGTCACTGGGCTTTGCTCTGGACCAAGTCGAAGCCGAACTCCAACGCATTAAGCATGAATATAATCTCTCACTTGAGAATTTCAAGCTGATAGAAATCACCACTTGGGTAATATTGTTCGAGCCACACTAAGATTATATCACCATAGCACACCTTACTCTTAGGTCCTATGCGGGTGTTATAAGGGTCTATATAACAAGTCCTTAGTTACTTTGTGTAATCCATTTTTATAAATAAAATTATTATTTCTTATTATGGTAAAATTTGTGAATTTCAAATATCAAGATAAATATAGAAGGAATTTATTGAAGTTCTGTTTTAATGGTAAATTTTGGAAAAAAGAGTATTTCAAAATATTTTTGTATACTTTAAATAATTAATAATGTGAAATAATTTTCAAAAACTCATCTTCTACAGTTGTTATCAGTAAGAAATTTACAGTCTAATAAGATCAACTAAATTTTTAGTGAATAGTAAAGTATGAATTGTAATATTACCCTTATGAATAGTAATGTGACTAATGGAATAATAACCTCACTTAAGAAAGTATAAATTTAATTTAGATATCTTGAATGGTAATGGGATATAATAGTATAAGTAAATAACAGTTTCAGAAATTATTAGTTATGTATTAGTATTTTTTAGGTAAATAGTGTTTTTACTTAAAAATTAAATATTTCTTAATTAGAATATTATTTTCATAAAATGGATTTTATTTTTTAATTAGGAGCATCGATATTAGGTTATGGTGAATTTATGATATTTTTATAAAATGTTTTGTTTTTCAGTGAGTAGTAAAAATATAGTTTTGAGTTTCAGTGTGTTTAATGGAATCATTAATGAAGTAATAATGATGTAATAATTCTGGTCGACTTGTGTAAAGTAATATATGTTATTAGGTTTCCCAGGTGGCTAATACCATGGTAAAATACCATTGGAAATCCCATGGTTTTTCAAATACCACCGACGAGATGTCTCTTGGAAATTAATTAAATATTCCATCAATTTTTCTATAAATACCAACCCATTTTTTCATTTCTTTCATTCCAAATTCATCCTCAATGAATCTATGGTCTTTTACCTCCCAATGAGTCTTCCCAAGGTTCCCTCAATCACGCCAAGGTCCCAAACATTGATATTTTGAAGTTACTCTTCAAGGTAAGGGAACCTTTCACCCTCCTCTTTTAAGTCATGAATTCCTTTATGTTATGTCTTCTAGTTTAAATATTATTATGCTATGGTATGTTCATGTATTTCCTTATTGCTGTATATTTTATTTCCAAATTGTTAGAGACTATTTCCACTCTCATCATCTTATTTTTCTGAATTTTAAGCAACGTCGTTTGGCTGCTAAATTATTTATAAAGGAAATCACATCTTCTCTTTTCTTTCAAGTTTAATTTTCCTGTGATATTTCATTAAAATATACATACCATGATCTTAATTATTTTTTATTCTATACCAATACTGGTTTATGATTTATTTATGAGTGGGTGACCATTTTCTCCACTCTTTTAAATATTTTCAAAAACCATGTTGTATAGTCGTTAGGCTGCATAATTTTTATCTCAAAATCTCTCTCTTTTTCTCAAGAAATTATCTTATTTTATTTATATGAATACCCACACCTATTTCATTTCTAGGGTTATTCATAAATGAATATAAATGATATATTTTATTCTACAATTGACATACATGAAACCCTCATTCCTTTTCAATGGGTTAAAAATGACATAACGATCAAGTTTTTATGCTCTTTTAAAATGTCAAAATTTTGAAATGAAACCCATATATTTTATTCTTTATGGGTTATTTATGAAATGTTTGTTTATGATATATGTGGATAACATTAAAATAAAGACATATTAATGGTGTGACCTGATATTGCTCCAATGCATTGGGTAAAGAATTTAATCTCTAGAGATAAAAAGTTTCACTATACCTTGGTGAATAAACCTAGTAATTTTTATGACACCTTGGGGATGAACCTTGGTGATATGTTCATGAATGTATAAATTAAATGTTGTATCCACATATTCAAGTTATGATTCCTGTTGTTTTTATTATGATATGTCTCTTCTTTCATTTATCATGTCTTTATGTTTTTCAAAAAGTTCTTATTGATATCATAAGTAAACTGATTCGCTTGCTTTCCTTACTGGGCCTTTTGATCACCCTTTCCTTTGATGTATGTCTCCAAGTTATGAGATGAAATAATTTTACTTAAGATGAAAATATGGTGAAGCCTTAAAAGTGGATTATAAGAATGTTTCATTTTTTTAGGTATTTTGTTCCCGATTTCAAAGACAATAGACTCTAAAGATCCTCTGTTTGTAAAATGTAATGAAAAGTTATGTAAATAAAAGGCAGGATGCAATAATTCCTCTATACAATCATGATTTAAGTTCCCATTCTTTCCACATTGGAAACAAGTTAGTGGGAATTTACTAGACACTTTAGATGATCTATAAGAAGTTTTCTTTCAAGTAACATCACTACTATTTCCAAATCAAGGATCATTTCACTTTATCTTCCTCTTGAAGGAATCTAAAAGATTCCACTTGGAGTAAGAGAAAATCTAGTCAACCCTGAATTATTAACCAGGTCAAATTCCACTATCAGATCCCTATCCAAAATTTCATCTCATAAGATAATATTTAGGATAAATACCTAATACATGATGATTGGTTAAAGTCCCATTTGAAACCTATAGGCCTTTATATTCCCATTCAATACCACCTTAGGTGAAAAATACTGAATTTTATCAAAATAATTGGCATACCAAGTCACTATACAATCACCTAGGTTAAGGATGGGAAAATCCTTGGACTTAGCCAGTACCATTGAATCTGGATATAATTTCTCCATAAAAGGTTCTTTAAGTATTTATACTCTAATCCCTCATTTTGTTTTTCTAGAACTATGTAATCCCACTATATCCTGATAGGCCGCTCAAGATTGATGACAACATATTTCACCTTAATGGAATACGGAATTTCTAAGAACTTAAAGAGTTACTAAATCTTCCCTACCCAATCCTATGCCTCCTGAGGATCACTATTTCATTATAAGGATAATATTTTCTTTAGAAGAAACACCTACTCATGATCTCTACTATTTATCTTCAAGATTCTACCTATTTATCCAGAACAGGGGTGAGTTTAGAACCTTCGTACAAATATCAAACTATAGGAATTATTTCCTCTATGAGGTTCTAGTTAAATGGATTGTTCAATTACTATGGTTCATCAAAATCTCCCTCTCAAAGCCGGATAAGACACAATCTTAGGGGAATGGAACTATAAAAAATCAATAAACAATAAAAAACATCAGTCAAGAGACACAAGAACATATACTCTATTAGATAAAGCTCATCCTGGGAACAAAAATATCATATTAGAGTTTGGAAAGAATATATAATCAAATCAATCAACTCCTAAAATACACATTTTTTCTAACAAATCATGGTAAATCAATTCTCTTTATTATGAGATCTGGCCAGACATTCACTTGAAACCTATCCCTCAAGTCTCAAAAATGCTATCTTTTGTCTACCAAGACATACAAAATTATATAAAAACATTTAATAAGACACACAGTCTCCTTTGATACCAATTTTTCATGATCAGACTTGAATAACTACAGATACAAGAATTTGAGTCGAACTTTACTTGTCCAGAAGGAAGTTCCTAATACCACAAGTTGGAGGGAAACACCTAGGCATCAATAATGATTAAGGGAAATTATTTTTCTATAATAGAAACTAAACAATACAAAAATAAAAGATAAGAATCCAAAAATAGTTGGTATTCTAATACTATCAAAAAAAGAAAAGTACTAAAAAAAAGTCAAGTAGAAAACCCAAAATGAAACAACAATCTAAAACATCCCATAAACCATTGACTACATCATCGCCAAGATCTCCTCGTAATAGGAGGGTTTCATACTTTGTCTGTCACTGTTAAATCCCAAATTATAGATATCAAGTGTTGGATCTTAATATAGATATATATGTATATTAGATGGCACAATACAAGAGGGGGGAATTATAGGTTTAAAACTTTTTATTTAAACACTTAATAAAGAACTTAGTTTAAGAGGTCTTAAACTAATACAATTCACAATCAATACAATTAACCATATAGGTATTGGATCTGATGGATATGATATGAGGTCATATTATAAGTAATTTAAAACAATTTTATTTGAATTGAATACAATGATCAGAGTAATACAAATGTAAATTATTCTACCATATAGCGTATAGAATCTATTAATAAAATATGTAATGAATGAGTCATAATTAAAACAATTACAATTGAAATGAATATAAATAGAAATAGGAAACAATACAATTGCCTTTCTAATTAAGATAACAGTTTAAATGTAAATGTATTACAATTATTTTATCCTAAATAGTAGGGATCCTTTTTCCTAGGATAAAAGGTCTGTCTTACCACTACCTTATTAAGCCCTCGATATGATGATCGGCACGACTGTCTTCCTATCCCTGGACTCCCTCGATTAAAAAGGTAATCAGAACCTCTGTATTTCAAGCAATTGAAAGCCTTCAATACGATGATTAGAAAAACATCTTTCTATCCCCAGAATTCCTTAATCATTATAACAATGATCAGTCACACAAATCAGAAACAAAGAACTTATAGAAATACAAGAACATGGGACAAGATTTTCACTTCTTGTATCTTCAATGCATTCACATGAAGCAAGAGAGAAGACACAACATATCTCTCTAGAACTTGATAGAAGAAAAAGTTTTCTCTTCTAGTTTGAATGACCTCTTATTTATAGGCCTCAGGTTCCAATTGTCATATTTTCTTCAATGGTCATATTTCTCCAAAAAACTTGGAGGCACTTGGACACCTAGCATTACAACGGTCAAAAAAAATAGAATACACGACATCATTTTGATTGGTGAATAACCAACTCAACAACATATTTTTAGTTAGAAAATAGTATGTTAAAAGATATGAAACAATGAGCATGAGTAATATGTAATCGGTATTGGAGTTATGATAAGAGTGTAATGAATTTCAAAAGTACAATACATAACTTGTTTACTAGTATTATCATGATAACAATGCATATCATGATTACAATTTATAACCTGGTTATGATTTTTAACATGATTACAATACATGATATTTAAAATGGTTATGATGATTTAATACAATTCATAATAATAGAATAGTACATAGCCTAGTTATGATGCCTGATTATGATGTAATAATTAATCTAGTTATGATGCGCATGGTTACGATGCACGTGGTTACAATGCATGACTTGATTACGATAAAGATGATTACGATGCATGACTAGATTACGATATAGGTGATTATGATTCCTGATTACAATGAAATACAAAATCTAGTTATTATTCCTGATTATGATGCAATACATAATCTAGTTACGATTCTTGATTACAATGAAGTACATAATCTAGTTATGATTCCTGATTATGATGCAATACATAATCTGGTTACGATTCCTGATTAGGATGCAATACATAATCTAGTTACGATTGTGAAACAACATATAAAACAATGTGAGTGAACAACATACATGATTATGATAAGAATACAACATATAATAAAGACAATGTGACTGATTATTATTGTGAAACAACATACATGACAAACAATATATGTGATTATGATATGTGTGATTTGTGATTTCCAAAACAAATGATTGATGGGAAAGTCGAAACACATTTTGACTCAACATCTAGAACTACCATTTCCTATATGTATTTTTTTCCATTTTCTATACTTGGAAACGTAAAGTCTACATATTCCCAAAGGCATGTGTAGGTTGTGAGAAACACTATCCTAATAGGATCCCACCCATAGATTTCATATGCAGTCCATATTCAATAAACCAAATATTATTAGATTAAAATAAAATATGACATGTTAATATTTTAAAATTTTATAATAAAACATTACTATCAATTCATTTCATTGCCAATAATAAAAATAGAAAAAATTAAGAATTCTTATAAAAATAGGCATAAATTAGAATCTTAATCAAAATAGGTAAGAATAAACAATTTTATAAAATCTAGAACATAGAACTCATTTTTATCATAGAACAATATTTATAAGCCTCGAGGTTAGTTAGATTAATGATAAAGGATCCTCACACATATTAGTGAAATGCATATCTAAGTGTGCACCCTTCTGTAGATCTCAGGCCTAGGGGGAATAGGATTCTACCCCAATGAATGAACTCCCCATCATCATCAAAGTTTATTTAGCATTTCCATCATCAATTCATTGTTAGGTAGATATAATAAATTTCTAGAATGATTTTCCTAAACTACGCCCAACTATTAAGGCTCCCATGTTCCTCAAAAATTCAATCAAGGGAAAATCATTCATCTCAAATCAGTTTCATCTATTATAATTCAAGCACCCCCAAACCAAGTTTTCAAACATGTGATTTAATTTCAAAACCAACATCAATAGTTTTCATCAAAACTTATACCTTTTAAAACAATTCATTTCATTCAAAATACATGAAATATTTCATAACTTCATTTCTCATAATCAAAATCATTCTTTAAATCATTATTTTCAATTAAAGAACACTTTCTAGAAATCAAAACATTACTTAAAAATCTGTTTTCAAATAGGTAGCACCACACACCATGCCATTTGAAAGAAATCTATTAAGAGTCTCAAATCATGTTTTTTAAAAATATTAGAAATACTTTTCATTTCAATTAAGTAATAATCCCTTCAATTGATCAAGACTATATTATGATACCACTGACCTCAACTCATGGTATCCTCAATCACCCAATAATGGATCCACAATTATAGAGGTGAAGGGCTATAATCAACCAATAGGAAATCCTAGAAATGTAATTAAAAAATAAAAATAAAGATCCATAAATAATGCAAGAAAATACAACCCTAAAAAAAGATAGATCTAAGGAAAGGGAACTTAACAATCATATCAAGAATACAATTATTGAAATAGATTAAATGCTTTAATGAGAACTTTGATTCAGGAAGATTTAGATTTTGAAGGGACAAACTTTCCTGAATATAACCTCAAAGGTTTTATGGGTTTAATGGAGTCTAAGGGAGAAGATTTTAGAATTAACACTAGTGCATAAAATGTTTTTTACATCATCATTTTTTACGTCAGTTATATTTAACCGATGTGATAATCTGTGAAATGTGGTTTTTTACGTCGGTTATTTTATAACCGACCTAAAAAATTCAGCGAGTATATTTTTAACATCGGTTATTTTAATAACCGACATTATAAATCAAGCGCGTTCATTTTTTACGTTGGTTATAAATTAACCGACGTAAAAAACCAAAGCGCGGTGGGTTTTTACGTCGGTTATTTGATAACCGACGTAAAAAACAAGATATCAACGATTTTTTTACGTCGGTTATTTTATAACCGGCATAATAAACGTGTCTTATGATACCTTTTTGACGTCGGTTATTTTATAATTGACTTAACAAAACAATCCGCAGAAGTTTGTTACGTCGATTATACAATAACCGACGTAAAAAACTTTGATTTTTGATGTATTTTTTACGTCGGTTATGGAATAACTGACGTAAAAAACCAACACGCGGATTTTTTTACATCGGTTATAAAATAACTGACGTAAAAAAAGCCGTATGTGATACATTTATAACATCGGTTATTATAATAACCGATGTTATAAGTGTAAAAAATATTTTATAATGTCTGTTATTAAATAACGGACGTTATAAAACATTTAAAAAATTAACAAGCCGTGTGGAGTGTCATTTACGATTTTTCGATCGACAGTCCGGCGGCTCGTCTCTCTCGCGCGGTAAACCCTAATCAGCTCGTCAATCTAGCTACGTTAAAATCATTTTTCCTTCATCATTTATCATCTTTACTCTCCTCGGATCTATCATCTCAACTCACAACACTCAAGTAATCTTCCACGAATTTATTTCGTTCATTTTTTTTATGGATAGTCTATATTTATGTTTTGCATTTTTTTTGTTTAAACTAGGTAAGATTCTTCCATTTCAAACCCTCTTACATATTTTTTCCATCATCATCTTATTTATCATCCCAAGATCTATTAGATCGACTCTCAATATTCACGTAAGCCTCAACTACATATATTTAGTTTGTTTTTGTTTCACGAATGCTCGACATTTGTGGTAATTTTTGTTGTCATTGACATCTAATGATATCATTCACCTATATTACTGCATAGAATGTTTATTGATTAAATGTACGAATTCAGAAATGATATTTCATGTGTTTTTGCTTATGTTTATCCTATTTTATATGAGAATCTATTAGACATATAATGTAATGGCTATTGACCTCTATGTCCCTTCGATGCATCGCTATGTCTCATGATTCCAAACAAAAATGGCTTCTGCTGAAGGGTGGGGGTGCTGTCTAGAGGGGTGGGGTGCTATCCAGGGGGTGGGGGCTGTCTAAAGGGTTAGGGGGTGTCCAGTGGGGTGTCCAAGGGGGTAGGGGTGGGGGTGGTGTCTAGGAGGGGTGGGGGTGCTGTCAAGAGGGGTGAGGGGCTGCCCAGGGGGTGGGGGCTTTCTAGAGGGTTGGGGGTGTCCAGGGGGGTGTCCAGGGGGGTAGGGGTGGGGGTGGTGTCCAGGAGGGGTGGGAGGTGTTGTCTAGAGGGGTGGGGGATTTCCAGGGGGTGGGGGCCTGTCCAGAGGGTTGGGGGTGTCCGAGGGGGGGGTGTCCAAGGGGGTGGGTGGGTGTCGGTGGTTGTCCATGGGGGTGGGGCCTGTCCAGAGGGTTTTGGGGGTTGTCCGGGGGGTGGGGGGCTGTCTAGAGGGTTGGGGGTTGTCTTGGGGGTGTTCAAGGGGTAGGGGTGGGGGTGGTGTCCAGGAGGGGTGGGGGTGCTGTCTAGAGGGGTGGGGCTATCCGGAGGGTTAGGGGGTGTCTAGGGGGGTCCAAAGTGGTGGGTGGGTGTGGGAGGCTGTCCAAGGGGGTGGGGTCCTATCCAGAGGGTTTTAGGGGTTGTCCGGGGGGTGGGGTGATTCTCAGGTTTACTCCATTTTCTCCAAATTTCTATTAACCATGTAGGCGCCATGGTTTTCTTTGATTCAGTGGAATTTAAAACTGTTATATCTAACTATATTTTGTTTTAAAAATAATATTCAAGCATATTTTTTTTAAATACCCATATATTTTTTTTATATTTCAAAATTGTTTTACATTCAAATTATGATTTTTTAATATAAACATATATTTGCCTTATCTTAAAAATATATATATTTTTGATATTTGTTATAGGTAATAATGAGTCGAAGTTGGATTACGGCACATCGAATGAGCAATGAATTTGAGGAAGGTGTTGATGCCTTTTTGGAATTTTCTAAACGAAATGTTCCAAGTAGTGACATTTTTTATGTCCATGCCTGAAATGTTTGAATATGAAGAAGTTGAAAAGTAGAGAGATAAAAGATCATCTGATTTGTCATGGTTTTAATCCGAGTTATAGCCCTTGGATTTGGCATGGTGAAACTGGACAGAATGTCACTGATGATGATGATTCGCAAGATGGTAACTCCGATGGAATTGAAGAAATGATTCGCGATATTGTAGCAGAACAAATTGAGATAGAACCGACAGTTGCGCGTCTATATGGTGATGCTGAAAAACCATCATATCCTGGTAATACAGATTTTACTATTTTGTCAGCGGTGTTAAGATTGATTAAACTGAAGGGAAAACATAGATGGAGTGATAGATGTTTTACAGAACTGTTACAATTGATGAAATACATTCTTCCAAAAGATAATGATCTTCCAGATTCACATTACAAAGCCAAGAAAATATTATGCCCGATGGGATTGGGATACAAGAAAATACATGCCCGTCCGAATGACTGCATTATATATAGGAAGGAATATGAATTTATGTCAGAGTGTCCTAAATGTGGGACATCATAGTATAAGGTTAAAGAAAAATCACAGGCTGATGTAGATATTACAAAGCTCCCTTCAAAGGTATTTTGGTATCTTATTATAATTCATCGTTTCAAACGTTTATTTTCTAATTCACATGATGCAAAAAGGTTAAGATGGCATGCTGATGAGCGGGTATGTGATGGTAAAATATGTCATCCAACTGATTGTCCACAATCGAAGAAAATTGATGCGCAGTATTCTACATTTGGAAATGAAATTAGAAATCTCATACTAGGGTTGTGCATAGATGGAATTAATCCATACCGAACCCTCAGTAGCACACATAGTTCATGGCCTCTTTTATTGGTAATTTACAACCTCTCTCCTGAATTTTGTATGAAGCGCAAATATTTCATATTGAGTATAATGATCTATGGTCCAAAGCAACCCGTCAATGATATTGATGTTTACTTGTCACCGTTGATTGATGATTTGAAACTGTTATGGGATGATGGTATTAGGGTGTATGATTCTTATAAAATGGAATATTTTCAACTACATACAGTGCTTCTGTTCACTATAAATGACTTCCCAGCGTATGGAAATTTGTCTGGATACAGTTTTAAAGGGCATAAAGCATGTCCAATTTGCGAACAAAAGACATCATATTGTTAATTGCATCATGGGAGGAAAACAGTGTACATGGGTCATCAAAAAAATTTTCCTATGGATCACCCTTATAGAAGACTAAAAAAGGCATTCAATGGCTCACAAGAATTTGATACTTCTCCAAAACCTCTATCCCTTGATCTGTATTTTGAGAGGGTGAAAAACCTTGATGTGACATTGGGAAAGACACAAAAATCTGGTAATGATAGACATATTTGGAAGAAAAGGTCAATATTTTTTAAGCTACCATATTGGAGGTATCATGAAGTTAAACATAATATTGATGTCATGCACGTGGAGAATAATATCTGTGATTGTTTGATTGAAACATTGACAGATATTAAAGAAAAGGCAAAAGATGGGTTGAATGCAAGATTAGACTTACTATCAATGGAAATACGTTTGGAGTTAGCTCCCACTCCTAAAGGAAGACGAACATTTCTTCCCCCGGCTTGTCATACATTATCGAAGAGGGATAAAATTAGCTTCTGTCAGTGTCTTCATGATATCAAAGTGCCTCAAGGTTATTCTTCTAATATAAAAACTTTTTTCTCATTGAAGGAATTGAAGTTTATAGGTATGAAATCACATGATTGTCACATCATGATGCAACAAATTCTACCAATTTCATTGCGTGGAATATTGCCCATTCGTGTCAGAAAGACTATAATGAAGTTGTGTTATTTTTTAAATTCAATTTGAAATAAGGCGATTGATGTGAATGGTTTGAACATTTTGGAAAAGGATGCAATTTTTATACTTTGTCAATTGGAAATGTATTTCCCTCCAACTTTTTTTCATATAATGGTGCATTTAATGATTCATCTAGTTCGAGAAATAAATCTTTGTGGACCTGTATATCTTCGTTAGATGTATCATTTTGAATGGTATATGAAAATATTAAAGGGGTATGTTAAAAATCCATATCAACCTGAAGCCTCCATTATTGAAAAGTATATTTCTGAGGAGGTAGCAGAGTTTTGTACGAGCTACTTGGCTGCGGCGCACCACATAGGTTTGCTTCCATCTCGCCATGAATGAGTTAATAATGAGGGAAAGGGGACTCATAGCTTGAAAGTCAAATAATTGTCAGATGAACAGATGAAGAAGTTAGAATCATATATCTTGAATAACATAGCTGATGCTCAACCGTATATCACATTGCATATTAATGAGTTGAAACAATGTCATCCAAAGAAGAAAGAAATGTGGATTTTTAATGAGCACAACAAAACTTTTTTGTCATGGATTAAAAAGACTTTGCTTGGTAGATAAGATGTATCAGAGACATTAAAATGGATAGTGGGTGGTCCATGTTTAAATGTGATAAAATGGTCCAGTTATGACATTAATTGTTATACATTTCATATGAAAGCTCAGGCCAACTGAAGTGCAGTTCAGAATAGTGGTGTATTGGTGTTTGCAAAAGCAATGCATTTTTCGAGTGCTAAGGAAAAAAACCCAATTTCTGCATCAAGTGAATATTATGGAGTGATTGAATACATATGGGAGGTTGATTACATTAAAATTAAAGTTCCTATTTTTAACTGTAAATGGTTTATCGGTAATAATAGTGTCAGACATGATGAATTTGGAATGACACTTGTTAATCTGAATAGATTGGAAGACACAACTGATTCTCTTATAATGACAACACGTGAAAAAAAATTCTATGTTGTAGATCAATCAGATATGCATTGGGCTGTTGTTTTACAAGGGAAAAAACAATATGTTAGTGAGGACGAACTTGATGAAGATGCTAATTTATGTGAGATCCCTACTTCCATGGAACGATTAACAGAACATAATGATGAGCATGTTGAATACATGTTTTGTGCCATAAAAAATGATCACGAAGAAGGAATTTTGGAAAACAATCCATTTGTACATTCCTAAAATTACAGGTAATATATGTTCATTTCTTGTTTACATTTATTTTTTCCATAAATGTTAGATATTGTAAGTTTTTTATTTATTAAAACATGTTTTAAAACAAAATAAGTATAAGTTTTTGTTTTTTTAAGTTTTTTTAATTTACTTTATCATGTTTATAACCATTAAATGAATTATATATCTATTATTTTTGTTCAGTGAAAATTACTTTACCATGTTTACCATGTTTACCAAGTTTACCATCTTGACCATCTTTACCATCTTTACCATCTTTACCATCTTTACCATTGTTTAACATGCTTACCATATTACCAATGTTTACTATTATGTAACTTAGTACACTTTTCTATTTTCTGATTACAGAATATTTGAATTTTTATATTTTTGAATTGATGTTTGTTTTTTTGATTTGAAGGATAATGACAGATCATTCAGTTGATCAACCACAGGATTCTGGAGATGAACATATTGCTGGTCATACCTCTAGGGATGAACATTCACATGCTCCTATTACGACAAAGAGTTCAAAGGTTGGTAAACATGGGTGCACACATTTACCAAAATTAGCAGTTGCCTGTACGCAGGATCAGAGGATAGTCGTTGAGTTTGATCATGATGATATTCCTAGAGGTCCGAATGTGAAATATTTTAAGAGTTTTGTAGCAACTCAGGCTAAGAGAAAAGTAAGAATTCTGTATGATGATTAGAGAAGTGTGGATAAAGTGATAATCTCTCAGTTGTGGGAGACGATTTTGGTAAGATCTTTTGTCATTTTTTGAATATTCTTTTAATGTTTCTAGTATATATAATATTTTTAAACTCTTCTTTATCAGATGACATTTGATATTCCTGACACCGGAGGAGTCAAGAAGAAATGCTTATCATTGGCTACCATGAGATAGAGGGATTTCAAATCAACCCTCTCATATAATATCATTTATGGTCATAGGAGTCATGAAAATCCATGTCGTATATATTCTTTTATAGATGAAGACACATGGAGACAGTTTTTTGAAAGTAGAAGAAAAGAGTAATTTCTGGTATGGGCAATGTAAACTTTTATAAACTTTATTATATAAATGATTTTATTTATGTTTTTTTAATGATTTCTTATTCTTAAATTACAGCAAACAGGGAAATCTCATTAAGAGATCCAATCTAAAAATGTATACCCTCGTAGTTTATCTTGGGGAGGGTATGCATTATTGGAAGAACAAATGATGGCGGAAAAATTCCAACAACTAAGAGCTCAGTCTTTAAGCTCTAGAGAGGTGGCCCCTCCATCCCCTCCATCTAGACATGAAAAATGGAAGAGAGCTTGGAAGGGAAAAAAAGAGCAATATCTTTCGGATGAATCGAGAATCATAGCTGAGAGGATTGTAAGATATTTATTTTATTTATTTAAGTTAACTATTTTCTTCATATAATTTCAATCATTACAGAAATGTTCAATTAATTAATACATGACTCTCTTGAGGAGCAGAGTTCACAGGGGACATTTACTGCTACTGGGAGGGAAGATATTTTATCTACAGCATTGGGAAGGCCCAAACATCCTTGTCGTGTAAGAGGATATCTGGCAGGTGTATCGGTAAGAAAAGTGTTGCCATGTTATTCAACTTCTAACGTTGAGGGGGTTTATAAAAAAAATAGAATCCTTGTAGGATGAAGTTCATAATATTAATGCGACGATGGAGGATAAGATTAGAGCGTCAGTGCAGTCTATGTTTGCAGAAATGAAAAGACAATTTCAGACTGCAGCTCCCACTCCTCCACCTCCCCCTGCAGACCCCATTATTTATCCTCCACCTCCGCCAGTAGCTTCCACTCCCCCACCTCAGCCTGCGGACCCCATTTTTTATCCTACTCCTCCGCCGCAACTTCCTACTTATTGCGAGCTGTATGTTGATGATTCTCAACATCATATAGTAGCATATGGGTTGGTATATTGTATAGAAGATACAGTTCATCATCAGAAATTAGAGGTAGAGAATCAGAGGGTCACTGTACAGGATATTATAGATAGATCAGCTAGGGTACCAAAACCTACAGATGAGGTGGTGATAGCTGGACAGAGTATCGGCCATTTTTTAATTTGGCCATCTAGACTTCTTCGACTCATTACCATAGAGGTATGAATGTTATATCTTTTATATTATTTTTTTATTAAAGTTGTTTTATCATTTGAAAACTAATATATTTTTCGATTTATTTTTATAGGAATAATTTAAAGGTAAAGAAATACTATATAGACAACAAAAAAGACAAATGGATATGACATCAGATACAGATTATAGCAGTCTTAACAAATTGTCAAGATATTCAAATTTTTTGGCGGGTCATTATGAGTTTCCAATGGAATCTCATGTTTGTGGACGTGAAATAAGTGTGGGGATTATGAAAAGTGATATTATAGAGCTTGTTACTGGAGATAAGTTGGGCATCAATGTGGTGAAAATTCTTTCCATGTAAGTCTTAACACCTTTTCCCTGCGTTATATTTATTAAAAATGTATACTTATGTATGTTTTGTATTAGGTATCTTTATAAAATTTGTGAGAGGAATGAGCTGAGAGATGTATATGGATTCATGGACCTGCGATTGATTTCCCCTGAAGCATGTGCATTGAATGAGGAACAAAGAATGGTTTATATTGCTGAAAGACTTGAAAAGAATATAGTCACACAATGTTGGATGATGCCTTTTTGTGAGAGGTGTGAAACACATTTCTCTCAAAGAGTTAATTATCTTTTAACATAAAAAACCACTAAAGTTAAATTTCCTTTTATCAGTGATCATTGGATGTTAGGGGTTTTTTTCCCAAGGGAGAAATCACTTTATTGGATATGCTCTATCCATGCTGATGTGTGGGAAAGTTTTAATAATATATTAGAAAAGTAAGTTTCAATTTCTCAATAGATTTTATATATTATAATGAATTTTAAATTTACCCCATTCGTATTATTTTCTAACAGTGCATGGGACTACTTTTGAAAAAACACAATGAAAAGGAGTGCAAAGATCAAATACGTAAATGCGAAGGTAAATATCCATTTATAATTTTTACTTTTTATTTATTACATAAAAATAATATATTTAATTTACACTCATTCAAATAGAATTGTCATGAACAACAAGGCGTCATCGAATACGGATATTATATGTTAATATTTATGTATGAAATAATAACAACTGTGGCAGTTGTGAATTTTGACCTGGTACGATTTACTCTTAAACATTACCATAATATTTCAATTTGATTTATTCTTTATACATGTTAACTACTTTCCTTTTCATTTGTAGATTTTTGATGACCCTCAACCCTATACTGCTGAAGACATCAAACACTTACAAGTGGAGTGGTCAAATTATTTTACAGGTTTGATTAAATTTTAGTTGTTTGTAATGTAAAATGTAATTTTGAATATTGTCATTGTAATTGTGTATTTGGTAGTTGTTTAGGTTCGATTTAGTTTTTTTTGAAGTTGATAGTGTAAGATTTGAATGTTATATATGTGAATGTTTAATTTTTCTCTACTTTTTTTTTGTTCTACTTATTATGGTTTTTCTGGTATGGATTTTGGTCTGTGGGGAGGTGTTCCAAGGGTGTGGGGGTGTGTTCAGTGGGGTTGGGGGTGTCCAGAGGTCTGGGAGGGTTGTCCGGTGGGGTGGGGGGCAGTCCAGGAGGTGGGAGGGCTGTCCAGGGGTATGGGAGGGCTGTCTAGGGGGTGGGGGGTATACATGAGGGTGGGGGGTTTTCCAGGGGTGTTTGGGGCTTTCCAAGGGTGTGGTGGGTGCTCCAATGGGGTGGGTGAGGGCTGTCCAGGGGGTGGGGGTATATATATGAGGGTGGGGGGTTGTCGAGGGGTGTTTGGGGTAGTCCAGTGGTGTGGGAGTGCAGTACAGGGGGTAGGGGTATACATGAGGGTGGGGGGTTGTCGAGGGGTGTTTGGGGCTGTCCAGGGGGTCGGGGGGCAGTCCAGAGGTGTGGTGGGGGCTCCAATGGGGTGGGGGCTATCAAGTGGGGTGAGGGGGTGCTGTTCAGGAGGGTGGGGTGGGGTTGTCGAGGGGTGTTTGGGGCTGTCCAGGGGGTCGAGGGGTAGTCCAGGGGTGTGGTGGGGGCTCCAATGGGGTGGGGGCTGTCATGTGGGGTGAGGGGGTGCTGTTCAGGAGGGGGGGTGGGGGTTGTCAAGGGGTGTTTGGGGCAGTCCAAGGGTCAGGGGGCAGTCTAGGGGTGTGGTGGGGGCTCCAATGGGGTGGGGGAGGGCTGTCCAGGGGGTATACATGAGGGTGGGCGCTCCAATGGGGTGGGTTAGGGTTATCCATGGGGTATACATGAGGGTGGGGGCTATCTAGTGGGGTAAGTTTTATATGTTATCAATGTAAATGCTTAAATTTGATCTCCTTCTGTTTTTGTGGTACGATTTCTGGATTTTTTTTCTGGTTGATTCTGGGTGAGAGCAGTTGGCTGCATTCTATTTTTTAAAAAAAAATTGGTTTATCACGTCGGTTATTTCATAACCGAGGTGATAAAAGGCCCAAAAAATGGTTTATCACTTCAGTTATTAAATAACCGATGTGATAAAAGGCCTGGGAAATGGTTTATCACGTCGGTTATTTATTAACCGACGTGAGAAACCCCCCCACACTGGTTTAGAACGTCGGTTATTATATAACCGACGTGATAAACCATCTCCTTAGAGTTTATCATGTCGGTTAATTAAAAACTGACGTGAAACATGGGGGGGATGGGTTTATAACGTCGATTATTATATAATCGACATGATAAACCCCCCTCCCCCCAGTTTATCACGGTGGTTATAAAATAACCAACATTCTAAACCAGTCCGGGGGGTTTCTCACTGGGGTTATTTATTAACCGACGTGATAAACTACTTTTATCACGTCAGTTATTTAATAACCGACGTGATAAAACATTTCTGAGGCCTTTTATCACGTCGGTTATGAAATAACTGACGTTATAAACCCTTCATATTTTCTTTATCACGTCGGTTATAAAATAACCAGTGTGATAAACATCGCGATTTTATGTTTTTGACGTCGGTTTTTAAATAACCAACGTAAAAAACGTTATTTATAACGTCGCCCGTATTAACATCGGCTAGAAACAGACGTAAAAAATAAAAAATAACCGACGTAAAAAATGTTTTCTGAACATGTGTAAAATATGGTTTTTGGGAAAATAAAATATGATACTAACCAAAAGTTTCTAGCCCATATAGACATCACTGGATAGCTGAATGTTTCCACCAGCCCGCCAGTGGTGTTGGAAAAAATGCCTTCACCTTTGGTAACAATATTGGATAGCCAGTGGGCTTCCACTGGTTATCTAATGGGCTTCACTGGCTAGCCAGTATAATTTCTTTAGGAATTACTTTCTTCCAGCATGCCACCAGCTGACTGGTGGGTCTCACTGGATAGATGGTGGACTTCTTATAGGAAATACTTAATGTTATCCTGCCAACAGCTGATCGGTGTCCCTCGCCGACAAGCTGGTGGACTACCTATAGCTTTTTTATCTACGACCCCATGACTACCCTTATTCTAAATACCTCATCACCTATCAACCACTCAAACAAGAGTATAAACTGTAACCCCAACCCTTCAAAGGCTAGAAAAAAGTCGGGAAAACCAATAATCAATATAAAAAATAAGAGTAGAAAAGAAAACTAAATATCATATATGAAATAAAGAGTTGGTATTTTAAAATTATGGTACTAATATTTTATACATCTAGAAATAAAATTCTCTAAATACTCTCTTTTATTCATTAGGGTTCCAAGATTCTACCCATTTGGTTTTTTGGTAAATTACCTTATTAGTTTCAATTTTTATCAGAAAATATTTCATAGATTTCATCCATAATTATCCAGTCAACCTAAAATCACTAAGGATGTTTTTTATTTAACCATACAATCAAGCTCTATGTATCAAAAAAATATTAATTAAAAAGATTCAAAATTTTAATACTTGTTTCTTCCAAAAAAATCAAGAGATCATAAAATATATTTACAACTCATACTACTTATTTTTAGAAAATTATTTCATAAAATATTATAAAATAAATTATGTAAAAATAGAATAACACTTATATTGACCCATTTTCTTTCATGTACCTCTTGGTATCATGAGTATTATGTAGTAATGGTATATAATTAATCATGTTTATCTATAAAAAAAATAAACATCCATTGAATTATATCAACCTTCTTATAATTTTTTCAATTTTTTATAATTATCAAAGACTTACTCTTTTGGAATGCTTTTAGTATTTTCTACCTTTTTCTATAAACCCACAGTAAAACTCTCTTGAAATTTTTATCTTTTGATATATATAAATATATATATATAACTAGTTATTTAAAAAATTACATGGGGAGAGGGGATCTTCCAATCCCCCTTAATTAATGGGATATGGTTAACAATAATATTCAATCAATTATTTTGAAATACCCATATAACAAGTGGCTATGTTAAAATGTCAACCATATTATCATTTTCCCTTTTTCCACCTTAAAAATATCCTTCCCTACTTTTTATTTGATAATAAGATATCATATTTGAATGTTTTAATGTGAGTTTACTATATCAAGTTCTTTATATAATTAATAGTACTCTTATTATCATAAAACATCACTACGATTACCACATCTTCTTTATAGTGATCATCTAATTATTTCTTATTCTAAATAAATTTGGTAGAGGATTTAATCATTTAAATATGTTATGCTTCAGCTATGCATTGAAAAGTACACGTTTTATTTTTAAGTATACATCTATAGTTTTTGGTTCCAGTATAGAATGAACTTTTATATTTGGATCTTCACTTCATAATGTTTCCATCATAACCATTATCACTATATTTCATTAACTCGTTATCTGTTCCATATTTATAAAATAGGTCAAATTCAAGAGTTGTTTTGATGCACCTCATGGGTTTCTTCACTCTCATGTGATATTCTACTTCCATATTGACTTCTAATAAAGTTGGATAGAATATTTCATGTATTATATTTAATATTTTGTTTATAAAATAAATAAAACAACCAATAATTTCCAAAAATAATGTTATATCGATAGAGTTTCTATTCTAAAACATTCAAAGTTTGGTTCCAAAGTTTATAAAATCTTGAAATAGCTTAATAAAATATTTTATAATCATTCAATAGATTATTTATATATTTTATTCCAATATAAATGTATAATAACCTTGTTTTTCACTTTAACCTTGTGAAAACAAGTGAGTTATTCTATAACTATCAATTAACCTTTAATATCATCAAGTGAAAAAATGTATTTCATTTTTATTCCTACTTCTAACAAATATGATATTGTAAATCTAGATACGTACAATAAATTATTATTCATCAGAGACATTCTTTAAAAAATATTATTACTGTAAACACCTCTCAGGAATATTATTTTCTTCATGAATGTGTCTAATCAAGTATCCAATCTGACAGTGCATGTTTGAAAGTATATAAAAACTTATTTTTATGAAATTAATTATTTTCATCATTATCATGATCAAATCCATCTAGGTGGTTGATATAAACCTTATATTTTTAAACTCATTTTAATAATATGATATTTACATAAAATTGATATATCTGTAATCTCCTTGTATCTCCACTACATTTAGTAGATGAATTGATTCTATCCATGACAATAGTGAGAATATATCTTCCACATCAATGTCCTCATTTTCAGTATATACTCAATAAATAAGATGGTATTTCTTTCTAATTAAATTTATATGTTCATTAAGTCTATTAACATTATATTAAGTTGATAATATAATAATCTATCCACTTTAAATGCTCCCGATATTTTCCTTTTCAATTTGATCAATCTTATTATTCATATGATTAACCATAAATTAATGTTCCACTAGTTTTTTAAAATATATCATATTCATCTATGATAACAAACATAAAATCAATATTTTTTTCTTCTAACTTATTCTCACAATCCTAACAATTTTATATATAATGAAATTTTCAAATAACATATTTAATTTCAACCATTTCCTAATGAACTTCCATCAAATTTAATCCACTAATTTTTTATATATTTTATTTATATTACCATTACATAATTATTATTAATGATTTTCTAAGTCATTTATTAATTCATTCATGTGCCTCTGTCTTAGTTAAATAATCCCAAGATATCCATTTTTGGAAAAAATAAAGATATTTATATTCTTTGGATTTTTTATATTTGACAAAACATTTTATTCAAAAACCTCTAAAATATATTTGTGTTAGTTTCTTTGTATTAAACATTTCATATGGAATCACATTATCCCTCAGACATAACAAAGGCCTTAATTTTATATAAATTAATATTTTCTCCAATTCCTTCAAATAGAGCCTTTATAGGAAACACTTAATGAGAAATGTATTATCCAGTTTGTTAAAAATTTAGTTCCTTCTTTCTTCTAATAAATTTTAATACAGTTTCCTCGCTGATAAATACTCATATTTGATTCTACATTTCTTTATGTAGTTATAAACATTGATCCATAGTTTTTTCTAGTCATAAGGTGTCAATAATTATTATATTTTTATTTTTTACATGTCACTGATACCTTTTGATATATTATATCACTTACTCATTTGATTTCATAACCATGATACACACCATATTGTTATAGTAATTATTTAACCAAATATAATATCTTTTTCAATTAGTTTACATTCATGAAAATGGGAAATCAAAATTAGTGTACACTAATTTTTGAAATTGTGAAGCTCTATTGTTATTCAGTTTATTTAGATTCCAAACCATATTCACTCTCATACAAGCATCACATGTCTTTTCCAACTATATTTTCAAATTTAGAATATCATTGAAATATTTAGTCATTAATATATTCACCAAGTGTGATTATGTATGTTCCCTAATCACCGATTATATAATTTATTATCCTCTATAATATTGAGAATGAATGTTTTTTACATACTATCCACTTGATATATATTTTCATTTTTTCTTCATTGGATTTAAAAGTAGAAATTAGTTTTTTAGATTAATAAATCCCCTATTCTTAAAGACAAATTCATTCTAAGTTTTATATAATTGAATCACACTGAATAAAATTTGATGATTTATATTGATAACTATTATATCCATATTTTTATACTCTTATCCGGTTATCCTTATCTTACTAAATCAATTACATTTTAATGGTCTATCATTTCAAAAAAGCAATGTTCTATTTATACAATTGTCTATTTCTTCAATAATATTACATTATCCATCATGTTAAGTAAATATCCACTATCAATTATCCATATAATATTATTTTTGAGTTTATTTAATGTGACTTCAGCTAATATTTACTTTTAATTTGATTTTTTTGATTTCATGACATGTCTTACTGACTTTATACATGTTTTTATATGACATTGTTTATTATTCCATAATCAATAATTAATAATTTTTTCTCTTGAAGTAGAGAAAATATATTCTAACACTAAATGGTGTTAATATATTCCCATTCCAAATTTCGTAACAATTATATTTCATATCTTCATCAACAAATAAATTATTTGTGGCCTTATTTGAAAAATAAAAACCATACCAATTAATAGATTTTATATTGTTTTTTTGTATGATATGATTGTCTTCTCTATTACATTGTCTAATCTATTTCACCTTATAAGTATACTATCATATCATTGAAATAATTCACAGTGTAACCAAAGTATCCATATTTATTAATTGAGAAGAATTATCACTCCACATATCCATTTGCATATGAATATATTCTTGATTTTAGAAAGACCCTCATTGAAGTTATAGAACCCCATATTTTTATATGAACATTCCTTTAATAATTTTAATGTTTTGAATAACTTTTATTTCATGGAATAAAATAATAAAATAAACAACAATTTTTTTTCAATATGGTATAATATTACAACATTAAATAAAATGAATTTTAAAATTATAAGGAATACATACAGAACATAATTTTAATAATTTCTAGAGGAATATAATCACAAGTAAATAAAAATATTACATCCTTAATGTATTCTTCCTCAAATTCTCCCAATAAATCCATACCCTAGAGTATAAATATAGAATGGTTGTTAAACATTAATAATATAATAGACTTTTTGAGAAATAAATAAAGTAATTGGATGAATAATTTTCAAAATCTATGAATGGTTATATATATAAATGGAAAAGTGTAATATGACCATTATATGCACATTTAGTGTATGTGTGTGTGTGTAGTTATTGATTATACATACATTATATTAGTATTTTTATTTATTAATAATTTAAATATAATACTTTTGTAAAAATGAATAATTTTTTATAAAAAATATATTTATTATGTATAACAAATAAATATCATACATTAAAAAAATTATGAATGATAATAGTTAAAAACATAATCTGAAAATAAATAAGAATTTGTTTTTGTTGTAAAAATATGTTTCTATAAGTGTTGTGTATTTTTATTTAAAATATAAATTTATCAAATTTAGATTTATAATTGAGTAAAATGAATTTCATACTTTAAATTAGGATATAAAAATTATGTACGAGGGTAAATTTCCTTTTTTATAAATATATAAATTACTCATTTGACTAGTGGAATACAATAGTAAACTCTAAAAATTTAAAAAAAAACATATAAAGTTAAAATAATGTATAATTATATATAAAATGAAAATAAATATATATAATTGACGAAAAAATTATTTGAATTTTTTTTATCCAATTAGGGTCCACTTTCCAAGTCAAAATGACATTTTTCCATCAATGAATGCATATTTTTGAATATGCCACTTGAACTCATCTATAAAGTAATTATAATATATTATCCCAAGCCAAACATCTTATTTAGTTTCCACTAAAACTTTTTATCCTCTAAAATTATCTCTCATATTTTAGATATTCTATTACCATAAATAATTCCTAAGTCATCCATTATGAAGGAAGACTTTACTAGAAGAAGTGATTGCATCCGGGTAATAAGTTATTCCCTATCATTATCACTTATCTTATAATCATCATCCTTAATAAATATAAAAAAACTAAAATATCGCATAATTAATCTCATTATCATTTAAAAAAATGATATTTGAATAATATAACTCTATATGCCTACTTAATAATTTCTATATCATATTCTTGTTTGGGATGGTATAACCACTTACTAAAAACATTGATATACTATTTTCATCATTTTACACATTGATGATTATAAAAACATAAATTATTATAATATATGGTAATAATGTGGATATAATATTTTGTTTATGATTTTTTAAGGTTAATATTAAAACTAAATATATAATTAAAATAACATTGTTTGTTTGTTAATACTACCTGAAACAAGATAGTAATGAATTCATACATGAGAACCATGCCATTAACTTACATATAATAAAAATGGGAATTTTTAAATATTTATAATATTATTAATTAATTTACATTAAATTTATATAGGTGATGTATTTATAAAAAAATAATGTTGATTAATACTGTTATACAAAAATAAGGATGATGCATTTGAAACAACTAACATTTGATACCAAAATTAATTTATTTCAAAAAAATAATATTTATATAATAGAATAAATATTATTTATATAAATGATTTAAATGTAAATAAAATTATAAAAACTATGATTAAGAAGTAAATTCTTAGAGTGTTTCTAAGGAATTCCGAAGTAAGGGTTAGGGGAATATTATTAATCTCTAATTTTGGTTTGGAATCTTACTCTTCCTAGAAAAATATTTTTATATTTTTTCATGGATGAATCATTTCATCTATTTATGTGGTTAATAAATTCATATTTATAATACTTTTTACTTACCTAATATGTAATGGTTTAACCCAAAAAACAACATATCAGCACATGAGTCAGCTAATTAGATGTCCTGAAGGGCGTTCTTGATCCCCATGATCTAGAAACTACTTCATGGGAATCAATTACACTTTTTTGGGAATGATTTCGCCTAATAAGAAATTAAATAAAAAAATATAGGGCCAAATAAAGATCAATAATGACCATTACATATGATGGTGAGTCATTCATGAATAATAAATTGTCTTGAAATTTAAAAATAATTCAAAGATGGCATAATAATTTAGAATATTGAAACGAAATAATATAACAGTAAAGAGGATCCAAAAAGAACATGTATAAAAATAAAATTCCACTAATATAAATACAAAACCAAAACATGACAAAAGGAATGAATTAATCATTATGGGAAACTGATAAGGTTGTATTTACAACCAAAACCAATGCATATAACAAAAATAACCAAAACAATCTAAATTCGATACCCATATCTGTGTGAAAAATATAACAACCCTGCTCTTTATTTTACATTAACACATGATTTATTAGATAAGGTTACACTTGATACAACCTAGAATATTTATAAGTCTATTGTATTTAGTAATTAGATACTTTAAACAACAATTTAAAATAGAAAAAACATCATCTTTATTGAAAAATTCTTTAACAAGCTCACACTTAAAACCACATGGGATAAGTTGGAGACATATATAAGAAAGGGTGATCTATAAAGACCACTAAGGGAATAAACATGGCATATAATGAAGATAATAATACGTTTTAGATAATATTAATATCAATGGGGCATAAAAATAGTAGGAATTATAAATATGAACAATGAGACATGATATAGATGATAATCATAAAGGCAACTTGGGAAATGTGTAAACAACTTAAAACAATGCATTATAAACATGTGTCAAGGATAACTACCAATAAATCATGAAAGAACAAGTGCCATAAAGGAATAAGGTTCACTCTTTTTACCAAAATTATGTCTCATGAGACTAAACATTACCCAATGCGTTGGAGTGCTATATAATTCCAGGGCACCCGTCACTTTGATTTCATTCTCATGCTTAAGTGTAACACATAGATCATACAACATGGATTCATTCATAATAATATTTAATTACATGATCAAGGATTGAGGAATAAATATATATATGTCCCAATTAAATGAATTATAAGTTTATAATTGTGACCACCCTTGATAGGAAATGATTATTGGATTCACTACATAATTGTTTTTGAATAAAAAATCGCATTGAAATTTCGGCAGCATAACGACGTCACATAAAAATTAATAAAATAGGTTGATGAGAGATAAAGGGGTATATATTAATTTTTAAATGAAATGGGAAGTAATATGTACATGTAAATACAAATCCCAACAATATAAATTGGAAATATAAGGTATAAGACAACGAAAAAACTTCAATTAAAGAAGAGAAGGAAAAGATCCCTTACTTGAGTATGTGACTCCAAATGCTTGGGAGGAATTTCTTAAGAATTTGGGGGAATCTTGGGAGGACTCTAGATAATGGAGGGAAGATTATGGATGTTATCCATGTATTTTTATTTAATATAAATAGGATATTGGGTGGGTTTATATTGGAAATGAGTGGGGATTTCTTTATTATTTCTCAAACTTAGATTTTGGACTCTATGTAATATAATAACAAAAACCAAAAATATTACAATGGTTTTTCACCTTGGTTTCTTCAAAATGGAGGTCTTTTTCGTTGTTTTATAATACCAAGGTCCAAAATTAATAAAATAATTCCCTTTCATATACGGAGGTGAGTCATACTCTTAAAGAAAATATTTTAAAACCTTAAAATATATTAATGGTTTTGGAGGATTCATAATGGATTTATAAAATTAATAAAATAAACTTTAAATAACCTTATTTTAAATTGAAAAAATAATTTGTTCATGGATACCCTTTATTGTATTTATTACATCACATTTGGGTCATTATGATATCATAATACACACCGTATATTTATACTATATTTAATTTTTATCCAAAAATTTGACTGTCTCGAAAAATTATAAAAATTAAATAATTACACAAACATTGATTATTAAGATTAAAAAAAAATTATCTATTTTTATAATTATGTGTACTTTCATTTTTAAGATAAGAACCGACATTTATTGAGAAATGATGGGTTTTTTAAATAACAACAGTTTTTGAACCCTTATAAAAATGGCATTTGACTTCATAAAAATTATACTATAAATTATACTTGATAAAAATTATTTAATAATAATATTTTATTAAAATATTATTTATTTCAAAAATCCATTAATTTATCAAAATAAATTCCTTAATTTAATTTTAATATTGACCAAACATACTATTTATGTTTTGTTGTATCAAAATAAAAATCAATAATAATAGAATGAAAATATACTCATTATTATATATAAAACAGTGTATATACTCATATTCCAAGGGTATTGATACATATCCCTTTAATATACCAGTATATTCCTTAAGAGTAAGGTGTGCGACGATAAGAATTTCATGGGGTGGTTCAATGTACATGGTTTGGGCCATGACCTCGATGAGCTTGAAATTATCCTTTAAACAGCTTCACTCATGCTTAAGTTGTTGGATCTCAACTTGGTCTTGGTCAAGGGAAAATACCATAGATGCTATCTACCTTGTAATCTCCTACAAATGTGCTTTATAGAGTATGATCCTACTAATTAAGGCCATCACTTCCTTAGTCTGTGTTAATTGTATTTGTTAAAACCTTATATTTATAATAATCATGTGATCACTGCTCAATGGATATATTATCAACGGTAATGATTCTTAACATTCATTTAAATAGGATATAATAATACAAAATAAGTTCATGTGTTTTCTACAACCATAATAAATAATAAGAAATTTAAATAAATCAAAATGATAATTTTATTTATAATAGTTCTAGTCCTTACAAAAAAAGGTGTGTATCCAATATTGTCCCCTACTCTAACATCTTACACTGAATCACCTTGATCATTTTAATACCTTATAGAACACACACAAGTAGAATAAAAAATAATTCACATAGACAAAGGATAAAAAATAGATTTATATGGTTTAGATCTTAATCATATTCCGTGGGAGAAATATTGTGTATTTTATTAATAATAGAAGAAGAGAAACTAATAACAAGTGAAATGATCAAGTACCCTTACCCATATTTTTATATATCAGTCTACTTGATAGAACTGGTGCAACCACTTTCCTATATTTATGATCATTTATAAAATCTTGGACCAGTCACAATATTACTTTGATTGAATTTTCTCAAAAAATATGACATGATTAAGAATTTTCTAATATGTAGATATTATAATGTCTATTAATTGTTGATAGAGTATGTCAAAATGGTGATTTGGGATTAATCATGGATAAACTGTGTATATTGGGACCCCGTAAAGGACTTAAGAGGGTCAAAATAGATTGGGAAAGTGTTTTGGAATTTGGATGATCTTAGAGATTAAATTATTGTTACTTTTTAGTTGATGGTATGTTTGGAAGAGGTCTAAGGGTGTTGAAATAATTTATAAATGATTTTGGGATGATTTTAGAGGTTTTCTGAAGTTGCAGTGATTTTTCATGGAGAAAGAAAATATCTCATACATAAGAGTCACCATTTATAAGTTTAATCATTTTACTCTATCAAATGAGTTCTCTCATATGTAATATGATTTCCTATAGTAAAAAAAGAGCAATAGTTTTGATTTTATAAGATTAAATATTAATTTTTTTGTAGTTATAACTATAGAACTTATTAGTCATGTGAAAATCCCTTCTTCCTATTGAGTATTGGAACCACCATAAGGTGTAGGACACATTGGGTTAAATACCCAAAGAAGGGGGTGAATTTTGGTATATCATATTATAATAATTCCCCCATTTTGGTCTTTTTTTAACAAATCGATTTTCTCTATTTTTTCTCTCAAAAATATATTACAAAATGAAATCAAACAAGTGACACTACAATTTTTTCTTAGTTTACCTAAATAGTTCTAATTCAAGGAGCATACATAGGCAATGTGCCAATGTTCTGAAATCACTAAAGAATATTATTATTTAATAATTTTAAGAGTATAATCACTATTATTTATGATTTAAAACCATTCACACTTGAGAATTTAGTACTCTATCTTCATAAAAGAACTCATTTCTCCTCTAAAAGCATTCTATAATGATCTATATCAGATAATAATTTGTTCACACTAACATGGGTGTGACATGAAGCTCGTATTTCACCAATGATATGAAATCACATTTACCATGTAAAATTTTATCCATGGAAAATAACTTTAAAAATTGTTCTCTTCAAATAATTTCTCATCTTCATACTGTCTTTGAGGGATACTATTCACTACATATTATCTTCACAAACTCCCTACATGAACTCCTTATACATACTACTTTCTATGGACCTCCTTAATTCTCCATAGACTACCTGTGCACCATAAACTTCCTTTTTGTAAATCCCTTCTAATATGGATCAACACTAGATCCTTCATGAACTACCTTTATATGTAATCAAATTGTATACTACTACATGAGCCTCCTTTTTTTCATTGTGCTTCTTTATAATGGACCATGAATATTCCTTGATGATTTTATTCATAAAATCCTTTCTAAATTTTCATAATTCTATAAGAATGATCTTTTGAGTTAGTGTTTCCTATATCTAAGAAAGTGATCAAGGGACCATTGTATATCAAATGAGCCCCTATAAGTCCACTAATAAAAAATTATTGTTTTTTCATTCACTTATTCCCATTCTGTATATTACTTCCCTTAAAGACACCATAAACTACACATAATTTATAATCCATCTCCATTTATATCCTTATTACTGCAAATGATGAATCCAATGTGTTCTCCATTCATGGTCATAAGAACTTTCCTTGAGAACACTATACATTTTCTAAAATTCTATGGATAAAATTTAACATAGATTTATTTACCAACTATTCGATGTCTCTGCCACAAACTTCCTTTTTTGAATTACCATCTGTGAACTCCCTTCATGACCCATTTCCACGTAACACATATACAGACATAAAATAATACACTAAATTCAATGAAATTATTATAAATCATTGAATATTTATTATGTGGGTGCATAGATCCTTTGATAAAAACCATCCCTTTAGATTTTTTCACCCAAAATCCAAACACCTCTAAATGCTTCTAAAACCACTTTGTCAACCATCTTTGTCAACAAAAACACCATAAACTTTTCAACTAGATTTTTTCACAAATACAATATCCCAAATACCCTAAATAAACATCTTGAAACATTTTTTTTCAATAATACCCCCTTTGGGTTTATGGAAAACACTTAAAACTCATTAAAAATCTGCTTGAAAGATTTTATGTGATCTTTTTCAAACACAAATTTTCCTTTGTAACATCTATAAAGTGACCAAAGAGTTAATGAACATGTAATATAAGACAAAATTATTCAAACTTAGTGTGATAAACAAGAGTAACATGTAAATACCATCAATGAATCACTCTAGTATTGATATTACTTCTTAAACTAAATTTGGTAACTAGTTTTCATCACGAACTCAAAGGTTATCCGTTCTTTATATTTACTCAAGGAAAAAATATATTTAACATTATCAATTTAAATGGATCCCCTTGACTTAACATTGAGGATATGCACTCATATCATTATCTTTACTTATACTAATAATACGTGTGATAAATCTCCCCCTTTCATGAATAATCCTTTCCCCCTTTCTCAAAAAACCCAAAAGGTTACTCCTTTGAGGTATAAAATGGAGAAAATAACAGTTATTATTACATAGGGAAAACCATACCTTGGGTAGTAGGGGTACAACCTCTACAATTTTCTATTTATGGGAAGTTGACTAAACTGAATGCCTCTCAACTAGATCCTTGGATAAGGTCTTGTTCATGATATCTATAAATTTAATTTCAGTAGGCACATACTCTAATTTCAATAACCCATGCTTAATATGCTCCTTGAATTACTGATACTTAATTCCATTTTTCTTTATATTTAAGTGATGGATTGGATTTTTTTAATATTAATATCACTTGAATAATCAAAATTGTTTTGGATTAGATACTTCACTTCAAGAATCGTATCATTAAGATACTACTTCATCCACAATAATTGCATGAACGCTTCACTGGATACAATATATTCATCTTCTATAGTACTAAGTGAAATGTATTGTTATTTCTTAATTATATAATATAAACACAATTCTATAAGATAAAATGTACCACATGATAAAGAATTTATATCAACAGTTGAACTAGCCTAATCAATGTCTTTATATCCCAATAATTCATGTTTTAATGTAGTATTATAAATAAAACCAAAATAAACTATTTATTTTATATACTAAAACATTATATTTACTTCCAGAAAGTGGAATTATTTAGGATTAATTTGATATCTCATAGTTTGATATGTGTTATACAAAATATCATGTCATGTCACTACTAAGTACTACGTGGTCACAATAATCTACCAATATTCTATGACATTTATTGATTTTCCATTTTTACCCCTTGATAACATCATTGGGGTAGAAAAAAGTGTTGTAATTATATTAGAATCCTCCATTCCATATAATTTTATAACATCCAGTAATATTTAGATCGAGAGATGAATATTCTATGCCTTCATTACAAAACATACATTGAATAAGAAAACATTAACTCTCCAATCATTGAAATTTCAAACTCACACATCATGAATTATTAAAACTACTTGCACAATAATTTTTTCAATCCAATAAATATTATTTCATCTATATATACAAGCCCCATCATCCATTGATAACTCTTTTTCTTGATATACAAATTATAATCAACCCTGCCATTCTAGAAACCAAGATTCATTAAGTACTAAACTAGCCTTGAATACAATGTTTTTGGTTACTAATTTAGACCATAAAATTCTTTATTAAATTGAAATACTTTGTTCTTATCTTCATGAAAAATAAAATCATTTGGTTGTTCAATGTACACCTCTTTTTCCTATATCCCATTCAAAAATGGTGACTTGACATCCAACTAGAATACAATGAATCTCATTTACACTACTATGGACAAGAATAATAAAATGGTTTCTAGCCTCACCATAAGAGAATATATCTCATCCAAATTGATACCTATTATCTAGGATTATCCCTTACATAATATTAATTACTTTTTTTAAATCACCATGTCATCTTTATTCAGTTTATTCTACAAAACACATTTGTTCTCAATGATGTTCTTGTTCATAAAACTTGAAACAATCAAAAATGTATTATTATTTTTGATTTGTTCAAGATCATAATTCATTGCACGAACCAAATATTTATCTCTAATATCTTCCTAAAAAAAATTGTCTCAAGTTGATATAAGAGGGGTGTTTTCTATAAAGACACCATTCTCCTCATTTACATTAGCATTGTCTACTCACTGATGATATTATTCTCACCAATTTTAACATAACACTTTGGATTCTATGTAGATATAGGTCTAACTCTATCTATATCATTATCAATTTCTTATTCTAAATTTTCCTCACCCCCTTGAGTTTCCCTTGAGTGACTCACTAACTCATAACATTCATGTAGAAACTACCCACAATTTTGTTAAATAATTTTATCATTCTCCACTACTATGAAAAAATTTCTTTCAATAAAATTTATTATAAACTTATTAAAGAATTTATATCATATTTTCTTACCCAAGTATCCAAATAATATTATTTTATCTCCATGAGACTCAAACATTATTTGTTTCTACTTATTTATAATAAAACACTAATATCTAATGATTCAAATGTACGTCATCATTGAATTTTTTCTATAATACATCTCATATTAATTCCTTTCTTCCCCTAGACATAAAAAGTCTCTTTTAGAAATATAGACTGAGGTCAAGAAGCATCATTTCAAAACTAATGTCATGAATACTTTATTTTAAAACTTCTCCAGTAGTTCTTTTTCTTTGAGAATCATTTTTTTGTATTGTTTTTTATTTTTTTCTTCTCTCAAACACAACATATTTTCAAGGAGTTATGACTACTAAGAATTGGCTTATTATTCCATAGTTTTCAAGATAATCTTCCACCTAGATATTTTTAAACTCCATGCCATTATTGGAATAAATTTTAAAATTTTATATATATTCATATTTCCATCCCTCCTCTAATATTGAGTAATGCAACTGAACCTGTCAAACTTGTGTGTTATGAACATCAACCATGTATTCTTAATGAATTCATCAATAAATTGTATAATGTATCTATTAAAATTAATAGATATTGTTGATATTTTTCCATCCAAATAAATATTCTAAAATTAAAAAACACTTGTTGACTTATGATCTTTTCCCTTGTAAATATTTAAAATAATCTTCCTATTTTGAGAAAAATCACATGTGAGTGTGCATCCATGTAAAATTTTTAGGATATCTCAAGTTCCAATATTTTTTATTGGATCCTCCAAGGATTATTAGTTAAAATAGATAATATATTTATATAACAATATATTTTATTCTTACATGGATATAAAAAATTATTATTATTTTTTAGTTACATGGTATATGTTCCCACATGTGTGCTACCTTTATATTAAAACTATACCATACTTTCCCTTAGTGATGCAAGACTTCTTGGTAAATTTTATTACATTCACTGAGTCACATAGTTGACTAAAAACTATCATGTTGTGACCGAGACCTGCAACATCAATGACATCTTCATGTCTTATATATTTTACCATAAATTTGTATTTGTTAGAGATATTGATATTTAAGTTTTAATTATTTTAAAATTTGACAAAATATTCTATATCATTATTGATTACTATGATAAGATCCTTATTTCCCTTCATATGGAAATTTAATCCAATATCAATTATTCATGCATTATCATGATCTTATTCTTTTAGGGAAATATCTAAAACAACTTTTCACACTGCTCTTTTGTTTTTATCCAAGAATGTAAATTCACACCTTATATTTGTTTTTACAATTTGTATGCCTCCAAATATGATGGACTAGGTTCATCTTTGAATGATTCAAAATGATTTTGTGTTTTTATCCCCCTTTACGATTCTTTAGGATGCTATGTAAGACTCCTTTGGTTCTTCATAGGTATATTCCTATATATTTTCAATGACGAATACCTTCCCATATATCCAAATAATCTACACCATAAATAGTGACTATAAAAAGAATAAATAGAATATTGAAGTCTTCTTGGTTTCCTTTGCTGATATTGTTCCCTCCATTACTTTTTTTCTCTGGAATAAACATTTGAGAATTTTTTATCATTCTAAAAAACTAAAACCATATGTGAGGTTTACTCTTATGTGACTTTTCTATAATGGTGGTTATATTTTGGTTTCTCTGAGTATTATGATTTTGAGTGTCACCCGAATCAACCTTTAGGTTTAGAGTGGGATATTGTAGCTTAACATTAACTAATACTCTCTTATAATTATAATCAATCTATATTCAAACCTTTTCACTCTAATGTATCTTCTTATTCTACTAAAAACCCACTAGATTTCATGTAGGAACTCCAATATTCTCTTTCATCTTTCTATATCATATTTGATCGGATTTCCCAATATCAAATTTGGAGTTAAGATCCTATTCTGATCTTATAGCTTTCATTCTAGGATAACAACATCATCCTTAAGTTCTTTGATACATTTTACATAAAACTTTTCTATGTTTTTTAAACCAATGACAACCCTGCTTAGTTCTTCAACTTTGAGCTTATACTCAACAACCATATTTGAGATTTATGGATTTTATAATTTGTATTTTTTATCTCTGATTTTAGCTCAGATTTATCCTCTATATTCTACTATATGTAGATATTAGTATCATAAACCACTCAATTGGATTTATTTATTTTTTTATCTCCAAACATCTCTCTCATTAATAATAAATTCCAATTATTCTTAGAGATAAAATCTCCCTTATACTTATCCTTTTTCATTATTGTTGTATTATATTACTTGATTGGTGATTAAAATAACCACAAGAGGGTATTATTTTTAAAAAAATCAATCCTAATTTTTTTTCACTTTTATATATTATGAGATATTATCCTTCTATGAGACCAGATTCGTCTTATTATAGAATTGTTTGTTAGAACTCCGCATGTGTTTCATGTTAGTTAAAGATTTATTCATGGGAACTTCATTATCCCCATCATTATCTTGAAACATCTTGAGACACCTTGCCAAAATATTCCAAAAAATTACACATTGAAATTATATGATAGGAAGTTTCTCTTTGAACTTTACTTTCACCCTATAATATTTGAGTAAAGAAATGACATTTTTTCTTCAAACTCTCCTTACTTATCCTTGAATTCCACCTATTTTTAATTTCCCTTTTCCACGGTATCATTATCATCATTCCTCATTTCATATGAAATAATATTACTTTGGAGACTATTAAAATGTTAGTATATTTGTATCATTATCATCAAGCACATTGAATTTTGTATTGAACATGGGAGAGACTCTTATTAGGATGTGTATGTTGATATTTATGTCATCGAGGGTTCCTATAAGACCACACATGTCTTCTATAATAATAATTACTAAATTAAATAATGTATCAATAGATACATCTAGGTGAATCCTTGAGTCCTCATACTTGTTCCATAGAACTGGTAGTAACTCTCTAACTTTTTAATCAACTTTATAAATATTTTTCATCTTTCTCCACATGGGATGTTAGAATTTAAAAGGCATAACCATTACATAGATTGTGTTGGATAAAGTTTTGACACCCTCCTTATCACTATGGAATCAGTTAATTAATTAATTTAATTAGTTTTAAGATGTTGTGGGTTCTTAAGAGTTTTCAGATGAAATTTTAAAAATTTTAAAGGAATAAGTGTTTGTAATAGTTTTCACATGATTAATATTAACCATGCATAGACTGTGTGTGAGGGGTATGCACTTTGCAGTTTCATTTCAGATGCTTTCAGAATGGTTATCTTAACTCTACAACCTTTTCAAGAGTAACCATGTGGGATCCTTGTACTTTTTAGTAAGGATAAAACGATTGGAACACAGTTTTGTTAACTATGCACCTAAACTGTACCTTTTACCTATGGGCTAAAGGTTTTCAATTTTCTAAAAAAATGAATTTAAATAATAATAATAAATTTAATTTAATTAAAAATATCTCCCTCATCCATATCCATCATTCCATGCATCACACCCCATCATTCTATGGATATTCCCGCCTCCCTCCATCGGGCATCCTATCCTATTGCTCTTTATTCCCATTTTATTCAATAATCACAATAAATCATTTAAGGTATGGTCTTTGATCCAAATTTCATTTAGTTTCATTCCAATTTTCCCTCTCCCTATCATCCATCTCATTTAGCTGAACACTAGGTCAAGGAGTTTGACATGATTTTTAGGATTTATTCACTATTAGGGTAGGCAGTGGGTCTCTTGAGTCACCTTCATGTGCATTTCGGCATCCACTAAAAAAGGAAAATAATTTTAGGTCATTTTAGTTAGATTTTCATCATTTTAATCTTGGTGTCTCTGTAGAAACTCCTCGTATTATATGTTATCAATTGTTTGTCATTTTGTAAATATTTTATTGTGAAATTATAAGTATTTTTTATTCCATAGTAGGTTTAAATGATGTTTGATTTTATTTAAATATTGGAATGGTATTATGATACATGAAAAGTGCTTTTATAAATGCCCATGTGTCCCTTTAAAATTATTTAAATCAGGTTGTAATGTTTTTATTGAATTTATAATTTTCCAGCATATCTTTGTTGGTTCAATAATGGTTTTAAACTATTTATAAAGACTTGTAATAGGCTTGGTTATCATGAAAAGTGGCTATTAATGATTTTTTAGCTTTTAGAAAAAGGAATTTAAATATTTTTAAAGTGTTTTTAATACCGAATCCATTTTTAAAATAGGTGTGTATGTTTAATGTATCATTTTATGAAAAGTAGGGAGTTAAACATCCTATTAAATGATTTTATGATTTTGGGTCTTATGATGTATTAAATGTCATTTAAAAAAGAAATGTGTGGATTTCAAAATATCGTCCAAATGGGATTTTATGAAATGGTTGGGTTATAAATGTACTTTCATTGTGTTTTGAAAGATTGGTTTTAAAGCAGTACTGGAAATGATATTTCAAATGGATTTAAGAATTGGGTGTGTGGCTTGATATTTTGAGTGGTGTGTTTTAAAGTACTTTTTGGAAATTTAAAATGGTTTTATGAATATGTGAATCCTTATATGATCCTTTTTTGATTAATTTTATAGTTATGGATTATGACCCCTTGGTGAATTCATTGTATTGATATGCATGTTTTGATGCTTATTCTTGGGTTTGTGATTGGGAATGCTACTTGTGAGTGTATGGGAGGTGAGGCATGTGCTATTTTCAAATGATTTATTTTTTTCATGTGATTATTAATTGATAAACACCTTGATTTTTTCTTGGGATTATTATGATATATTTGATGACCAGAGTAAGGGAAAACCCTGGTGGAGGTATTAGGATGACTAGGGAGTGTTGCATGGCTACTCCGAGATGGTTAGAACATAAGGAGTAGTAGGCCTTTATACCAGCAATCTTTTGATTCCCATGGAAGAAATAATTCTAGAGACATTCATTTCCAATTATTTCAATGGTACTACCAAATATGTGATAGGTTTAGTAGTTCCTACCTAGGTTCCTTGTCTCCATTTCAGGTCTTATATTAACAAATCCTAGGGATAATTCCCATGACACTTGGTGTTTTTAGACACTTTACAAGAGATTTTTATTATTTTATTGTATTACCCTAATTTGATTAATTATATTGGAACCATTACTTTATTATTATTCCTTGAATTTGAGTGCCTTTGTATGGTTTATGCATCCCTTGTGTGTATTTTGTATTACTATCAAATGATTTGTTTTGGAAATGGTTTGGAAGTATGATTTAAAAAAGGAAAATGGTGTGGGTATTTCTTTAAGTATTTTTAAATAAAATTTTTTCCTTGAAATTGATTTTGAAAATGCTATTTTCATGAGATTTTGGGGAAGGGGAAAAGGGTTTTTTGGTTTTCTCCATGGTTTAATGTTCCTTTTTTTATAGTTTAAATGCTAAATTTAAAATTTTTTATTATCCTTATTTTTATTTTATAAAAAGTCTATTTGTTTGAATGTGTGCATATATTTTGGTTTTATAAATAATTTGAAAAACATATTTTTATTCCTTATTATAAAAATAAAAATTTATAAACTATTTTTCTAGGTATTTCAAAATATTCAGAAGGTTGTGGTGGTCAATCGACTGCTCACACTTATTTTATCCGAGTTGTTAGTTCCTGGTTTAGTTTCCTATATGCTCTTAAGAGTGATAATTTTTTCAGGTATTTAAGTTTTTATATTTTTTATATTCTCCCATTATCCATATATTCATTTTTATTACTTTCTATGGATTATAGGTAGAAAGAACTACTGGTTGCAAAATAAAAGGCATCTGGTGGTAGATTTTTGGGCATCTTTTCCTTATAGGGGAGATAGACTGGGAGTAAGGGAGGGATTTATTTTCATATTTTATTTATTTATTTTATATTCTATAATTTTTTCATTTTCTTATTCATTTTTCTTTTAATATGGATGTTTGACATATGAATGGTTCATATTGAAATTTTATTTACTTTCCATTGCTTGTTTTATTAATTACTTATTGGGTTAAACCATTCCCAAGTGTGTTCCTATGATTTATAGGCACTAGTTTCCAACTTATGGGGATAAATAATTCCCTTTTGGATAGTGGTAAATTGATTCAAGAATACATATTATGGGAAACCCAGGTTCGTTCGTTACAAATGGTATTAGAGCTTAGGTTCTTCTTCTCTGTAGGAGCCTAAGCCTTTGGAATTCCCTTTTTCATATGGGGTTTCATGGTAAGACCGAGTTATAATTTTTAATTGGAACATGAGAGTTAGTGTATGGAGAGTATATCTACATCTTACCAATGTAGTGCCTCGAGTTTAATGGGAAGTGGATTTGAATTTTGAATTCAGATTTCATTGGATCTACTATTGATCTTGTATTGATCCTCACTAGCATAATGTGAGTTTCCTTGGGTGTCGGGTTGGATTTTGGGAAGGAAATAGAATATGTTTTTGTGGAATGAGTTTGGTTTAAATGAACGGATCAGCTGGTTAATGAACAAATGATTTATCCAAAAATTCCTTAGGAATTTTCGCATGGATGGCCCAGGGTC
The DNA here is from genome assembly GCA_963277665.1 of Viscum album. Lineage (NCBI taxonomy): Eukaryota > Viridiplantae > Streptophyta > Magnoliopsida > Santalales > Viscaceae > Viscum > Viscum album. Next base: position 273,950,744 of record OY728130.1, read on the forward strand.
CATTGGACCATGTGGTCGAGTTAAGCATGGTTCCACACCCTATTTGGCTTGATGTTGAGACTGATATTAAGAGATCCCTAATAGTGATGGATAATTCAAGGTTGGTTGTATCATCGTCATATTTTATAAAATATATATATATTTCAAATAATTTTAATTTCCTCTGTAGCTTGTATTACACACAACACCTAGTCTTAACGAATCACGATATACTATTAATATTATTATTTAAACATGACTATTATAACATAGATGTTAAAAATGGTGGTATAGATAGAAATAAAAACTTTTAAAATATTTAATATAAATTTTTATATAAATAAAACATATTGATGAAAAAATTACATAATTTTTATTAAATTCTTAATATGTTTGGAAAATACTATTTTTCTACAAAAATGTTTTTATTGGTTTTTATGAAGAAATAATAAATTTTTTTGACACTTTTATAAAATTTATTTGAAAAAATAATTTTTTTTAAAATATACATGTAAAAATTATCTTTGAGTGAATTTTTGGGATTTTTATGAAAAGATTATTTTTTGATGAATAGTAAAAAACACCGATTTTTATTAAAAAATTCATTTTTTTTGTAATAATTTATAAGATATACATTATTTTAACATGGGTTTAAAAGTAAAATGAGTTAAATTGTATATTTATTAATCCAATTTAGGTTAATATAATCAATTTAATATTTAATTTGGTATTAAAACTTTTTATACTTATGAAGAGTTTCTCTTTGTAAAAGGAATTTTTCATCGCGTTCACGAGTCTTATTTTAAATTAAATTCTATCAATTCTGTCAACTAATTTTTATAAAATGGATTAAATATTTTTAATAATAATAATATTTATTTTATAATAAGGTCAATTAAATTTTTGGTAAGAAATACTCATAAAAATAATAAAAAATAGTCACTATAGTTAAGGTTAAAATGTTCTTTTGTGCGTTACATACGCATGAGATAAAAATTTATTTTCTACACACATAGAATATTTATTTAATAAATTCGATTTAATATTAGGATAATTTTATAAAAATTATCTAATAAGGCTTATTTTAATTTTATTCTTAAAGGATAAATTACCTAGGTAAATAAAAAGAGACTAGTTACAGTAGTGAATTTTAAAATTGTAAAAATGAGAAAACATAAAGGAAAAGGAATAAAATGTTTAAAAAATATGTATTTTATTATTTTTGGTTGTTTATTGATCATATAATCCCAAAAATACATTATTTATCAATTTTTTAGACACTTGGAGTGATAGTGACTTCCCATTATTCAATAGGTTAGGGTATTTACAAAAATGTCACTCCTCCTCAATTAGAAAAGGGGACATCATCCCCTCACTTATTCATACATATTAATTGATTTTCCTTAAAAAACCCTAAAAAATACCTCACCAACATCCTTATCCACTTTATATATATTCTTTTTATCCCAAAATACCAACCCTAGGGTCCTTAGTAGGAGATCCAAAGGAGGTTGTTCTATGCGAAGGTAATAGTCTTTACTAAGATATTTCTTTTCACTTATTCTATTAACAACTCTATTCAGGTATTAATAATTAAAATATAATAATAATATTTTCTAACATATAATTAGATTTTATTATGTTAATGTAATAATGAAAATATATCTCCTATTACATTAAATGGTAAATGAAACTGTTGATCATGTGTACGGAAGACTACCGTCTCACGAGAAGATGTAATCCATTTTCCATCAACACCTCTCAAAGGTAGTTATAATAATGAATTTATCATATTTATATGATATTTATGACATAATTATACATCAAAAAATTATGAGATCACATATATATTATTAATTTTCATTTCATGGGAATATGATAACGTCTCTCGAGTGCATGGAAGACTACCATCTCGTGAAGCGATGTTATTATTTTTTCATTGGCTATTTACATGGAAATAAATAAGAAAACTTTTAATGAAAATATGTGATATATATTACATAAAAAATAATTTTAAAGGTGATATATTATCTACCTTTTTTCATTCCTTCTATCAAGAAAGTGGAAACAACATTCTTGTGTACGTACGACCTACCGTCTCCAAGAACATTGTAATTCATTTTCTATATCTAAATTTTATAGATTACTATAAATAAATATATAATGAAAATATATAATATTTAAGACTTTTTTTAAATTATGAATATTCTATAAGAATTATCAAAATAAAAGGACTGACAATACCAAACCAAAACATACATGAAAAATGAAGTACTTATTTCCTGAAATGAAATTTTAACAAGTAATTGCTAATAAATAGGTAAAAAAGGTCATAAGTAAAAAATATATGGTATAATATATTTGAGTATGGTTATTTAATATGTTTATAATATACCTATGTTTATTATTCATGATGTTTGAATTAGTATTAAGGAAGTCGAAGCTTAAGATAATGGATTTTTGTCTCACTTATATTTTTGTGAGACACGTGCATTATACACCACTTGTTTATTTTTTGTGGTGTATATAAAGACCATGAATTAATTTTATGATTTTTATAATGAAATTATGGGATATAAATATCCATATTATGATATTTATTTTAGGGGTCTTATGATTCAAAATATTACAAATTGGAAAAAAAAATAATATTGGAATCTCATTGTTTATCGGGACTGTTTATGATTAAGTTTCCAATGATAAAATATTATGATCCATATCTCAATAAAATCATGAATTTTCTTCTCATATGTTCTTGTTAGAAAAATATATGTTTTAATTTGATTTTAATTTATTTACTCAAGATTCTAAAAGATTTTTTTAAGAAAGATTGAGTTTATTTATCTCTTCGGTCGAAAATACTTTTTCTTTCGTGCCCATGTTTTCTATAAAAAATTAAAGAAAGTTTTTACTCATATCCAATGATTTTTTAAAGAAATTTGTACCCTTATTTTAATTTTTAAAAAATATTTTAAAATGAATCTTCAGGTATTTTTTCAAATTCGGTGCTTTTGAATTTTTACTAAAAATGTTGAAGGAATATTTGTTTTAACATGTACGATATAAATGATATTTTACACCATCAATACCACTCAATGTTTTAAACATTAATTTATAAGTTTAATAGGTTATTTTTAAATAAAATGGTTTTCACAATGTTTTGTGAACTCGTATTTTTTAAAAGGTTATTTTCAAATATAGAAGATTATTTTCCTCAATAAATAATCCAAGTGATATTTCAAAAATCATTTTCCTTCTAAGATGACATCATTTGATGTTACTCGTGATTTACTAGGGATTTGATCCAAGGAAACCATTATTATTATTTATCTTAAATTTTTAGTTTTATGATGAATTTTTTTTTATGAAACCCATTCCATTTTCCATTGGTTATGTTATGATAAATATATGGAGTGTTTATGAAACCTATTTCTTTTCCACAAGTTATGATATGATGAAATGTTTGTGAAATCCATTTCTTTTAATAGGGTCTGATATGATGAATGTTTTAAGTTATTGTAGAATACATATATATTATTTTCATTATGGGGTGGGTAGTACCTATATATCCATCCAATGCATTGGGTAAAGATTGATATCTTATGAGATAAACAAAACTATAATGGGAAGTGGACCCAATTCATCAAGGGAATTTGTCCACTATCATAGTTATGGGATTGAACCTTTACTAATGAGATGGTTTGGGGAGTGAAACCAATCCACAATGACAGCCTTGGGAGATAATCTTGACTACTTCAATTATTTGGGGAGTGAACACAATCCCCTAATATAGTCTTGGAAATGATACTTAACTACTAAAGAAATAATATTCTATGCTTATATGTATGCCACAATTCCATGTCTTATAACAATGTTATGATTATAGTGCTTATATTCTTTGATTAATCTATTATTAATGTCTTATAAAATTAAAATATTTATTCCATGACTGAAGTTTATGTCCTATGATATACAGGTCATGGTTTCCAAATGTTATTCTCGTATTCTCATACCATTATTATCATGTCATATTGATATCTCCCTTGTTTACCCTAACTGAGCATCTAAGCTCACCCTTTCTTATATTTCATTTCCCCATGTTATAAATAAAGGTATTATGTATGATATTTACAAGAAGTGTTAGATTTATGAAGAAATTAGTGGGTGATGATGTTATTCACTTAAAAACCATTTGTTTATGAAACCATATTTCCAAAGGCACTAGACCTATACTATTCCGGCATGGATCATTATATAATGTAATGAATACTCATCCATTAAGATATTTTATTTATATAAGAGAAGTATGGGTCTCTACAGTTTTTAATAGATCAAGGTTTAGTCAACCTTTAGAAAATAATATGAGAAAACTTTAGTGAGAATTAAAAGGACAAGTCTAAGTATAGGAAAATATCTTGGAATTTTGGTGAAGGATAGAGCGAGTGGTTTCTAAGAATTTACATCTATATATCGAAAGTACAAGTGGATGTGGATCTAAAACTGTTGTAACTAGGGGTAATAAATCCAAAATATTGAATTTATCTATACATGATCATCACCAGGTGCATGAAAATGGCCTTACTACAAACTCAGTTTGACACTCTCAGGAGATATATTTTTTAAATTCACATAAATATTTATGAACTATCGTGAAATATTTGAATATATGATGACCATGAATGAACTAGGTTACAAATAATGTGCCTTATATTGAAAATAAGGTTTTATGATATTGAAATCCAATAAATTATTTTTCATGATTATTTGGTTTCCCATTATGATTATTGCTGCTTACACTATTCATTTTGGTTTTAGTCAACAATGGGAACTTAAAGAAATAATGTTAATGCTAAATGAGATGGAAAATTCAATTATTATCCTCTATATAAACCAAATATTATGGGATTTGGAATTCAAAATCTTATTTATATGATCACACAACTTTCTTAATCTAATAATCACATTGATCTTCCAAATGAGAAAAGGAGGGAAAACTATTCTTTTGAGTCATTCATGAGGAAATTCCCACCTTATTTTAGTATTTTTATTGATCCACTTGTTTTTTAGAAATTTATATGTACCATTGAAAATATATTTTCCATTACCTAGTTTTTAGAGAATTAAAAAGTCATTTTTATTATCTATTGTTTGTAAGGCTAAGCAAATCAATGGTGGAATCTGATCAAGAATATGAGGTAACATGATGAAATCAAATCCATATAGTGGGATGAGTTTAAGATCTTATTTTTCAATAATTACTTTCCTCATATTATTTATATGAAAATAGATAATGAATTCCTTGAGCTAATGTAGAATAATTATGAATCTGTTAGTATCTATGAGGCAAATATTTCAAGACTTTTGAGGTATGCATCAGGTATTATCATTCTACCTGAAACTAAGGTTGATCAATTATCTAGTGGCTTAAAACCAAGTCTCCAAAGGGTATTATCCATAAGGTAAATTTGTATCTATGAAAAAATAATTCTTTATTCTATCAAAGCATAAATGGATATTGTATTTACCCATCAACCATATGGTTTTGATGAGAAAATAAATATGGAATTCAATGGAAACTCAAAATACCATGGAGGGAAGAATATGATCTTTCTTTCATGCTCAAAGTGTGGTAGGAAACATGGAGGGAATTGTATTAAGGGGGATACTAAATTTTTTAAGTATAAAAATGAAGTTAATTGAGTTGATAAATGCCAAAGTGATGGGAATAATATAGCTAATTATGTGATCATAGAGAAAGCTTCACAAATTAGACTACTCACACTCTAGTATTTCAAATGAATTGAATATAGGAATTATGTGAATCAATTGCCAAATCCAAGGGATAATGAGGACAATAATACAAAATAACCTTTAAATACAAATGAAAAAGGGAAGTATTATGAAATCACAATAGTTGAAGTGAATCATGATAATTAGGTAACACTTATCCTCCACTTCTTTGTTGTAAATTTCATGTTTGATTTTGTATAAAGGAGACCTATGGAAATCTTATTGTTCATCCTTTAGTGGGACTTTATGTGATTCTAAGCATTTATTATCTCTATATATATAGATTTTTTAATAATAAAATAACATTTGATGTCATGAATCAACTTAAGATCGTCTATCAGTGAAAGGATGAACCCAAACTTCCAATAGAAATGTTTTTGTCTATAATAGGAGATTATTTAATGAATAAATGGCCAATTATACTTTTAAAGAATATATGTATCCATGTAAGATTAATATATGGGTTATGGATACCATCATGTTTTTATGAGTTTAAGTGTGATCATAAGTTCAATAATATAGACACACATTTTGAGGTTTAATGTGATGGGATTTTATCAAGAATAAAGATATTTTAGTTGAAATTTATAGAAATAAAACCCATTTATTTTATATGTGTTTTATTGGAAAATATTTTTCAGGAGGAATGAATTTAAATTTAATTGACATATGATTAATGGTATTCACAACCTTTAAGGTTTATCTTATCATTTATGCTAAGGTAATTATGAGTTATTTCAATTTGGGAAAATTATAGGAATTATATCAATATAATTTTAGAAAATGGATAACCTACATGTAGTGTGACAACCCATCACATTGAGTAAGGTCATGGGGCTTGAACCCACAATTGAAGGGTGGAAAGGGTGTAGCACATACCATTGGCTTTGGTGAAAGAGTATTTTGGTGGGAAAACATGAAGGGAGATATTGTTGAGTATGTATATTGGTTCTTATTATGTCATAAAGTTAAGGATAAGAGAAAAATTAATAATGGGATGTTACAATAGTTACCCATACTAGAATTAAAATTTAAAAAACATCATACTCATGTGAAGTAGGTGGGTTGGTCCAAGACCATGCAGGTTTGATCCCATGTGGGTTTGTCTGTAAAATCATTCATATAATGCAAAAAAAATTCAAGAATGCCCTGTACCGCATAAGCCCGTAGGCTTTCCCACATTTAAAATAATATACTATTTATAATCATTTAAATATTCTATTTTTTCTCATTCTTAATGATATTTATGGGGATAAGTATGGATTGAAAATAGATATATTTTAAGGGATGTGATGAATCGTTTTTTGATGAGTTAATGGTGGCATGTGGTGACACCGATGTGATAATGGACTGTAGTGGTGCGAAGTAGGTGATTAATTAGCGAGAGGTGATAAATTATGATGTTGGTTGCGTGGTGATGTGAATGAATGAAACTGTGAATGAATGAAGAATCTCCAGGTAACAACCAGTTTTAGAGGATTCTATTAGGATTCCCTTGAGGTCATTTCCAATTTTTTTAATAAAAAATAAAAATTAAATAATAAAAATAATAAATTGACCCAAAAAATATTAATATTATAACATCTCTTTTATAATTGAAACCTTGTGAAAGGGAGATGTGTTCCATTTTTTGAGAGGTGTTATGACACACCATGTGAATATGGTTTATAGTTATTATATAAATAATATAATACCTTATTAAAATAATAAATATAGACCTATTTAAATTTCACATGTAAATAAATAGTGAATTAGTATGACCATTACAGTGATAAATCATATGTCAGGGTTTAATCATGATTTTTTATTAAAAAAACTAAAATGTTAATGAAGCATATATTGTAAAAATAATATTTTTTATTATAAACTTGGCTCACAGGTAAGCCCACACCCATGTGGGATCTACACACCTTGGTTTCACCCACACGAGCTCAACCTGCATTGGCCCACGCTCTTAATGGTGATAATTTTTAGGCCTGCCCCACCCCACATCTGCCCCATATCTTCCAAACCCATAGGCCATGTGCCCATTTTTCATTACTAAATCATCACCATGGATTTGTTTATCCTACTTCCAAAAACATATAAAGGGAATAATTCTATATTGTTTTTAGTTGATCACTTTACAATATCAGCACACTTTATCACTATTAGAAAATATTTATCCATGGACCATATTTCCAAGATATACATCAACTAATTTATAAAGTTTCATAGAGTACCACATTCTACTGTATCTTATTGGGATAAGAGGTTTACCTTAATGTTATAGTGAATCCTTTAGTAAGCTCTTTATACAGAGTTGAGTTTAAACACTAAGTATCATCCTCAAATATATGTTCTATAAAAACCCTCATTTTCATACATTAACATTAAATAAATTTTGTAGAATACTTAAAACATTATATAATCAAATGCCCGAAGCCCATACTAGCCTAGTTTATTTAGAAACATGGAAACATAAACAAGGATAAATAAGTGAGCTATTTTATCTCCCACTAGGTTCTTGTTGATTAGCACCCTTCTTAGACACATTACACATAATACATATCTTCATAACATGGGTAAGGAAACAAAAAAAGTGGTGAGCTCAAATTCTCAGTAAGGGTAAACAAGGGAGATATTTAATCATAATCATGAGCATAAGGTTATGATAACATGATCATGAAAATATAAGATCATACCCTAATTATCCAAGATCATATGCATGAAACATGACATAAACAATGGCAGTTCATAAGAAATAAATCATAAGAAAATAAAGAACATAATCCATAAAATAATAACATAAGAATAAAATATAAAATTTTGGCAGATACATAAGCAAATAATATGATTTCCATAGTAGCCATGGAATCATTTCTAATACCATCTTGGTAGTATGGGTTCACTGCCCATACCATCTTGGTTGTCATGGTTTACTCCCATAGACATATTATTAGCATGATTTCACTTCTCATACCATATTGGTATTCATGGTTCACTCCCATGTCCATCTTAGTAGTAAAGGTTCATTCCCAAGACCATATTAGTCTATCTCATGAGATATAAATCTTTAATCAATGCATTGGACAAAGATATAGGTCCCATCCATCTCATAGTGCAATCATACATACATGTTCCATAAGATCATAAATAATCATAACATAACCCATGAAATGAAATGGTTATTATAAACATGTAATCATATCATAACTTGTGAAAAAATATAGGTTTCATAATAATTTAATCATAAACATAACCCATGAAAAGAAGTGGGTTTCAAAAGCATATAAACCCTAAAACAAAAATGAGTTTTATAAACATAATTCCATCAAAAAAATAATCCATTCAGAGAAATAATATGAATAGAAACATTGAATAATTTCCCCATAAATGCATGACTAACGCCAATGGATGTTATCTTATTTGGGTAATAATTTGGAAAGTTCTTTTAAAAACATTTCTTGAGGAAAATATCATTTCTTCATTGAAGAACGCTTTTTAAAACACCAAAACTTTTTGAAATATTTTGATTTTAAAATTGGTTTTAAAACATATATAGAAGTAATTTAAAACCATAAAACGTTTTTAAAATCCTTTTTCCTTGAAAATGGTTTTCAAGGATATTTTTAAAACATTTTATAAAACATGGTTTTTGAATACAATATATTTATGATCGAAGAAAGAGACGATCAAATTTTACTTAAAAACATTATAATTAGTACAAAATAGTGGAAAATTTTACTAATACATGAGGATATCTTGAATAACTATAGGATAAAAAATTTTATGAGTGTTCTGGAGATATGGATTAGAAGATTTTATTAATTTAATTATAATCATAAACAATCTTGAAAATTGATGAGATTATTCAATAAACTGTTATCACTTTGTAACATGGGATCATACTCTCCATGTATAAAAGGTAATTATATTAAGATTAAAATATCATAAAAATAATTATATTTATGATATAATTGACCTCAAAAAAGAATTTAGGTGCATAACAAACACAAGTATCAAAGAATCCAAACTGAGACAAAACTATTTTCCCGATTTGGTAAAGTTTGAAACATAAAACCCATGGAAGAAAAATCATAAAATGGATATTTTAATACCCATAAATTTAATTATAAGATAAATATAATACATTCATATTCATTACATACACCACACAAAATAAGGGAGTGGTTATCAAGGAATGTATCTCACAGAAATAAAAGTGAGATGAAATTCCCTTACCTTTTGTCTTGACTCTCATCGTAGTAATTTAAACCACTTGTATAATAAATATAAATTTATTATCAGTATTTTAAATGACCATATTATTACATATAATACCATATATAGTTTTATTATGACCTTATATTACCCTCTTGTTAACAATCCTATGTTAAGGTTTCACATCAGGTAATATTCATTTTGTTCTTCGCATGTGTCTTAATTTGTTATATATTTGGTCCTTATACTTATATAATGATTTAAATATTGTACACCATGATATAAATATAATTTATATTCATTATATTTTTATTATAATAATCTATATAAGATATAAGTATGAAATGTAATACACCGTTCATGGAGACGGTAAGCCGTACGTATGTATGAACGCTGTTTCCATTTTTATTATCGTATTGAAAGAAAGAATGTAAATGGAATATTTGTATATATATGTATATATATATGATTATTATAGTATCATTATTATATCCTATATATCATATATTTTTACTAAACACATTCTTAATATATTCCATGTAGTGTGTGAACGAATCACATCGCTTTGAGAGGGTGGTAGTCCACACTTCCTCAAATGAAATTATTATATTTTTACCAAATGGACATTATAAGGATATGTGTTTTAAAAGTATTAAATAAGATTAAATAAAAAATAAATATAATATATGACATATATAAATATAGTGACCATTATAATTCCCTACATGAGAAGTTTTAAAGGAAAAAATGAACAATCATCGTTTCGTGAGACGGTAGTTCGTCGTACACGTAAACTATATGTTTGTTACCTATTAGATGGAAGTATATGTAAGTGTAGGTTAAAAAATTAGCATAAAAAATCATATTATATTGAAAATACTTGTGTTTTAATTAAATCATGGAATAAGTATATTGGATGGGGTGGAGAACGAAAATAAAAGAAAGGATCTTGAGAGAATACCTTACCTCTTAACCGGGTAACTCCTTTTGGTTTGTGCCCAAAAAATTACTTGGATTGATTTATTCTTAAAGGTAGGGTTCAATGAGTAAGGTTGGTATTCTGGTAAGTTTATTGGGAAGATATTTGTTGAACCTAAGTGGTTTGATAGGTGTAAATAAGAGAGAGAGGTAGTGGCCTTTTATAATGGAGGAGTGTCACTCTTGTAAGATTTTGGAAAAGGGAAACCCCACCCAAGTTATTATTTATTTAAATTGGATCCAATAATGATCCAAAGTCTACAAAAGGGAGGATAGTGTCAAAATATTTCTATACAATGGATTATGGAAAAGTTTATAGGTCTTTTTGGGCCTTAATATTATGGTTTAGTCCCTTATTAATCTTAATTTAACCTTAATCATTATAATTAATTTTAATAACTGTCACTAATATTTTTGTTCAAAAACTAAGTTGAACTAATAAATTATAAATTATTTTGATTCCAAATATGGAATTAATTTTTCTAAAATATAATGACATAAGTGGAAAGAATTAATTTAAAATTAATCCCACAGTCGGGTCGACAATAAAGGATTTTAAAATAAAAACATTCAAAAGTTTGCTAAGTTTTTATACCCAAGTTCAAAGTGAAATTGATCCAAATGACATAATTTTTATTAATTTATAAAAATATTATCTAATTATACTTTTAAATTAATTTAAATTATAATTTAACCTAATAAATAAATTAGATGAAAAAATAGTTTTGAATTAAAATCCATTATTTGTTACTATTCATCAAAAAATGAAGTTTCTCAGAAAAATCACAAAAATTATCCCTATAATAATTTATAATTTATAAATTAAAAAAAAATTATGTTTATTTTATCAAATTTAATTTCTATATTTTTCTAAAACTAATTTTATTATTTCTCACATAAGGTCATTAATAGCAGTTCATTTGAGAAAATGGTACTTGTAATCATATAAGGAGTTTACTAAAAATTATATCTTTCATTATCAATATATTTTATTTATTTAAAAAAATTATAAGAAATATTTTAAAAATATTTATTAAAATTCATATAATTATGTTTAATATCTAGGTTATAATTATCTCATTTAAATAATTATAACAGTAAAATTATGTTTCATAGTAACATCAGTGTTGTGTGTAACGTACGCCAAGTTAGTGTTACGTGTAACATAAACATAGTAAATGTTTTGTGCCAAGTTGATGTTCCATGTAACACATTCCAAGTATATATTTTTTAATTTATTCCAAGTTAGTTCCATTTGAAATTAATGTTTGACTTAGTGCATTACAAGAAATAAATGAAAGTTTAATTTATTCAAGGAAAAAAAGTCCATAAAAACTCCGAGTATTACATTATTCCCCCCTTAAAATGAATTTCTCCCTAAAAATTCATCACTAAAGTAACAAAATAAGGATAATTTTGCTTCATAATATCCTCAAGTTCCCACATATATTCCTCTAACTAGTGATTTCTCCACAAAACTTTGACCAGGTGAATGGTCTTGTTTCTTAGAACTTTATCTGTATGATCCACAATTTTAATAGGTTATTCCTCATAGAAAAGATCCTGCTCTAGTGGTATGACCTCTGAGTTTAGTACATGTGAAGGGTTAGGTATTTATTTACTCAAGAGAGACACATGGAACATATCATGGACTTGAGAGAGATTTGGAGGAAGTGCCAAGAGATATGCTACTTTCCCGATGTGATCAAGAATTTTAAAGGGACCGATATACAAAGGGATTAGTTTCCATTTCTTCCCAAATATGATAACCTTCTTCTAGGGAGAGATTCATAGAAACACCTTTTCCCCAAATTTAAATTTTAGGCCACATCGATGGTTATCAGCATAATGTTTCTACTAACTTTGTGCTACCTTGATATATTGTTGAATGGTTCTAACCTTCTCAACCATTTTTTCAACAATCTTAGGTTCCAATAACTTTCTTTCTGCAACCTCATCCCATCACATTAGAGATCTATATTTCTTCCCATAGATGGCTTTATATGGTATCATCTGAATTCTTGAGTTAATGATATTGTTATAATAAAACTCAAATAAAGGAAGGTGTTGATCCCAACCACCTTTGAAATATAGATAACAAGATCTCCAAATATACTCTTGGGTTTGAATCATTATTTTAGACTGAAAATCTACTTGAGGATGATAATCAATGCTGAAACTCAATTCTATATCAATTTATTGCTGAATACTTCACCATAACTTTTAGGTGAACCTCAAATCCCGATCTGATATAATAGAATGTGGTATTATATGCAACCTTACCACTTCCTTAATGCATATAATAGAAAGATTATCTAAAGATAATTCTTTTCTAATAGTGATGAAGTGTGTCGAATTAGTATGGAAATTTACTATCAACCATATATAATTAAACCCTTTAGAGGTTTTGGGTAGTCCAATGAAAAAATCTGCAGTGTTGTTCTCTCATTTACATTCTTGTATGGGTAATGGATGAAAATTCCCATTTGAATTTTTTATTTTAGCCTTAACTTGTTGGTATACCAAGCACCGAGATAAAAACTCTGCGATATCTACATTCATTCCATCACACAAGAAGTATTCTTTGAAATCTATATATATCTTCATACTTCTAAGATAAATAGAGAATGAAGAGCTATGAACTTCCTCTAATATATCATTCTTAAAATCTGGTATGGAGAGAACACATACACAATTCCTAAAGATCATCATTCCATCTTGATCAAGGTTAAATTCTAGAACATTTCAATCATTCTTTTGCATCTCTACATCATCTTTATATGTCTCCTTAATCTTCACTTGGATAGAGGTTTGAAAATTCATTTGAGAAAGATAATATTTACCCATTCCTTCATGATTTCTAGATCCATCCTTTCTAAATGCATAAATATTGGATCTTTTATGATCCTCATTATGGATACGCAAGAATTATCCTTCTGAATCAAAGCATTATCCACCTTGTTTGCTTTCCCAGGGTGGTAATGTATTGAGAATTCACAATCCTTTATCAAATCTAACCATATTTTATAGTTCGTGTTAAAATAATTTTGTGTTAATGTATATTTCATACTTTTATAATCGGTATATATATCACACTTTTTTATATAAATATAATTCCTCCATATATTTAATTCAAAAATTACAATTTCTAACTCCAAATCATGATTTGGGTAATTTTTCTCGTAATCTTCAATCACCACAAGGCATAAGTGATAACCATGTTATTATACATAAGAAAACATCCCAATACCTTCTTGTATGCATTTCTATAGATTACACACCCTTATCCACTATAGTGTATTGTATGCATAGGTGTGATAAATAACCTTCCATCGGTTCCTTGAAATTTTCCTCACATTCATCTATCCAGAGGAACCCAACACCATTCTATGTTAACTTGGTCAGAGAATTAGATATTCATAAGAAATTATCCATAAACCATTGATAATATCCAAATAAACCAAAAAATATATGGATCTCAGTCATCATGGTTTTTCTAGGTCGATATTCAATAGCCTCTATATTTGATGGATCTACTGCTATACCATCGCTTGAGATTATGTGACCCAAAAATGAAACCTTTTGCATCCAAAATTCACACTTTTTAAATTTTTCACGTATATTATCCATCCTTAGGGTCTTTAGTACAATTCTTAATTGATCTTCTTGCTCTTCCTTTATCTTTGAATAGATAAAAATACCATCTATAAAGACTATGACAAACTGATCAAGGTAATCTATAAATTATCTATTCATTAAATATGTGAATATAGCAGGGTCATTAGTAAGACCAAAAGGAATCACTATATATTCATAGTGTCCATACCCTGTACGGAATTCCATCTTTGTTATATTCACCTTCTTGGCCCTCAATTGATGATATCCAGAATGAAGCTCAATCTTGGAAAAGTATTGAGATCCGCACAATTGATCAAACAAGTCAACAATAAAACGAAGAGGACACTGGTTCTTGATTTTGATATAGTTAAACTCTCAATAATCAATGCATATTTTTATTTATTCATCTTTATTTTTCAAAAAAAATAATAGGTGAAACCCAAGGTGACACACTTGGCCTAATGAATCCCTCATCAAGGTTTTCTTGGAGTTTATTCTTCAATTCCTACAACTCAATTAGGGATATTCTATAAAGAGTCTTTGAAATTAGTGTGGAACTAGTTATGAGTTATATTTAGAACTCAACTCTACATTTTCGTGTAAGGATAGAAAAATCTTCTATAAATACATCCAAAAGATCCCAAATAATAGTCATATCATTGATGTTAATTTTCTCTCCAACCATTTGATATAAACAACCCTTTTAAATTGAAATTAAGACCCATAAACTAGATGAAATCACCATAGGAATTTCATACTTATCATCACATTAATGGATGTTAATAGGAGGGTTTGAAATATCAAATGTAACTTCCCTTCCTCGACAATTGATGAGGGATTTATGAAAATAAAGGAAATCCATTCCTAAGACGACATCAAATTAAACCAACGAAAGAATGAAAATATTTGAAGGATGCAAATTCCCAAAAATTTAAACCGGAGATCAGTCATATACTTGAGATGCAATAATCATACCAATAGGGGTTTTCACTAATAATTCCATAACTAATTATTTTGGTGGAATCTTAGCACCCTTAGAAAATTATTTATATACAAATGATTGCGTAGATCCAGAATAAAATATTATATTAGCAGTTATAGAGTGGATGGTAAGTGTACCTTTCATCATATCATTATTTTAACCCTCATTAGAAATAATTATTGAATAAGATTTCTTCTTATCCATCATCCTAAGAGGTTACTGACGTCGTTTATCATCACTAGCCCTTGGGTTTGGGCATTGGTTTCCATAATTCATGTTCTCCTTACACTTGTAGTATTGAATCATCGGAGGTTCATTCTATGCCAATTTTTCCCTATTTACAATGTTGGTGAACTTTTTTCCCATAACTTCAGCAATCAAATGCCTGATAGCCCTCCCTTCAAATGCCCCTTAATGAAATTTCCTCCATGCTTCTTCCCACAATTAGAGAATAAATAGAATATCATATTATTCTCTTCATGGTTTATATATTTTCCTTTAAACTCCATATTCCTATTTTTTTAAAACCCATAAGGTTGTTATATGAATCCAACCTCCATTTTAACCTTGATTACACAAAAAAATCTATTTGTAGCTACTAATTTGTCTTATGTCAAACACCCTTTTGATACTTGGATTTAATCCACTTAAGAACCTATCAACTTTACTTTCAGGTTGGATGATAATTCTTGAAGCATACCTAAAATGTCTTGTGAAATTAGCCTCGTAGGTACCAAAAGACTCATTATCCCTTTGCTTTAACTTAAGGAACTATTTATCCATCTTGGTATGAATAATATGAGTATATTACATATTGAAAAATAAGTTCTTTAACTCCTCTCATCCATGGATTAAATCTCATCTTGCTGCCTCATATTCTTGACTATAGTCTACCACCAGTCTTATTCACCTTCTAACCAATAGACAAATAGAATGAATTTCTCATGCTCTGAACACTAGATAATAGAGAATATCTTTTTAGTAGTACTGATCCATTTTTCAGAAACAATTGGATTAAAAGAGCCTCTAAAAGAAGGTGCATGTTTCCTCATGTAAGAATAAATAGAATATTTTCCCCTTTTTTCTCATTTTTAATTCCATCATGATTAATATATTCAGAAAGTTGTGTGAGCATAAAAATGAGGTTTTGAATTCCATCTCCCATGGAATTCAATTTCGTAGGAGTACAATCATTTCATTTTCCACCACAATTACCATTAACATAGTTCCTTCGGGTTTCATCCATTGATTAAAACCAAAAATCATAGAGTGAGAAACAATTATCATATCAAGGAACCACATAATCATGAAAAGTCACTTATAGGATGTCTAAATCAGGAATCCTTCCTTAATATATGATACCTCAGGTTTATATTAGGTTATTAATAGTAAATTTCTATTTAAATCCTTCATGATGGTTCAAGAAGAGTTTGTGAATTCCCAAAGCATATCCTCTAGGAGTGTCAAACTAGGTGTGTAATAAGGCCCATTGTCGTGTACCAGATTACCCTAATTCAGTCCCAAAACATATTTTTGGATTTTTTACCCATAGGTACATCTTTTACAGAGCCACATTCACTTTTAGTATCCATATAGGGAAGTATTCTTAGGAAATTTCTCACTCTATCCTTCACCAAAATTCTAGGTCATTTTCCTATACTTTTCTTTATCCTTAAACTTATACCTAGACTTTTCCTTAGGGTTCTTACTAAGGTTTTCTCATCCTAGATTCTAAAGGTTTACTAAACCTTTTCTCTGATACCAAATATAGAAACCATTTCTTTTCTTACATTAACATTATATATATATATATATATTGGAATACTTAATACATTATACAGATAGATTCCCAAAGACCATACTATTCTAGTGCCTTTAGAAACATGGAAATATAAACACTTATATATAAGTGAGTTACATTCTCTCCCAATAGGTACTTATTGACTAGAACTCTTCTTAGACACATCAAACATAATAAATATCTCCATAACATGGGGGGAGGAAACATAAAAAGGGGTGATCTTAGATGCTCAGTAAGGGTAAAAAAGGATATTTGTAAGAATAGTCATGAGCATAAGGGTATAAGAACACAATCATGAAAATAGAATATCATACCCTTCATATCAAAGATCATATGAATAAAACATGTCATAAATATTAGTAGTTCATAAGACATAAATCATAAGGAAATAAATAACATAATACATGAAAAAATAATATAGGAATAAAACATGGAATTATGGAAGGCACATAAGCATATAATATGATTTACATAGTAGCCAATTCATCACTACCAAGACCATATTGTTAGTATGGTTTCACTCCACATACTATCTTGGTAGAAATGGTTCAACCCCATGGCAATATTATTAGCATGAGTTCAATCATAATACTATCTTATTAGTTAGGTATCACTCCCATGGCCATTTTGGTATTCAAGATTCATTCCCAAGACCATATTATTCTATCTGATGAGATGTAAATATTTACCCAATGCATTGGAGGGAGATATAAGTCACAACCATCTTATATTTAAATCATATATACAGTGCCACAATATCATAAATAATCATATCCTAACCCATGAATTGAAATTGGTATCATAAAAAAGTAATTATATCATAACCTATGGAAAAATATTGTTTTCATAACCATTTCATCATAAACATAACCCATGACGAAAAGAGGGTTTCAAAATTATATAACTTGTGAAATAGAAACAAGTTTCATAAACATTAGACCTTTAAAACATAATCCATTAATAGAAATAACATGAATGTAAAAATTGAATAATTTCCCCAAAAATAGAATATTAAAACCGATGGATGTTATCCTAGATGAGAAATAATTTTGAAAGATTTTTTAAAAGCATTTCTGGAGGAAAATATCCTTTTTGCTTTGAAAATTTCTTTTAAAAACATAAAACCTTTTCAAAACCTTTTTCTTTAAAAATAATTATGAAAAAATATAAAGGATTTATTGAAAACCATAAAACGTTTTTAAAATCCATTTTCCTTGAAAACGATCTTCAAATATCTTTTGAAAACATTTTTAAAACCAGTTTTGAAAACATGGTTTTTGAATACAATAAATTTTCGACCGAAGAGAGAGATGATTATAATTTACTTAAAAAAAATTATATTAATTACAAATTATTGTAAAAAATTTACTAATACATGATTATATCTTGAATTACCAGAGTATAATAAAATTCACAAGTGTTCTTGAGAGATGGATCATGAGATTTCATTAATTGAAGCATAATCATAAACAATCTCAAAAAGTGATGATATTGTTTCAATATACTCTTATCACTTGATAAATTGGGATCATACTATCCATGTAAGAAAATGTAATTACATGAATCTTAAAATATCATAAATATATGTATATTCATGATACAATACACCTCAAAAAAATAATTTTGGTGCATAACTAAACATGAATCTCAAAGAAGGAAAATTGTGACAAAATTATTTTACAGATTTGGTAATGTTTGAAACATCAACCCCGTGAAAGAAATATCATAAAATGGATATGTGAATGCCCATAAATTTAGGTATAATATACATATAATACATTCATGGGAAGTACATACACCACACAAAAGAATTTAGTGGTGGTTAATGCATGTATCTCACATAAATAAAAGTGAAATGAAATTCCCTTACCTTTTGTCTTGACTCTCATCATACTAATTCAAAAAACCAATATAATTAATATAAATTTATGATAAATGTTTTAAAGAGTCATATTATTATATCTTATACCATATATGGTTTTATTATGACCTTATATTATCCTCATGTTAACAACCCTATGTTAAAGTTTCACTTCGAGTAATATCTGCTTTGTTCTTCCCATGTGTCTTAATTTGTTATATCTATGGTCCCTATAATTTTATCATGATTTACAGAATTTAAACCCTAATATATATATATATATCATTTATAGTTATTATAATTTTATTATAATAATATATAGAATATATAAGTATAAAATGGAATACATCATTTATGGAGGCGGTAAGCTGTATGTAGGCATGAACGTTGTTTCTGTTTTTATTTCCGTATTGAAAGAAAGAAGGTAGTGAAATGAGTTTATAAATATGTATATATATAATTATTATAATAGAATTATTATATCATATATATCATATAAGTTCACTAAACCCATCCTTAGTACATTCCATGTAGTTTGTGAATGAATCACACTACTTTGAGGGGGCGGTAGTCCACACTTCCTCAAACGAAAATATCATATTCACACCAAATTGAAACTATATGGGTATGTGTTTTAAAAGTATTAAATAATATTAAAGAAATAATAAATATAATACATAACATATATAAACATATTTTTCATCATAATATCCACCATGAGCGGTGATAAAGGAAAAATGAACAATCATTGTTTCGTGAGATTATAGTTCACTGTACACGTGAACAGTATGTTAGTTACCCATTAGATGGAAGTGTGTGTAAGTTTAGGTAGAAACGGTAGGATGAAAATATCCTAGTATATTGAATATAATGGTGTTTTTATAAAATCATGGAATAAGGAGAGTGGATGGGTTGGAGAAATAAAACAAAGGAAAGGATCTTGAGAGAAGACGTTAGCTCTTACAAGGGTAATTCCTTTTGGTTTGTGCCAAAAGGATTCCATGGATTGATTTATAAAAACATGGAGGCTTCAAGGATTAATGGAGGGATTATGGGATGTTTATTAGGTATATCTTGGCTTAAAATAAGTGGTTTAAGAGGTGTAAAGAAAAGGTAGAGGTGGTGGTATTTTATAATGGATGTGCATTGTAACTCTTGTAATATTTTGGAAAAGTAAAACCCTACCCACGTTTTTTTGTTGAATTGGATCCAATAATGATATAAAATATATAAAATGGAGTATAGGGGCTAAATATGTTAAAAAATGGATTTTTTACAAGTGTATAGGTCATTTTGGGCCTTAAGGTTATGGTTTAGTCTCTTATTAAAATTAATTTAACGTTAATTGTTGTATTTAATTTTAAGAACTTTAACTAATATTTTTGGTAAAAAACTAAGTTGAACATATATAACTTATAAATTATTCAAAAATATGGAATCCATTTTTCCCAATTCTAATCACATAAGTGATGGAAATTAATGTAAAATTAATCCCGTAGTTGGGTCGACAATGCAAGTTTTTAAAGTAAAAACATTCAAAAGTTTGCTAAGTTTTTATACCAATTTCACAGTGAAATTGATATAAATGACCTATATTGTATTAATTGATAAAAATATTATATAATTAAACTTTAAGACCAATTTAAAATATAATTTAACCTTATAAATAAATTATATGAAAAATATTTTTGAATTAAAATCCGGTACTTTTCACTATTCATTTAAAAATGAAGTTACTGAGAAAAATACCAAATATTATCCCTAAGATAATTTCAAAATTGTAAATTAAAAAATAAAGTTTATTTTATAATTTTAAATTTTTAAATTTTTCAAAAATTAATTTTATTATTTTTCATATAATGACATTAAAAGCAATTAATTTGGGAAAATTTTATTTTTAAACATATAAGGACTTTACCAAAAATTATATCTTTCATTATCAATATGTTTTATTTATATAAAAAAATTATAAAAAATATTTTAAAAGTAGTTATTACTATTCATATAACTTATTTTAATGTCTAGGTTAGAATAATCTCATTTAAATAATTATAACCGTAAAATGATGTTTCGTAGAAACATCAGTGTTGCGTGTAAAGTATGCCAAGTCGGTGTTGCGTGTCACATACACCAAGATGATGTTTCATTCCAAGTCGATGTTCTGTGTAACATACACTAAGTCCATGTTCCATGTAACATACATTGATTCGATTCCATGTGAAAGGAATGTTTGACTTAGTGCATTTCAAGACATAAATGAAAATTTAATTTATTCGAGAGTAAAAAAAGGTCCATAAAAACATGGGGTGTTACATGTTCAATATGATAGAACAATTAAAACCCTAGATGATATATTGTGATATTTTTCTATGAATTTAAATGGTGGTTGGGATCATTTATATTTAATAATCATTATTTAATAATAATATTTTAATAAAATATTATTTATTTCAAAAAATCCATTAATTCATCAGAATAAGTTCCTTAATTTAAATTTAATATTAAAAAAAATTATAATTTGTTTTTTATTGTATGAAAATAAAAAACGTTTATAAAGTTACAATTAGAAGTAAATATAAAAATTATTCTATTAAAAATAAAATATACTTATTCATATTACTATGGTCTTGATACATATCCCTTTAATACACTAGGAAACACCCTAAGGGTAAGGTTCGCAGTGGTGAGATTTTCATGGGGTGGTTTGGCGTATATCATTTGGGCCATGAAGTCAATGATCTTTAACTTCTCCTATAAATGATTTTTCTCATGCTTTATTTTTTTGATCTCTACTTGGGATTGTTCAAGGAAGAAGACCGATGATGTTATCTCCCTCGGAAACTCTGATAAATGAGATTCATAGGGTATGATCCTACTGGTTGAGGCCATTGCTTCCTTTTTCTCTGTCAACTTGATTTATCAAAACCTTATATTTATACTAATCATAACATCACTATTAAACGACTATATTATCAAAGGTAATGATACTTAATGATCTTTTGAATAAAATTGGTTATAATGAAACCAAATAAGTGCATGTTTTTTTATATATCCATAATATATAATAAGAAATTTAATTAAATCATAAGGGAAATTTTCTTTATAAAAGTTCATATTATTACAATCTTACCCCCTTCAAAAATTTCTCCCTCAAAATTTTCATTTTCTACACTAAAACATATGAGGGTAATTCTATGTCATCACCTCCTCTGGTTCCCACATTAGTTCTTCAAACTTTTCATTTCTCCACAACACTTTGAACAGGTTCATTGTCTTATTTCCTATAAATGTTTCTCTATGATCTAAGATCGTCACCATCTACTCTTGATATGAGATATCATTCTCTAATAGCACAACCTCTGGATTGAGTACATGTGAGAGGTCTGGTGTGATGACCCAAAATTTTATTAATAGAATTTCCCTTTTTATAATTATTTCTTATAGTATAAATCACATAAAATCAAATTAAGAACACAGTAAAATCTTTATAAATGAAGAATCAATGAAATAAGAGGTATTTCAACAAGTTAAGGGACCTCTAGCGATTGAATAATAACTTGAACTTTGTAATAGTAATGTGACCCTTATGAATAGTAAAAAAAACCAATAGAATACTTACCTCCACTAGGAAATTATAAATTAAATTGGGTATCCTATAAATTAAAGTACGATAAAATCATATCACAGTATAAGTAAATAAATTTTTTGAAAATTATTAATTAAGTATTGGTATTTTTGTAACTTATACATATTTAATTAAAATTTTATAATTAATATAATGATTTATTTTCATAAAATGTATTAATAAATTAATATTTTTATTTTTTATGATTTTAAGATAATTTTATGAGTCCTTATTTAATTTCTCAAAGTGTTATAAAATCAACTATAATTATAAATCGGTATTTTTTTAGTAAATGATGATTTTAATTAAAAATTAAATTTATCATATTTAAAATATTATTTTCATAAAATGGAGTTCATTTTTTAACTCTACAAATAAAAAAATGTTTAGGGATAATTTTGGGGATTTTTTATAAAATACTTGAAGTTTTTGTGAATGGTAAAATACGATAATTTATGTTAAATGCTAAATACATGAATTTTTTAGTCATTATTGATGTAAGGATAAGGTAAGAACCATTAGTTAAAAATAAAATACACTAGTTACTTTATTTTTTCATAATAATCACCACCACTTCCTGTATTGAGCGTAAATAATAAACTAATGATTAAAATAGTGAGAAAGTACCCCTCTCCTCCACTATAAATACCACCCCTCACCACCTCTTCACCTCACACCTTCCAATATTTGAGCCTTTTCAAAATTCATAAAAATAATATTCCTAATCCCAAACCCCCCCCCCCCCAATCCAAGAGATCTAGGTCTCATCAAAATACCAAAACCTTTTCTCTAAGGAGGTTTTAAAGGAGGAGAAATTCAAGAGGTAAATTCCTCTTTCCTTTTCTTTTATTTTTTTTCAAGTTATTTTATTATTCACTAATCACCTTCCCTCATACAAATGGTATGACTACTAAAATACATCAAATATAATAGAATTATATTATTATAATGGAATAATCCATTATTAAACTCCTCCCCTCTCCATTTTATTCTAAAAATGAAAGTGTCCTTCACGAGGTGTTAATTTATCACCTTCAACAATGGAAATTTTTTGTTTTCCATTGATTCCTTTAAGGTTGGTCATAAAACAATTTTTATGGGTAAACCAAATTATAATATATTTATTATATCCTATGTAATGTTCTAAAATCATTATATACACATGATGTTAAATATTAAAACAAAACAATTTCTTTGTGAGTGAAAACCACCCAAAATAATCTTGTAGGACCCCATAGAACCCTAAGAGGGGAGGGGATAATCAGGGTGTAAAATTTTTATTTTAAAGAAATTGATCTTTTCCCCTCATTGGTAGGAACTTATTAAACCTCTCAGTTGGATTAATGCAATAATAAAAATCTCACATGCAAAGAGACAATTCAACAGTTTTACTTAGTTCACCACTAAGGTCTAGTCCAAGGAGCATACACCGATAGTGTGTTAGTCATACCTAAATCCACTAATATTCACTAGTTTTGGAATATAGAAGTTCATACATAGTCACTTTGTTCTAGGAACACTACCTTTACAAGATTATAGGGATAACACACCGGGTCCCTTTGAACACTTCTGTTGACTGCCCTTAAATCAATTCTTTTAGAGAATTATAACTCAGTTTATCAACTTGAAGGTAGATTCAATGTATTTGAATTAAAGACTTTGTACCTATCTATAAAAATAATCTTCTTTCACTATAAACCTGATTTGATGCACTTTAAAACCTTATTCACTGAAAAGTTGATATTCAAAACTGCCTTTTGTGAAGCTCCTTCACAAAGCTCATTATCTTCATGAAGCACACTGCCTTTATGGAACAAATTTCCTTCATGAAGCTCATTGAGTAAATATGGAATACCCCATCATTGTGAACCACTCATTAATCAAAATCATTAGCATCTTTCAGTACTCAACAATTATTTTTGCAATTCTCAAGCTTTCATAAAAATCCCAATTCATGGAGCCCCTCTTGCTTCATGAAATCAGAGAAATTATATATTTTCCTTATATAATTTCATGTTAGTGAAGAGTGGTAGCCTTATATTTATAGGATTGGCCATTCACGATGCTCCACCACCTCCAGTGCATTTTCTATATATTTCAAAAACATATTCGTGTAACTCCTTCCATGATAAATCTCAATTGAGATTTGACATTGTCAAGAAGCTTTACATCAAACCATCACACACTCATGATTCCCCAATTATAATAATATAGGATAACACCCTCACCATTCATGAAGCTCCAATTCTCGTAATTGTAGAGAAAACTATCACCGTTCGTAATTCTTATTGTAATCACATATCTTTCCAGCAGAACCTTCATGAATTCGCAAACCACCCTTCATGAATCCCAATCTTCATGAAACTCATTCCTTTTCCATAATTTCATATGGCCTCAAGTAAATACACTATTTATGATTCAATCCATCCTCCAAATTTTGGACCCCAAAAATTTGGAAAGCATTGGGAAATGACACCACCTTCAATATTGTTGTCAGATTGAACTGTAAGATCCCTTCCCTTGAAAACTCCATGATATTCCATGTGAGTATTGAAAATAGAAACAAAACATACTCTATTTCTCTCAAAGAACATCTTTAGTTCCAAAAATCTCCCTCTTTGGGTTTGTTGGCAATATACAAATAAATTAAATGAAGCATCGACCACTATCAAAACCTGATATTCAAGAAACAACTCATCCAACACTCTAAGTATACATGAGAAAATATCAGTGTAAAAAACAATAGGGGAGGCATGAATTGGGTTCTCATGTCATGGAATTATTAAATATTTCCTAGCTAAGATCTGATCATGTCACAGAAGCATTACATGCCATGATCAACTAATACGGATTCTTATTTCCACTTTGGTAAAGCCTTTTGTAACATTGAATTTAGCCATTTTCCCCCTTTATAAATAAACCCAAGGAACCTAATTTTACTTTAAAACATTAAAACACACTACCCCTAGATTGTATCTCCCCCATAAACCTACATAACTTCCATAAAAAAATTATAAAAGTTAACATTACTAGGGAGAGGTGATCACTCGTAACCTCCTCATGCACATGGAGGTGACTGAACACCAAGTTTCAACTGATGTTTATCAAAAACATGTGCTGCCAATGGATTGATCATAATGTAAGACACTTGGTCATATGTTTCAACATGATATACTTTAATCATGCATTTTTTAAACATTCTTGTATGAAGTGATATCTGATCTCAATATTATGATAATACTAAACAGGATTCTTTGTATGATCGATCATGCTCTTTTTATCACAGTGAATCACAATTGGCTATTTCACCTCATCACTAATATCAATCATTTGTTGCTTCATCCACAATAGTAGAGTGAAAAATTTTGTAGAAGATATATACTCTACTTAGGTCTTACTAAAATAAGTGGTTTCCTATTTTTTCTACTCAACCATCCCACACACTTCTTTCCAATAAAGAATGCTCCACCACTTCTGGACTTTCTCATTATTCTTTTAACTACCACCAAATGTTCTTCCTTAAGATTACTTTAAAAGAAGGCCATGAATTAGGTTTGAAAGACAATATATGGTTGTGTTTCATTCAAGTATAATTGGATTCCAATGATTCTCATATACATGGCAGGATCCATATAATTTCCATCCTCATGCTTTTTAAATTTTTTCCAACCACAATCGGATTTAACATTAGTTTGGAGTCATGCATATTGAATTTATTCAGTAACTATTTTTCATAATTTTCCTAATAAATGAAAGTGTAATCCTTTTTCTTAATCACATGTAGCCTTAATAAGTATGTGATTTCACCAATCATAGACATTTAAAAGTGTAATTCTTATCTAGCATCTTCTTCATCATTCTTTATTTGTCTTCCCCAACTCAATGGAAAAACTTATCATCATCATTGTAATGGTGGATCTCATCAAGAGTGGATTTCAAGAAATTTTAGTATGGATAATACACCATAATGAGTATTCAACTTGAAACTATCCACATTAGACAACTTTCATAACATCACCAAGGAAAATATTCATAAACACTTGTTCTCCTGGATACCATATACATGATCAATCCATGATGGTACCTTATTTGTCCTATTTTTTCAGAATAGAAAATCTTTATCTTCATCAAAATTAATTACCCTGCATTATATATATATTTGAATATATTATTGAGGAATCATTTAAAGATGGTGACTTATTTAGCTTGGCTGTTAAGAATTTATAGACTTATCTGCTTCTTAGGTTCTTCCCTTGAGATCTTTCTTCACCTTCAATTCCATATATTATAATCACAAATATAGTACACAAAATATTAAGGAAATAAGGTGGACTCTTCTTTCTTCATCAATACAAACTGCATGGTTTAGATGATCTTCTCAACCATGTCTCTCCATTTTCTCTAGTCTTCATGCTTGAACATATGAACATATGTTCGAATTTATGTTGTTTTGGAATCGATCTCTTCATATTATATTATGATTTATGTGGAGAATTACTCTTCTTAATAGCCATCATAGATGATACATTCTTTCTCCTCTTAAGGAATACTTATTTATATGGTATTAAGGTTAAACATCCATTTGAAATGTGACTATATTTCATGCATCTCTAACACAAACCTTATTTAACACATGAGTTTTCTTTTATTTGGAAGCTCTAATGCACTTTGTTTTCATTACGTGGAATCTTTTCTTTTCCTTTTGCGCCAACCCTGGCCTGTGCATCTTAATGTTTCCTCATTCTTTCCAAATCTTATGTCCAAATAACTAACATGTCATTAGGAACTCTGGCAGTAAGTTTGGTTCTTCCACATGGGTTCATCTGAGTGACATATGTCTTAGTAGTTATTTTGGATGAACTACCCTTCAACTTATGGGATTTTAAATCCAAGATCTTCTCAACTTCCTTACATGAGATCTTCATGGGAGAATTTGTGTCCACAGTATTATTATGATTTATTCCCAAGGTAGATTCTTCATAATTTTCTAGAATTTGTGGTATTATTTTCTTATCTACAATGTATTAATATTGAGATAAGAAATTACCATCTTGTGACCACTTCCAATGCATACATAATAGATTCTATCAAGCTTCACAAATATTTTTGTAGTATAAATACTTTTTTGGACCTATGTATGTTGCTTCTTATTCTTTGTATTTATCCTCCTTGAAATAGTATTCCTTTTTGATTTTTAATTTAGAGTATTGTACAAACAATCCAATGCACAATGACCAAATCTGTTGCAGCACCATCATTGACCAACAAACCTTGATCTCCTTATATCTTATGTATAAGTTTTCCAGATCTTCTTTATAACTAGTTGTGATCTTTGTGGAGAACTATCTTCCATAATCTTTAAACTATTCACCTTAGTCATGGTGGTGGGTTTATCATCACCTTTATTCACCCATAGATGTTTAATTTTTTTCTTACAACCTGCACTCTTCATGATGATAGGTTTAGAAGAATGAATACAAGTTATTATGGATGATACCTGATTCTTCTTAGTTTCCTGAGATAGATCATCAAAAGATGTCTTGATCTTATTATCATTTGTTTGAGGTATTTTAGCTTTAGAATCCTCCAATAAACATTGATTATCTATAGTAAATGTTTCCTTCTTTTTTGAAGTATCAATATATGTCTTCTCAATATTGTCCAATTGAGATTCCAAATATAGACATTTCATATTGAGGATGATTTTCTGATCTTCAATCATAATCATCTTTTCTTCATAATCCTTCTTTATTCTAACAACTTATTCTTTAGGAATCTTAACTTCATTCTAAATTAAAGAGTCAAGTTCCTTGATCTTCTTGGATATTTCTTCCAATTATAAACTCTTAACATCATTACTAATTTTTGAATTTCTCTTGAAGTGCAAGAATATTTTCTTCAACAATCTTCTTTACTCCCTCTTTTTCTTTAACTTATTTGAAGTATTTTGAAGAACTTATTTCAAGTTACATATATGTTTATCCAAATGTTTCAAATTGTTTAGAGATATTAAAACACTGAAGTATTTTTCTTTACAAGCCTTCCTCCATAGAATCTATTTTTTTCTCAGCTGGGTGATTTTATCCTTCATTAATTGAATGACTCCAAAAATAAGGGAGACTATTTTTGAAGAAATAACATACAAAATATTTCTTAATATTACAACTGATATAGCTTTATAGGTTATATATTGTTCATTAATACTTCTTATAAGATAATTATTTTGAGAAAAACTTTATAAGGTGTCAACACATACATCCACAGCACTTGAATAATTTGATTTACCGGAGGTAGAAATGTTGTAATTTTCTTTGGTGGAAACCTGATCCACTTTCTCTTTACATTCCAAGCCTAATATATCTTCATTTTTAAAAATTCATAGAGAAACCAATACAAATTCTTTTTTAGATAAGTGGGACTTATTAAACTATCCATAATCATTATTTTTCATATTCATCGTGGTCTTGTTGGATATATACTTCTACTAAGAGATAACTAAATATTCATCAAAAATGCATTTCATTGTTGACTCGGGAAAGAAACTCAAATCTTTAACAGATAATAGATTTTCTATAGACTATACAACATAGGTTAATGTTCAGATTTGATACCACTTATAGGACCCCATAGCATCCTGAGAGAGGAGGGGTAAATTAGGGTGTCAACATTTTCTTTTAAAGAAATAGATATTTTCCTAACATTGGTAGGAAATTTTTAAACCTTTTAGTTGGAATTATACAGTAATAAAACACTCACATGAAAAGTTAAAACATAGAAGTTTTAATTGGTTCACCACTAAGGGCTAGTCAAAGGAGCATACGCCGATATTGTGTTGGTCTAACCTAAATCCACCATTATTCACTAGTTGTTGAATATAGAAGTTCAGACATAGTCATTCTATTATAGGAACACAAACTTTATAAGATTTTATAGATAGTACACTACGTCCCTCAGAACGCTTCTATCGAATTCCCCTAGCTCACTTCTTTGAGAGAATTCTAACTCAGTTTATCAACTTGAATTTTGCTTCAATAGATTTTATTTAAAGTCTTTTTCCCTACCGAGAATAAGAGTCTTCTAGAATTATAAACCTGATTTTATACACTTTGAAATCCATATTCACTGAAAAGATAATATTCAAAACTGCCTTTCACAAAACTCTTTCATGAAGCATACTACCTTTGCAAAGCACCCTCCCTTCACATAACAAACTATCTTCGAAAAGCTCACTGAGTCAATAATGAATAACCCATCATCGTGCAACCCTTATTAATCAAAAGTATTGGCATCATTAAAGACTCCACAAGACTTTTCATGATACTCAATCTCAAATAAGAATCCAAATTCACAGACCTCCCCAACTTCATAAAATCAGAAAAATTCAATATTTTCCTTGATTGATTTTGTGTTAAGTGAAGAGGGGAAGCCTCATATTTATAGGATTGTCCATTATCTATTCTCCACTGCCTCTAATGTGTTTTCTTATCTTTCAAAAACATCTTTACGATGCTCCATCTTTCGTGAATCTTCATTGATATTTGATGTTGTTGCAAAGGTTTTTGTAAAACCATCGTGCACTCACAATGCTCCAATTATTATAATTGTGGAGAACACCATCACCATTTGCAAAGATCCAATTCTCATAATCATGGAGAACACCATTACCATTCACGATTCTTATCAAAATCATAGAGATTTCCATTAGAACCTTCGTGACTTCATGAAACACCTCTCATGAAGCCCATTCATTGCGAAACTCATGCCTTTTCGATAATTTTATAAGGCCTCAAGGAAATCCTCTTTTTGTGATTCAGTCCATCCTCCAAATTTTATACACCAAAAAATTTGTGAACATTGGAAAATGATTTCCACTTCAATAGTATTGTTATCTTGAACTATAGGATCCCTTTCCTTGAAAACTTCCTGATCTTCCATGTGAGTATTTACAACAAACACAAAACATAGTCCATTTCTAGTAAAGAATAGAAATGGTTCTAATAATCTACCCATTGTTTTTGTTGGAAATATATAGATAAATTCAATAAAGCACTTGCCACTATCAAAACCTGATGCACAAGAAATAACTCATCCAACACTCTAAGTCTACGTGAGAAAAACTATGTGTAGAAGCCAAGAGGGGATGCATGACTTGGGTTCTTGTGGTTTAGAATTATTAAATATTTCCTAGGTAAGATATAATCGTGTTATAGATGCATTTAATTCCTTGATCAACTAATACACCTTCTTATTTCCACTTTGGTAATTCCCTTTGTAATGTTGAATTTATCCATTCTTCCCCTTTGTAAATAAACCCAAAGAACCTGAATTTACTTGAAAAAACTAAAACACACTCCCCTTGTATCTTATCTCCCCC
This sequence comes from Viscum album, assembly GCA_963277665.1. Taxonomy (NCBI): domain Eukaryota; kingdom Viridiplantae; phylum Streptophyta; class Magnoliopsida; order Santalales; family Viscaceae; genus Viscum; species Viscum album. The sequence continues at coordinate 273,981,955 of OY728130.1, forward strand.
ATAAACCTGCATAAATTCCATAAACAGATTAAAATAGTTAACATATCTAGGGATAGGGGATCACTCTTAACCTCCTCATACAAAGGGAGGTGACACTGAGGTTCAACCAATGTTTCTTGAACACATGTGTCACCAATGACCTGGTCATAATTTCATCCACTTTGTAATCAGTTACAACATGATCCATTTTAATGATTCCTTTTTCAAAATTTTCTTTTATGAAGTTATATCAGATCTCAGTATATTTACTATGAGAATGATAAATGACATTCTTTGTAATATAGACCGTGCTCCTATTATCACAGTGAATCACCAATGGTTGTTTCACTTCATTACCAATATCAATCAGTTGCTGCTTCATCCATAATAGTTGATCACAAGATTTTATAGTAGATATATACTCTTCTTCATTAGTACTAAGAGAAGTGGTTTTATATTTTTTCTACTCAACCATCCCACACAATTATTTCCAGTAAATAATGATACACCACTTTTGGAATTTCTCATTACTCTTTTAACTCCTACCAAATGTTTTTTCTTCAGTTTACATTGAAAGAGGTCAACTAATCATATTGGAAAAAAAATATCTAAAAGTGTTTCATTTGAGTATAATAGGATTACAATGATTCTATTATATGTGGTAGGATTCAAAAAATTCTAAACATCATGCTTTCTAAGTTTTTTTACAACTATAATTGGATTCAACATTGGTTTTGATTCATGCATATTAAATTTATTCAATAACTCTTTTTCATAATTTTCACAAGAAATGAAAGTGTAATATTTTTTTTGAATCACATGTATCCCCAAGAAGTATACGAGTTCACCAATCATAGACATTTCAAATTTTGATTTCATGTGATTTAACAAATTCTTCCACTGATCCCTACCTACTGCCCCCAAAAATAATATCATCCACATACACCAGCACCATAAATTCATCTTACTATAAATTATTCATATAGATATTATGATCTAAATCTCTTATTTTAAATTAAATCTTCCATAGATAATCATCCATTAAAGAATACAATGAGCGTTGTGCCTTCTTTAGACCATAGAGATACTTCTTTAATGTACAATTTATTTTCATCATTTCCAATCATAGATCCCACTGGTTGTTCAATGTAGACTTCCTCTTCATTAAATCCAATTAAGAATGATGTTTTGACATCCATATGATAAAATTTGTATCTTATTTTAATACCCATGTCAAGAAAAAATCCCTATCAACTCCTATCTTGTTTTTAGGGAAACTTTTTCTTCAACATCAATTCCTTCTGTATTTGAATCTGTTCCATGTCCACTGATCATGATACCTCATTTCATGAGAAAAAATATACTTCTCTTCATTTTTCATTCACTTTCATTCCTAGATGAATATAGTAAGTGTGATAATAAAATATTAATGAAAATCAACCTGAAACCCCTTTTCCAATGGAATGATCTTCAAGAAATCTTTAGAATATATAGGTTTGATAATAATTCAAATAATGGTTCTGGTAGCTTCTTCATCATTATTCATATGTATTCCACACCTCTAGGGAAACACTTATCATCTTATTCATAATGGTAGATCTCATCAATAATGGATTTCAAGAAATTTCAATATGGATAATAAACCATAATGGGTATTCAACTTGTGACTATCCACATTGGAAAAATTTCACGACATCACCAAGTATAATCTTAGTGAACACTTGTTCTATAGGATACCATATACAAGATAAATCCATGACGGTACCTTATTTATCCTAATTATACTAAATATAACAAATTTATATTTATCAAAAAAATTATCCTCCATCATATTTTTATTTGAATATCAAGTTGAGGAATCATTCAAAGATGGTGACTTCTTCAGCTTGTCTATCAACAATTGGAAGACATATCTACTTCTCATGTTCTTCCTTTGAGAATTTTTTTACCATCAGTTCCTTGTATTATAAGACCAAATATAATACAAAAAAGATTAAGGAAATAAGGTGGACCCTGCTTGCTTCATCAATATGAATTGCACGATTGTGATGATCTTCTCAACCAATTTTCTCTATTTTATCCAGTCTTCATGCTTGAACATGTGAACATATGTTCTGATTTATGTTTTTTTGAAATAGATCTCTTCACATTCTCTTCTGCTTTGTGTGGAAAATGTTTCTTCTTAATAGACATCATGGATGATACATTCTTACTCCTCTTAAGGACTGATTCTTGTTATGGTATTAAGGTTAAACATCCTTTTGTAATGTGACCAGATTTCATGAATCTCTCAAATATAACTTCTTTAACACATGAGTTTCCTTTTGTTTTTAAACTATCATGAACTTTGTCTTCATTAAGTGGAGAATTTTCTTTTCCTTTTGCACCGACCTTGGCCTATGCATCTTCAAGTTTCCTCAATCTTTCCAAGTCTTATGGCCAAATAACTAACATGTCATTAGTAACTCTAGCAACAAGTTTGGTTCTTGCACATGGTTTCATCTGAGTGAAATCCCTTTTAGTAGTTATTTTGGATGAACTACCTTTCAACTTCTTGGATTTATAATCCGTGGTCTTCTCATCTTTATTACTTGATATCTTTATGGGAGAATTTTTATTCACAACATTATTTTGATTTATTCCCAATGTATCTTCTTTATAATTTTCCATAATTTGTGGTTTTCTTTTCTTAAAAAAATTAATGCATGTTGAGATAAGAAATTTCCAACTTTGTGACCATTACTGTTTCATAGATTACATATGTTATCAATCTTCCCAAATCTGTTTATAGTATACATTTTTTGGACATATAGATGTTTCTTCTTCTTCTTTAGATTTATCTCCCCTTGAAATAGGATTACTTTGTGCTTTTTAATTTAGATGATTATACCAACAATTCAATGCAAAATTCCCAAATCTATTTCATCTCCAACATTTACTAACAAACTTTTTTCTCCTTATACCTTATGTATTAGTTTTTTGGATCTTCTTCATAACATGTTGTTCTCTTTATGGGAAATCAACTTGTATAATATTTTTCCTATCACCTTAGTCATGGTGGTAGGTTTATCATCACCTTTCTCCATCCATACTTGTTTAGTATTTGTCTTACAACTGTAACTATTCATGATAATAGGTTTAGAATCCTTAATACAAGTTGGTATGGATGGTACCTAATTCTCTTCAACTGATTGATATAGATCATCAAAAGATTTCATGATCTTCTTATCACATGATAGAGTTATTTTAGATTTATAATACTCCAATGAACATTGAGTATCTGTAGTAAATGTTTCCTTCTTTTTTAAATCTCAATATATGTATTCTCAAGAATATTGGAGAATTGAGATTCCAAATCTAAAAATTTCATATTGAGGATGATTTTCTAATCTTCAATCATAATCATCTTTTCCTAAAACGGCTTCTTCATTTTAAAAACTTCTTCTTTATGCATCTTAACTTCATTCTGAATTAAAGAGTCAAGTTCCTTGATCTTCTTGGATTTTTCTTCTAATTTTAAACCCTTGACATTTGTGCTAATTTTTAATTTTTCTTCAATTGAATGAATCTTTTCTTCAAGAGTCTTCTTGACTCCTTATTTTTCTTTAAATTCTTTGATGTATTTGGAGGAACTTATTTCAAGTTACCTACTTGTTTATTCAAAGGTTTCAAACTATCTAGAGAGATTAAAACCATCAAGTATTTTTGTTTTGAATCCTTCCTTCATAAAATCTTCTTATTTTCTCAGCTTGGTGATTTCCTCCAGCATAAATTGAATGACTCCACAAACAAGGGAGATTTATTTTGTAGAAACAACATGCAGAATATTTCTTAATCGTATAAATAATATAGCTAGATAGGTTGTAGATTGATCATTACCACTTCTTCTAGGAACATTATTTTGAGAAGAAATTTCTAAGGTGACAACACATACCTCCCAGTCACATAAATAATTTTATTTACATGAGGTAAAAATGTTCTTCTTTTATTTAGTAGAAACCTTATCCACCTACTCTTTACCTTCCAAGCCTGATATATCTTCCTCTTTAGAAAGGCATGGAGAACCATATACCAACTCTTCTTTAGATAATAAGGACTTTTTCAACTATATCTTATCGTTCTTTTTCCTATTCATAATGGTCTTATTGGATATAGACTTGTGCTCAGAGATTACTAAATATTTATAAAAATTTACTTTAATTATTGACTTATGAAAGAAATTCAAATCTTTGATAAAGAATAGATTTACTATAAAGTGTCTAACATAGGTGAATTTTTGGCTTTGAAACCACTTGTAGGACCCTAGAGAACCCAGAGAGGGGATGGGTAAATCATGGTGTCATAATTTTATTTTAAAGAAATAGATCTTTTCCCCACATTGGTAGGAACTTCTTGAACCTGTTAGTTAGAATAATACAGTAATAAAACATTCACATACAAAGAGACAACATAGAAGTTTTAATTTATTCACCACTAAGGGCTAGTCTAAGGATCATATGCCAACATTGTATTGGTCATACCTAAATCCACTAATCTTCACTAGTTGTGGAATATATAATTTCAAAAATAGTCACTCTATTCCATGTGCACAGCCTTTACAAGATTTTAGGGATAACACATTACGTCCCTTAGAACACTTCTTTCAGCTCCCCCTAGATCACTACTTTGAGAGTAGTCTAACTCAATTTATTGACTTGAATTTCAATTCAATAGATTTTCATTAATGTATTTTTACCTATCTAGAATGGGACTCTTCTAGCACTATAGATATTTTTGATGCACTTTGAAAGCAATATTTACTTAAACGCTGATATTCAAAACTACCTTTTGCAAAAATCCTTCACAAAGCAGACTAATATCACGAAGCATCCTGCCTTTATAGAACAATCTGTCTTTTCAAATCTCCCTTAGTCAATGCTGAATACCCCATCATCATGTAATAATCATTAATCAAAATCATTAGAATTAGTTAAGACTCAAAATTTTCTTTTCACAATTCTCATGCTTACATAAAAAGATAGATTCTTAGAGCTCCCCTAACTTCACAAAATCAATGCGATTCTAGATTTTACTTGAATAATTTCGTGTTAAGTAGAGATGGGTAGCCTCATATTTATAGGATTGGTTGTTCACGATGATCAAATACCTCAAGCATGTTTTTTCATATCTTTCAAAAATATCTTTGTGGAACTCCTTCCTTCATGAATCTCCATTGATATTTTACATTGTCTCGATGATTTTTGTAAAACCATTGTGCACTCATGATGATCCAATTCTCATAATCGTGGAGAACACCATCCCCGTTTGTGATGCTCCAATTCTCGTAATCATGGAGAACACTCTCAACATTCACGATGCTTTTCAGAATCATGGATCTTTCCATCAAAACTTTCATTCATTCAAAAACCACCCTTCCTAAATCCCATTCTTCATGAAATTTTTTTCATTTTACATATTTCTATAAGGCCTCAAGGAAATCCACATTTCACAATGCAATACATCCTCCAATTTTTATACCCCACAAATTTGGAAAACACAAGGAAATGACGCCCCTTCAATACTATTGTCAGATTTAACTATAAAATCCATTTCCTTAAAAACTCCTTGATCTCCCATGTGAGTGTTGACAACACACACAAACCATACTCCATTTCAAGAAAAGAATAACCTTGGTTCCAACAAATCCAAACTATTATCACTAAAATCTTATCTAATGATTCATCCTCACCCAAAATAACCAAATGGATTATATAAACATTTAACCTTTAGGATGTTCATCAATAACTCATAACATCAATTATTTATTTCTATTTCAATTTTACATAAACTTTCATACTCTTATACAAGCAAACTGATCATGAATACTAAGAAAATGAGAACTCTTGAATGATGAAATTGAACACTATAGCTCATAAAAAATGCCCAAAATGAACTTAATAAAATTATAATAAAAAAATTACATGTAAAAAGATTTTTAATTAATTAATTAATGGATTTAAATTGATTATCCAGTACATTAAGACCAAGTATAGAACTATTTCATACCTAAGGTAAGGGATTATACCAAAACCTCAATTTTTTCCTTCAGGTTACTCTTTCTTTCTCCTTACCCCAATGTAATGATTCTTTATTTTTATAAAATTCTTACAAATTATGTTTATATGTTCCAAAATCATGTATTTAGATCATATCATCCCACTTTAATGGGGGTAATATGTGTTTTATAAAGTTTCTCTTTTCAATTCTTCCACACAAGTAAGCCCAATTCAAGGGAACTTCCAGATTTTTTACCCACTTCCAAGTCCACTTCATAATATGTTTTAAGGCACAATTATTTTTTAAAAATCACTAATTTTATCATGAAAAACTATATTGGTTCATTTATGATTAGTTAAAACAAAATAATCATTTTTCAATTTAAATTATCTTTAATATTTTCCTTAAACCCCACTAAAATGTTTCATTTCGAAAGTTTCTTAAATAATCCTTTTACATGTTTCCACTTCAATTGGACATGAATTATCATGATCCATGCTTATTTTCCCATATTAATGAACATGTATGTTTTGCATCCATTATTTCATGGAAACATTTATGATATTCTCATTCTTTATACCTTGTGACATGATTATGATACCCATTTCTTTCCTTGGGTAACCCTTATATTTATTCTTCATGTGGAACACATATTCATGAACATGTTATGATGGGTGTTCTTAGATAGAACTATAATTCATTTGGTAATGTTTAGTCTCATGAGACATATTTTTGGGATTGGAAGTGAACCAGATTCCTTTATGGGGCTTTGTCCCCCATATTATATAGTCTTGGATGTTAGCCTTAACTCATGTTTATGTCATGTTATATGTTATTTCCACATTCCTATGATTCCATTATTATATGTTCCCATGTTATAAATGTTATTATTACCTATTTTTATTCATGTTCCACAAATTTTATGTCATCATGTTATGCCTTCTAACCCATGTGCTATGTTTTATTTCTATGCTTACTCCATTTCTGGGCATTTTAGCTCATCTATTTTATTCATGTATTCCATAGTTTATCCTATGTATATGTAAGAGATCAATGTAAGTTAGTAGCTAATTATGGAGATTAAATAAAATATGTTTTTATTTTGGATTTCATGGTTCTTAATTGTATATCAAATTTTCCAAATAAACTTGACTTTACAATCCTTGGATTATAATTGTTGGTCAATTATGTAATAATATATGAAAAAGGATAGAGTCTCTATAGTTGGTATCCAAGGAAAAGTTTAGATATTTTGGGATTAATAATAGAAAAATATAACAAAATCCTTAAGGATAAGACTTTGAATGAGAAAACATCCCTAAATTTTGGTTATTATAGAATAAGTGGTTTATCATGAAAATAAATATTTCTCTAGATAATACAAGTGCATGTTGTTTTGGAAAAAATTTAATTAGGAGTAACAACTCCAAAAAGTTTTTCCGAGCCTGAATTTGGGTAACCTAGTACATGAAAATGGACCTTACTACGCACCTAGTTTGAAACTCCTAGGGGATATGCTTTGGTAAATTCATGAGATCATTAATAACCATTATTAAGGGAACAAAAAAACTACCCATTAGAATATATGTTTGGAAATAGATCATGGATAAACTTGATTGAAACCTAGGGAATCATAAGTTTATCCTTTTATGTTCAAAGTTTCTTTTTATTTTGTTTATTAGTTAAGTATTCAATACCCATAATTATACTTTATATTTAATAGTTAATGGCTTTAAATATAAGAACTAGTGCTAACAATCAATGTGATAGTCAATGTGAAGATTTTTCTATTGAACACCAATAGTATAGTGGATCACTTATTTATCAGATTAAAGCCAAGTCTATGAAAATTGTTGGTGATTTTAGACTTTAAAAACTACGAGGAGATTTTTCATTGTTCCCTTAAGGTTTAAATAGAGATAAAATACTCTCAATGGTATCATGGTCCTAGAAAAAAAGAGGAAAATGGAGTTTAATATGGGTGGATAGATAGATAAATCCCACAATGGAAAGAATACCCAACATCCCACATGTCAAAAGGGTGTTAAGAAGCATCCTAGAAACTTATTAAAGAGAACTAAAAGATAATTAAAATGTGGAAGATAAGAGAATATGGCTAATGACTATCAGAGTTATATGAAGAATCCCACTAATATAGAAGAATAAATGAAGGTTCAAATAAACACTAATTCTATAGTGCAATGTTTCAACTGAATGAAACATGGGAATTATGCAAGCCATTTCCCTATGCCAAGGATTATTGGAGGAAATCAACAACAACAACCTCCAAGGTAGCAAGGAAGGTAATATTCTATCACTACTACTGAGGTGGATCCTGAAAATTATGTGGTGATAGGTATACAGGTTATTCATTCAAGAATAGAAAACATAATATTTGATTCTGATTCTACACATTCATTCATATATTTCAAATTTAGTAGAACTATCTAGTCACCACCTCAAAATATAGAGGTTGAGTTATTTGTGAGAACAAAAAATGGGGAAACTATTGAATCCAAAGTATATAACTCTTCCCTAGTTAATGTTCTTGGATTGAACCTCCCAGGAAATCTTATCATACTCCATTTAGTATATTTTGATTCTATTTTAAGCATTGATTAGCTATCTTTATTTAAATCCAATATCAACTATTTGGAAAGGGATATCACTCTTCACATCCTAAATCATCCTCAAATTATAGATAAGTTTAAGGAAAAGGATGAGTCTCCTATAGAATCATCATCTCAAGTGTGGATATTTTTTCCTAAGAACGCATATCTAGCTCAAATGATAGAGACAAATGAGAGAATCATGCTCAATGACTTGACCACTCTGAGGGAATATACTAATGTGTTCCATGAAGATTTTCCCGGCCTTCCTTATGAATTATAGGTTGAGTTCTCAATTGAAAATATTCTTGGATCTCTACCTATATTAAATACCCCTTAAAGAATGTCCACTGTTGAGTTGGAAGAACTGAAGTAGTAGTTATTAGAGAATCTGGACAAGGGTTTCATACACCAGAGTGCTTCACAAGGGGGTGCACCAATACTCTTTATCAAGAAGGATAGATCAATGAAAGACTTCATTTATTATCATTATCTCAATAAAATCATGATAAATAATAAGTATCCTCTTCCACAGGTAGATGAATATTCAATCAGCTACGTGTGGTCAGTTATTTCTCTATGGTGGACCTTAGGTCGAGATATCACCAATTAAAAGTGAGGAAGAAATATATTCCCAAGACTTCCTTCCGAATGAGGTATGTACACTATGATTTCATATTGATTCCCTTTAGAAAAAATAATTCTATATAAATTTTCATGGATTTACTAAATAGAGTCTTTATAGATTACTTTGAAATTTTTTTGGTATTCTTTATTGATGATATTCTGATATACTCCAAGAGCAATGAGGAACATGAGGAGTATTTTAATACCATTCTAAAGACTTTGAAGAGGGAGAAAATTTATGCAAAGTACTGTAAATGTGAGTTATGGATGAAGTAAGTATCATTCTTTGGGTATGTAATCACTATAAAATGGATATCTATAGACCCTTCCAAGACAATGGAAATTGAAGAGTGTCCTAGGCCAACATCTGTAATAGATATCTATAGTTTCCTGGGTCTAGTTGTGTATTAATGACTATTTGTGAATAACTTATCATGATTATCAAAACCACTAAAAAACATGATTAAAAAAGGAGTAAAGTTTGTCTATACTAGTGAATATGAATACTTCTTTAAAGAATTGAATAAGTGTATTATCGATACACTAGTACTCCCACTTCCAAAAACTGGGGAACTATTTGTGGTGTATAATGATGCTTCAAAAAATTGATTAAGATGCGTACTGATGAAAAATGATAAAGTGATACCCTAAACCTAAAGTTAGTTGAAAATTAATGAGAAATACTATCCCACACATTATCTAGAGTTGGTAGCTGTGATATTTGTATTGAAGATCTGGCAGCACAATCTATATGGTGAGAAGTGTGAGATATATACTGATCAAACGAGTCTAAAATATATATTCACATAGAAGGAAATTAATATGTGATAGAGAATATACTTAGAACTCATCAAGTATTATGACTGCTCAATAAAATACCATCCTGGTAAGGAAAATGTGATAGCAGATGCTCTAATTAGAAAGGATCCTGCATATTTTTCAATGATGATAATTGAGAAGGATCCAATCATGTTAGACCTATAAAGGATGGCCATGAGAATTGTTAAGGAAGGAATATCATCAATCCATTATCAAATGATTAATCAACCATCCTTTGTGGAGAAAATAAAGGATTCTCAAAGAAATGATGTGAAAATTCAGAAAAGGGTGGAAGTTATCAAAAATTTAAAATCCTATGAGTTTAAGATTGATGAAGATTGAGTCGTAAGATTTGTGTGATGAATATGTGTATCATCTAATCAAAAGATAAATAAGTAGCTTCTAAATGACACGCATAGATCAACCTTCTCTATTCACCCAGGGAGTATAAATATGTATCAAGATCTTTGAAAGAATAATTGGTGGGACAATATGAATAAGAAGATCACTGAATATACATCAATGTTCCTAGTATGTTAGCAAGTGAAGGCTGAAAGAAAAAATTATAAGGGGATGATGCAACAAGTATACATACCAACATGGAAGTGGGAGAACATTACCATTGATTTTTTCACTAGACTTCAAAGGATATCCATAGGAAACAATGCTATATGGGTTGTTGTGGATCATATTATAAAGATAGATCACTTTATCGAAATTCGAGATGAATTCTCACTGGATCAACTTTCATGGATATACATCAAATAAGTGGTAAGGATGTATGGAGTACCACTATAAATTTTATCCCATAGAGATCTGAGATTCACCTCCATGTTATAGAAAAGTATCTAACATGATCTAAGAACTATGATGAACTTCATTATGGCCTATCATCCTCAAACTGATGTCCAGTATGTTTAGACAATTCAAAAACTTGAATATATGTTAAGAGAATGTTATATTTACTTAAAAGGAGGATGAGACCAACATATTCCTCTAGTTGAGTTCCCTTACAACAATAGTTTCCACTCGATCATCTAAATGGATCCATATGAAGCCTTATATGGGAAAAGATGCATAACACCAGTGTGTTGGGATAAAGGTGGTGAACATAAGCTATTAGGACTAGAAATGGTTGAAGAAATGGAGGAAAAGGTGAATAACATTTAGGAGCACATAAAGGTATCCCAATTCCAATAAACGAGCTACAAAGACAATAATTGATGATACATCGAGTTTAAGGATGGATACATGCTATTCCTCCACATATCTCCATATAAGAGGATCATGATATTTTCAAAGAAAGAAAAGCTAAGTCCCAGGTACATCGGCTCCTTCCAGATCCTTGATCATGTGGGAGCCATGGACTATAGACTAGCACTCCCATATACCATATCTGAAGTATACAATTTATTCCACATATCCCTCTTAAGGAATTACATATCAGATCCTTAACATGTACTAAATTCAGAGATGGTACAATTGGAGAATGATCTCTCTTACTGGGAGTATCCAGTGAAGATCTTGGACCATAGAGATAAAGTTCTATGAAAAAAACTAATCACCTGGTAAAAGTACTATGGAGAAACCACAAGCACTAAGACGTAACATGGTAACCAGAGGAATCGATGAAAGAAAATTACCCTCACCTATTTTCCCCATATTTTGTAAAGTAAAATTTTGAGGGTGAAATTTCCTAAGAGGGGAAGAATGTAATGGTCTGAAATTTTATCAATAGAAATTCCATTCTTATAATTATGTAATATAGTGTAAATAATATAAAATCCCATTAATAACAAAATATAAACTTTATAAATGAATAATGAATAAAATAAGAGGTATTTCTGGAAGTTAAGGAACCTTTACCGATCGAATAATAACTTGACCTTTGGAATAGTAATGTGACCCTTATGAATAGTAAACTGGAAAATAGAATAGTAGTCTCACCTATGAAATTATAAATAAAATTTTGGTATCTTATAAATGAAAGTATGATATAATTATATCATAGTATAAGTAAATAAATATTTTCAAAATTATTAATTAATTTTGGTATTTTTGTAAGTTATAAATATTTAGTTAAAATTTTATAATTAATATAATGATTTAAAATAAACATTATTTTAATAAACTATATTAGTAAATTAATATTTTTCTATTATGATTTTACGATAATTTTATGAGACCTTAATTAATTTTTCAAAGTGTTATAAAATCAGTTATAATTTTAAAATCTGTATTTTTTTAGTAAATGATGATTTTAATTAAAAATTATATTTCTCATATTTAGAAAATTAATTTCATAAAATTGAGTTCATTTTTCAATTCTAAACATTGAAAACTGGTTAGGATTAATATTTTTGTATTTTTCTAAAATACTTGAATTTTTGGTGAATAGTAAAATATGATAATTTATGATAAATGTTAAACACATGAATGTTTGATTCATTATTAATGTAAGGATGATTTAATAATAATTATTTCAAACTCAAATACACTAGTTATTGCATTTAGTTACAATAATCAACACTATTACTTGTCTTGATCCAAAATAATAAACTAATGATTAAAATAATGAGAAAACAATCATCTCATCCACTATAAATACCACCCCTACCCACCTCTTCACCTCAAACATTACAACATTTGAGCCTTTTACAAATTATGCCCAATACACTTCCCAAGACTCTCCCCAAATCCATGAGCTCATGGTCTCATCAAAAGACCAAAACCTTTTTCCCTAAGGAGGTTTTCAAGGAGTAGAAATTCAAGAGGTAAATTCCTCTTTCCTTTTCTTTTAATTTCTTTTCAAGTTATTTTCATATTCACTCATCACGTACATTCATAAAAATGGTATGATAAATAAATTACCTCACATATAATGTAATATTATTATTCTAATGGAATAATCTATAATTAAACCCCTCCCTCTCCCTTTTATTCTAAAAATGAAAACGTCATTCGTGGGGGGTTTATTTATCGCCTTCAAGGATGATAAATTATCATTTCCTAGTAATGCCTTCAAACATGGTCAAAAATATTTTATGGTTAAACAAAATTATAATATATATATATATATATTACATACTATTCAATGTTCTGGAATAATTATATACACATTATGTTAAATAATAAAACAAAACAAGTTCGTTGTGAGCGAAAACCGCCAAAAATAATCCAAACGATTATCACTAACATATTATCTAATGATTCTTACTCACCCTAAATAACCAAATTAATTATATAAAAATTTAACCTTATGTATTTTCATTAATAAATTAAAAATTCAATTCTTTATTTCTCTTTCCATTTAACATAAACTTCTATACTCTTATACTGGAGAATCGATCATGAAAACTAAGTAAATGAGCACTCTTTAACGATGAAATTGAGTACTATAAATCATAAAAAAGGCCATAAATGAACTCAATAAAATTACAATAAAAAATTTAATTGTATAAAATATTATTAATTAATTAATTAATGGATTTAATATTATCTAGGCTATTAAGATCAATTTCATAACTGTTTTAGACATAATGTAAGGGATTCTACCCAAACCTCAATTTTTCCTTCATGTTACTCTTTATTTATCTTTAACCTAATGTAATTCTTCTTTATTTTTACATAATTCTTATAAATTAAGTTTATATTTTTCAAACTCATGTATCCATATCAGATCATCCCTCTTTTATGGGGTAATTCATGTTTTAGAAAGGTTCCCTTTTCAATTCTTCTTGATAAGCAAGCTTGATTCAAGGGAACTTCCCGATTTCTTACCCGCTTCCACGTGAACTCCATAATATATTTTAATACACCATTATTTTTCTAAAATCACTAATTTTATCATGAAAAACTATCTTGGTTCATTTATATTTTAATTAAAATAAATATTCCTTTTCTGTTTTAAATTCTCTTTAATATTTTCCTTAAACCGCACTAACATATTTCATTTCTAAATTTTCTTAAATAATACTTTTTCATCTTTCCACTTAATTTTTACATCAATAATCATGATTAATTCCTATATTCCTTTATTAATTTCTATGTATATTTTCAATATATTCTTTCATGGAAAAATTTATTATATGCTCATTTGTTATGCCTTGTGACATGATTATGATACCCATTTCTTTCCATGGGTACCCATTATGTTTATTATTCATGTGAAACAAAAATTCATGAAACTTTTATGATGTGTGTTCCCATATATCATTCCAATTAATTGGAAAAGTTTTTGGTCTAATGGTACATCATTTTGGGATAGAGATTGAACCTAATTCCTTTATGGGACTTTTCCCACCATTTTATATAGTCCTGGAAGTTAGCCTTGAATCATGTTTATGTCATGTTATATGTTGTTTCCACATTCCTATGATTAAATTATTATATATTCCAATTTTATACAATTTATTATTCCATATTTTTATTCATGTTCCATGCATTTTATGTCATTATGTTATGCCTTCAAATCCATGTTCTATGTTTTATTCCCATGCTTACTCCCTTACTAGGATTTTTAGGTCATCCATTTTGTTCATGTATTCCCTAGGTTATCCTATGATGATGTAAGAGATAAATGTAAGTTAGAATATCATTAAGGAAATTAAATAAAATATGTTTTTATTTTGGGTTTCATGATGTTTAATTATGTATGTAATCTTCTAAATACACTAGACTTTATGATCCTTGGATTGTAATTGTTGTTTAATTATGTAAGTTAATGTGAAAAAAAGATAGGGTCGCCATATTTGGTATGTGATTCCTCAAGAAGGATAATTGTAATACATCATGTACTTGAGATAGGTTAGGTGGGAGTGCTTTTCGATAGGTCATAGCTCCAATGCCATCAAGGAACTCAAAGGGGTAGATGTATCTTGGACTAAGAATTCCCTTATTCCGAAATTTCATGACTTTATTTATGGAGATATGTATAGGAATACCATATCTCCAACCTCAAAAACTAGTTCTCATTGACATTAACTCTGTATAGCCTTGATATGATACTTTATGGTCTTTACCTTTTCCACCATTTCCTCAACCATTTCAGGACCAATCAGTTTTCATTACGCAACTTCATCCTAGTATATAGGTGTTCTACATCTCTTCCCATAAAGGTATTTTTAGAGATATATTTGGATGATTGAGTAGAAACTATTATTATATGATAACTCAACCAGAGGAATATTTTGATCCCATACTCCTTTGAATTAAATTAACCATTCTCTCAACATTTCCTCAAGTGTACGAGTAGTATAATAAGATTGGATATCTTTTTGAGGGTGATAAGCTGTGATAAAGTTCATCTCAGTATTTAGAGAATATTGGAGACTCTCCTAAAACATGGAGGTAAATACTGTATCTCGGTCAAATAAAATTGATAGTGGTGTTCCATGCAGCCTAACCACTTATCTAATATATATCCTTACATGTTGATTGAGTTAAAATTCCTATGGAATTTCAATAAAGTGATCAGTATTTGTAAGATGATTTAACACAACCTAGATAGCATTATTTCTTCTTGATATATTTGGAAGACCAGTGACAAAGTCCATGGTGATGTTTTTAATTTCCATGTAGTTATGGGTAATGGTTTCATCATCCCCTTGGATTTTTTTCTTTTTCACTTTCACTTGCTGACATAAAAGATATCTTGTTATATATTCCACAATATCCTTCTTTATATTTTCCCACCAATAGTGCTCTCCGAGATCTCGATACATCATTGTTCTTCATGGATGGATGGAGATAGCCAATCTATGTGTATCATCCAATAGCTCTTTATTCAACTTGGTGTTTTATGGTACACATAGTCATGGAAAAAATATTATAATGACATCTTCATTAACATTGAACTCTGAGGATTCCTCTATTCTTATAGCTTCCACTTTATTCTAAATTCTCAAATAATATTTTTTAGCATCTTTTATCCTCTACATAAGGGATGGTTGGACAATAATTTGTGAAAATATTGATGATGTTCCTTCCTTTATGATTACCATGTCCATCATTTTCAAATCTATGAAGATCAGATCCATCTCATTTCCCATAAATGAGAAAATTGATAGATATTTTCTACTTAGAGTATATTACAATTTATTCTCTTTCATAGGATAGTAGTGGATTAAGCATTCATAGACCTTGATCAGCTTTAACCATCTTCATTCTCACATATTCATCTCTTTCTATGTGAATATATACTTTAGGATTTTGTGATTTGTAAATATTTCACACTTCTTCCCAAAGAGATAATGCCACTAGATTTTCAACATGAATACCACTTCATCTAACTCTAGATCATGTGATGGGTAGTTCTATTCATGAAATTTCAATTTCCTTGATGAATAGGCTATCAATTTGACATTTTTCATTAACACATAATCAAAACCCTTTTTAAAGCATCACTGAATACCATGAAAATTTCTCCACTTGGGAGTAGTGTGAGTACCGATACAGTAATAAGACTCTTTTTGAACTCTTTAAATATCTCATCAAATTAATCATTCCAAAAAACATGACTCCCTTCTAAGTTATCTTGTTTATATTGTTTCAAAGTCACCATAAATTTCTCATAAATCGATGATAATACCCAGATAATACAAGTAAACTAAGGATATCTGTCACATAAATTAGCCTTGAATGTCCTTAAATTGATTCTATCTTTTAAGGGTCCCTAGATATCCCATTACTTGTGGTAATATTCCCGAAGAATGATGCTTCCTTCAACCAGAACGCACATTTTTTTTAATTTTCATCAATATTCTCCTTTTGTAAGGTCTTTAGCACAATACTCAAATTATCCTCATACTCTTACTTTATTTTATGGTATATTAGAATATCATCTATAAATACTACAAAACATTTGTAAAGGTAATATCTAAAGATTGTATTCATCAATTCTATGAATATTTATGGAGAATTAGTGAGTCCAAATGGACTTAATATGAACTTATAGTGCTGGTACCAAGTATTAAAAGAAGACCTGGGGATGTCATCCTCCTTCAACCAAACATCGAAATACCCAAACATCGTCCTTGGATAATTATTTTTCTCCATGTATATGATCAAACAAGTAATCAATCCATGGAATAAAATACTCTTTCTCTATCAAGATCTTATTGATATCATGATAATCAATGCAAAGGTGCATTGACCAATCCTTTTTCTTAACAAAGAGGATTATTTCACCCCATAGTGAATCACTTGGCATATGAACCCTTTATCCAAATTCTTATATAGTTGTTTCTTTAGCTCCTCAAGTTCCAAAATATCCATTCTATATGAATTCTTAGATAATGGTAATTCCCCAGTTAAAATATTGATTTAAAATTCAACCAGTAGCTAGGAGAAAGACCATCCAATTATTTGGGAAACACGTCAGTGTATTCCCTCACAATGGGCATGTATTAAAGGATAAATCATTCCATAGAATAAATCATTTGAGATAGATATGATTGATCATAGGGAAATAATTTCCATTCTTGAGAAGTTGGTAATAAATAAGATTCATCATGCTACTTACACTTTTATAGAATTAGAGGATGATTCATGATATAGAGAGTGATTTCCTTCTCATGGAAATTTATGTCGGATCTATATAAGGAAATCCAATCCATACCCAAAATTTCATCAAATTCTAACAAAGGGAGTATAAAAAGGTTCACTGGGAAGTTTAGACCACAAGTTGTGAAAGGGTAGGAGTTATATTATTTGGATTGAATTATTTCCCCAATCTCCATTTTCACCAATAGATCTACTTCCATGATTTTTTATGTTTTTTGAATAGTTCTACTAGAATTTCATGATATTAAGGAATGTGTAATAAAAAAGTAAATTTTCTATTCTTTATTGAATAACTAGCATACCATTCACCACTTTTTTTAGGGATCCACCTCATAATTTTTTATAGAAAAAGAACGCCCTTGCTGCATTGGAGATTGTTGGTTGTCTTCAAAAAACCCTTGTCTTAATGCATTGGTTTGAAAAGTTCCCTGGTTTCTTGTAGTTGAAACAATGAACAATGAATTAAGGGTTAACTAGAGCATTTTTTTCCTCCATCACATTAGTAGATTTATCCCATCAGTAATCACTACTTGGCTATCCTTAATTCCCACACCTAAATCATTTCCTTGTTACCATTTGGAAATCTCCAGGGAGATTCTTTCCATACCTTTGACAAGTGGGATGTTAAAATTTATTAGCACCATTAGATTTCTCTATTAGACTTCTAGAACTAAACTCCACTTTCACTTTCTTATCCCTATGAAACCCTTTATATTTTCTGATCTCCATTTCGACTTTGATGGAACATCATAAAATTTTCTCATAGCCATCAAATTCATAGATCAGTAGGGATTTTTGTAGAATGTGTTTTATCCCATTTAGGAAGTGGAAAACCTTGAACTCGTGGGTAATGAAAAATATGGAGTCATATCGTGCAAGTCTTATAAATTTTTCCTTGTACACCCTGATAGATTCATTATCTCTTTGCTATAGGGAAAGGAAATCCCTTTCAAATTTATGTTGTAGAGTGTGAGGAAAAAATATATAAAAAATCCATAATTCATTCCACCCCATCACTTTGCTATTTTCCTAAATCTTTGTATTCTAAATCCAAATCTATTTTTTTTTTCAAATAACCCATTTTTTAGGGATAAATGTAAACCCTACAACAGAACCATCCATTAAAATAAAATCAATCATTTTATTCTTAATCAATGTCCACCACTGATTAGATTCTCCCTCCATATAATAAAAAACCAGTAGAACTATCTCTTACTCATAACATTGAAGGATGGATAAGATATTCTCAATGGAGTTGATATGTTATTCCACAATTAATGGATTAGATGATCCATTGAATGAAGGAGGCCTTTGTTGCATAAAGGTTCCAATTGAATCTTGTTCTTTGTTAGGGGAATTTTCATGCTACTCCTGATCCATGTTTCTATTAAAAACCTGATTCATATGAGAGAGTATCATCACAAAGTTCCTGATTCCTCCTCCCATCGAGTTGAGAATCTCATTGGGGCAATCATCACATTTCCCTTCACATTGGTTGCTGACCCGATTCCTCCTATTTTTTTTCATTGGATAGAATAAAGGGAAAATTAAGTATGATTATTTTAAAATTATTAAACACATAAATAGGAATCCAATTACATTAAAGTTATAAATTATATTATAAATTTATTTCCTTAACTTATAAATTTTAAGGCTTTAATCTATGTTATTCATGATCTATTACCAAAAATAGAATATTATAGGAATTTTTTAGTCCCTTAATAATGGTTTGTAATGATATTATGAGTTTACCAAAGCACATCCCTTATAAGTCTCAAACCATGTGTGCATCAAGACCCATTTTTGTGCACCAGTTCTCAATCGAGTCTTTCTCAATGCGGTGTTTTCAGTTTTTACCCCTATGTATATCTTTTCTAGATCCACATCAACTTGTAGTATCCAGAGAAGGATTCATTTTCTCGATAAACCACTTACTATATAAATTAAAGAAATCAATAGGTGTTTTCTTATAGTTAGTTTTATCCTTAAGGATTTATATAGAGTTTTCTAATCCTAATCCCAAAAATAACTAAACGTTTCCTTTGATACCAACTATAACAACCCTATTCTTTATTACATATTAATTTATAATTTATTACATAGGTTTAGACATATATACAAACTATAAGATTTATAATTCTAGTATATTTTAAAATTATGTACATTACATAACAACTTAAAATAGGGGATACAATTCCATTATTGAAAACCACCTTAACATGCTCATATTATTTCATCAAACTTAAAAGTGCATGGGATAAGTTGGGAACATATATAATAAAGGGGTGAGCTATAAATACCAGTAATAGAATAAACAAGGAATAATATGAAGAATATAATACATTATATATAATAGGAATATAAATGGGGCATAAAATGGGTGAGAATTAGAAACATGAACAATGAGGTATGATATAACATGATAATCGTAATGGCGACATGGAAAATGTGGAAACAACTTAAAACAATTCATCATAAACATAGGTCAAGGATAAATTAAAATAAATTATTATGGAAAAAGTCCCATTATGGATTAGGTTAACTTTTTAATCACTTTCATGATGTCTCACAAGACTAAAACATTACCCAATGCATTGGGGTACTATATAATTTTGGGCACACCCATCACTTTCATTTCATTCTCATGCTTAAGTGTTCCATATAGATCATAAAACATGGATTCATTAACAATCATATTTTATTATAGGATCAAGGAGTGTTTAATATAGACATTAAAGTCCCAAATCAAAAATTATAAGTTCATAAATTTGAACACCCTTGATAGGAAATTGGTACGGTTATTCACTACACAATTGTTTGGAATGGAAAATCACGGTGAAATTTGAAAAGCATAACAACGTTAATTAAAGTTTCATAAAATGGTAGGATGAGAGTGAAATGGATATATCATCATTTGTAAATAAAATGTACCATAATAGGGACATAAATAACATATCATATCATGATGAATTTTAAATAGAAGGTATAAGATAATGAATAAACTTGAATAAAGAGGAGAAGGTGAGGATCCCTTACATTAAGAGTGTGACTTAAAATTCTTAGTAGAAGCTTCTTGAGGGCTTGGGGGAACACTAGGAGGAATTTAGAGATAGGTATTAGAGTAATTAAATTCTCCAATTATTTTTAGTAAAGATAAATGGGTTCTTGGGTGGGATTATATATAAAAATAGAGGGAAGTTTTTTATTATCTTCCAAACATAGTTTTTTGACTCTATATAATAAAATTACCAAAACCACAAACCATACCAAGGTTTTTTACCATGGTTTATTCCAATTAGGGGTGGTTTTAATTATTTTATAATTTAAATGTTCAAAATTATTAAAATAATGCCCTTACTGATGTGGAAGTGAGTCATACTCTTAAAGAAACGATTTTAAAACCTTAAAATATATTATAGGTTTTGGAGGATTCATAAAAGATTTATAAAATTAATCAAATAAACATAAAATAACATTATTTTAAGGAGAAAACATATATTTGGTCAGGGGAAACATTTATGGTATTTACAAAATCACTTTTGGGTCATGATGTTGTCATAATACTCATTGTATATTTATATGGTATTTAATTTTTACCTGAAAATTTGTATGTCTCAGAAAATTTTGAAAAATTAAATGCTGGATAATTTCAATGTTCTGATTCCAAAAATATTATTTATTTATCCTATTAATTTTCAAAATATTCTAATTTTCACTTTTAAAATAATAATTGACATTAATTGATAAATGATGAGTTTGTTTTGACAATAATAGTTTTTGTACCCTTATAAAAATCTAATTTGACTTCATAAAATTTATATGATAATTTATATTTAATAGAAATTAATTAATAATAATATTTCACTAAAACAATATTTATTTCAAAAATCAATTAATTAGTCAAAATAAATTTCTTAATTTAATTTGAATGTTACCCAAAAATACAATTTGTGTTTTATTATTTCAAAATCAAAATTGTTAACAATGTAGTGATTAGAAGTAAATGTAAAAATTATTATATTGAAAATAAAATATAAATTTTCATATTATTATGGTCTTGATATATATCCCTTTAATACACTAGGAAACACCCTAAGGTTTTGGTGCGTGATGGTGAGATTTTCATGGGGTGGTCTAACATACATGGGTTGGGACGTGATCTTGATGAGCTTGAACTTCTCCCATAAAAGGTTTCTATCATGCTTTAGTTGTTGGATATAAGATTGTGATTTTTCAAGGGAAAAACCAGTGATGTTATCTCTATATTAATCTCTGATAAATGGGCTTCATTTGATATAATCCTATTGGTTGAGGCCATTATTTCCTTTGGTTGTGTCAACTTGATTTATCAGAACCCTATATTTATACTAATCATAAGATCATTATTCAAAGGCTATATTATAAATGGTAATGATATTTTATGGTATTTTAAATCCAATGGTATATAATGAAACCAAATAATTTCATGTGTTTTCTATATCCCTAATATATAATAATACATTTAATTAAATCATAGGGGAATTTTATTTATAAAAGTTCATATCGTTACACATATTAATCCATTTGGACAAACCAAAACATGAAAAAATCTGTACCCAAAATCATTAAACACGTTCTAGATATACTTTTCATCCCAAAATACCAACCTTATGGTATTTAATAAGATATCCAAAGGAGGTTGTTCTAAGTTAAGATAGTTGTCTTCACTAAGATATTAATTTCCACTTATTCTCTTACCACCTCTATTCATGTCATAATAATTAAAAAATAATAACACCAGTATATACCATATATAACATATACTGAGATTTTATTTTGTTTATGTAATAATCTACATATATCTTATATTCCATCAAATGGGAAACGAAATTGTCGATCACACATACAACAGACTACCGCCTTGCGAACCGATGTAATTCATCTTCCATCACCACATCTCACAACTAGTTATAATGATGGTTTTATCATATTTGTTCAATATTTATGACATAATTATACTTTATTAATTATTATATCTCATATAAAATCTTACTTTCCATTCTGTGGGAATATGATAATGCTGCTTATATGTACGACAAACTATTGCCTCATGAAGTGATGCGATTCTTTTTTCACAGACAATTTACGTGGAAGGTAATAAGGATTAATTTAATGAAAATATAAGATATATATGATATAAAAATGACCCCATAAAGGTGATATATTATCTACCTTACTATCATTCCTTTCATTGAGAAAATGGAAACAATGTTCATGTGTACGTACGACTTACTGTCTCCACAAATGGTGTAATTCATTCTCAATGTATAACTCTTATAGATTACTATAAATACATATATAATGAATATATAAGATATTTATATCATTTTTAGCATCCTATAAATTTTTTAACCATTATAAAAGTAAAATTATTTAAAATACCAAACCAAAATATACAAGAAAAATGAAGCAGTTATTACCCGAATTGTAATTTTAGAAAGGAATTGTTAATAAATGAGTAATAAAAGGTCCTAAGTAAATAATATATGGTATAATATATATTATTATGGTTATTTAATATTTTTATAATAAAACTATATTTATTGTACAGGATTTTTTAATGAGTATTGAGGAATTCAATATTTAAGGTAAGGGGGTTTGGTCTCAATTTTTATTTCTATTGGACACATGCCTTATATACCACTTGTTTTTTTGTGTGATGTATATAATACCATGGAATGAATTTATTATTGTAATAACCCAAGATATTATAATATGTTATCTCTTCAAAGTATTTCAATAACTTGCGCTACACGCAACACCGAGTTCAAGCGCACCACGACTTACCAAACTAGCCGTTAAAAAAAAGGTTATGAATAGTATTAACCAATTTTTAAATTTTATATATCCTATATAATTTAAATATTCATATTTTTTGTTTCTTATAAATAATATAAGAAAAATTAAAATTTTAAGATAAAAGAGGTATTTTTCAAAAAATGTAGTTTTTCCGCCTTTTAATGGAGAACCCTTTTCAAATCCAATATTTGACACTTTTATATATTAAATTTATTAAAATTAAATTCTTCTTTAGAAGAGGGAAATAAAAAATTATTTTGGATAAATTTTTGGTAATTTTATGATAACTTTCATATTTTGATGAATATAGAAAAAATACTAAATTTTAATTAAAAACTACTTTTTTAATCAAAATAATTTATAGTGTTAAATTATACATTTGAGTGGTTTTAAAGTATAATTAGACTATTTTTTTACCATTTAATATAATTTATTTCATTGAATATAATTTCACATTTAAACTGGACATAAACAAGTGTCAATCTTTTGATAGTTATTATTTCTTAAAAACACGCCTTTTGTTTTGACAACGGAAATTAATTTTAAATTAATTTTTGCCACTTTTTTGTTTTGAATTTGGAAAAATGGATTCCATATTTGGAATCCGGAGGTCCAAATGTGTAAATAGGTAACTTTTATTTTTAGACATTATGAATAATTACTTCGGTAAATATTTTATTTACCATGGTTAAAGGGTAAATCCGGTAAATAAAGGAAAAAAAATAATATTATAAAAAATTACATTACCCTAAAATGTGTCCTATTCCTATTGGTTGATACATTTCTGACCATGTTTATCCTTGGGTCGATTTGGGGACAACATGGTGCCACTTGAGAGTGATAATGACACTTTATATTAATTAATTTAATGTAAAGACAAAAATAACATAAACATATATCTTTTAGTAAAACAATTTTTACAAGGTGTTATATAGGTTATATTTTAGACTATAAATAATAATTAGAAATATAAAAATATTTCCTAAATAATTGTATTTTATTTATAATTTTTAGACATTAAATAATTAAATTTATTTATGACACAATGATGATGCAGTAATTACCTTATTAATGAAAGAATCAAATAAATGCAATTATAAATATTAAAATAAATATAATTTAAAAGTTTTTATGACATAAACTAATTTTATAGGTGAATATGGCATGTTAGGATTAATTTAATGTATTCTTTTCAAAGTAATCAAGTTGTGACGACTTTCACAAAAAACAAATACTAAATAGTGTCAAAATTGACATAAGTGAGTTTTTAAAACAAATATTATATTATTAAATTATATAATAGTCCAAAAAATATAAGTTTCTGCCAAAGAACTTATATAATTATAGTTATGTCATTAATTAACCACTTTATTTTCTCTTGGAATTTTATAGTAAGTTTATTAACCAATTATTATAATAATACAAGAATGCATGGTTAAAGTTAAACTATTTAACTAATCATTAAATATAAAAGATAAGGTTAATATGGTGACCCAAAACAGTATAAAACCTATTTTTTGAGAGTTTTTCAACCCATCTCCACCTTATCCTCGAAATAATTCATTTTAGAGCCATTAGAAACTGAAAATTATTTTATTATAAAATAATATTTCAATATTTTCCTAAAGTGACCCTCACCTCTCTTATAAAAGGGCACTTCCCCTTCTCTTAATTTCACATCTCCAAATCCATTTGGCTCAGTTAAACCCTACCCAAATTTCCTCCCAAATTTCCTCCCTTAATCCTATAGGCCTTATATTGGTTATAAATCCAACCTAAGGAGCCTTTTTGTCAAATGAAAAGGAAGAACCCGAAGAAGTTGTAAATATTTCATCACCTATTTCAAGTTCTTTTCTTCTTCCACTTCTTATTTCTTTATTGTTTCCATTATAAAATAATAACTCCAGTATATTCTATATACTATGATGTTATTATATAAATGGTACAACCATATTCATTATTCTATTCATCCTATAAATGACAAAGTCACCATACGTGCGTACGTACGACTTACCGTCTCCATGTCGTGGTATAGTTTGTTATTCAAACACTTCATTATTTGGATGGGTATAATAATAAGTATAACTGATGTAAATAATAAATATAAAATATTAATGATTCTTTATATATTATATAACATCCAATTACATATTATTTCACCATCAATACAATTATATTGTCGATCGTGCGTACGTATGGATTACCGTCTCCACGACGCGATGAGATTCATTCCCACGTTCACCATTCAACGATGATTATAAAAATATATATTATTAATAAGTATGTAATATATGACATAATAATGATACTGGTGATATATATATATATATGTACTTACATATATCTTAATAACTTATTTCCGTTCAATACGGTATGAAACAGAAACAACGTTTATGCGTACGTACGGCCTACCGTCTCCATAAACAGTGTCTTCCATTTCATGTATATATCTATTATAAATATTTATATTCTAAATATATATGATATATAAATCAGATTTTATATTCTTAAAGTATTAAAACCACGATTTAAATGATATGATCAAGAATAACAAGTTAAAACACGTACGATAAAGAAAGCGATTATTACCCAAAATGTTAATTTAACATGGAAATCATTATTAAATGGGTAGTATAAAGTCATAAATGAATCATGTATGATATAATAAATATGAATATGGTTCTGTTATAATATAATAGAAAACTATGGTCATTATACACGAGGTTAAACGTACCCTCGACCAAATGAAAGTGCAAGGTAAGGGTTAATTTCACAATCTCTTTATTACCTGAGATTGTTTTTACGTAAGTATCTAATGGGACATATTTATTATCCATGTCCATGTTTCATAAAATATTTTTCAAAGGGATTATTTTTAAGGTACTTTTTTATTAAAACATCATTTTAAATGTTTTAAAGATTTATTCTTCTAAACCTTTCTCATTAATATCTGTGTTTTCAAAATGGTTTTAAGGATTTAATTATATGGACATGATTTTTTTAAAATGTTAATTCATTTTGAAAGTTTCAAAGTGGTATGTGAAGCTTTGATTAAAAACTATCTTCTAAATGAATTCCTTTTTAAATTATGTGACTTTTAAATGATTTCATGAAAATGATATTTTTCGCAAAGATTTTTACTAATCATTTTCAACTATGTCAACATCCTTTATGGGATATTATTCTTGATCGAGGTTGATTTATTATGATAAAAATATTCAATATTTTATTGAAGGTTTTGTGATATGTTTGACTCTGGATGTTTTATTTTTATACCATTCATGGTTTATGGATAAAGTATTGACATTTCTTATGCTAGTTTTAATACGAATGTTTATGTTATGTTTAAACCTTTTCATATGAGGAATGCATTGAACTTAACAAGTGATGGGTGGATCCCACTATAGCTCCTAGATGCATCGGTAGGTCTCATGTGACAAACTAGTGTCTTAGAACAGGGTATTGAAAAAATCTTATTTTTAGTCTTAGCACAAGGCCTAGACTATGTGGTCATGAATTCTGGCATTATACATTCCATCATTATGAAAGTGGCTATTGATATAGCATGTGATTATTCGACTAGTAGAATATCCATGTGAATAAGTAAATGAAAATATTTGATTTTATCTTTTCCATATTATACTTAAGTTTAAGTTTAAAAGTATTTTTTTATTCCTATACATTTTCTTAAATGTTTATGCTTATTTATGAAAGTTTCTGCTATATTTTTACCCTTACTGAGCATCTGAGCTCACCCCTTTCTATGTTTTATTTTTGAAGGATTTCCAAGAAGTGTATAATGATTGATATGAAAGGTTAAGATAAACGATAATAATGGAATTCTCAAAGAACTATCTATTATATATTTTATGTTTGAAATTGTAATGTGAAGTTGATGTATGTAATCTATTTCCAAGACTGCTAAATTGATCGGTCTTTCGGGATATGATTTCCTTATATCATGCCAATGTATTAAAATAATGCACTGACTCTGGGTAACTAGGGTTGGAGTGTTAAAATGATTATTGCAAGAAATTATAAGATATAAATATCCAAATAATTTTATTTATTTAATGGTTCTTATGATTCAAATGATACCCAATTGTTAAAAGTTTTTATGTTTGAATCTGATTTTTTATCAAGACTGTTTATGATTAAGTTTCTCATATTGAAATATTTTGATCCATCTCTCAAAAAACTCATTAATTTTCTTATCCAATATTTATTTCATGAAAATACATATTTTCATTTCATTTTCATCATTTTATATACTCAATTTTCGAAAATAATATTCTTAATAAAAATAAAATTTATTTCTCTCTTCAGTCGAAAATATTTTTTCTTCTATGTCCGTGTTTTTTAAAAATGTTTTAAAGATATTTTTTAATAATCTAAAATGGTTTATTAAATAAAATTTTACCCTTGTTTTAATTTTTACAAAATTCATTAAAATTAATCTTCTTGACATTTTCCAAATGAGATTCTTTTGACATTTAATCAAAAATGTGAAAGGAATCTTTGTTTTAACGTGTACAACATGAAAATTATTTTATGCCATCAAGATCACTAGATGTTTTAAAACTTAATTTATAACTTTTAAAGGTTATTTTAAAATAGAAGTATTTTCAAATTTTTTTGTGAAATTTTATTATTTAAAAGTATATTTACAAATTAAAAAGTTAATTTTCATCAAGAAATGTTGCAAGTGTTTTTTCAATTAATTTTCTACCTAAGATGAAATCCTTTGATGTTACTCATAATTTACTAGGATTTGAACGAAGGATATCATTATAATTATTTCACTAAATGATTTATGTTTATGGTGAAAATATTTTTCTGAAAGCTGTTATTTTTTCCATAGGTTATGTTATGATGAAATTATGAATTTTTTATTAAACGAGTTTCTTTTACATAGGTTATATTATGATGAAATGTTTATTAAAACCACTAATTTTCAGGGGTTAGGATATAATGAATGTTTTATGATATTATGGAATGCATACGTATGATTTTAATTATGTGATATGTGAGACGTATATCTACCTACAATGCATTGGTTAAATATTAATATCTCATGAGACAAATAGGACTATATTGGGGAGTGAACCCAGTTCTGTAATGGACTTTTTCTATTATGATAGTCATGGGAGTGAACCATGCCTACTATGATGGTCTAAGGAGTGAACCCAATCCAAAATAATAGTCTTTAGAGTAAACCTTGACTACTATGATGGTTTTTGGTGTGAACCTGATCCGCTATGATAGTCTAGTAAATGAGCCTTAACTACTAAGGAAATAATATTCAATGGTTATGTGTATACCATAGTTCCTTGTCTTATGTTAATGTTTTGATTCCATGGATTATGTTATTAGATTACTTTATGATTCATGTCTTATGAACTTCCAAGATTTATTCCATGACTTAATTTTATGATCTATGATATATAGGGTATGGTTTCCAAATATTATTCTCATATTCTCAAACCCTTATTCTAATATTATATTGATATTTACCTTGTTTACCCTTAATGAGAATATAAGCTCACCGTTTATTATTTTTACTTTCTTCAGGTTATAAAGAAAGGTATTATGTATTATATGTCTAATAAGGGTGCTAGTTTTGATGAACTTAGTGGGAGATGATCTAGTTCACTTATGAAACAGTTGTTTATGTAACCAAGTTTCTCAAGGCACTAGACCTATACGATTCTAACATGGATCGTTATACTATGTAATGAATATTTTTATATTAATATGTAATATTTATTTTGATAAGTGTGGGTCTCTACATGGTTATTGTGATATATCAATGACATGTATCGAGATTTGTGATGTGAAATGGGTTTTTTGTGTTAAAAAAGAAGTCTTTTGGAAAATGTTTTTAGATTAAAAATAAACCTTCAAGGTTTATTATAAAATAGGTTTGGATTTTACGAAACTTGTTTTGGTTTGTAAATTTATCATTTGTTCTATTTATAAATTAAAATATGTTTTCTGGAAAAGTTTGGGCATTTTTGTTCTTGATCGGTTCATTTAGGTTTTACAGATTTGTTTTGGGGTTTTAAAAACCATAGGTTGTTTAAATATAAAGGAAACTGAAATACATGGGGTGATTTTAAAAAAATTGATTGTTTTGATTTAATGAAAATGAGTGTGATTACTATTTTAGAAATTTTTTAAATACAGATCTGTGAGAATAACTAGTATTTTCCAAAAATAGGTGAATTTTTTTGTAACTTATTTAGGGAATTGGATTATTTAAAAGTTAATTATTTTTTAAAAAATGGTTTTTATTCCTTTGGGAATGAGGTGGTTTTTAAATAATGGATTTGGGAAATCATTTTTCTTTTCTGGTTGTGTGATTTTGGTTTATAGAACATGGATGATTTGAGTTCATGTTCTCTTTCATACATATATGTCCCCAGAAAAGTCTAGGTAAAGATGGAGTGGATAGTGTTATCCCCATTTTGTGGTTTGGTAGTGTATTGGATACCAATTTTGTTTTAGATCCTAGGATAGGTTATCATTTTCTAGTTAATTTGGTTTAATTGATGGGGGTTAATCTTTTTGGGATAATGGTTTATCTTGAGGATTCATGCTTGATGAGTTTAAATACTTGGATCCTTGAGTTGAATTTTTTTGTTTGATATTTTGGATACTCATTCATTAGTAGTTTTATATCATGGATCAATGTGTTTTTATATGATATTTTGTGTATGCCTTAGTATTTTTGGGTAATGATGGATACCTTTCCTTATGGTTTCCTTCTTTTGGGAATTTTGAGGTTTTCATGTTTTGTGACCATGAGGTAAGATTTTTTTGGGATTAAAAATGGGAAACATTTAGGGTTGGATCTTGGATAATGTTAATAGAGGTTTCTTTTGGGTGGTTGATCACCAATTGGTACTATTTTTATGGGGTTCTCTATGGGATGATGTTACAAGAGTGGTTTACCCATTGAACATGACAAATTGAGTCGAGGTCGCATGTTTTTCTTCATTTTGGCATGTTGGTGAGTACTTCATCATGATCATTATGGTTAAAATTAATATTTTGATTGGTAGTTATCCTTGGTTATGTATTTTGGGTTCATTAAGGATGTGTACCCTTGGGAGTTAGAATCAATATTAGGATCTTGGATGTTATTTGGCCTTGGGGTCCTTTGAGTGTAACTTAGATTGTGCTTCCTTTTTAGAAATGAGAATTTTATGTATGTTTGTTTTTATTGGAATACCATGGTAGATTTTTGGTTTTGAGGTAATATTTATTGTATTTTTGATGCTCCCATTATAAGAGAGTTCATTTGACGCTTCACCGTTTAGATTAATTATAAATGGTGGGGAGATCTCCATTCGGTATCCCTTTATTTAGAGATTCTCATTAAATATTTGTGGTTGATTATTATTTAAGTTTTGAATCATTGATGGAGGATATTAGTGGTTAATTGGAAGTCAGATCATGTTAAGGGTCTCCCATATATAATTATAATTGGTTGATGCCATTACCTTGACTATGAACTTTCTGGGGGGAAGAAAGTGGCATGGTGGGGAGGTTTGTGACACCCTTTATGTCATTGTGATATTAATTGATTGATAAATTTAATTAGTTTCAATATTATGTGGTTCCCCTAGAGTTCAGGCCTAAAATTTTAAAATTTATAAATGAATAGGTATTTTGCACAGTTTTCACAGTGTTAGTAGTAACTGTGCACCGATTGTACATGAGGGGTATGCACTTTACAGTGTTGTTTCACATGGTTTAAGCATGGTTAAATCAACAATACAACATTATTAGGAGTAATAGTGTGGGTGAATTGTGATTTTCCAGTATGTATGACACAATTTTCATATAGTTTCTTAAACCATGTGCCTAAATTATGCATTTTACTCAGGGGATAAAGAATTTAAATTTCCAAAAATATCCTTAAAAAATAATAAATTAATTAATTAAAACTCTTTCCCTCACCCATCTCCCTCATTACACATGATGCACCCCCTCTCTATGGCCTCATGAACCGCCCTTCATCAGGTCTCCTCTCCTCTTTCTCTGTACTCCCAGTTTATTCAATAATAGTGGTCGATCCTTCAAGGTACTGCCTCCACTCATCTATACCTTCCATTCCATTGAGATTTTCTCTCTCCCCATTGCCAATATCATTTTTTTGAATCCTATGCCAAGGGGATTCACCTGGTTTTTGAGATTTGTTATCTATTAGGGTATGCAATGGGTTTCCCAATTTTACTTCTTACACATTTAAGCATCCACTGCTGAATGAGAAACATTTCGTGCTATTTGAGCTCATCTGTTTTCATTTTGAGGTAGATGTCTCTATGGAACCCCCTTGTATTAGATGTTATAAATTTATTAGAATGTTTTAAATGATTTTTTGTGAAATTATAAGTATTTTTTAAATTTATGGTAGTCTTAAGTGATGTTTGACTATATTTTTAGTTTGGCATGGGCTTAGGTCGTATTCCAAGTTCTTGTGAAAATGTTCATGTGGCCCTTTAAAATTGTTTAAAGTTGTTTGTAATGTTTTTATTGAATTTATAATTCTATGGAATATATTTTTTGGTTTTATAATGAATTTAATATATTTCGAAATACTTTACATGGACTTGAGTCTCATGTTAAGTGGTGTTTAGTGACTATTTATCTTTGAAAAAAAGGAATGTAAATATTTTTAAATATGGTTTAATGTTGGTTCTATTTTTAAAATGGGTGTGTTTTTTTAAATTATTTTTTTATGAAAATTGGGGTTTTGAATTTATTTTGAAATGATTTTAAGATTTCTGGTCTTAGAATGTTTAAAATAACCATTAAGAATGAAATGAGTGGATTTCCAAATATCCTCTAAATGGGATATTGTGAAATGATTGGGTTCTAAATGGAATTTTACTATTTTTTAAAAGATTGGTTTTAAAGTAATATTCGAAAAGATATTTCAAATGACTTTAATAATTGGGTGGGTAGCTCAGTGTAATGCTCTGACCTTAGAATCTAGTAGATGGTGCATTATTTTAATACATTGGAATGATTACAAGGAATCATGTCCCAAAGGACCAATCAGTTTAGTAGTCTTGGAAACAAGATATATACATAAGTTCAACATTACAACTTTAAAATAAAAACAACACTAAATTATTCCATTAGAAACATCCAATCTTCCTAGATTATTCCTGCAAGTCACTCATAACTAACTTTTTCATATCCTGGGAAAATGAAACATAAGTAACGGGTGAACTCAAATGCTAAGTAAGATTAAGTAATACAGCGTAAGATAACATAAACATTAGTCATGGTGAATAATTGAAAATGCATTCCTTTACAAATAATTAACTTGAAATTTTTATGGTAGGAATATGAGATGAGTAAATAATTACATAATAAAACATAGTCATGAGTATTCTACTAGCTGAATAACCACATGAAATATCATTATCTAATCTCATAATTATGGAATTCATAATGCTGGACATCATAACCACATAGTCAAGGCCTTGTGCTAAGACTACAAATAAGATTTTTTCAAGGCCTTGTGCCAAGACACTAGTTTGTCTCATGAGACCTGCCAATGCATTGAAGATCTATAGCGAGATCCACCCATCACTTACTAAGTCTAATGAATTCCTCATATGAAATGGTTGAAACATAATCTAAACATTCATATTAAAACTAGCATATGAAATGTCAATATTTTAACCACAAACCATGAATGGAATAAAAATAGCACATCCATAGTCAAACATTACTCATTCAATACAATATGGATGATTGTATTATAATAAATCAACCTCAATAAATAATAATGAATGATATTGACATAGATGAAAATAATCATCAAAACTATTTGAGATAAATATCCCCCTTTTTCTTGAAAACATTTAAAAGTTACTATTTATCAGGAAACCGTTTAAAATAGATATTTGAATCAAAATGTCCCATACCACTTTGAAACATTTAAAAGTAATTTTAAAACATTAATGTAAAGATAAATAAATCCTTAAAACCATTTTTAAAATGGGGACATTAATGAGAAAGATTTAGAAGAATAGATATTTAAAACATTTTAAATGATATTTTAGTTAGAGTTCCTAACCAAAAGAGAGACACTTGAATTCAAATAATTTAGCTAATCAAAACTTTATAATATCATGAGAATAAAGGGATTCATGATATACTATGTAAAAGTACATTATATACACCATATAAAAGTGAATTGGCGTATAAAAACAAAGAAGTCTCAATGGAATGTAAATTGAGATGAAATCCCATATAAAGACCATATCCTTAGGTTAAGAATAAATAAATGACATAATTATGTGTAAAAAATATAAATAAACTCAATATGATTGGATATTCAGTGTAAATCAATCAAATTAAATTCATATATATTCTTGTAAAAACAACACCAATGACTTGGATATTTAACTCAATGAATAGAAATTGAGTTAAGATTACTCTTATCAAGTTCATATCAATGACTTGAGAAATTATCAAGGGAGTTATTATGTGCATTAAAAGTATATCCACACAAAGGGGAGTGTAAATTACTGCATAAATAATAAATAGTTATTCCACACAAAATCTTGGAGTAAAAATAATCAATGAAGCATGCATAAAGTCCAATGAGTGGAATTTGAAATTGGAAATTCCCTTACCGATTTGGTAACTCACAAAACATACACCCAATGAAATAAGGATCATACAATGAAGATGTAAATACCGATAAATTAAATTATATTAAACCAAGAATACTATCATGGGTAGTACATACACCACAAAATAGGAAATAGTGGCTAATATAACATGAATCTCATAGGAATAAAAATTGAGATGAAAAACCCTTATCACATTGTAATCAATCGAGTCGTATGAAAAAAAGTTAATAACCACAAGATTAATCAAAAAATAACATGAATGTAAAGATAATCATGATAATATATAAATGTCATTATAAAATACACCACATGCAATAAATAGGTGGCGAACAATGGAAATCTCACGGAATTAAAAGTGAGATAAGAAACCCCTTACCTCAAGTCTGACTTGTCTTGTATGTTCCTTTTTCTTCCTGAATAATAAACTTAAGTTAATTTATAATTGATTAAGAACATTTTTCAATTTTATTATTTCTTTTATATCACTTATTACCTTGTAATAACAATTAGTTAATTATTTGAGTTCATATTGGATATTTTATCGATGTTCGGAATTTGAGAAAAAAATGAACTTGTTATAATTACAATTTTTTCATGTGGTCAAAATTCCATTATCTATAGAATGATATAAATGATTTAGATATCATATATATATTATATATCCAGTATATATGTGTATTTATAATAGTACATAAAATTTTGAGATAAGAAATGAAATGCACCGTTCATGGAGACGGTAAGCCGTACGTACGCATGTATGCTACTTTCATTTCTATTATGTATTTTAATGGAATTAAAACATAATGATATATAGGTATATTTTAATTCCTGTATAATATCATATATAATATAATTAACTCCATCCTTTATACGTCCCACATAAGGCATTAATGAGTCATATCACTTTGAGGGGGCGATAGTCCACACTTCCTCAAATGAAATTATTGTGTTTACCCATAATGGAAACCATAAATGTATTATATAAATAGAAAATAAAGAATCATAAATAAAACATAAACATAATATATATCATATATAACTAAATTTCCATCTTAATTTCCACCATTAGAGGCGATAGGAGATAATTGAACAATCATCATTTCGAGAGGCGTTAGTTTTCCAACCACAGAAATAGTGTATTCTTTACCCATTAGAGGGATCTGTGTGTAAGTTTAGTTCTAATACTTATCCTAACAACATCCTAGTATATTTAGGATACTTTAGTTTTTATAAAATAAAGTAATAAAAAGAGTTTAGGGGTTGGAGAAGTAAAATAAAATAAAATAAGTTAAGAGAATCCATTGCCTTTAATTTGGGTAACTCCCTTTGGTTTGAACCAAAATGACTTCTTGAAGTGACTTATGCCTAAGGTAAGGCTTCTATGTGGAAGAGAGGGATCTTGAGATATTACTTGGTCAGAGGTCGGATTATCCAAGGGTCTTGATAGATGTGAGGAATGAGTTAGAAGTGGTGTCGTTTTATAAGGGGGAGGAGAGGCTTTTTAGGAATGTTTGAAAATGTTGTTTTATTATAAACTTATCTTCGGTTTCAAAAGGTCCAAAACTCATTAAATTTGAAGGTAATATGACTCATGTTTGAAATAAAATCATCTAATAAGAACTAGAAAACTTTTGAATATTTTTTTAATATTAATAATCTTATATATTTAAATCATTTTTTAATGAGGTAAATACTGCATCATTATTGTGTCATAAATAATTTAATTTATTTGATGTCTAAAAATTATAAAAAAATACCATAATGTAGGAAATATTTTTATATTTCCAATTAATATTTATAGTATAAAATATTACTTATATAAACCTATGTAAAAATTGATATACTAAACGATATTTGTTAATGTCATTTTTGTCATTACTTTAAGTTAATTAAAATAAAGTATCATTATCACTCTTAAGTGGATCCATGGGGTCCCAAAATCTAACCAAGTATTTCCATGGTCTCCCATGACTCATCCAATAAGGTTAGGACAAGTGTTAAGGTAATTTTGTATTATTATAATATTATTTTTACCTTGAATTACCCTATTTACTTTTAAATGCGGTAAATAAAATGCAAATGATACTATTCATAAAAAATTATTTTCATCTTATTGAACCAAATTTTACTTACTAATAACAACCATGTATGTAGGATTTTTTAAATTCAATTCACAGAATTAGTAAAATTTCATTTAAATGAAAAAGCAAGTTTTTTAACTACTATTAAGTGGTTTTACTATTCATCGAAAATTGAAGATTTTCAGAAAAAATACTAAAAATTTATCCTAAGATATATTTGATATTCTGAATTAAAAAATGATTTCTATTTTACAAAATTCAAAACATATATATTGAATTAACTAATTTAAAAATAATTCCTGTTGTCAAAATAAATAGCATGTTTTTAAGAAACCATAGCTATCAAAAGATTGACACTTGTTTATGTATAATTTCAATGTGAAATTAATTACAATGACCAACATTGGATTAGATGGTAAAAATATAATCTAATTATACTTCCAACCCATTCAAATGTATAATTGAACACTATAAATTATTTTGATTAAAAAAGTTGTTCTCAATTAGAATTTAGTATTTTTCACTATTCACCCAAATCTGAAAGTTATTAGAAAAACACAAAAAATTTATCGAAACTAAATTTTTATGTCCCAATTCTAAATAATAAGTTTATTTTGTCAAATTGAATATATAAAAATGTCAAATATTGGATTTAAAAAAGGTTCTCCATTAAAAGGCGGTAAAATTTCATTTTTTGAAAAATACTTCCTTTATATGAAAAAAATGAATATGTTCTTATATTATGTCTAAAAAACACATAATATAGATGTTCAAATTATATGGAATATATAAAATTCAAAATTCAGTTAATACTATTCATAACTACTTTTGAACAGCTAGTTTGGTAAGTCGTCGTGCGCTCGAATTAGGTGTTGTGTGAGGTGAAAGCTATTGAATTACTTTAAAGAGATAATGTACTATGAAACCTTGGGGTGTTACACTTAGGATCCCAATTGGTTTGTTTTAAAGGCTCATTTGTCACTTTAAAATTATTTTATTAATGTGTAAAGACCTTTGTGATCCCCATTTTATTACTTTACTAATTATGGATTCTGAAATTGTAGCGAATTATATCAATTTACATGCATGTTGTGATGCTCATGCTTGGGTGTGTGATTAGGGATGTTTCATGTGAGGGTGTGGGAGGTAAGGTGTGTGTTATTTTTAAATGATTTGTTTTTTTATGCATGTGATAATTGATTTCTTACCTTCTTTCTTGACTTTTCATTAGAGTCCTATGATATATTAGATGACCTGAGTGAGGGAAAACCCTATTGGAGATAGTGTATTGACTAGGGAGTGTTTTATGGATACTCTGATATGGTTAGATCATGAGGATTATTATTCCTTTTTACTAACTATATTTTGATTCCCATGGACAAAGGCTTTCCTGGGATGTTCATTTATAGGTCATTCTGAAATAATACTAGATATGTGATAGGTTTAGTAGTGTTGTCCTAGGTTTATTGTGTAAAGAACCGGAAATTTCAAGGAAATTTTTTTTTTCTTAATTTTCTTTGGAATTTTACATGAACGCAGTTTCTGACGGCGCCTGATTCCGAGGCCCGGTGTGCCCGGAATTAATTTCCGAAGTTTGGCTCGGGTACGTTCAGTGAACGAGCGAGCGGGAATTTCTATCTTTTGAACTGGTGCTCGGAATTGAAATCTGATTGCACCGATGAACTCGCAACGCTGGTAATCGCTTAAGAGAACCTTTACCATAGTTGCATTTGTGCGGGAGGAGAAGTTAATTTTTGGGGTTTAATAAAAAAAGTGAATAAAATTGTTAAATCAAATTTTAACAATGTTAAGTGGTTAAATTCTCCCATGGTAAGTTGGTGGTGGGCCCACATCCATCCAACTTCCCATGTGTGGATATTTGAAAGGGTGGGGCCCACACAAACCCCCCCCCCCCACCTTTTCAAATTCCTTAAACTCCCTAACCCTATTAACCCCTCACTTTCCAACTCCCCATTAACTCACATTCTTTAATATTTGACAACTTGATTAATTAATGAGGTGAGATTAGTATAGTTTATTTGAATTTCAACCTTTTGAAATTCTTGCCAACACTTTTCAATTAATTAATTAAACCAACTTAATTAATTATTTTGAGTGTTTGAATTCTTTTGAATTCATTTTTCCAACATTAAAAAGAGAGATTATATTCTTCTTTTTGTGTTGGAATAAACCTTGTGGGGGGAACTAAGGAGAGGAGAAGAACTCTTGGAAGATCACCAACCTCTCGAGGAAGAACGTTCCACGTTTCCGAAGAACGTAAAGCAACACCTCCGACCATCTTAAACCGAAGTAAGGAAGGGAAGCAATGCAGCCTACAAAGTATACAGAGGGTGACGTCTCGGCTCAACTTCACCGAACTCTTCTCCCACCAACCTTGACGGAACGACGCCTGACCTCTGCTACGCTTGTCTTCCACGGGTCGTTGAAGAACTCCGTTCTTGAAGCCGAGGTAGGGGAATTTTATTTTGGAATTCTCTTATCTTTTGAGAAAAGAATGACGAGCGCGGACCAACCAATACCTGGTTGATCCACGGATCGTCCGATCAAGCGGTTGATGATTGAGGGTTTTTATTTATTTAATTTTTCGTGAATACAAACTTGGTGATGATCATGGTTTAAAACCCTTTTTGTTATCAACTAACGCGAGGGGGGGTCGGACCGCACAAACACGGCCGACCCTCCTCCTTTGTTTTTCGTGATGGTTTCTTGAGGATTATACGAGAAAACGTGGTGTCATCGCACCACGCGTTTTATTGCGGAAGATACGTGTGGCGCCATCGCACCGCGCCGTGGAAAGAAATCCAAGAACGCGACGCCGTTGCGTCGCGTCGAAGAAATTCAAAGGCGTCGCGGCCGGAGCGGGGCTGCGGTGGAGGGAAGCGATGTCGTCGCATCGCGCTGAACGTCATAGGCCGCGGCCGGTTCCGGGCCGCGGCGGAGCAAGATGACCGGCGGCCGGCACCGGGCCGCCGGTGTCGGCGAAGGATGGACCGGCCGTCGCCGGTCCTTGCTGGCGAAACCGGCTGGCCAGTGCGGGCCGGCCGGGCAGTGGAGACCGGGGGAATTAATTTCCCTCGGCCGGGTCTCAAAAGTGGCCCCAATTAAGGGTCTGCGGTTCTCAAGGGGGGGGGGGTTTGCCCCCCGCGTGCGGCACCCGAACGGCACCCAGGCCACGCCGCCGTGCCGGTCCGCGCCACCGGTCCTAAAACCCGAGATCGTCCAACTGCTAGTCTGGTCCTCCTGTACCTCTTCATCATCTGTCTACTGCCCACAGATGACTCGGCTACTGATTGAAAAACACGCGGAAAAGGCAGAAGCTCCTGTACACGCTCGGGGTGTAGAGCTACTGGCACAAACTCCACCCTGAAGAAGGTCTCGAAGTCTTCCCATGCGAAGTTCATCCCGTCGCAAAACTGAAACAAGTGGCTCCACCACCTGCCTGCTACTGCCTGAAGGAGGCTGGTAGCAAAGATCACCATGAAGTCTGTCGGCGTCCCCACTAGCCTGAAGACTCTCACCATAGCCTCCAGCCAAACCTCAGCCGCCTGCGGGTCCATCTCTCCCCAGAACCTGGGTGGCCTCTGGCGCTGGAACTCGTGCAGCGCGCTCAAGCGTCGTGCATCACCTACTGCTAGGGCTGGTGGCATCGGTGGCCCAACGGGTAGCAGTACTGCTGGTGCCTCCGCTGGTGCCTCAACTGCAAGAGGTCCCTGTACCGAAGCCTCGTCGCTCGATAGGCTGTCAGCACGCACATCCCTCTGGGCTCTAGCTGGTCGTCCGTCAAAAGGCATCCTGAAAGAAACATCGTGACACGGTCAAACATTCATACCTGGTGATCTGACCTGGTTTGAGCTGTTTTAAGGGAAAACCTTTGAAAACACACATGCAATCAGTGTTTTCGTGCTCAAAGTCGGAAATCAGTTGTCAGGGTCCTGGTGTATGGATACGTCGGCTGCCCGCACCAACACTAGACTCCCTGAACTGAAAACCACACTTGGTACTCTTAAAACTATTGCTTCACAGAATGAAAAAGTCAGAGTCATAAGTTCTTTGGTAGAACCGAACTCCTCTGATACTAATTTGTCACGACCCGTCCTCGGGGCCCGTGTCGTGACTACCCCAAGCCCGCCTTCCATAGGCCAGGGGCTGGCGAATAGCACCAAAGGCATAAATCCTGATAACTGGGAAGGCATTGCCTTTATAAAAGTAAACAAACACGACAGAGTATAAGCGGAATTAAACACTAAGTACAAAGAGAAGTGCTGAAAGGAAAATTGGGCCAGAATACAAACCCAAAAGAAAGTACAACTACAACTGAACAAAGTAAAACAGAAAAAGACAACAGCTGGTGGGACGGAAGCGGCTCTTGGGTCGTCCTCCTCAGATCCTACCTGAAGGGTAGGTACAGTTGGCACAGCTCCTGGATCGTCCACCACGGATCCTACCTGAAGGGTAGGTACAGATAGCCTCCACAACGCTCTCTCCCACCAACCACCTCGGAGTGTCGTCTCGTCGTGAAGTCCACCTCCGGATACTGACTCGTCGAGTAGTCCACCTCCGGGTACCGTCCAGTCCTTGAACACTCGGCCTCCGTCAGCACTGCTCGTCATCTGCAACCAACACAACGAGGTGCGGGCATAGCCCGTGCAGGGGTGAGTATAACGTTACTCAGTAGGGACCCCGAGACCCTCACGGTCTCACTAAAACCAATAAGGATAACCACAAAGAAGATCTCAAAATATAACCTCTACTTAGGTATATGCCCATACATATACCTAAGTTATCAAGTAACCCATCTCAATCATGAGGAAACACAAGGATCATGAAATCAATGGATAACCACTACCCAGGTATATGCCCATACATATACCTAAGTTATCAAGTGACCCATCTCAATCATTCAGTAAACACAAAGGTCAAAAGTCTCAGCTCAAACCAGGATTTTCATTATCGAAACCGTAACTGCTGAAGAGCTCTGTCTCTGGAGTGTAAAGTGGTCCTATCAGGACTCCGAGGTACTTCTCACTAACCTAAGACTGCTGAAGTACTCCTCCTGTTGAGTACCGCGGGTCAGCCACCCAGACACAGTAGTGCTTCCCGCTGAGCTATGTCACCCAAACACAGTAGTGCACACCCCCTAGTAGCCTACTGAGGTACTCTCCGGATGAGTACAGCGGGTCTGCACTGTCACACAGGTAGTGCTCCGTCCGCCATGGGTCTGCACCTCAGAATGTAGTGCTCCGTCCACTGGGCTAGTCGACTCACTCCAAGTCGAGTCGGTCAAGCAGTCGTCAGGTCTCAGCCAGTTACACGGTCTCCGTACTCCGCACGCTCGTCACTGGGAGGGTCCGCTCCACGAGCTACAGTTCGATACTCCAAGTATATCAAAGTCCCACGAAGAAGTATCTCAAAGGACTGCCTCGTCATAGGGGTCTCAACACAACAGATGGCGCGTCAATCGGACGCCCGGTCTGTGAGTTATTAGCCTTTTCGTCCCAGGGGCCCGGTTGGTTTCGTGAGTGAACCAAACCCGGCCGTATCTCAACTATACCCCGAACACTCATAGGGTATACTCATAGGGACCTTATCTCAACGAGATCACCAACGCCGCTGACGGCTCGTCAAACGGACGTTCTGTCAGAAAGATACCAGCTTTTCCGTTCCAGGGGCCCGGTTGGATTTCGGTGCGATCCAACCCGGCCACTATCCATATGCATCCAATTCTCGGGCGGAGGATGCCAAAAGTTCCGTATCGTCAACAGGAACTCA
This sequence comes from Viscum album, assembly GCA_963277665.1. Classification (NCBI taxonomy): domain Eukaryota; kingdom Viridiplantae; phylum Streptophyta; class Magnoliopsida; order Santalales; family Viscaceae; genus Viscum; species Viscum album. The sequence continues at coordinate 274,023,958 of OY728130.1, forward strand.
ACGCAACAGACGGCGCGTCAATCGGACGCCCGGTCTGAGAGTTATTGGCTTTTTCGTTCTAGGGGCCCGGTTGGTTTTTAAGGCAAAACCAACCCGACTGTACTCCACCTGTGTCCAACCCTCGGGCAGAGTATGCCAAAAGATCCGTCTCATCCAGAGGAATTCAACGAAACAGACGGCGCGTAAATCGGACGCCCGGCCGGAAAGGGTCACCTGGCACGTGACTGTTCGACTCCTCGTACTGTTGATCTGCAGGCTTTGGAGGAGCCACCAAGGCAGTAGAGCTCCGGGAGCAGGTGGACAGGAGCGGAACTAGTGGATACATCCCTTGTACTTCTAGTTCCATGTTGCTGTTGTATTCGTGTCTTTGTACTATGAGCTGCTATAATAAAAAGACACTTATCTTTGTCTGCTTTCCTGTCCTTTTGTTTGGTTGATACTGAGTGGTCCCGGTGAAACTGTTGACTTGACCCTCACTTTCGAGATTTCTACTGGAGGGGACCCAGTGACCTCACACTGATGCCGACAGTGTGACTCGACCTTTGGAGGCGTGAGTGACAGTTGGATCACTTAGTAGTTACGTCAAGGCCTTACGACGTCATCCATGGCATGAATGCATCATTCATGTCAGGATTGAATGTATTAGGCAACGAATGTGGTTCATCCAGGGGATGAGACCAGATTTCTCTTATCGGCAAAGAAGAAATCATAGCAGCTCTTGTGAGACTAAAGGAGGTGCATTTCATCCAGGAGCGGATGAAGACTGCACAGTGCAGTAAGAAACAGGGAACCGGTGCCAGTCTTAGAGACTCGGGCGTGTTAAATGTTTCAAGAAGAGGAAGCTTTAAATAGAGATGAGTCTGAGAAGCGGCAGACGTGGAGACAGAGCTAGGAGAGCAGCATGAGTTGATGTACATATTAACATGCTACAACCACCCGCCTTAGTTATCCCCGCCAAACTCAGGGAGCTAAAGGGCGGTGGAAGAATGCGACTGCATGCGGTCAAGGAGTGTGACCCAATGGCTCTAGAAATGATTCAAGGGACAGTCTATGTCCACTACTAGCTGATGTAGTAACAGAAGTCGATATGAATCATTCCTCGCTTTCACAAATCTTGTTCCAGACCAAGAGTTTCTGGTAAGCCGTGGACTTGACCCTCACGTCTGGAGATACCTTGGGAGGAGACTCGATAATCACACTTATGCCGATGGTGTGGTCAGACCCTCTAGGCGAGAGTTTCAGTTGGAATCTCTTGGTGGCAGCGTCGAGGCCTTATGACGTTAGTTTGAGTATGGAATGGGCAATAACTGTTCATACTGAAATTGATGGTTTTAGGCAAACGTCGGGATGGGTTTTCCTTGGTCGACGGAAAAGGAAACCCCAGGCAGCGCAGGGTAACTCTTGCACAGGAGGGTGCGACCGATCACTCTTGAGTCGGTCAACCTTACCCTCGTGGCAGCAGCCTTTCGAGTTCCAGTTCTAACAGAAAATGGAGACCTATGGATTTCGAGGATGACGATCACGTCCTTATACGGGTCTCACCTCGACGAGGTTTACGGAGATGTGGCCAAGGCGGCAAGTTAACTCCGGGGTTCATCGGACCTTCTTAGGTCCCCAGCTGGGTAGGCGGGGTGGTTTACCGCTTGACCCATTCACCGCAGTTGCACCAGGTGCACGACGACTTCCACGTATCTCAACTGAGGAGATACGTGCTCGACCCTTCGCATACCATCGACCATGAGCAGCTGGACGATGGCGATGGGGTGTCTTTCACGGATATTCCAGTGAGGATCGAGGATCGACAGGAGCAGATCCTACGAGGAAGATCGATTCCTCGGGTGAACTTTCTTTGGTAGTACGGAACCTCCAGGTAAGCACATGGGAGCGGAAGGCTCAGATGTGTGCTCTGTACCGCTTTTGTGACCCTAGTTTGTGTTGAAGATTTACGGGGACGTAAAGCCCTGAGGTGGGAGTAATGTAAAGACCCGGAAATTTCAAGGAAAAATTTTTTTTTCTTAATTTTCTTTGGAATTTTACAAGAACGCAGTTTCTGACGGCGCCTGATTCCGAGGCCCGGTGTGCCCGGAATTAATTTCCGAAGTTTGGCTCGGGTACGTTCAGTGAACGAGCGAGCGGGAATTTCTATCTTTTGAACCGGTGCTCGGAATTTAAATCAGATTGCACCGATGAACTCGCAACGCCGGTAATCGCTTAAGAGAACCTTTACCGTAGTTGCGTTTGTGCGGGAGGAGAAGTTAATTTTTGGGGTTTAATTAAAAAAGTGAATAAAATTGTTAAATCAAATTTTAACAATGTTAAGTGGTTAACTTCTCCCATGAGAAGTTGGTGGTGGGCCCACATCCATCCAACTTCCCATGTATGGATATTTGAAAGGGTGGGGCCCACACGAACCCCCCCCCCCCCCACCTTTTCAAATTCCTTAAACTCCCTAACCCTCTTAACCCCTCACTTTCCAACTCCCAATTAACTCACATTCTTTAATATTTGACAACTTGATTAATTAATGAGGTGAGTTTAGTATAGTTTATTTGAATTTCAATCTTTTGAAATTCTTGCCAACACTTTGCAATTAATTAATTAAACCAACTTAATTAATTATTTTGAGTGTTTGAAGTCTTTTGAATTCATTTTTCAAACATTAAAAAGAGAGATTATATTCTTCTTTTTGGGTTGGCATAAACCTTGTGGGGGGAACTAAGGAGAGGAGAAGAACTCTTGGAAGATCACCAACCTCTCGAGGAAGAACGTTCCACGTTTCTGAAGAACGTAAAGCAACACCTCCGACCATCTTCAACCGGAGTAAGGGAAGCACCGCCGCCTACAAAGTATACAGAGGGTGACGTCTCGGATCGACTTCACCGAACTCTTCTCCCACCAACCTAGACGGAACGACGCCCGACCTCCGCGACGCTTGTCTTCCGCGGGTCGTTGAAGAACTCCATTCTTGAAGCCGATGTAGGGGAATTTTATTTTGGAATTCTCTTATCTTTTGAGAAAAGAACGACGAGCGTGGACCAACCAATACCGGGTTGATCCGCGGATCTTCCGATCAAGCGGTTGATGATTGAGGGTTTTTATTTATTTAATTGTTCGTGAATACAAACTTGGTGATGATCATGGTTTAAAACCCTTTTTGTTATCGAATAACGCGAGGGGGGGGGGGGGGGTCGGACCGCACAAACACGGTCGACCCTCCTCCTTTGTTTTTCGTGATGGTTTCTTGAGGATGATACGAGAAAACGTGGTGTCGTCGCACCACACGTTTTATTGCGGAAGATACGCGCGGCGCTGTCGCGCCGCGCCGTGGAAAGACATCCAAGAACGCGACGCCGTCGCGTCGCGTCGAAGAAAGTCAAAGGCACCGCGGCCGGAGCGAGGCCGCGGCAGAGGGAAGCGATGTCGTCGCATCGCGCCGAACGGCATAGGCCGCGTCCGGTTCTGGGCCGCGGCGGAGCAAGATGACCGGCGGCCGGCACTGGGCCGCCGGTGTCGGCGAAGGAAGGACCGGCTGTCGCCGGTCCTTGCTGGCGAAATCGGCTGGCCAGTGCGGGCCGGCCGGGCAGTGGAGACCGGGGGAATTAATTTCCCCCGGCCGGATCTCAAAAGCAGCCCCAATTAAGGGTCCGCGGTTCTCAAAGGGGGGGGGGGGCTTTGCCCCCCGCGTGCGGCACCCGAACGGCGACCAGGCCGCGCCGCCGCGCCGGACCGTGCCGTCGCGCCGGACCGCGCCGCCGCACCGGCCCGCGCCGCCGGCCGGGCAGGGTTTTCCGAGCCGGGTCGGGTAGTCGGGCCGGGTCGCCGCCCGGGGCGGGTCGACCCGGTTCGGCCGACCCAGGGGGTGTCGGGCCGGGTCAGCCCGGGCCCAGACCCCCAGTTTCGGACCACTTTTGGTCAAATGCTCGTATCTTGGGCTACGGGCCTCCAAACGACTCGACGTCAGTGGCAACGTGATCCTTGGATCGAGACGGTCGTTTCGGTATACTATACTCAAGGTGCACCTTCCTTTTCGGGAGCTTACGTGGTTAAAACTCCATAGTTAAGCGTGCTTGGCCTAGAGTAGTGGTCGGGATGGGTGACCTCCTGGGAAGTTTCTCAGGGTGGGTGTGAGACGGAAAGGCCAATAACTAACAGACCGGGCGTCCGATTTACGCGCCGTCTGTTTCGTTGAATTCCTCTTGATGAGACGGATCTTTTGGCATACTCCGCCCGAGGGTTGGACGCAGGTGGAGTACAGTCGGGTTCGTTTTGCCTTAAAAACCAACCGGGCCCCTGGAACGAAAAAGCCAATAACTCTCAGACCGGGCGTCCCATTGACGCGCCGTCTGTTGCGTTGAGTTCCTGTTGACGATACAGAACTTTTGGAATCCTCTGCCCGAGAATTGGATGCAGATGGATAGTGGCCGGGTTGGATCGCACCGAAATCCAACCGGGCCCCTGGAACGGAAAAGCTGGTATCTTTCTGACAGAACATCTGTTTGACGAACCGTCAGCGGCGTTGGTGATCTCGTTGAGAAACGGTCCCTATGAGTATACCCTATGAGTGTTCAGGGTATAGTTGAGATACGGCCGGGTTTGGTTTGCTCATGAAACCAACCGGGCCCCTGGGACGAAAAGGCTAATAGCTCACAGACCGGGCGTCCGATTGACGCGACATCTGTTGTGTTGAGACCCCTATGACGAGGCGGTCCTTTGAGATACTTCTTCGTGGGACTTTGAGATACTTGGAGTATCGACCTGTAGGTCGTGGAGTGGACCCTCCCAGTGACGAGCGTGCAGAGTACGGAGACCATGTAACTGGCTGAGACCTGACGACTGCTTGACCGACTAGACTTGAAGTGAGTCGACTAGCCCAGTGGACGGAGCACTACTTTCTGAGGTGCAGACCCATGGCGGACGGAGCACTACCTGTGTGACAGTGCAGACCCGCGGTACTCGTCCGGAGAGTACCTCAGCAGGCTACTAGGGGGTGTACACTACTGTGTTTGGGTGACATACCTCGGCGGGAAGCACTACTGTGTCTGGGTGGATGACCCGCGGTACTCGACAGGAGGAGTACTTCAGCAGTCTTAGGTTAGTGAGCAGTACCTCGGAGTCGTGATAGGACCACTGTACACTCCAGAGACGGAGCTCTTCAGCAGTTACGGTTTCGATAATGAAAATCCGGGTTTGAGCTGAGACTTTTGACCTTTGTGTTTACTGTATGATTGAGATGGGTCACTTGATAACTTGGGTATATGTATGGGCATATACTTGGGTAGTGGTTATCCGTTGATTTCATGATCCTTGTGTTTCCTCATGATTGAGATGTGTTACTTGATAACTTAGGTATATGTATGGGAATATACCTAAGTAGAGGTTATCTGTTGAGATCTTCTTTGTGGTTATCCATGTTGGTTTTAGTGAGACCGTGAGGGTCTCGGGGTCCCTACTGAGTAACATTATACTCACCCCTGCACGGGCTATGCCCGCACCTCGTTGTGTTGGTTGCAGACGACGGGCAGTGCTGACGGAGGTCGAGTGTTCGAGGACTGGACGGTACCCGGAGGTGGACTACTTGACGAGTCAGTATCCGGAGGTGGAATTCACGGTGAGACGACACTCAGAGGTGGTTGGTGGGAAAGAGCGTTGTGGAGGCTATCTGTACCTACCCTTCAGGTAGGATCCATGGTGGACGATCCAGGAGCTGTGCCAACTGTACCTACCCTTCAGGTAGGATCCGAGGAGGACGACCCAAGAGCCGCTTCTGTCCCACTAGCTGTTGTCTTTTTCTATTGTACTTTGTTCAGTTGTAGTTATACTTTCTTTTGGGTTTGTATTCTGGCCCATTTTTCCTTTCAGCACTTCTCTTTGTACTTAGTGTTTACTTCCTCTTATACTCTGTCGTGTTTGTTTACTTTTATAAAGGCAATGCCTTCCCAGTTATCGGGATTTACGCCTTTGGTGCTAGTCGCCAGCCCCTGGCCTATGGAAGGCGGGCTTGGGGTAGTCACGGCACGGGCCCTGAGGACGGGTCGTGACATATTGTCTCCATTTTAGGTCTAGTATTACTATATCCTAGGGATGATGTCCATGAAACTAGGTCCTTTTGGACAATTTAGTGGATTTCATTTTATGATTCAATTTTATTCCCCTAGTTTGATTGATTTTATTAGAACCATTACTTGATTATGATTCCTCGATGTTGGGTGCCTTCATATTCTTTATGAATCACCTTATATGTGTCTTAACTTACTTTCAAATTAATTGTTTTAAAAATGGGTTGAATGTATGATTTGAAAAATGATGGTTTCGGTATTTCTTTAGGTTTTTTTAAATAAATGGGTTTCCATGAAATTGTTTATGAAAATGAGATTTTCATGAGAGGTCAAGAAAGAGGGAAAATGTGTGTTGGTTTGTTTTTTCTTCTTTAAATTCCCCTTTATATTGGTTTAAAGATTTAATTTAAAATGTTTAACTATCTTTATTTTTATTTTATAAAAACTATAGTTGTTTGAAAGTGTGAATTTGGTTTGGTTTTATAAATCATGTGAAAATCCTATTTTTATACCTTATGTTAAAACTATAAATTTATAAACTATTTTACAAAGTTATTCCATAGATTTGGTGAGTTTTAGTGGGTGTTGAATGATTATGTTCTAATGCCCATTTTATCCCATCTGCGGGTTCTTAGTTCATTTTTCTGGTTTCTCCTAATAGTGTTGATTATTTGAGGAATGTTAGTTGTTTTATTTATTTTTCTCTTATTGCATCATCCATGTAGGAATTTTTATTTATTTCTATGAAAGGAGGGTATAAATAACTATTTGGCCAAAACAATGGCATCTGATATATGATTTTTTGGCATCTTTTCCCTATAGGGGGAGAATAGGGATGAGGGAGGGATTTTTTTCCGGTAATGTTTAATGGTTTTATATTTAGTTATTTGTGTTTTTTTATTGCATTTTTCTTTTGGTGTGTATGTATGATGTATAAACGGGTCATGAAAAAATATTATTTACTTTTTAATACTTAGTTTTCTTAATTATTTATTGGGTAAAACCATTCTCAAGTATGTTCCTGTGATTCCTAGGAACTAGTTTCCAACCTGTGGGGATCAAGAATTACCTTCGTGATAGTGGAAGACCAATTCAGGTGTTCGTTAGATGTATGAATTCGTTCTTTTCTTTATAAAATCTCCCCCTAAATCATTGATACCTCTGTCATTATCATCGAATTATTTATGGTCTCCTTATAATAACTCCCTACTATCCATAATGATCAAAATTTTATGTATAATATCTATATAAACATCCATGCCTAAATATAAAAAATATCCCTTTATCTAATTTTTCCATTGTATAAAATCATTCCCCTCAAAGATCATAATCCCTTTTTGATTGAAAACTTTCATGGATTACAATGATAGAGGTTCACTAAATTTAATCATTAGCTATAATATCAATTGTATGTTTGACTAGGTTAAATTCCCTAGGGTGAATTATGGTAGGAATGATTAATAATTTTCACCTTTTCAATCTAGTTTCGTTGTTAGACAAAATTATCTTCTCAATTTTTATCATAGTAATATAAAAAAATGAAATCATAAAAGATCACTATAATTTTTAATTAGTTTAACAAAAATGGGCTAATTCCAAGAGTAGAAAAATGTAATGTTCCAATGTGCTGGAATCACTAAAACACACTATAGTTTTAAAATGTCCAGAGTAGACTCATTATCCCTCATAATTATCAATTATTCGTAATCAATAATGCACTAATCTCTATTTTGAAAATAATTCACTACTCATGCAAAAGAATTATCTAATTATCTATATCATCTGTGAATTGGTTTACACTTACATGGGTGTGTTATGAAGCTAATTTTTCATTAATAAGATAAAATATCCTTAACCATGTTAAATTTTCTCTGTAGAAAATTATTTCATGGAAATTTCTCTTTGAAAAATTTCCCTTTTACATACTTTCTTCACACTATACTATTCTCTACATACTATCTTCATAAACTCCCTACATGTACTTATTTCATGTAATGATCTCTATGAACCTCCTTCTCACTTCATAGATTGCCTGTGCACCATGAAAATCCTTCACACAACACCCCTTCATGTAAATACCTTATGACTTGGATTTGTACAAGATATATCAACAGCTACCTCCTCCTAAAATATCTTCTTGTATTAATATGATATCCTCCTTCACACTTCATGTTTTTTTATAATACCACAATAGTTTTCGTTCATTATTTTCTTTATAAACTTGTTTCTGGCTCTTTATAATTCTCTAGTGAAAATATTTTGAGTTGGTTTTCTTTTTATCCAATGAAGTGATCAAGGGATACATATATAGGCACTGATCCCCAATAATTTTGATATCCATGAAAACATTATTCATATTTCTCATATACCAATTTCATGTATTTATTCACCTTAGTGACACCACATACTTCATATCCTTCATGGTCCATCTCTATTTACAACCTTATGAACATAAATGATCAATCCACAACAAACTCCTTTCCTGATTTCATGAACTTACTATATAAATACTCCAACATTTCCAAAATTTCATCATTGAGATTTAATGTGGCATTTCATACCACATTTTAAATGTCTATTTCATGAACTTTCATTCACGAATTACAAACCTAGAACCCTCTTCATGATCTAGCTGAGGCTTAACACATACATGGCCATGAACTACTTTGAAAACTACCACAAGCTTCCTACATAACTTTATATAAGTACTACATGGTTTCATATCTTGTTCCCAAAATAAGAATCATTTTCTATTTTTCTATAAAAACGTCAGACTCCTCAAAATTATTCCAGAAACACATTTTCAACCTACATTGTTAATGAACACATTGTAACTTTATTAATCAACTTTTACAACAAATGTAACAACCCAAACACCTTAAATCAACATCTTGAGGGATTTTTACCAATTGAAGGAGGGAGTTTTAAAGTTAACTTTTAATTATTGATGATGATAATTTAGTAGTGTATCCAAGTACTATAATTCCATAATTAAATATGAATAAATAGATCAACTCCGATTAGTTCTATATAAATTAGATCTACCAAAAGTATATCTTCTAAATGTAAGTTTATAGGAAGTTAGAAAATGAATTTTGGGAAATTTTAGAGTTTCATAAGATTTTTTGAAATAGAGTTAAGTCCTATAAATAAGGTTCTTCATGAGTAAGTGTATTCATAAATAAGAGTCATTCTAGATTCACCCTAAATACATAAGAGTAAACCTTATATAAATGAAATATATAAGAGCCCTCTTATTCAAGAAAATTGGATAATTTTTTAAGTGCATTTGTGATACATATTTGTAAATATAAAAAATACATAAACATAAATCTGTAGAAAATGTAATATGTAAGATTAAACAATATTATATGTAATGGTAAACCCTTGATACAAAGAGTATTTATATGGAAATGTGTTATATGTAAGAATATTTCTATATATGTATAGAGTCAATAAATGGATTAGTTTTAGATAACTAAGTGTCATTCCCTACATATATATGATTTATTTAATAGAGAAATTTTATAAAGAACCATGGTCACCAATATCATAAATAGTGGTGATATCTTATTACATTTTCATTTGATATGTAAAATTCATGAAAATGGTAAAGTATTGGAATGAAATATTCATTAAGTATGTATGGGTAACCCCATACCAAAGAGTTTTTTTTTTGAAAAATAGGCTAATAATTGAAACCTAATAATATGTAAAAGTATTTAGCAGTGATATATAAGGGGTATATTATTTATCAAAAATTAATTTTCAAAAAAAAATCTATAATGATTATTTAATTCCTTTAAATGATTATGTATTTTTTGACCAGAACACTATGAATAAGTGTAAAATTTCTCTCCCATTGTTCTATTCATACTTGAGTGAGATCTTTATTAATTCTTGTTCCTAATTCATGATTTTTATTTCTCATATTGTATTAGGTAAATATAATATTTTAATAAGTGTTATTATTTGTTCCTTCTTATTATTTCCCAGGCTTGCACAAATTCTAGTTGTTTAAGCCTATTTTTAGGGTTTTCTCTAATTTTATAAATAATTCCATTTGAGACTAAATCAACCAACATTATTTAATGAGTATCTTATTACAAGAATAAGGTAGGTTTCCCATAAGAGATCCCAAGGTTTATCCTTGTTTTTAATATGCGTATGATGTGTGGTTGCATCAATCTAATACAAAAATGAAATAAAATTTATTAAATGGTTTATAATTATTTCTCTAGTGAAATTAAAATTATTCAGTCCATGAGAAATCCATAAGAAAATTTAAATACTATAAATTTTTTTACAAAGTATGGTGTGTCTTTTAATTACTAACATGAGAAATAATGGAGGAAACCCGATGGGTTCTCTAAAAAAACATATGACTTGGATTGTTGATATACCATGAAAATTATATATTTGTAAAATGCATATACTATTTTGGTAAAAGATTCAAGGTAGGATGTGGATTCCCTCAATGATGATATTCTGGTAAAGGTTTTAGGATGGCATATGTATTCCCAAGTGAATATATTTTAGTAATGGTTCTAGAGTGGGACTTATATCTCCTAGGTGATGATGTTTCTATAAATGATCCAAGGTGGTATGTGGACTCCTCGAGGGCTGAAATTTTGTTAAAAGTTCTGAGGTGGGATTTGGTCCCCCGGGTGTTGATATTTTGTAAAAGATTCTAGGGTGGGATGTGGATCCCCTGGGTGATGATATCATGATAAAGGTATAGGGGTGGTATTTTGATACCTCAGGTGATGATATTTTGGTAAAGGTTTTTTTAGTAGGATGTGTCACCCTTGGGTGATGATATTTTGTTTAAGTTTTTGCGGTGGGATGTGGATCCCTTGGGTGATAATATTTTAGTAATGGTTTCATGGTAGGATGTGAATTCCCTCAGTAATGATATTTTGGTAAAGGTTCTGAGGTGGGATGTGGATCCCCCAAGTTATGATATTTTGGTATTGGGTATAGGGTGGGGTGTGGATCCCCAAGGAAATGAAATAATGTTAAATATTTTAGGGTGGGATTTTTCTTCCCCTTGTATGGTTCCATCTCATGTTAAAAGGAATACCACACTGGCTAAAGTAGGCATGGTCAATCTGATGTGTCACTATAGAACCTGAGGATTAACAGTGGTTCATTTATTTATGCTACATTTTTTTATTATGGAATATTTTCATAGATGTTATTTAAACTAGATATATTTGGGGACACTGTTAGTTTCATCATACTAAGTTGTACTCAAACCCTACTCAGACCATCATGGGTACCCTTGCAGACTTCATGGTTTTAGTTCTAGAAAAGGGGAAGATATAAATGTTTGATGGGTGATCTGGGTAGTCAGGATGAATTATGGGACATGGGACTAAGCCTAGACTTGGGACCGGTTATTGATGATGTATGTAGTTTTTTTAAAATTTTGATTATTTTGAATTTCATGTTTATGTTACATCCATAGGGGATCTTGATTATAGTTTTATGTATTTTATGACGGGTATAACATTCATATTCTTATAGAATGGATGTGTCATGTTTCCCTATTATAATTATCTATAATTTCAATTTATTATAGATCCCTTTTTGATGGTTGATATTGATGATACTCTTACTTATTTTTATGTTTATCTGATCTAGGGTGTATAGTCTCCCAAAAATTATTATTATATACATGTTGGTAGTTTTTAGCCTCTAGAATATAGAGAGATGTAAATGATTTCATATAGTGCACCGATCTAATTACTATAAATAGAACCGAGTCTGGATGCTTGAAAGTTGTATAAAAGCCTTATTTATTTTATTTTGTCTTTCTATTTGGGAAGGGATAATGGATAATATATTTTTATAGATTGGTATGGATAATGATATTGGTCATAACTGAGCCACGTATGAATGAATTCTAAGTTACTAGGGATTAGGCTTCCATTCTTGGTATTCTCTTTTATGGTTGGGTTATCTTATAGAATATGATAGAGTTTGATTCAATTCGTGATTTATGGGATTTTATTCTTAGACTAGGGTGGAAAGAGAGTGTTCATTCAAGTATCATAAGATGTATATAATATTCATATCACAATCATGAAATTATCTATAATTGATAACTCTAATTATTTCTTAGGGATCATCTATTTAAAGTGTCAGGAATAACATATATAGTGTATTCCTATATAAAATAATGGTAGAATATTATATAATTGGTTATTTAGATGGTTTATAATTTTTTTCAATTGTTTAACTATCTTATTTACTAATAGTATTAGCTAAATAAGACGACTATAAAAACATATAATGTTCTTTACTCTATAAACTTTTATTAGATTTTTATTTAACTAAAAATAGTTACGGTTCCCTTATTAAAGAAAATCATGAAATGAATGGTTTGAATATTATCTATATTTTATAATGATCATGGTGATGGGTAATGGGGTGATAGAAACACTTAGGTTATGATAAATTGATGATATTTGGTAGTGGTACATGTTGTTAGGTGGTGCATGACCTAATCTTAAATAGGTGGATGGGATTACAACCCAGATTTCCACTATCATCCAAGATGATGGGGAGATGTGTCAAACAATCTTTCCACTCATGGTAGACCAGTTTTAGGATGTCTTTCTTGAATATTTCTTAGGATTTCCACCTATTTGTGAGATTAAGTTTATTATTGATATTTTTACATGAAATGATCATATATCTTATCCACCTTATAAGATAGATCATGAAGAGATTCAATAATTAAAAGTGATACTAGAATATTTAGGGACCAAAGAATTTATATGAATGAGTATATACACTTAGGGTTCTCTAGCCTAATTCACCAAGGAGAATTATTACTTGAGATTATGTGTGGGGTATTGGAAGTTGTTATAGGTGATGATCAAGACTGATATCTACATCTAAGAATTAATTATCTATTTGATTAACTGAGTAGATATAGAGCATCCCCCAAGATCAATTGAATGTCGACTTATCTTCAGTTGATGATGAGGTCCTCTCCTATACCTTATATTATGATAAACAAAAATTATAACCTATATAAGTATCTTGTGATTCCATTCGATTATAAAACTAAGATAATAGTTTTTATAAATCTTATGAATCAAGTCTTTCATCTATATCCAGATTCGTTTTTTTTTTCATTTTTGTTGATGAAATCCTTATATGTTCCCAGTTGAGGGAGGATCATCATCAAAACATAAATATTGTTTTGAGTGCACTTAGATAGTTGTGCCTATATTAAAATATCTCAAACTATCATTTTTTGGATTGACCTGATGTGCTTCGTGGGGTATGTTAAATAAATGTTAAGAGTATTGGTATACCCAGAGAATGTTGAGGAAGTTTTTCCTTAGGATAACCCCAATGATGTTTTTGAAATATATATATTCATGTGATTAGTTGACTATTATCAAAATATTATACAATATATTTCTCAATTAGTATCACTAATGAAATATTTGACATATAAAGGTTAAAGATTATCCATTTGAATGATTATGGTAAATCCTTTTGAGAGATAAAAGGGAGGCTGAAGATAATACCAATCCTGAACTTACCTGAATAAAGTAAAGAGTATATTTTGTATTATGATCAATTGGGAATATTTTTTGAGATGTTTTTATACTAGATGATTGTGTAGTCTCTTATGGTCCATATAAGTTATGTCTAAATGAGTAGAACTACCTGAAACATGATCTAGAGTTGGTAGAAATGGTGTACACACTAATGTGTTGGTGGAACTATCTTATGGTAGAGATGTTTAGGGTTTATACTGATAATAATATCTTGAGATATATATCCTCAACGAATGAATTGTACCTTCTAAAATGAATTTTAGATTAGTACCTTTTGTACATTGTTTTTTAGTTAGAATACTCACCTTGGAAGGGTAATGTTGCTATAAATTCTCTATGTAGGAAGACATAAAAACATGTGGTCCACAAGTCAAGTGGTGAGGAGTAGATAACGAAACTCATTATGGATATGTGCATTGATATTAAAAGTTATCAGGGCGGAGTTACCCTTATGTATTTTCTTATCACCTTCTTACTATTTTTGAGACACAAAGAGAGTTAGATATTAGACTCAAACGATCTAGTGGTAAGGGATATCATATATAGTGCGGAGCTAGCACCATGTAATGACCCACATTTTGAACCAGACTAAAACATGAAGGAATTTGAACATTTTCAATTACTGAATGGGGTTTTTTTTAAACAGATCTTCGTAATGGAATTCCAAGAGTTGAAACACTTCATTGTTTTGGTTTTGTTTTTGAGAGAAGGACCGAGGAGTTTCCCAAGTGACTCGGCAAGTTTCGGAAGTGCTGGACCTGAGTTTTTAAGGGACTACAGAGGGCGCACGGTTGGCGCATAGGTTGACCAAACCGTGCGGCCTAAATCATGTGGGCAGTGTCTTGCGCACGGTCTGCGCCCGGTTTCCCAAACCATGCACCTAGCCCATGTAATGGGTGTCTGGTAGGCAGTATACTCCGCACGATTTGCGCATGGTTTGGAAAACTGTGCAGGTCAAACCGTGCACTTGGGTGAGTTTAGGTTTTTAATTAAAGTTAAAATAAAAGAAAATAAAAACTTAAAACTAAAATCTCCCTCACTCCTCTCGGCCATAACCCACACGACGCACCCCCCTCTTCTCCCCTGTGAGCTGATAACACCCTCCATATGGCCTCCTCTCGTTTGCCGATTTTCATTATATTTCTACCGGTTTTTGGTTCGAATCATCATGGTAAACTTCTCGCTCACTTCTCCTCCTTTATTCCAGTCGTATTTCGGCCTATCCGTCGACCCACGAGATTCAGTCGAACCTTAGGTTTTGGGGGTTTTTTATTCTTATTTTCCTTCATTCTAGGGTTGTTCCAAGGTTGTCTCGAGACCCTTGGGTTCGAGTTTGGGCATCCACCACTGAAGGCGAGGTAGATACAGGTGGTTTTGGTTGCCGGGTTGACTCTGAGGTAAGGTTTTTACCAATGGCTTTTTTTCTTAGCTTCTAAATTAATGCCTTAGTTGTTTTAAAGGGTCATGGTATGTTTTTCTTAGTGTTTTTGCGGGTTCGGGTTGGAATCTCTTTGCCGGAGCTTAGGCGGCTCGCCTGTGTAGGCATAGGTCGCATGTGAAATCACATGTGCCTTGTGGGGGAGCAACAACGACTCTTAGTTAGAAAGAGTCAAGAGCATGAGTGGATGGATGGATCCTCCTTGAGGTAGGGGCCTCTCCTTTCCCTTTAATTTAAAGTAAAGTAGTAAAGAGTTATTTTTGAACGATCTTAGTATTTGAATTCTTCAAGTTAGTCTTGAATAAATGCTTCTGTGAAAACATTGTGACCCGCAAGAATAAGATAAGAATGGTTTCCTACTAACTAAACCCATGATTTAATAATAAAACCCCTCAATCAAAGGTGCGTTGTCTTCAAGATAAAAAGTAGTGATATAATGTTTATGCTTTCTTGCTGGATTGTTTTGGTGCCTCTTTGATGCTTTGTATGTGAATTTGCTTTGTTGAGACAAAGGGGATGAAATGGTTGTGATGCTTGTGTTTGGGTCAATCTGCCATGTTAGAAAAATTGTGTAGGATTGTAACCTTAGTGAGACGACTTAAGACTAAATGAATTGTTACCTCTAGAAGGTATTCAGGGGTTAAATAATTACAAATTTACCCTTTAATATGGAATGGTGAGACTAGGAAAGAACAGACTAGGGTGGTACGACCACGCCTTGGGATAACATAATGAGCACAGCTTATGTTCATAAAATGAATATGTGAATGTCTTGTTTTAGATACTTAAGATGGGTTTCCTTAAGTATGAAAGTGAATTTGTTTGCTTATGTGTATGTGGTATGATTCTTTGAATGATTATGAGGTAATTCCATAAGCAGTATAATATAGACATGTTTGTTTTGTGAGTGTGCATATGCTGATGCAACATAATGAATGATAATAAAGGTGAGTGTATGCTGAGGCCACCTATTAACAGATATGTGGTTGGATGGGAGGCAGTTATACCCCATGCCAGTGTGATAGTACATGTCTCAAAGGGAGGCATTCTTACCCCTTGCCATTTGACTTCTGTTGATGATTACATGTCTGGATGGGAGGCAGTTATACCCCATGCCAGTATTATGAATGTGCCAGATGGGAATCAGTTATACCCCATACCGGTTGAATGAATGTGATGGAAGGGATGCATTATTACCCCTTTCCAGTTGACTCATAGGGACGAGAGGCATTCTTACCTCATGCCTGCTAATCTCAAATTATGGAAGGGAGGCATTCTTACCCCTTGCCAGTTGACCTATAGGGACGAGAGGCATTCTTACCTCGTGCCCACTAATCTCGACTAATGGGTGGGAGGATTTCTTACCCCACACCATCTATGATCTAAATAAATTTATATATGTATAAGGTGACCTGATCAGGTTTCTTTACCGGTAGCGATCCGAAGCCAGTATAACCACCAAGTGTCCCTTGGGAACCTGGACGAGTGTTATTTACTTATGTAATTCTGCTTAGTTTTTCTCCATACCTACTCACTGTTTTATTATTACACTATCTGGATTAGGTTATACATAGGTGGTGCTGGCCTATAGAGATTTATATCTCACACACTACTCGAGCCACCATTGCACTAGGATACCCGATTAGACCTTCTTGCTTACTGGACCTAGGTTGTGTGATGAGCTGTTTGTACCTGAGGAGTTAGGAGCAAAGGACCAAGAGGAAGCTTGGGATGCTCAGGGGATTGTCGTCAGGCTTTTCTGTCCTTTCTTTTTGTATTTTTTGTAAAGAATGATATATTGATTCCTACTTTTATAATTGTATCATCATCTATACATGCATGCATTGTAAACTGGCGTTTTCTGCCTTTTATAAAATGGTTATTACCTGTCTTTTGCTTCTGCCTTTCAATTGTTTACTGTTTCCGCTATTGAATATAATTTACTCTAATAATACCACTGTGTTACTCTGATATGAGGGTATATTCTCCCAATTATCACCCCCTGAGACCCTCGCTGCTAGTCGGCAGCCTCTGGCATACGGGGAGACACGCTTGAGGCCATGTGACCTACCGATCCGGCCACCAGTTCGATGGTAAGCCGGTACGGGACGTTACAAAGTGGTATCAGAGGTGTTTCTTTTATTTTTCCTTGCTATTTTGGGTTGGTATACAGGAGATTAGGAAAGTGTCGGTGTTTGGCTAATAACCGTGCTTGGGACTGATCACCCCACTTACGGGAAATGACCAAGTGGCCAGGGCTGGGAATTGTTGTTCATGTTGTTTTCTATTACAGTTGATATGATTTCACCTTGAGTGATTGTTGAATTTATGCTACTTGTTGATTATGAAATTCCTAGAATTTTACCCTTGGCTTGGTATGGCAAGAAAGCTGCATTTCATGCATCATATTAGGCACATAATAAATTAACATGCCATGCATAGTTTCATGCCATGTAGTTGCATTAGTAATTGTCTGCTGATCTGATTTTGTGCCTTGACTGATATGGCATGCTTCTGTGATATAACATGTTTTTTGTTTACTGCCTGTGATAACATGCTAGTTAAGTTTTAACATGTGAATGATTTCATGGGCTAAAATAGATTGGTTACGATTATGACGGAAACCAATTTTTGATTGTAAGGTGTATGGGCGCCTTACAACTGGGAATGGGTAACCTGTAGACTAAAACCATTCTGAGCAGGATATAAATACGTTTGTAGGGATATTGATGAAAATGTAAAGCTGTGTAAGTTAAAATGCTAAAGTAAATTGGTTTTGATTAAAAAGAGGAGCCAAATTCTAATTTATAAAGTGTATGGGTGCTTTATAGGTTGTTATATGGACACCCATAAACTTGGTCTTTTGTATGTGAACATGTTAAATTCAGGGTTGGAATTTGGTTTTGATAAAAAGGGGAGTCAATTTTCAATCCATGAAGTGTATGGGCGCTTCATGAATTGGGAAATGGAAACCTGTATTAAATGTAAAGGCTTGTTGTGTTGTGAAATGGTTAAATGGAAAATGTTGCCTAATTTTTAAATTAAAATGTTTTGTCTAACTTTTAAATGTGAAACTAGACCCGAGTAGGTTAGTTGAAAAGTTTTGTATGAGATAACCCGGTTGGGGTGTTTGAATTTATTAAAAGGAATTGAGGAACTGCTTTGGAGTTACTTTTTAAAGAACCCAGGATGGATAAAATGGGACCCCCACATGTCTCCCTTTTGTTTAAATGGTGTTGTTTTTCTCAATTGATTGATAAAGATGGGATGTATGTTAATGTTTGATGTTCTTAAAAGTAACTTTTTGTGAAAATTTCATGTTTTCTTGATGTGTGGTTGAAGTTTTTAAGTGGTTAGAGTTTAAATGGGGTAAAATTTTAAGGCCTTGGTAATGGAAACCGTGGTGGTGCGTTGAAACCCTAGTGTAAGGGGTATTTTTGAGTTCCTCTTTAAGTTGCCTTGGAATGGGACCAGAGGTGTTTTCCGTGGGCGTTGTTTCCTTAGCGGTGTTTTGATGACTGGATATTGATCCTATCAAATTTTTTTGGCGTGACCCATCATTAGGGTCAACATTTAATCTTCTTAAGGGGTTATCCTGTGGTTGGCAGCACCCTTAGCGTTTTAATTCCTTTCTTGTACCATGGTTTTTTGACGTGAGGTGTTTTTAAGGTGTCTTTGTCCCTTGTCGGACTCTTTTTTCTAATGACACCCTTGTTCAGATGGGTGGTCGTTGGGTCTTGACTTTCATTGCGACTCTGGGTCATCTCCTCAGTAGAGTGGCCCGACGTTAAAGAATTGTTTCATCCCACTGTTTGGGATGGCTTCTTAATGACTCATGTGTTTTGACATGTTGGTTTCCTTTTTTTGGATCTTTTTCATTTGTTGGGTGATGTGATTGTGGCGAAGGAGCATCGCACAATCGTTTGCGGTGTTTGTGTACTAGCGCTTTTGTGCTCAGCTAGGTTATTTCCTTTCCCTTCGGTGACTAGGACACTCCTAAGGTTGGGAGCATGTCGTGGAGAATCTGGTAAATGTTTCATTTCACGTGGAATGGATTCTTCTTGGAATGCCTTTGGAAATGGGTTGGTCATGTCTGAATTCCTGTGAGGAATGCGAGTTTAAAACGTGTGGATGTGTCAGCAGGTGGAGCCGAGTTCCTCCCTTGAAGTCGACCAGTTGTGGTTCGACTGTTCTGCCTTCCATTATTCTGGTATGATTAACTGGAATCCGTTCAAACCTCTTAGTGTATTCTGTTTAGTGATGAACATGTCCCCTATCTTGTTCTCATCCAAGATGCACTAAGAGAGCGTCGGTCTTATCTGCACTAATGATTTTATGCCATTGGGATTGATCTGATGGTTTCTTTCGACGTTTCACGTGGGATGCGTGGATTCATGTACGGTTTTATCTTGGAAAAATCATCGGAAGTCGCGTGTAGGCTTCGGTGAATGTGTTTGTTCTAAACGTAAGGTGCCTTGGAGAAAGTCGTTGTGGTTCTAGTTGAAATACATCGGCCGTTTAGGCTGAGCGTTCTTGTAAATAGTCAGCCGGAGAGGGCTTGACTCTGGGTTCTTGTTTAATGTCTACGGTATGTGACATATCATTATCTAGCACGTCATTAGGTAGAGAAAAGTGCGGTTTGTGTTGGCTGGTGCCTGGTATGAACAACCATCTCGACTTGGGCCTTGAGGTTGATGGGGAATTTACCGTTTGATCTGTTTCAAATCACGCTAGGAGCGTCGTGGGAACCCTTGGGGTGTGCTTTGAATGTTAATTCCAACGATGGTCCAAACCGTAGTTTGGAGTTGGTTGCTTAACGTTAAAAATCTAATCTGGGAAGTAGCTGTGGATGGATGGTTGGAGAGACGACAACAGGTTCATGTCTTTGGGTAGATGGGCTCGAAAAGAGTCATCTCGGTGTTTTGGTTGGGAAATGAGCGTTGGCTCGAGTTTTGGTGGCTTAAGTGTCATTGGGTTTAATGGATTCTTAAGGGGGTGATGGATGTTTATGAACGCAATGTAATCGTTTGAACGAAGCTTCACGACCCTTGTAGGTTAGGTGATGTGTACGTTGTTCCCGAAGGCCTCTCGGGGACGAGAAGTTCTAAGGTGGGAAGGTTGTAATGACCCGTGTTTTGAACCGGACTAAAACTCGAAGGAATTTGAACTTCTTCGATTACTAAATGGGTTGTTTTTAAAACCGAGCTTCAAAACAGAATTTCAAGAGTTGAAATGCTTCGTTGTTTTGGTTTTGTTCTTAGGTGAAGGCTCGAGGAGTTTCCCAAGTGACTTGGCATGTTTTTGAAGCGTCAGACCCGAGTTTTTAAGGGACTGCATAGGGCGCACAGTTGGCGCACGGGTTGACCAAACCGTGCGGCCCAAATCATGCGGCCTAAATCAGGTGGGTAGTGGTTTGTGCACGGGCTGCGCATAGTTTCCCAAACCGTGCACCTAGCCCGTGCAACGAGTGTCTATGATGCAGTAGACTCCGCACGGTTTGTGCACGGTTTGGAAAACTGTTCAGGTCAAACCGTGCGCTTTGGTGAGTTTAAGTTTTTAATTAAAATTAAAATAAAATAAAATAAAAACTTAAAAATAAACTCTTCCTCACTCCTCTCGGCCAGAACCCACGTGACGCACCCCCCTCTTCTCCCCTGTGAGCCGCACGACACCCTCTATTCGACCTCTGCTCGTTTGTCGATTTTTGCCGGATTTCTACCAGTTTTTGGTTCCAATCATCATGGTAAGCTTCTCTCTCGCTTCTCCTCCTTTCTTCCAGCCATATTTCGGCTTATCCGTCGACCCGCGGGATTTGGCTGAACCCTAGGTTTTGTGGGTTTCCTGATTCTTGTTTTTTATTCATTCTAGGGTTTTGTCAAGGTTGTATCGGGACCCTTGGGTTCGAGTTTGGGAATCTGCCACCAAAGGTGAGGTGGATACAGGTGGTTTTGGTTGCCGGGTTGACTCTGAGGTAAGGGTTTTACCCGTGGCTTGTTTTTGCAGCTTCTAAATTAATGTCATAGTTGTTCTAAAGGGTCCTGGTATGTTTTTCTTAGTGTGTTGGCGAGTTCGGGTTGGATTCGCTTTGCTGGAGCTTAGGCGGCTCACCTGGGTAGGCATAGGTCGCATGTAAAATCACATATGCCTCGTGGGGGAGCAGCAATGACTCTTAGTTAGAAAGCGTCAAGAGCCGGAGTAGACGGATAGATCCACCTTGAGGTAGGGCCCCTCTCCTTTACCTTTAATTTAAAGTAAAGTAGTAAAGAGTTATTTCTGCAGGGTCTTAGTATTTGAATTCTACAAGTTAGTCTTGAATAAATGCTTCTGTGAAAACAGTGTGACTCGCAATAATAAGATAAGAATGGTTGTCTTCATACTAAACCCACGATTTAATAATAAAACCCCTCAATCAGAGGTGCACTGTATTCAAGATAAAAAGTAGTGATAGACTTTTTATGCTTGCCTGATGGATTTTTGTGGTGCCTCTTTGATGCTTTGTATGTGAATTTGCTTTGTTGAGATAAAGGGGATGAAATGGCTGTGATGCTTGGGTTTGGGTCAATTTTCCATGTTAGGAAAATTGAGTAGGATGGTAACCTTAGTGGGACGACTTAAGACTAAATGATTTGTTACCTCTAGAAGGTATCAAAGGGTTAAATAATGATAAATGTATCCTTTACGATGGAATGGTGAGACTAGGAAGGAACAGACTAGGGTGGTACGACCACCCCTTTGGATAAAGTAATGAGCACGGCTTATGTTAGTAAAATAAATATGTGAATGTCTTGTTTTAGATACTTAAGATGGGTTGCCATAATTATGAACATGAATGTGTTTGCTTATGTGTATGTGGTATGATTATTTGAATGATTATGAGGTAATTCCATAAGCAGTATACTATAGACATGTTTTTATTGTGAGTACAAACATGTTGATGCCACATAATGAATGATAATAAAGGTGAGTGTATGCTGAGGCAACCTAGTGAAAGATACTTGGTTGGATGGGAGGAAGTTATACCCCATGCCAGTGTGACAGTACATGTCTGGAAGGGAGGCATTCTTACCCCATTCCATTTGACTTCTGTTGATGATTACATGTCTGGATGAGAGGCAGTTATACCCCATGCCAGTATTATGAATGTGAGAGATGGGAAGCGGTTATACCCCATACCGGTTGAATGAATGTGATAGAAGGGAAGCATTCTTACCCCTTTCCAGTTGACTCATAGGGACGACAAGAATTCTTACCTCATGCCCTCTAATCTCAAATTATGGAAGGGAGGCATTCTTACCCCTTACCAGTTGACCTATAGGGATGAGAGGCATTCTTACCTCATGCCCGCTAATCTGAACTAATGGGTGGGAGGCATTCTTACCCCATGCCATCTATGATCTAAATTCATTTATATATGTATATGGTGACATGATCAGGTTACTTTACTGGCAACGAGAAGAAGCAGGTATAACCGTCAGCTGTCCCTTGGGAACCTGGACGGGTGTTATTTACTTATGTAATTCTGCTTACTTTTTCTCCATACCTGCTCACTGTTTTATAATTACACTGTCTAGATTGGGTTAGACACCGGTGGTTCCAGCCTAATGAGATTTATATCCTAGACCCTACTCTGGCCGCCATTGAACTGCGGTACCCGAGTAGACCTTCTTGCTTGCAGGACCTAGGTTGTGTGTTGTGTTGTTTGTACCAGAGGAGTTTGGAGCAAAGAACCAAGCGGGAGCTTGGGTTGCTCAGGGGATTGTTGTTGGGATTTTCTATCCTTTCTTTTTGTATTTTTTGTAAATCATGCTCTATAGATTCCTTATTTCATAACTGTATCGTCATCTGTACATGCATGCATTGTAAACTGGTGTTTGCTGCCTTTTATAAAATGGTTATTACCTGTCTTTTGCTTCTGCCTTTCAATTGTTTACTATTTCTGTTATTGAATATTATTTACTCCGATAATACCGTTGTGTTACTCTGATATGAGGTTATAGTCTCCCCACTATCACCTCCTGAGACCCTCGCTGCTAGTCGGATGTCTCTGGCGTACAGGGAGATGCACTTGAGGCCATGTGACCTACCGGTCCGGCCATCGGTTTGACGGTAAGCCGGGCCGGGACGTTACATGCCAGATTGGTCTTTTGATGCTGATGAGATTATTTATGTCTAAGATTTTTTCCCCTTATGAGAATGTGTGAGGAGATGATGAGGGATTAACATACCTCTATATGGTATGTTCAATCAACACATATCAATATGTTCAATGAAATTCACACATAGCACCGGTTTATCAGGGTGAAAAATGATATGGATTGTTTTTTTCACATGATGAACTACCTTTTAGTGGATAATGTCTGAGCATTAGTAACCCAATGATCTTCTCTGATCAATACCCATTCATGATTGGAAGTAGGATGATGTGACTTTGGATTTTTTTTTAATGGGGTTTACAAGGATTACCAGAGTTAGTGATGTAGTGTGTGTTATTATACAACCATTGAATATGGTAGGTCATTTTCTACCAACCCAAGAGACATTCTCTATTGATGAACTGAGAAAGATCTATGTATGAGAGAGAGTTAATTTATATGGATTACCTTGGAATATTATTTTAGATTAGTATGCCTACTTTACATTGTGATCATAGAGATTACTATAGAATATTATTATCTTATAGGTTCATTTGAGAATTTATTATCACCATTATACAAATCAGAAGTCTGAGCATACCATCCAAATATTATAGGGCATGTTGCGAGCACATGTCCTTGATTTTTAGGGTTCATGGGAGAACTATTTGGTGTTTGCAGGGTTTACTTACCACAAAAGTTATTAGGGTTTAATTTATATAGAACCTTTAAAAAATTTATATGGTAGTCCATGTCGAACTATGTTATATTGGTTAGAGGATATAGATTTAGGAAATATTGTATTTTATCTTTTATAAGAGGCATAAAAGAAAATTAGGCTAATTAGGAAGTGGTTAGTAACTATTAAGAGTAGTAGAGGTCATATATAGATTGAATATCCCATCCTTTGGAGTTTAATATTGGTGATTGGGTATTTTTAAAGGAATCACCTTGTTTGGGGAATCACATTATTTAAGGGCAAGGAAAACTGGATCCTAGGTTCTTGGGGTTATTTGAGATTATTGAGAGAATCAGTGAAATAACATATACATTAGATCTTTCTCACTGTTTAAATGTTTTTCATGATTTTCATCATATATCACAACTTTGGAGAAATAATCTAGAACCTTCCTATGTGATTACTATATATAGGGCTGATTTTGACATTGATACATCATTTAAGGAGAATTTGGTTCACATTATGGATTAGAGAAAGAATAATTTTACAATAAAATGGTTCCTCTAGTATTAGTGGTGTAGAAACTTGACTGTATTCAAGAGGAAACATTGGATAAATAGTTCGAAATGAATTTACAATGTCTATATTTATTCACCAAATAGTCCCAATGATATTTAGGAAAAAATATCAATGATGATTAGTTATATGGTGGGGAGTTGTAACATCCCAAAATATTCATTGTATGAATTTGTTTGAATTGTTACCAAAAAATAAATCACTTTAATTTTTTAGGGAAATAAGTATACTTATGTGTATAAAACAATTAAATAATGACCAATAATTCAAGAATTATTCTTTGGTTATAATCTTGGATTGATTGTGTGTATTAGGACCCCATATAGGTGTTGGGAGTGTTGAAATTTTTTGGGAATCGCGTTTTATGAGTTGGCTATGATGGGACATAAAATTGGTGATACTTTTTCACTATTGATATGTTTAGAGGAGGTTTATAGGTGATTAAGTCAATCGGAAATGATTTTGGGATACAAATATAGGTTTCATTAAGTATCAATTATTTTCTAAAAAATGAAAAACTTCCATATATAATAGTCATCGTATATATGATTAACTATTTGACTCTTATATATTTGTGCCACCATATGTTAGAGTCTTCCTTTAGTCTAAAAAGATATAATGTATGTAATTATTTAGAGAAAATCATTAGTAGTTAAAAATTTACAAATTTTTAATAAATTGTTCATATGAATACCCCTTCCTCCATTAGACTATTGGAACCATCATATGGAGAGAGTTTGGAAGTTAACCAATGATTCTAGATGTTGATATTGGAGTGATGTAGCCAAGGTCCAAATGATTGAATATAGATCTATGATAAGTATGTCTATAAAATTAGTCTTACTAGATATAGTTCTATAAGATGTATTTCTACCAAAATTAGATATACTAGAATTATGTTTACTAGTAGAAAGTCTATTGATTGTTGGAAAAAATTCAATGAATTTTAGAGTTCTAGTAGTTTTTTAAAAATAAGGTTAATTGTAATACATAAATGTATTCATGAGTAATGGTATTAATATGTAATATTAATTCTAGATTCACCCTAAATATATAATATTAAACCATTAGTAAAGGAAAAAACATAATATTCATTAACTTCAGAAAAATTAGCTAAGTGTTCAAGTAACCTTGTGGTATAAACAAGTAAATATAATGACGTGTAAAAAATAAAGCTTTGACAAAAAGTATACGCAAGGGTAAAAATTATGATAAGTAAAGGTAAAATCATGATATGTAAGATTCTTAATGGGAAAAATTATGATAAATAAGTTTCTTTATCAGGATTAATATGTGACAATAAATGGATAGGTTATGGATACACAAGATTCATTCCTTATATACATAAGAGTTATTTAGTAGAGGAATTTGAAAAGTATCAGGTACTACCTATGATATTTAAGGTAAATTTATTGGCATGTAAGATTAATTTTATACGTAATGGTTTGGAAAATTATAAATTCTTGAAATTTAAGAGTTATCATGCATGAGATTTAATCTTACAAATGGGTAACCCCAAAATTAATAGTCTTATTCTTTGAGAAATAATCTGATTGTTGGAGCCTAATGATAGGTAAAAATCCTTAGATGTGATATGTAAGGGGAATGATGTTTGTCTAAAATTGAGTCTCATAAATATTTCTATATTTTTCTAGGATGGTTATTAAATTCATTTAAATTCATATAGAATGGGATTTAGGCTTCTTTCTACTTTGAAACTAAGAATACACCTAGAAAATTACTCACATTCTTCACTTCATCCTTGATAAATTTCATCATTGATTCTCAAGGATTCTTTATGTCGTTCATTACTAAGATTGGTCACAC
The DNA here is from genome assembly GCA_963277665.1 of Viscum album. Lineage (NCBI taxonomy): Eukaryota > Viridiplantae > Streptophyta > Magnoliopsida > Santalales > Viscaceae > Viscum > Viscum album. The sequence goes on from OY728130.1 coordinate 274,050,249, forward strand.
ATATGGTTAATCTTCCCTTAGGTGTAAATCATGGAAACTTCTTAAAAAAATTTAGATTTAAACTCATTATGGTTATTTATGCCTATTTTATAGGGTTTTTTATAATTTCATGATTAATGCCAGTTGATACCAAGGTCTATCCTTGTTTTCATGTGTGTTTACACTGAACTAACACATCCATGAAAAAAATTTAATTAAAAGGGTTTTGGTTTTTTCTCAAGTTAAATAAACATTATTTAGGCCTTATCGGTCCATAAGAAAATATAAGTCCTTGAGTTTTGGATACCATGTGCGTCGTTTCTTTAAATTAATGAAATAAAAAATGTGGAAGAAACCAAAGGGGTTTCTTAAACAAACTTATGACTGGATTATCAAAAACTTTGAAAAATATATAATTGGTGAATGAATTAACTCTTTTGTAAAAGGTTCTGAGGTGGTAGGTGAATTTCCCATGTTATGATATATGAATGGTTCTGAGGTTGGATATAGATTTCTCGAGTGATTATATTTAAGTAATGGTTCTAGGATGGGATGTGCATCACTCAGGTGATGAGATTTTGGTAAAGTTTCTAGGGTTGGATGTAGATACCTCAAGTGATGATATTTTGGTAATTTTTCGAGGGTGGTATTTGGATTCATTGGGTGATGATATTTTGGTAAATGTATGGGGGGAGGATGTGGATCCCCTAGGTGATGATATTTTGGTAAATGTTCTAGGGTGGGATGTGGATCCCCTGAGTGATGATAATTTGGTAAAGGTTTTGAGTTGGGGTATAAATAAATAAGTGGATAATATCTTGGAAACATATCTAGGGTTGTATGTGGATCCCTTTAGTGATGATATTTTATTAAATGTTATCAGGTCATATGTGGATCCCTCAATTGATGAGATTTTAATAATGGTTCAAAGGTATTTAGTGGCTCACCTAGATAATGAAATTCTATTAATGGTTCTGGGCTGGGATATTGCTACCCCCTACGTGGTTATATCTTAGTTTCAGAGACATAAACCACTACATGAAGTAACTATAGTTGATCTCAAGATTCACTATAGAAACTGATGATCGACAACGGTTCATTTGTTTATGATTTAACTATTTGTTATGGAACATTATCATGAATTATATTTAAACTATATATATTTAGTTACATCCTTAGTGGTATCATATTGGGTTGTACTCACTCCATGATTAGGCCCTCATGGGTACTTGTGAACACTTCATGGATACATGTATGGAAAAGGAAAGGTCCTTATAATTGGTGGGTGATTTGGGTATTTGGGATAAAGCAGGGGGTGGGACTGAGCTAAAACCCAAGACCAGTTATTATTGATATCTCTATTTTGTGAATTGTTTACTATTTTTTATTTGATGTATTTGTTCCATAAATGTGGGATATTGATTATATCTTTATGACTAGTATGAAAAATACATCATTCATACTATTATATCACAAATATGTTATTTTACTCAATGAAATTTAGCTGTGATATTTGTTTATTATGGTTCCCTTGTTTATGGTTGATATTGGCGATACTTTCATTACTATATATGATTATATCATATAGGGGTATAATATGCCCATGATTATTATTAAATACTCATTTCAAGTCAGTATCTTCTAGTATGTGGGGTTGAACACCAAATTTTATATAAAAAATTGATCGAATTAATATAGATTAAATCAATTATAGATGTTATATTTCCCCTCTATTTGTTCAAATCCACCATCTATCACACCACCTCAACTTTCTATTCATGGTGAACAGTGAAAGCTGACATATTTACTCATATGTATACATTTAATGAATCTTACACAGACTTTAAATAAAACTACTGTTTCTAATGGGTTTATTAACTTTAGATATCTTGTGTCGATCGTAATCCTACATTCTAAAGGTAGGTCATTACTGGGACATACTAGTGGTAGTTTTAAAAGTATGTTTTCCTAATATATAGTTGGTTAGGATCATCTCACCCTTTTGGGGGAATTATTTCCTATTATGGAACAATCTTATTGATTTAATACATATTTTTGTATCGTTACCATATCCTAGTATAGAATTGGATTCATCTATGTGAGTGATTTTATGAAAACCTTGCATCATAATGAACATTTTTATATATAGTTGGTTCACCATCATTGTTTTATTAATTGATTTCATTGTGTGTCATATTGTAGGGTGATATAAAATTTATCTCTACCTAGGGAGGAGGTTGGTGTTATAGTATTGGGATTGGGCCCATAAGAAAAGGTCTTCCTACATATCTCTATGAATGGAATTAGATCCCAAATAGTTTTATTCAACTTAATAGGACACGTAATACATTTTAAGGTTGTAAGATAAGGATTAATGTTGTTTCTTTTAATTTCGTGCATCGATGAAAAATTGAATTGATTTTAAGGTCATACATCCAGGACCTATGATATGTTGGTATTGAACCTCAGTGAGGCATCCTATGTATCATAGTTGATGGGAATTAAATCTCATGTGGTTTTAGTTTATAAATTTTAATTTCATGTGATTAGATTAATCCATGTATTTAAATTCCATGTAGTAAGTACTGGAGCTATGTAGTTTTAAGTAATACAACTAATACTTCTAGGAAAATTTTTCTTCTAAATGGTTGGTATAATACTTATGCATTAAATTCCCTTTCTAGTTCATCCCATTTATTAATGACTAAATAGAAGAGGATATGGTAAGATTTTTCAGGAATATAGCCTTTTGAGGAAGGTGATTCATAGGGAATATTTCCACTAAAGTATATTATAGATCTTAAAAAATATATCCCTTTATTAAAAGAATGAATCATAGGTAATATTGATGTTTTGAAAATGTAATGGATCATAGGGAATATATAACTTTGAGGAAGTTTAAAAGAGGATATATCCCTATGAGGATGTGTTAGGGCTAATGTATAGGTCTCATGGATGGTTCTTTAGTTAATTAATGATTCATAGGATCCTTAATGAGAGAATTATTGGGTATTTAACCTTGTAGTAATCCCACACACACATTTACTTCATACCAATCGATGGTTATACAAGGAATGTAAACTGGTCTCACTAGGAATATAGACTGGTGAAAAAGATTTAAGGCTTATACAAGTGTCTCATGGATGGGTATATTTTTTACTATTGATTCATAAGTATTATATCTTTAATTAGGGATTGATTGTGATGTGAACATGGTAGGAGGCCCAAATATGCATCTATATCCCACAAATCTATGGTCAGATAAGGAAGGAAAACATATCGCATGGGAAATATGGCCTGGTGGGGAAGAGTGGGGGCTTAAAAATGATAGAAGGTCTATAAATACAAACATATCCCACAAATTTTCGGTTATATAAGGAAAGATAACTGGTCTCATAGGTAATATGGGTTGGTGTGGAAGATCTGAGGCTTACACCAGATAGGAGGCTTGTGTTTTAATAGGGGTGTTAGGAGGATACATGAAAGGCTTACAAATATGAACCCAAAGATGCATGACTGGGTTAATGATATAGGTTAGGGTACATTTTGAAGGATTAAACCTTGTATAAGGACCTTTCTCCCTCATTGAATCATTATGTAGGATAGAGGGATCCACATGAGAGAAAATCATGATCTGAGGGAGGCTTTATCGATATCTTCATGAGAGGAACTCTCATTATCAAAGGAGTACAAGATCATGACTACCCATAAGATCCTATTGGAAAAGGAGGAAAACTCAATAGAGGACTTTTATAAAGGGAATAAATGATCGATTAGGTTCATATTTGTGTGTGTGTTTCATAGTTATGAATTTAAAGAGTTTGTTTAGGGGGATAAATAAGTAGGCACCCTGGTAGGAGACCTGTGTGAGGGAATTATCATCCATTGGGATAAGTTGATTTCTTCACCCAAAAACGGTGACCAAATAGAAGGGATTATCTTGTTGAGGGTATGGTATACATTTTTCTTAATATGATGTAGGGAGAATATGAAACCCTTTCTATAGGGTAGGGTGAAGGGTCCCCATTTTGGGAGGCCTGGTAAAAGGGATACACTATTTAAAAGAAATGGGTGGAAGGTCTCCTTAGTATAATTTAGGTCAAATTGGCCTCCCTAATATGATTTTGAGTGAAGTGATAATCCTAATAGGAAAATTGATTCAAAAATAAGGATTTTTGGGTGAGGGTACATCCTAGTATGGACGATGTTTGGTGTGACTTGGATTTGTGGTACCCTAGTGTATCATCCTGTATGGGGTTCTTCACCCTAATATTAGAGAACTAGAGAAGAAGCTTTATCCTATGAAGCATTTAATGTGGTAAGCCTTTGGGTGATGCAATCACCATCAATTTCATATTAATTTCCTTATATTTTTTTCTTAACTAAGCTACTTGAAGGGGTGCTGAGGAATTAGATGCATATAAATCCACTATCATGGGGCGCCCCTTCATATTTATCTTTTTAGTGCATATAACGGAGACCCATGAGGTCAATTTATAGATAAATATGTTGATCAGTATTCATTAAAGATGGGTATAGAATATGGATCATGCAAGTTCCAAGGCACTAACTCTGGGTGAACAGGTTCACTAACACAACCAAGATATTTGAAGGAGGCTGGTGCACTGGTGGATTCATTCAAGTAGGCTAAGGCGTGAAAAGAGGCTTGAGTGGATCACCCTGGGAACATACCTAATGACCTAGGAAAAGTGACTCGGGCATGTACCAATAGTATTTGGATAAGTGGTATCTCTCTTCTTGGTATTTTTTCGAAAAACATATCAAGGTTCTCATCCTTTTCCAAAAACGCATCACCAAAAAATTACCTCCCTATGAATTGGATATAATTAGAATAAGTAGGTTCTTATTCTAAGGTAAATGTGACTCTATAATTTAAGTTTCTTTGAAGGGAGAATATGTGAGCTACTGTCAGATTAGGGTGTGGTTAATATGCACTAATCACTATCTACATGATGTGCATACTAGATACATTGAGTTCAGTGTGTCCAAGAATAGTGCACACCTCCACCTGGGTGAAACAATCTAGTTTAATGGGGATAAATGAAAAGACCTAGGAGAATTTAGCTAAGAAAAGTGACCTGATTGAAATTCAATCCATTTTTAAATTTCTTCTTTATGGTCCTTATACTTGGATCATCATTGATCCTAATTATTTTTATACATTTCTACCCATTAAACTGATACTTAATGAATTTTTACTTATAGAAAAAATATTTCTCACAGATCAAACATTGTTTTATATTCCAAATATGCTACCCACGTAGAAAAAATAGTCAAGGATGTTGAGATAAACTCATGAAAGCTTATCATACTATGCCATCAGGCCATATAAAGTCTTCTCAAAATGAATTTTCTAAACTATTCATTTTTAAAGAGGTTTCCTTTATACATATTTGTCCTTTTAATTGACATTTCAATCCCATAATAGAATATTAATCTCCCTATCATGAAAATATTATCACCATGATATTCCTCAAAAACCAGTATCTACCTTGATGGTAATATTGTTTACAAGGGTACAAATGATGGAATGTATTGTATAATCCATTTTATGGTGGTGAAACGTGATGAACCATGAGTTTAATCCACCATCAAACAATTTTATTCATAATTTTAGTTGAAGGTATAAATCCTTTAAAGTGATCTTTATCTTAGAGGGAATTTCTATAAGGAGTGCTCATGTAACTATTGGGTAAACTAGAGTTATGACAAACTTGAGGATCATTTGAGAGTTTTTAGACTTTATAAAACTATTTTTTCTTCACAATCTTCATTTTACTATTATACTGATCTCAGCCTTGGGTTTATCAGTTGATGGTGTTTTGAAACCAAAAACTTTTATCTACTACATGGGTAGGTCAACATTAGTATCTTAGGAATTTACATGATCAGGGGAATCTATATCCTTTGTGCCATGCATGATTATTTTATCCCATGTTTTGGTACCTGTGGAAATGTCATTAAAACACTTTTCCTGGAGAGGGACTTGCTAATTTTGGTTAAGGAGGATCTAAAGAAAGAAATATATGCATCTCTCAATGACCCTTTTAGAAAATGGATTAAGATATTGTTATGCCCACATGGATTAAGATTGAAGAAAAAAAGGACAAGGTCTTTCCTAAACTAGTATACTAGTGGGTCCCAAAACACCTACTACTATATTTTTAATAATAGTCAATACACAACATTGGGTTAACAAGCCTAGCCAGATTTGAGTCCAAAACTATGACTGGAAGAAATTTTTATTTTTTCCTTAGTAGGTTGTTATTTCTATCTTGAGATTCTTGTACTGGGGGATATATTAGGTGTTAATCCAAGTTCATTGGGGAAAGACCCCTCACAATAACTCTGGACTAATCCAATTATTGTAAAGCTAGATAGCATCACTCCTCGGTGGCTGAAAAACAAGGAACACAAACTTGTCTCCTAAATTCACCTATAGAACAATATGCATGGAGGGACATGTTATAGACCAACACCTGGGAGACCACTCATGGTTCATATTCATTCCTTATAAATATCTCATTATTATTTTAGTGGCTAGAATAAATATTTCAGTCGATGACCGCTCAAATAGGATTACGATTCAAGGTGGAGCACTAGTAGTGAGATTTTATGGGGGGATATACTTATGAATCCCATATACCACATATGTTCAGATAATAATTTCATTGTTTATAAGATTTGATTCCACCTACCTAATATGAATAGTGAATAAAGTTGTATATGATAGTCCTAAAATAATATTTTTAGGGGTTAACTTTTATAGATAAAACCCTGGTTAATGTGTTGGAATCTGATACTCTAACTGGTTTTACCATGGGGTGTGATGTTTTATGGATTGAATGTTACCTATAAATTATATCATTAGGAGGCACTCTAAATATTCATGGACCTCATTTTCTAATTATAAATGGTTCCTAATAAGAATCTGACATTATCAAGCTAGACTCCTCTACTAATGAAGGGAAGACATATACATATGAGCTTTTCATCATAGTCTATGGTATTTTGAAGAAATATTCTCATAAATCATCTCTAGAGACATGATTTATAGAAACCATTACTTTTCAAACAAAAATATCACATCTTATTAGATGAATATTAAATACATAACATTATGATACACATTCAAACAGTAAAAGTTTATTGTCTTTGGAAACTTGGATACATACTAGATCTACATCATCTCTAACTTAGTTCTTCAAAACTAAAAACCTTATTATACACATCATTCTTAAACCTTTTCTTCATATCTAGGGGAAAATAAAACATAATAATGTGTGAGATCAGATACTTACTAAGGGTAAAAAAGGGAGATATCAATGATCATTTAAATATAACATGAGTGTAAAGGGTATGAGAACATAATATTAACCTTCGAAAATCATACCCAATAATTCAAATATCATAAACATGAGTCATGACATAAATCTTGGTAGTTTATAAGACATGAATCATAAATATAAAAAAGAACATTATCCATGGGAACATAATATTGGCATGAGATCATGTAATAAAAAGTAGAATAAAGTGTTTCATAATCATAATCATATAAATATTATTTCAAGGATAACCACCAAGACATTCATAACATGTTAGTATTTGTATAACCACCTATGTATCTACTCGGTATTGGTATAACCTCCCATGTACATTCTTTCAGGATTGGGATAACCTTCTATGTACCCTTTGAACTTATAGAAAATTAATCTTTATACAATTCATTATAGGTCTATATAATTCGGTGCCCACCCATCTCATGATCATAAATCTATTTATATATATGCTACAATATCATAAAAACATTCACCATAACTAAACCCATATAAAAGAAAATAGGTTTCATCGATATTTCATCATTATAACTATAAACCATCTAGAGAAATAATAAAGATGGTATCATTGGATTTTATCCCATGTAAAGAAAAATTAATATCAAAGTATGTTATCTTTGATGAAAATTCCTTTAAAATATAACTTGGAATATTTCTTGAGGAAAACCCCCTTTTAATTTTGAAATCAGTTATTTAAAATCTAAAAATTTACAAAATATTATATGGAAAAAAAACTTTGAAATGGCCCATAGAAAATTATAAATTAATCTTCAAATAATTGAGTGGTCATGATGGTATGAAATTATGTTTATATTTTTTATGTTTAAACAATTATTCCTTTTGAATTTTCAATAAAAGTCAAAAGTACCTCAATCAAAAAAACAAGAAGATCCCATTTAAACCATTATGAAAAAATTAAATCATGGGTAAAATTGAATTTAAAAAAATCATAGGATAATATTAAAACATTCTTGCAAACAATTTCAGAAAACATGTACATGGAAAAAAAATATTTTTAATATAAGAGAGAAATAAAGTCGGTTTTACTTAAAAGTGTTCTTTCAATATCTTGAGTTCTTAAAGTGATAAAAATGAAATGAAAAAATTTATTCTAAATAATTAAGTAGATTTTAAAAACATCCATGAGATTATTGAGAGATATATCCTAAACCTTCATCATTTTAAACTTAATTATAAATAATCCTGAAAAACAATTAGATTGCAACATAAATCCATTACCTTGAGCACAACTTCCTTCAAAATCACTTTAACCCCTGTATAATAAATTTAAATTTATTATAATTCTATAAAAAGTCATTTTTATAATTATTATATCACATATGATCCACTTATAACATTTTAACACCCATTTATTAGTAAATCCTTTTTAAAATCATCATTTCTAGGTGTTAACTATTTCTTTTTTTTTTCATGAGAAATTCAGTTCGGTAGTTCTGATCCTTGAAATTTTATTATGGTTATATAATATCTATAATATTAATCATGATATAAATATAATATATATATATATATATTATTTATATTTATATTTATATTCATCCAAAAAAGATATATATAGAAAAATGAATTACACTGTTTACGGAGACGATAGGTCATATGTACGCATGAATGTTGTTTTCACTTTTCAATGGATGGAATAAAATAAAGGTAAATAATAATTAACCTTTATAGAATAATTATTATATCATATTTATCACTAATATTCATTCAATTAATCCTTATTACCATCCACGTAAATCAGAAATAAAAAATGAATCACATCACTTCATAGAGGTGGCAGTCCATACATACGCATGAGTGACATTATAATTTAAAAACTGATGAGAAGGTAAGAAGGTAAATATGGTATTATAATTATAGAAGTATAATTATGTCATAAATGTCATATATAAACTATAAACCCATCTTAATAACCATCCATTAAAGATAGTGATGGAAAATTAATTGTATCGCTATATGGAGGTAGTAGCCCACACATATGTATGCATGATACTTTCACTTCCCATTTGATAGAAAAGAGGGAGGATAATGGTAGTTACATAAGAATAATAACATTTAAATATATTTATTATACTAAATTAATTATTTTTTTATAAATAAGTTATATTTATAGAAGGTAGAAGAAGAAATAAATTGAATTATGTTAGGTAGGAAAATTACCTCTTCTTCTATTAGCCTCCTTTAGATCCCTTCTCAAGGAAACTTGAAACAGTCCTCAAAGATGACCATAACATTTAATTCATGGCTAAAAAGGTTTATAATAAAATTAAGAATGTATTTATCAAGATATAGGGCTCAAATTGGTGTAATGAAAAAAGATAACAGGTGACCTTTTATAAGGGAGGGATATGAAATGCTTGGAATTATTAAAAAGATTAAAATATAACTAAGTCATTCTCAATAAAAATGACTCTAAATGGACATATTGGTGGAACTAAGTTGGATAGAAGTTTTCTTTAGATGCTGGAAGAATTTTATACTAGTTTTTTTGCCTTTTTTTATTATTAAACGAAAATCAAATTACTTTGTAAAGTATTGATAACTGGAAAATAAGAATAAAAAAGAAGCATAATAATAAGAAAAGGTTTTTATAAGAAAGTTAATAAGTTTTATTTTTATGTACTAAAGATGTTTTGTGAAGGAATTTGTTCTTCAGACTCACATTATGTCCTAAAATAAAGTTTCAAACATTTTAAGAAATAGTATCAAAGTCTAAATGTCTCCATGATAAATATGACGATGCTTTGCTGATATATAATTCTCAAATACCAGAAGTTTTTTGAGAAACTTATTATGCAAGCCTTATAAAATAAATGGTTATAATACATGTTTTGTACCTTAATTTAGATGATTCTATACCAATCCTAATGTTCTAAAATTCATGAATGTTTTATTAAAAAATAAAAAGTTTTTAAAGGAAGAAAAGATAGGGAGTTTGAAGATGATTAATTCAAAGTTTTATTGAATCACTGATTAACTAGTCCATTAGATGTGATATGCCATTGATCTATCATAGGAAGGAAATTTTACTGAAATATATAAGAAAGTGGAGTTTTTTGGGACCAATGCATGTAAGAATGTCAGAGATTTATCAACCGAATAATGATAAAAAATGTATTCAACCATTTTTATCAGGTCAAATTATTTTAAAATTGGGTCAAGAGAAAAATAATAATATTATTGTTTTTTTACAAGTCGTTAAAGTTTCATTAAATAATTATTGACACCAATTCATTGGAATGATACCATAGACTAATTCATTAGATTCATAATGACACCGATACTTAATAATATGTAGGATCATCAGTCTCAGAAAGTTGTTGAACTTTTGAAGAAAAGGTAAAACATTTGGAAGTTGTTGTTGAAGTGTCTTCCAAAGGGTTTTTTGATGTTTCTGTTGAATTATTTCCAAGGGGTGTTAGTATCTTTAGAAGTTATGAAAATGTTTATGGAATAATGGTTTCAAAGTATTATATATTTTTGATAATACAAAGCGTCATAATGAAAAATCATTTATTTATTTCTCAAATAGTAAGTATCAATTTAATGAAATTTCTTAGTCTTACAAATGTTTTCATCATAATGACCTTGGTACCAGAATGTGGAATGGTTAGAATGTTTAAATCTAGATAAAGTTGTGAGAATATTTGAGAAGGTTCAATAAGAATCAAAAATAATTGAGAAGCATCAAAAGAGTCAATGATTAAGTCGGAATGGAAATAAAATTCAAGTTTTAGGAAATTTCGTTGAGCGGGAAAACATTTTAGATTCCCACCCAAACCACTTTTTGTGCACCTATAAATATGAGAAAGTACATTCCATTTTCTGACTAGTATTGTTCACATGTGTAGAGAGAGAGAGGACAATGAAATTTTTGAAGAGAGAAGAAGTTTATGAACAAAGTTTTCCTAAGGAACATATCTGGATAGAAGAATCATAAGGAAGGATAGTAATAAGAGGTTACCAGATCAGACTAAGTAATCAGATTTAGATTTCTAGGAAAAGTTTGAAGAGGATTAGAATTTTTTCTAGAGTATTATCTCTTATCTATTTTACAAAATTAGGAATTAGACTGGGGAATTGGACTGATCCATTGGATTTAGGTTTCATAACAGATTCCAAAAATGATTTTTCTACCTACTATTTGGTAGTAAAGTAATGAATTTTTTTTAAAATTTTTCTAATGAAGTTTGATAAGACGTAATAGAACATTTTCTTGAACCAATTAGTGAAGGTTTAATTACTTGTTACACAAACTTGTATTAAATCATTCATGCTAGAAGAAGAACATACATTGTTGTATTGATCATAGTTTTATAAAAGTGTAAGGGTATATTCTACTTGTTGTATCCACACAAAAGGATTGTTTTCTAGTTGATTTTATGCTATTAAATTATTTCAAAACCATTTCAATGATATAGCTACTCTTCTTGAGAAGTGAACATTGTAAATACTTGTGTTTTTTTGGATGTGTGATTTTTTTGTTTTCAGAAAAGTGATAAATATTTAACTAGAGGTGGATGTTATTTCAAAAGAAAGAAAAATAAAAATAAAAATATATCACTAATTTACCCCTCCCCCTCTTAGTGATACATTGATTCTGTATGGGCATTATCAATTTGTATCAAAGCGAAGGTTTCCTTTATTTACAATTTTCCAAAAAAAATTGAAGAGAAGTTATTATGTAGAATCTGAATTATTTGAACAGTAAGGGGATTGTGGTCTTCAATGGAAATAAAAATCATATTTGGAAAGATGGAATGCTGAAATATCTTAGGTCTCTTAGGTATGAAATTTTGGAAGTTTCTACAGATGGATTTCCTCATATTGATAAAAATGTTTCCATTATATCAATTTATAAGAAGAATCATAAAAATTATGAAAGAGTTAAGAATTATTTACTCTCATCTCTTTCTTAAAGTGATTTTCTAAGAGTTAAGGGAGTTGTTACTTGCAAAAGTATCTGGGAAAAGTTGAATAAATTTTACAGTGGAAATACAAATTTAAATAAAGAAAAGTTACAAATATTGATATTGAAATATAAAGATCTTAAATGGGTGAGTTTGAATCACTTTGTGACTTTTTAAAATGGTTAATGATATTATTATAACTGTAAGATGTCTTGGTGAAATATTTTAAGACTCAAATTTTGTTAAAAATATCTTAAGAATTATCCCTGATAAGTTTGATGAAAAAGTTTCACCTTTGGAAGATAGATATCCTCAAACCCTATCTTTGGATGATGTTTATAATACTCTCATTACTTATGAAATGAGAAGGTAAGACTTATAAAAGGAAAAAAGCTGATAGAGGAATGTCCTTCAAGGATTTAAAGTAAGAAATGTCAAAGAAGTTTCTTGAAGATGAAGATGTTGGTGACTATAAATCTTAAAATGAGGTATTTAAAAATCTTTATGAATTTTAATCTTTTTTTTCTAAAAATTTGAAAAGAGGTACTGGAAAGTATAAATGTAAACTTCCCTTAAAATATTTTAAATTTGGATATTTTGGGAACTTTGCAAATAATTTTCCTCAAATAAAGAATGAGGAAGATAGTAATAAATATGATGGAATGACAATAAGATCTTGGAGTAAAATGGATGATAATTCAAAATCTTATTCAAATGGAAAAGATATAAAGTTTTCTAAATTCAAAAGGAGAATTTTTTTGCCTAATGATGATGAAGAAGAAGACAGTGAAGTTGAGGTAGAATAGTTTACCAAAGTTACAAGAGAAAGTAATTACATTGCAATAGTTAATCATGAATATTTTGGAATTAATAGTTCCAAATGTGAAGAAAATAAGTTATAATTTCATTTGAAAAGATAATTGGAATAATTTTTGATGAATATTGTTATACTTTAAAGAGAGATCAATAAGCTGAAGAAAAATTTACTACAAAAAATAATCAAGAATGTATTCCAAAATAGAAAGATATGGTACTTGAATAGATTGATTTTCTAAATAAGTCCCTTGAGAACGAAAAGAATCATAATTAACATCTTGAAGTAAATTTGAAATCTAAGGAGGGAGAGTTGAAAATTTTTCAACAAAAGTTTTATAAAGTTGAGTATGGATTTACAAGTTTCAAGAACTTTATCTCTAAAGTTTGTGAAAGTTCTAAATAATGTGAACCTTATAAGGATAAAAAGATACATTCAAAGGTTAAGAATAAATTTTATGTTGTTCCTAAGAAGAAGAAAGTTGAGAAAATCATGTATGTGGCCAAAACCAAAAAATTTGTAAATTCAGAATTTTTTAAAATTTATGAGTCTGAAATAAAAGTTTCTAAAACATCTGATTTGAATAAAGTTTGAAAGAATTTGGAATTGAAGAATAAGATTATGAATGATGTAATAATGTTTTTGAATCAACAAAGTTATGATGTGAAAGATAATAAAGTTGTTGAGAAACATGTTCACAACTCCAGATTGTATGGAAGTTACAGAGGAAATTTTTCTTTATATGGGTACTACTGGTATTATGGTGGATTTGGGCATATGAAAAATACATATTGGTTAAATCAACAATGTTATAACTATCCCATTAATTAAAAAAGGAAAATTTTGAGGGGGAATCAATCCTCTCAAAGGAAGAAGCCTAAGAAGTTTGGTGTGAAATTTGAGAATAAGTTCCAACCTTTGAAAAATATTTGTGAAATATGTGAATAACTTGGACATCTTGCAAAAGGGTGTCTTGTTTTTTACTGCCATAATAAAATTCATAACAATTATTAGAATTTGTAAGTGAAGAAATATTAAGGGATAGAAAAAGATCTTATTTTAGAAACAAATCTCAAATTTACAAAGTGATAACAACCCTAGATCTTGGATAGTGAGTGTTCTTCTCACATGATAAAAGATTTGAAATTTTTTGAAAAATGTGACAAACTTCAAGGAAGGAACAATGATGTTTGGAAATGATTAATATATCAGAATAAAAGGTGTGGGATCCAATATTATTGGGGAAGAAAAGTTAAAATCAAAGAAGTATTTATTTGTTGATGGTTCAAAACATAACCTATTGAGTTGTTCACAAATTTTTGATGAAGTAAATAAAGTTTCTTTAAGAAAAGGTTCTTTTTTCTAAAAATATATGATGATGGAAAATTTATTACAAGATGCCAACACAGAAAAAGAAACTTGCTTCAAGTTGGTGAAGTTAAAAATTCATGTTAATTAAGAATGATAAAAAAATAGTTGTGGAATGAAAGATTGGGACATATGTGTCACAAAAACATGGGAAAGTTATCAAAGCAAGACAGTGTACATGGTATTCTTAATATATCAATGAAAATATATTAGTGTTTCTCTATTTGTTAGAAAGGGAATATTACAAATTCATTTCATAATAAAGTTCATATTTATTCAAATAGTCCCCTATAACTTATACATTCTGATATTTTGTGGTCCTATGAGAAAACAATTAACATTTAAATATAAGTAATTAATTTATTTCATTGATGATTTTACACGAATTACTTGTGTTGTGTACTTGAAACATAAATTGGAAGATCTAAAATTATTTAAGAGTTTTAGGAGAAGATCTAAGAAGGAATGTGGGTATTTTTAAAAAAATATGAGAACTAAAAATGGTGGTGAGTATAAGAATAAAGAGGTTAGAAGTTATATTTATAAGCATGTAACTCATCATGAGTTTATTACACCATACACACCTCAAAAAAATGGTGTTGTTGGGAGTAAGAATATAAGTTTAGTTGAAATAGGGCATACTATTTGATTTTAACATGATATTTCTCATTAATTTTAGAGGAAATATATGAGAACAACTATTTATATTGAGAATCAATGTTTCTATAGGATAAATTATGATATGACTCCCTATGATGTTTTTATGATAAAACTCAAAGTTTGAAACACTTAATAGTTTTTTGGAGTCCATTATTCATAAAGAATAAATATGGAATCCTTGGGAAGTTTGATTAGAGAGAACAAGATGGAATTTTTATTGGAATTTCTCTAAATATAATATTATATAGATGTTTCAAGAAATATACAAGAACATTTATTGAATCTTTTGATGAAATCATTCTTGAAAATAATGAGGAAGATGTGTCACAATCACATGAATATGAGGAAGATGAATAGGATGAAAGAATTGTTTTTATTCAATCTGATAATGATGAAAACAATTTTGATACTATAAAGGTGGAAGAATCATACTCATCTATTTCTAGTGATGAGGAATAATTTCAAACATATCATCATGGATTGAGGAATCAAGTTGAATCTCAAAAAATTATTGGTTATTAACATCATAAGGTTTAGACAAGAAGAACATCCAAAGTTGTTACACATACTTATTTATATTCAAAATCATTTTAAAAATATGTGAATAAATATTTTTACCATCAGGAATAGATTCAAGATATGAATGAAGAGTTGAATAGAATTAAGAATAATAATACATGGGAACTCATACCTAAACTGACTGAAAAAAATTATTGGTATAAAATGGGTTTTCTAGAAAACTTTTAATGAAGATGGTGAAGTGATAAGAAATAAATCAATTTTGGAGTGTAAAGGTTACTAAAAGATTTAAGGAATTTATTTTGATGAAACTTTTGATCCAGTGGAAAGTTTAGAAAAAATTAGAATCTTTCTTTCAATTAATGAAAAATAATTCTATAAAAAAAATTAGATGGATGTGGAATCATAATTATTGAATGGAGAACTTTATAAAGAAGTGTATGTTACAAAACCTTATGTATTTTTCGTTGCGATGGATTGTAACACCCCAAGGTTCCATGGTACACTTCTCTTTGAATAATACAGTAGCGTATGTTATACGCAACTTTTAGTTCTAACACACACCACAACCAATCAAACTAGCCATTTTGAATAGTAATACCCACTTATTGAAATTTTATAAATTTTATCTTTCAAAATGGACTTCATTTTTGGATTCGGAATATTGAAATTATCCTAGGGTGAGTTTTTGGTATTTTTATGAACACATTCAATTTTTGATGAATAGTGAAAAAAACACTGAGTTATAGTTTAAAACTGAATTCTTATTTAAATAATTATTTATTTTATTTAAATTTAATTAATGTAAAAATATATATATAATACCTATATAAGTTCAATGTAATTCATTAGAGTTAGTTTATAATAAGTTTAGATATATAAAAATTTTATTGAACTTTTCATCGTCTTTTACCAACCTCCTAGGAGAATTTGCAAATTCACATAAAATTTAATTTTACCGCTTCTGTGAGTGGAATTTCGAAACTCCGAGAGACACGGTTAATATCATGGGGTAAAATGTGGTTCAATAAGATAAAAAAATATGAATAGTAACTTTTTACTTTTATTTACCACGATTAAAAGTAAATAGGGTAATTATGGGTAAAAATGATATTAATACTACCCTAACACATGTTCTAATTATATTGTACAAGTGTATCTCAACCAAAAAAAACCTTAGGAATAAAATATTATCATTTAGGTCCACTTGTATTGGATTAAGACATTTATTATTATTTAATTCAAAGAAGAGTTAAAAGAGTGAAAATCAAATTTTAATAACTAAAACATTTTTAATATAGAGTTATACATAATCAAAATTAGATTATAAATATTCCTTAGAAATATAAAATTATTTCCTAAATAATTGTATTTTATTATTAATTTTTAGACATTAAATAATTTAATTTATTTATGACACAATGGTGATGCAGTAATTACCAAATTAATGAAATATTAAAATAATTGATATTATAAATATCAAAATAAATATAATTTGAGACTTTTTATGCATTCCACTAATTTTATATGTTAATATGACATATTATTATTGGTTATATAAATTATTTTCGAAGTAATAATGCTGTTATGAAATTATCAAAAACAAAATACCCAATTGTGTCAAAATTGACATAAAAGAGATTTTAAAACAAATATTATATTATTAATTGATATTCTATTCCTAAAAATATAAGTTTCATCCAAAGGACTTATATAATGATAGGTTTATCATTAATGGACCACTTAGGTGTCTCTTGGAGGTATATAGTATGTTTATTAACTATATAATATAAAAATACAAAGAGACATGGTAAATGTCAAACTATTTAACTAAGATTTAAATATAAATGATAAGGTTAATATAGTGACCCAAACCTATCTAAAATCTATTGGTTGAAATGATTTAGACCCATACCCACCTTAAATTTTAAATAATCTACTTTGGAGACATTAGAAACAAAATATGAATTTATTATAAAATAATATTTCTAGCTTTTCCAAAGGTGCCCCTCACCCCTCTTATAAAAGGGAACTCTCCCTTCTCTCTAATTAACACCTTAAAAGCCTTTTGGATCAGCCAAACACTGACCAAATATTCTCTCAACTTCCCTCACTTAAACCTATAGGCCTTATTTTGATCAGAAATTCAACATAAGGATCCCATTTGATCAAATCAAAAGGAAGAACCCGAAGAAGAGGTAATGTTTTCACCACCCTCTTTCAAGTTCCTTTCTTCTCCAACTTCTTCTTTATTTGTTATTTCCATTATAAAATAATAAATCCAATATATTCTATATACTGTGATGTTATTATAAATATTGTACAACCATATTCAGTATTCTATCCATCCTTTTAATGACATGTCACCATACGTGCGTACGTACGGCTTACAATCTCCACGTCGTGATGTAATTGTTATTCAAAACATTATTATTTGGATGGGTATGATAATGATGTTTAATTGATGTAAATAATAAATATTACATGATAATTATTCTGTATATATGATATAACATCCAATTATATATTATTTTAATATCAACAGAATGATATTGTCGCTCGTGCGTATGTACGGACTACCGTCTCTACGAACGTGATGAGATTCATTCCCCATCGTATCCATTGAAGTCTAATCCCATTTGATGATTAAAAATAATTTTTAAGGACTTGATATAATTATGTATATGAATAATATACAACCTATCCATAACAAACATGACTTATGTAACAAAACATATAAAAGAAAATGAATAAGTTAACACCCAAAACAACGATAATACTAAGATACTATTAACAAAGCAATGTTAAAAGATCATATATGATATCATATTAATGTATATGATTATTTTATAATTTAATAACAATTATTTCACAATTATAAAGGATGTTATCCTACCCTAAACCAAGGAAAATTACAAGGTAAGGGTTTATTACACAATCTCTTCATTATCCGAGGTTGTTTATATGTAATTATCTACTGGGACCTCTTTATCATCCACACCCATGTTTCTTAAAAATGTATTTCAAATCATTCTTACTATTTTACAGACTAAGGTTTAAATTAATTTATACCCTTGTTTACTTTTTATAAGAAGTTTATAAAGGAATCTTTCTGTCGTTTTCCAAATAAGGTCTTTTTTAACCTTTTCGACAGAATTAAGGTAAGAATGTAATTTTAACTTATACAGCGGGTGTGGCTATTATCCATAGTTATAAAATCGTCGAAGCTTCCCTTAAAATATTATAAGAATATTTTCAAAGTAAATGTTTTCTTTTATAATTATGTGACTTTTAAATGATTTAAAAAAAGAGTTATTTCTCTCAAATAGTTTTTATTTCATCTATGTCAACATCCTTTGTTGGATTTTAAGCTTATTTGAAGTTTATTTATTATAATACAAAACTTCCATATTGTATTGAAGGTTTTTTTATATGTTTGACTCTAGATGTGTTATTTTTAAACCATTCATGGTTTATAGAGAAAGTATTTGACATTTTGTATGCTAGTTTTAATATGAATGTTTATGTTATGTTTAAACATGTTCATATGAGTAATGCATTGGACTTAATAAGTGACGGGTGGAGCCCGCTATAGCTCCTCGATGCATCAGTAGGTCTCATGAGACAAACTAGTTTCTTGGCACAAGGCCTTGGAAAAATCTTATTAGTAGTCTTGGCACAAGGCCTTGACTATGTGGTTATGATAGTCTGGCATTATGAATTCCATCATTATGAAAGTGGTTATTGATATTGCATGTGATTATTCAATTAGTAAAATATCCATGTGATTAAGTAGATGGAATTATTTCATTTTATCTTTTCCATATTATGCTGAAGTTCAAATTTAAAAGGATTTTTTTTATTTATACATTGCCTTAAATGTTTATATTTATTTATGAAAGTTTCTGCTATATTGTTATCCTTATTGAGCATCTGAGCTCACCCCTTTCAATGCTTTAATTTTTTCCAGGATGTGAAGAAGTATTTTATGAATAACCAACAGGGAATGTATGAGGGGATATGAAGACAATATGTTGTTGTAGTTTTTTTTTCACTTTATGATATAATGTAAGACTTATGAATATATCTAGTGTTTCCAAGGCTACTAAACTAATCGGTCATTCGAGACTTGATCTTTTGTGATCATGCCAATATTATGTAAAAATGCACCAACTTTGGGTAACTAGGTTCGAGGCATTACAGTTGGTATCAGAGGAAGTTTAGTACAAACCTTGGAAGCTATATTTATATAAACTCTGATTAGAGCACATAGCCCTAAGATAGACTTTGAGGATTAGTGTAGAAGAAATTCCTAGAATTTTGGTATTGTAGAGATTTTATGAGTTTTTCGAGCAATACATCCATGTCTGGATATGAGAAGGTAGAGGTGGCTCTGGCACAGATATATCTAGGGGTAAAACCTAAAAACACCGCTTTGAGCTAGACTCAAACTAGAACTGGTGCACGACAACGGGCCTTGCTGTACTCTTGGTTACGACACTCCCGGGGGATATTCTTACGATAATTCTCATTTTATTTACAAACCATTATGAAGGATTTTTGTGTATATACTTCCTCAAAGAAAACATTTTTATGATTATGGATTATATCCATAAACTGTTCAATTTATGTTAAGTGTTTTACAAGTTTGGATTTATGTATTGCGATTCATAAACTAATCTAGTGTATGTCCTTGTTTAGAAATGGAGACTAGTGGAAGAAATGGAAACTGTATAAATGCACTCACTCCATGTAGGGATTTCCCTCCTACTCAAGATAATTATAGTGGAGCAGGTGATGTAACTAGTACTGATCAGCTAATCACCGTACTGGGACAACTCACTCATGTTATGAATAATAACCTTACCCGTATGGAGCACACTGATCCGCAACATAGAGGATCAATGTGAGATCACTTCCTGAGGCAACAACCACCAACATTAAATGGGAGTACAAATACACTAGTATCTGAGCAATGGATAAATTCCATTGAGAAATTATTCCATGCCTTGGGGAGTAGTGAAAGGGAAAAAGTTATCATGGCAGTTTACCGCCTCACTGGAGATGCTGATCAGTGGTGGTCATTGATTCAAAACACAAAGGAAGATGATAAAGTATCAAATATGGATTGGAGGGAGTTCAAAGATCATTTCATAGAAAAATAATTTCCTCGTGACCATCGAGCAGATATGGAAAGGCAATTTCTGAGTCTGAGATAAAAGGAGGATGAGAATGTCGCAAAGTATGAGGCTAACTTTAAAAGTTTATCAAGGTATGATAGAGATTATATACATAATCCGAGAAGTAAGATTGATCGTTTATTTGATGGTTTAAAACCATTTCTTCTTTTAGCATTAATGTCACAATCCTTCTCATCGTATGAAGATATTGTCTCATGTTCTATCAAGAGTGAAAAATAATTCTCTAAGTCTTACGACTTTAAAGAAAAGCAAGAGAAGAAGAGATATGCTGATCACTCTGAAAATTGAAATAAGGGGAAGAAGGGAATTGTTTAATATCAATCCTTCAGTAAATGTGGGAAGAAACACCTTGGTACTTTCTTGAAGGGAATGTGTGTCTGTTATAAGTGTGGTGAAAAAGGCCACCAAGCTCGTGATTGCAAAGGGAAGAAAGAAGCTACCGATGTTCAGTGCTACAATTTCAGGGAGATGGGACATTATGAAAATTAATTTCCTAAGAGTTAGGGGAACTTACCTCAGAAAAGTCCAAGGGATCAAGGCCAAGCATATGCTATCACTACTGTTGAGGTAGAAGCTCTGAAAGATGTGGTGGTAGGTAATTTAATGGTTTCCTAAAGTTTAGCAAATGCATTATTTGATTCTAGATCATCGCATTATTTTATATCTTCCATGTTTTCTAAGAAAATTAGATATTTCCAATTTGATTTAACAAGGGATTTGTCAGTCAAAACTCTTAAGTGAAGTATCATTGCTAGAAAGTTCTGTGAATCAGTTCCCATTAGAGCATATAAATGTTCTTTATCTACGGATCTCATCGTCATACCTATGATTGAGTTTGATATAATCCTCGATATGGATTGGCTTTAGGACTATTATGTAAAGATTTATTGTAAGAATAAGCAGGTTACAATTTTTGATGATGATGATAAGGAACACCTAATCTTTAGAGTAGAATCGTCACCACCTAATTCTTATCTAGATCCACCCCCATTAGCTCAACTAAATTCAATTATTGGGGAGGAAGAGAATGAAATAACTATGGGTAAGGAACGGAATGTTCAAATAGATGATGTAACTATTGTGAAAGAATATGTAGATGTGTTTCTGGAAGATTTACCTATACATCCTCCAGAACGAGAAATTAAGATTTCCATTGATTTAATTACGGGTTCAAGGCCCATATCTAAGACCCCTTATAGAATGGCCACTGTGGAATTAGTTGAACTAATGAAATAACTAGAGGAATTTAGTAATAATGGATTTATTCTCCCTAGTGTTTCTCCATGGGGATCCCCTGTTCTTTTTGTTAAGAAGAAAGATGGATCTATGAGGTTATGTATCGACTATAGAGAAATAAATGCTATAACAATAAAGGACAAGTATCCCCTACCTCGCATTGATGATTTATTTGACCAAATGCATGGAGCTCAATACTTTTTAAAGATTGGCCTTCGATATGGATACCATCAATTATGTGTGAAGAAGGAAGACATTCTGAAAACAGCATTTCGAACTAGGTACGGGCATTATGAGTTTACAGTAATGCCTTTTCGACTGACTAATGCACCCTCTGTTTTCATGGATCTAATGAACATAGTTTTCATGAAATATCTTGATGACTTTGTTGTGGTATTTATTGATGATATCTTGGTATACTCCAAAAGCTACAAAGATCATGAAAATCACTTAAGCCTTATCCTGAAAACTGTTAGAAGACATGAATTATGTGGGAAGTTTAGAAAGTGTGAATTATGGCTTCAAGAGATTTCTTTTATTGGCCATATTGTCTCGAAATATGGAATCTCTGTTGATCCTTCTAAGACCAAGGCAATCCAATAATGGCCATCACCGATGAGTATAACTGAGGTACACAATTTTATTGGTTTAATAGGTTATTATAGACATTTTGTCCAGAATTTTGCTCAGTTGGCTAACCCATTAAGGAAGCTCACACGTAAAGGGGTTAAATTTGTTTGGACAAAAGAGTGTAAAGAATGTTTCTAGGAACTGAAGAAAATATTATTCAATGATCCTATATTGACTCTACCATCGTGGAATGATGGTTTTGTTATTTATAGTGATGCATCAAAGAAAGGACATGGTTGTGTTTTTATGCAGAATGATAGGGTTATTTCCTATGCATCAAGACAACTGCAAATTCATGAGCAAAACTATCCTACTCATGATCTTGAGTTAGCTACTGTAATCTTTTCTTTGAAGATATGGAGACATTATATCTATGGTTAAAAATGTGAGATATATACCGATCACAAGAGTTTGAAGTATATTTTCTCACAGAAAGAACTCAACATGAGGCAAAGAAGATGGCTTGAACTACATAATGATTATTATTGCACGATACACTACCACCTAGAGAATGAAAATAAGGTGGCAGACGCTTTGAGTATAAAGGATCATGGAGTTTTGAACAAGATGAGAGTTGAAAGGGATCCTATTTTCATGGATCTAGTAAAGAAAGATATGGTAATCACTGTGGAAGGTGAAACATCAATACATTTTAAAATGGTTTAAAATCCATATTTACTAGAAATGATAAAGAGTTCTCATACTGATGATGATGAGTTTAAAAAGAAAATTAAAGCTGTGAATGATGGGAGATTGAGTGACTTTGTGTATGAAGATGGAATTTGAAATTTGGGAAGAGGCTTTGTGTTCCCAATATACCTGATCTAAAAAGGGAATTGTTGAATGATGCTCATAGTTCTAATTTCTCTATACACCCTAGGAGCACCAATATGTATAGAGATTTGAAGGAATATTTTTGGTGGGAAAACATAAAGAGGGGGATTACTGATTTTGTTTCAAGATGTATGGTTTTTCAACAAGTGAAATATGGAAGGCAATAGCTTGGAGGAGTCATGAAACCTCTTCCCATACCTGAGTGGAAATGGGATAATATCACGATGGACTTTTTCATGGGACTACCAAAGACTCCTAGAAGGAATGATGCAATATGGGTCATTATTGATTGTCTTACCAAGTCAGCACATTTTCTTACTATAAGGGAAGATTTACCACTTGAAGGTCTAGCAAGGATATATATTAATGAAGTTGTGAGAATTCATGGAGTACCCTTATCGATTGTTTCTGATCGTGATCCCCTTTTTACTTCAAGATTCTGGAAGAGTCTTCAGAAGACCTTGGATACTGAACTTCGTTTGACCACTGCCTACCACCCTCAAACAGATGGAAAATCAGAACAGACTATTAAAACCTTAGATTACATGTTGAGATCTTTCTTACTTGACTTTCAGGTTATGTGGGATCAATATTTACCTCTGGTATAATTTTTCTATAACAATAGCTTCCATTCAAGTATTTTGGATGGAACCTTATGAAGCGTTATACGTAAAGAGATATCGCACACCAACCTGTTGGGATGAAATTGGTGAAAGAAAACTTGTAGGCCCAGAACTAGTGGAGGAAACGATGGAAAAGGTAAAGGTAATCCAAAACCACATCAAATCATCTCAAAGTAGGCAGAATATATATGCCGATAACCGAAGGAAGGATTTGGAATTTCAGGTAGGAGATCATGTTTTTTTGAAGATATCTCCTTGGAAGGGAGTTATACGTTTCGGTGAGAAGGGTAAGTTGAGTCCCAGGTACATCGGACCTTTCGAAATTCTAGAACGAATTGGGGTTGTAGCTTACCGTTTGGAAATGCCTACAAGTCTCTCCAAAGTCCACGATGTGTTCCACGTATCAGTGTTGAGAAAATACATGCCTGACCCAACGCATGTACTCACTTATGAAGAATTAGATCTGTAACCCAATTTGTCTTATTGAGAAGAGCCCTTCAGGATTCTTGATACAAGAGAACAAGTGCTGAGAAACCAGATGACTCGTCTGGTAAAAGTTCTATGGAGAAACCATAAAATGGAAGAGGCAACGTGGAAACCTGAGGAACTTATGATGAAGAATCACCCGAGTCTTTTCATGTCGTAGTATTCTAGAAAATTTTAGGATGTAATTATTTGAAGGAGGGGAGAATGTAACACCCCAAGCTTCCACGGTACGCTTCTCTTTGAATAATACAGTAGCATGTGTTGTACGCAACTTTGATTTCTAACACACACCACAACCAATCAAACTAGCCATTATGAATAGTAATACCAACTTTTTGAAATTTTTTAAACTTTATATTTCAAAATGGACTTCATTTTTGGATTTGGAATATCAAAATTAGCCTAGGGTGAATTTTTTGTATTTTTCTGAAAACATTCAATTTTTGATGAACAGTGAAAAAACACTGAGTTATAGTTTAAAACCGAATTTTTATTTAAATAATTATTTATTTTATTTAAATTTAATTAACGTCAAAATAGATACATAATACCTATATAAGTTCAATGTAATTCATTGGAGTTAGTTTAGAATAATTTTAGATATATAAAAATTTTATTGAACTTTTCACCGTCTTTTACCCACCTCCTAGGAGAATTTGTAAATTGACATAAAATTTTATTTTACCACTTCTATGAGTGTAATTTAAAAAATCTAAGAGACATGGTTAATATCAAGTAGTAAAATTTGGTTCAATAGGATAAAAATAATTTTTGGTGAATAGTAACTTTTTTACTTTTATTTACCACGGTTAAAAGTAAATATGGTAATTAAGGGTAAAAATGATATTAATATTACCCTAACACATGTCCTATTTCTATTGGAAAATTTTATCTCGACCGAAAGCAACCTTAGTAATAAAATAATATCATTTAGGTCCACTTGGATTAGATTAGGAGATTTATTATTATTTAATTCAAAGAAGAGTTAAAATAGTTAAAATCAAAGTTTAATAACTAAAACATTTTTAATATAGGGTTATACAGAAGATAAATTCGATTATAAATATTAATTAGAAATATAAAAAGATTTCCTACATAATTGTATTTTATTTATAATTTTAATACATTAAATAAGTTAATTTATTTATGACACAATGGTGATGCAATAATTACCTAATTAATGAAATATTAAAATAGTTGATATTATAAATATCAAAATAAATGTAATTTGAGACTTTTTATGAATTACACTAATTTTATAGGTTAATATGACATATTAGGATTTTTTATATAAATTGTTTCTAAGTAATAATGTTGTTATAAAATTATCAAAAACAAAATACCCAATAGTGTCGAAATTGACATAAAAGAGCTTTTAAAACAAATATTATATTATTAATTGATATTATATTACTAAAAATATAAGGTTCGGCCAAAGGACTTATATAATGATATTTTTATCATTAATGGACCACTTGGGTGTCTCTTGGTGGTATATAGTAAGTTTATAAACTATATAATATAAAAATACAAAGAGACATGGTAAATGTCAAACTATTTAATTAAGAGTTAAATATAAATGATAAGGTTAATATAGTGACCCAAACCTATCTAAAATATATTGGTTGAAAGTATTTAGACCCATATCCACCTTAACCTTTAAATAATCTACTTTGGAGCCATTATAAACTGAATATTAATTTATTATAAAATAATATTTCTAGCTTTTCCAAAGGTGCCCCTCACCCCTCTTATAAAAGGGAACTCCCCCTTCTCTCTAATTCACACCTTCAAAGCCTTTTTGATCGGCCAACCCCTGCCCAAATATTCTCTCAACTTCACTCAATTCAACCTAGAGGCCTTATTTTGATCCAAAAGACAACCTAAGGAGCCCTTTTTATCAAATCAAAAGGAAGAACCCGAAGAAGAGGTAATGTTTTCACCACCCTTTTTCAAGTTCCTTTCTTCTCCAACTTCTTCTTTCATTGTTATTTCCACTATAAAATAATAACTCCAGAATCTTATATATACTTTGATGTTATTATAAATATAGTACATCCATATTCAATATTCTATCCTGCCTTTGAATGAAATGTCACCATACGTAAGTACGTACGGCTTACCGTCTCCACGTCGTGGTGTAATTGTTATTCGAAACATTTTTATTTGTATGGGTATGATAATGATTTGTAATTGATGTAAATAATAAATATGACATGATAATGATTCTATATATATGATATACCATCCAATTATATATTATTTTAATATCAAAAGAATGATATTGTCACTCGTGCGTACGTACGGACTATCGTCTCCACGAACGCAATGAGATTCATTCCCCATCATATCCATTAAAGTATAATTATCATTTGATGATTAAAAATAATGTTTAAGGACTTGATATCATTATTTATATTAATAAGGTACAACATATTCATAATAAACACGACTTATGTAACAAAACATATAAAAGAAAACAAATAAGTTAACACTCGAAACGACGATAACACTAAGATATTATTAACAAAGCAATGTTAAAAGATCATATATGATATCATATTAATGTATATGATTCTTTTATAATTTAATAACACTTATTTATCCATTATATAGTAATTTAACCTACCCTCAACCAAGTAAAAGTACAAGGTAAGGGTTTATTTCACAATCTCTTCATTATCCGAGGTTGTTTATATGTAATTATCTACTAGGACCTCTTTATCATCCACATCCATATTTCTTAAAAATGTATTTCAAATCATTATTAATATTTTACAGACTATGGTTTAAATTCATTTATACCCTTTTTGAATTTTTATAAGAAGTTTATAAAGGAATTTTTCTGTCATTTTCCAAACAAGGTCCTTTTTAACCTTTTCGACATAATTAAGGTAAGAATGTCTTTTTAACTTATATGGAGAGTGCAGCTATTTTCCGCCGTTATAAAATCTTCGAAGCTTCCCTTAAAATATTATAATAATATTTTTAAAGTAAATGTTTTCTTTTATAATTATGTGACTTTTAAATGATTTCAAAAAAGAGATATTTCTCTCAAATAGTTTTGATTTCATCTATGTCAACATCCTTTGATGGATTTTAAGCTTATTTGAAGTTTATTTATTATGATACCAAACTTCCATATTGTATTAAAGATTTTTTGATTTGTTTTAATGTGTATGTGTTATTTTTATACCATTCATGGTTTATAGAGAAAGTATTTGACATTTTGTATGCTAGTTTTAATACAAATGTTTATGTTATGTTTAAACATGTTCATATGAGGAATGAATTGGACTTAATAAGTGACGGGTGGATCCCGTTATAGCTCCTCGATGCATCGGTAGGTCTCATGAGAAAAACTAGTGTCTTGGCACAAGGCCTTGGCAAAATCTTATTTGTAGTCTTGTCACAAGGCCATGACTATGTGGTTATGATAGTCTAGCATTATGCATTCCATCATTATGAAAGTGGTTATTGATATTGCATGTAGTTATTTGATTAGTAGAATATCCATGTGAATAAGTAAATGGAATTATTTCATTTTATATTTTCCATATTATGATGAATTTCAAGTTTAAAAGGCTTTTGTTTTAGTTATACATTGCCTTAAATGTTTATGTTTATTTATGAAAGTTTCCGCTATATTGTTATCCTTACTGAGCATTTGAGCTCACCCCTTTCAATGTTTTAATTTTTCCCAGGATGTGAAGAATCATTTTATGAATGACCTACAGGGAATGTATGAGGGGATATGAATACAGGACGTTGTTGTAGTTTTTTTTCACTTTATGATGTAATGTATGACTTATGAATATATCTAGTGTTTATAAGGCTATTAAAATAATCAGTATTTTGAGACTTGATCTTTTGTGATCATGCCAATATTATGTAATAATGCACCAACTCTAGGTAACTGGGGTCGGGGCGTTACTGTGATGAAAGTTATGTGTTAAAGTTAAAGAAATTATTTAATGGGATGAAACAAGCTCTGAGAGAATTCTATTTTAAATTGGATGCCTACTTAAGAAATTTGAGTTTTAATAAAGGAATGGTTGATAGTAATCTATACATAAATGAAAGTCAGAATATTTCCCTCATTGTAATTATATTTTTTTATGATATTATATTAGCTGGTAATGATGAAATAATATGTGAAAGATTTTATGAATAAATGAAAAAGTTTTTTGAAATTTCCATGTTGAGAGAAATTAGATACTTTCTTGGGTTACAAATATCAAAAAATAAGAAACACATATTTTTTCTCAAGAAAAGTATGCTAAGGAAATTCTTAAGAAGTTTGGAATGGGAAATTTAAAATCTATTTCCAAACCAATTTTATTGGGGAAAAAGTTGACTAAAGATGGATAAGGTAAAGAAGTTGACTCTTAAGAGTTTCAAAAGTTGATTCTAAGTTTTTTGTATCTAATTGGCTTAATACCAGACACTATTTATGTTGTTACCTTATACACATAATTCCAAATTTATCTAAAATAATCACACTTGTTGTATAGAAAGATAATTTTTAGTTAAATGAAAGGCATAATATATTTGAGAATCATGTATGATAGTTCATATTGTATTTATTTTTTTAGTTACATAGATATTGATTGGGCATGAGGTGTTGATGATAAAAGATCTAAATCTGGTGTAGTTTTATTTTTAGGGAAAAGTCATGTTATTTGGAATAATAAGAAATAAAATTATGTAACTCTTAGCATGAGTAAATCTAAATATATTGTTTCCAATCAAGCTACCACACAACTTATGTGGATGAAGACTCGATTGGAAGACTTACTTATTGATGAAAAGTTACTCTTTCACTTGGGTTGTGATAATTTGAGAGCCATAAAAATTATAATAAAACTTGTACAACATTATCAATCAAAACATTTTAATATAAAATATCATCATATCAAAGTTCATGGGGAGAATATTGAACTCAATATGGAGTATGTTCCTATATTGGAACAAGTTACTAACATATTCACAAAACCTTTAGTAAAGGAATAATTTTTCAAGTTAAGGTTGAACATGGTTCTCCAACCTAATTATCTCCAAGTTTTAGGTTTGTTTTTTTCTCCCTCTCACATATTTTATTTGGATAGTGTTTTATCAAGGGGTTGAAATTTTTCATAAATTTATCCACTGATATGTGCTAAACCTTTTAAGGAATCATGTATATAGGGGTGTTGTGGGTAAGCTATGAACTCATCTTGTAAGTGCGTGAACTATTATAAAAGATTTTTGGAGTTTTTATAGGAAACTTTTGTTTATTGGTAAGTGGAATAAGTAAATAAATAATTTATGAAAGGTGTAAATGAAGATGTGAAGGAAAGTTGGAAACCTGAAGATATTTTGTAATTCACTACTTTTAGACAAAGTGGTTTTGCAGTTATTATTCTTGTTTCCTAAAAAGAGATCACTCACATAGGCCTATAATTTTTGATAAGTGGTCCATAGATTGAGGTTACAAAGTTTAGTGATTTATGAAACCTGGTTGACAAAAAATTCCAAAGGGAGAGATTATTGGTACCAAGTTGGCTAGAATTTGTTTTTGGATGCTGAATATAGTTTGTGATGATTGTTTTTAATTTTGTTTTCAAGAAAAGGAAAGAAAATTACTTTGTAAATTTTTGATGATCGGACAATAAGAATGAAAGGAATCATATTAATCAAAAAATAGGAACTAGTTTTGATAAAAAAGTTAATAAGTTTTTTTTATTTGTACTGAAGAAGTTTTGTGAAGGAAGTTGTTTTTTAGACTCATGTTGTGTCATGAAAAAAAGTTTAATCAGTATAATAAATAATATCAGAGTTTTAATGTCTCCATACTAAATCAGATGATTATTAATGATATATGATTCTCAAATATCACAAGTTGTCTGATAAAATTTTGATTCAAGCCTTATGAAAAAAGTGGGAGAAGATGTGTTTGGTACCTTAATTCAGATGATGTTATGTCGATCCTAGTTTTATAAAAGTAGTGGAAGTTTTATGACATAAGAAGAAGTTTTAAAAGGAATAAAAGTTTGGGAGGTTAAAGTTGTTGAAGTCTTAGTTTTTTTGAAGCACTGATTGATCAGTCCATCAAATTTGATATGCCACTGATCTATTAGAGGAAGAAAAGTTTGCTAACACAGATAAGAATAAGAGTTTATTGGGACTGATGCATGTAAGAATGTTAGAGGCCAGTCTATTGAATAATGACCAACAATGTAGTCACCCATTTTCATCAGGTTGAGTTGTTTTGAAATTGGATCAAGAATAAAAGAATAAAAGTGTCGGTTGTTTTATAAGTGGGTTAAGTTTCAACGAACAATTCTTGACACTGATTAATCAGAAGTAGACCAAAGACATATTCTTTAGTTTCATGAAAACACTGATACATAATCTGATATTGGATAATCAGTCTGAGGAAGTTGTTCAACTTTTGATGAAAAAGTGAAATTTTTTGAAGTTGATGTCAAGTGTTTTTCAAAAGGGTTTTTAAAGTTGTTGCTGAAGTATTTATAAGGGGTATTGTTATCTTTAGAAGTTTCAACAATGTTTATAGTAGAATGGTTTCAAAGTTTTATATCTTTTAGATAATATAGAGAATATGAATTAAAATTAATTCATTTTTTCAACTG
The DNA here is from genome assembly GCA_963277665.1 of Viscum album. Lineage (NCBI taxonomy): Eukaryota > Viridiplantae > Streptophyta > Magnoliopsida > Santalales > Viscaceae > Viscum > Viscum album. Next base: position 274,081,520 of record OY728130.1, read on the forward strand.
GTACGGAGAATGTAATGAAATTTTTCAGTCTTACATAGGTTTTCATCATAATAACCTTGGTATCAAACAGAAGAATAGTTAGAAATCTTGAAACTGTATGGATTTATGAGAATATTATAGAAGGTTTGAGAAGAATAAATAATATTTGAGAATTATATAAATATTTAAAGATGAAGTCAAAATTGAAATTAAATTCAAGTTTTGGGAAATTTTATTGAGTGGGAAAACATTTTAGATTCCCACCCAAATCACTTTTGGTGCACTTATAAATATGATAAAGTAAATTATACTTTCTGACATTTTTACTATTACCATGTGAATAGAGAGAGTGAATGTAATGAAATTTTTGAAGAGAAAATAATTTTTCAAAAAAGTTTTCTTAAGAAACCTATCCGGACATAAGAAACATAAGAAAGGATAGTGATCAAAGGTTACCAGATCAGGTCAATCAATAAGATGTAGATTTTCAGGGAAATTTTGAAGGGGGTCAAAATTATTTCCAAGGTGTTATCTATTATTTATTTAGGAACTTGGAATCGGACTAAGCCATTATACTGAGTTTTCATAAAAAAGTCTAGAAATGTTGTTTGTACTTGTTGGTGGGTAGGAAAGTGAAGAATTGTGTTTTGAAGGTATTCTAATGAAAGTTGATAAGTTGGAATAATAACTTGTTTTGAACCAATTTTGAAGGTTTAATTACTTTTTAAGCAAACTTTTATTACATAATTCATGCTATAAGAATCACATGCACTATTGTATTGATCATAGTTCTATACAAATGTAAGGTTATATCCTACTTATTGTATCCACACAAAATGATTGTTTTTTAATGGATTGTGTGGAATTTTTATTTTTACAAACCATTCCAAGGACATAGATACTTCTATTTAATACTGAACCTTGTAAATACTTGTGTTATTATGAGTGTGTGATTATTTTGTTTTCAGCAAAGTGATAAATCTTTAACAAGTGGTGAAGATTGTTTCAAGAGAAAGAAAACTTAAAATAAAAAGATATCACTAATTTACCCTCCCCCTCTAAATGATACATTGATCTGGGATGGTAATTATCACATATATTATAATAAAAAAATGATTATATTTAAATATCGTCCAAAACTAAAATTTAGACATGTTTTGATGTAATTTTAAACCAAATATATTGTTTTCACCCCTTAGTTAAACAATTTTAATCTTAACCATGGTGATGATTTTTTAATATTAAAGTGCTATAATTTTACTTATAAGATAATAATTGTCTCATAAATGGAAATGGGGTAAAATTTTTGACCATTTCTCATCATAATTTTTCTTATTTTCTTTTAATTTTTAAAAAATTTAAAAAAATTTCATTTATCATAAAATATCAATAATGTCTTTTTGACATTATTCATTTTATTTGACATTAAAGACATCAATATAGTTATTAAATTCAAATATAAAACTTTAAAACATACATAACATGTTATATTTATCTACATATTCATGGAATATAACAATTAACCACAATTTTATTACTATTAATATTTTTAATATCATTTATTTAATTTTTCTATTAATTGAATAAATATTGTGTCGGTATTGTGAAATAATTTAAGGTAACGATTCAATTACAAAAAATTATAAATAAATTACTATGATAAAAAACAATATTTCTTATTTCGAATAAAAATTTATAACCATAATTATCCTCTTTTTATCCTTATGTAATAATTTAGAGTTATTAAATTCACGAGAGTGCCATTTTGTATTTATTCTATTATTAAATTAATATAAAGGTCATAATCATAGAAAAATGGAACCAAGTGGAAATATGAAAGAGTATTGAATGTAAATGGATGAAATACACTCATCCAATAAGATAAAGTAAAGTGTTTGAACGAATTATATCTCTTATCACTTTACTTTTAACCCTAATCAACCCATTATATCTTTACTATGCCAACAAAAACTTCTTATGGTTACTATTAAAAATGGAAAAATATATTAAATTGAACTATTTAACAAATTTGGACCTTATGATTCCAAATATTGAATCCATTTGTCAATATTTTATTTATATAAGTGGTGAAATTTAATTTAAAATTAATCTCACAAAATGTGATGAAAAGATGTTTTCTAGAAAAATGTTTTCTTAAGTATAAAAGTTTTTTATAACATGATAAAATATATAATTGATTACAATGACCTTTATTGGATTAATAATAATACAAATGAACTAATTTTACTTTTAAATAAATTTTAAAAAAATTAAACTTTGTAAATTATTGAAACTCAAAGAAAGTTTTCAATAAAAATAGGCATTTTTAATATTCATTGAAAAATCAATATTTTTAGGAAATTATCAAAAATTTCATTCTAATATAAGTTAAGAATGATGATTTCAAAAATTAATTCCATTTTTTCAAATAAATTTTCTAAAAGTGTAAAAAAATAATTATATTATTCTCTCACAAAAATAAATACAAACCATTTTTTAGGAGAAATGTATTTTTGAAGTATATAAAGACTTTAATAAAAATTGGGTACTTATTTATCAGTATATTTTATTTATATAAAAAATTTATGCATAAATTTCAAAATATTTTCCTTCCTATTCACTCTATAAAACAACAAAATTTCTTTTCATTTTCATTAAAAGGGGGTACAAAGGAACACTATAAAGAACAAATAACAAAGACCAAGAAGAAGAGTCATCAAGGAGGCCTAAAGTAATGTAAACCGAGCACATCACCTCTAATCAAGTTGACACGCTCCATAGGTAGGGATCCAATTCCAATGAAGACGAAACAAGGGTAGTCCAGATCACCTCAGGACACTATGAAATTGGAAACTTTTTTACCATCACACTGGGTGTGAAGAATGCTCATGCCATTATAGATCTTACTACGACCTTTATGAATAAGATACTCAATAAACCATAAAATAAGGGAATTTCCCTATAGAGAGTTGTAAATCACCAGCAAATTAGTTTTAATGAAATTAATGGAGAGGTTGTGCAAGAGGCAGGTCTTGATCCCATTAATCAGCAAGTGATCTTTCACCATGATCGATGACTCGTTTCCATGGAAGATGTTAAACGCATGAATGGATAAACCATTCTTATCCTAAATGACACCACCTCCTCGAATAAGGAAAAGATTAAAATAACCATCCACATTAAGTTTGATACCTTGCACTGGAGGGGACCAGCATATCCAACTGCCCATCCAGGTAGAGACAGGTGTAGCAATTCTACTAGTAGCCATGACTCACCTCAAAGAGATACTGGAGTCCCATTACCTCACCAAGAGACCAAGCTCCACCAAAAGACTCATATACTTGATCTGTACACCAAGAGGTGAGCTAAAGAGACCCTTAGACCAAGCTCTATTTTTGGCGTCCCATATGCACTAGCATCCAGTGACAAGGATGATTTCCCTGTCCTTACACTCTTGGAGATTCATAGTATCTCCATGAAAACAAATTCTGAAAATCATTCACATCATCATATGAAAGGTCTAAAAATCCATAGAGCACCTCAAAGCCTCTGCACACCGCTATAGCCCACAGACTTTCCAAAAAGAGATGATGCACTAATTCTTCATTTCCATTAGAGAAACACCAGCATTTCAAATCCAAAATAATACCATTAACTCTAATCACATCATCTATGGGAATGGCCAGATTACAAATCCTCTACATGAGGAAGTTGTATTTAATGGGGATATACTTGCACCCAAAATCCACACCAGTGAAGGGACTCATGCTATTGACTTGCATCACCTGCATGTATGCCTTAGAAAAGAAAATTCTAGTGGGTAAGCTATTTAATAGTGCAGGCTCCTTCAGCTCTTTCCTTTCTACTTTGATGTTTTATCCTCTATGATGGTGTTTTATTTTTGCTTCTACCATGGTTTCCCTTTCTTTAATAACATTTATCGATTCTCTCAACTCTGTTATTATTAATTTCATAATTCTCAAGGCCATAATTATAGTTTTATCCACCTGAAGTTAGTTCTTCCTAACTTTTGTGTCTTCTAGGATCGCAACCCAAAATGGTGTTTCCATCTTAGACAATCTTGGGTTACTTTGTTGGGTATGTCACTTTGTTTTGAGGGTGGGTATTCAATCCCTAAGTGGAATTTCCCCATATTTGTGTTCATATATATGTCAAGATTGATGTATTGATTTTCTCCACTAGGTATGATGTTGGTGTAGAGACATGTGGAGGAGGCAGATCAACGATGGTGGGTTCTAAAGATAGGGTTAATATTGGGTTTTAAGGTCTGGTTTGGTGTTTCATCATCACAGATGTTGTTTTTCTTTTGTTTTATTATCTTTCTTGGTTTATCTTCAACACCCCTAAACTATTGATTCTTTTTTGGCTTGATGGTCTTCTTCCTCATATTGAATGTTCTGAATAAATTGGTTCATAATTCAGTCGAAGGTCACCACTCCCTGATTAGGCTTGTCCTCTCTAAACTCTTCTCTTTCCACTTGTTCCTTCTTGCCAAGCCAGGTCGGCCTGATGCAATGGTTCTTGGTGAGGTTTTTGGATGGTGTTGTTTGAGTTGGGGTGGTATTTTCATGAGGAGAAATCTGGAAGATGGTGTTCATATCATTCTTGGTTTTGGAATTCTAGTTTTTTCTCATGGTCTTGGTTGATGCATGTTGTTTGGGTTTCTTGATGTAAGGGGTACTCTGAGGCTATTTATTTTTCTCTCAATAGTGATGGTGGTTTCTGATGGACTCCTTATCATCATGTCTGTGGTTCTACACAGTGATGCTGTTGAATTTTCCAGGTCTTCACCGGTGATGGGGTAGGGATGACGATGATGGTGTCTAGTGTGTAGGGTGTTCTGCTTGAGGGTCTGGAAATCCATGATGATGATGAGGGACTCATGCCAACATAAGTAATCTTGATTTTTTATGAATTTGAATTTTTTTGGTGTGAACTGTGATGTTTGTAACCTTTTTATTTTTGTATGGTGTAATTTTTTTTGATATGGTGGAATTTGTGAGGTTCTCAATCAACCATAAAAGTAGTTTTATTTGGAAAATGAAAAATGAGAGATTTGGATGGATAAAATTAAATTTGATTGAAATAAATATATCATAAAATATCAATGTATTATATTTTATCCACCTTAAAATGAATTTTACCTTAAATTTTTTTCACTATGATACAAGGAATGAGGATATCTCTATTTCATCATATCATTGGGTTCCTATGTAGCTTCATCGAATTTATGATTCCTTTAGATGACTTTAACTAGGTGAGTAGTCTTGTTATGTATCACTTTATCTATATGATCCAAGATTTTTATTGGTTGTTCTTCAAATGAAATATCATTTTCCACTAGTACAAACTCTGAGTTTAGTATATGTGAAAGATCAGGAATGTGGTTCTTTGGTAGATATACATGGAACACATCATGAAATTGAGAGAGGTTCGGTGGAAGCACCAAGTGATAATTTATCATCCCTACTTGATCAAGAATCTCAAAGGGTCCAATATACCTAGGAAATAGGTTACTATTATTTATGAATCTCATAACCTTCTTCCATGGAAAAATTCACAAAAACACCTTCTCACCAACAACAAATTCTAGATTTCACTAATTATTATCAGCATAACTTTTCTGTCAAGTCTAAGATTCCTTGATATGGTACTTAATGGATATGAATTTCTCTTCTATTTACAAAGATATATCATATAAAAAGAGATTTATTTCTTAAAAATCATCAAAATATATTATAGTTCTACACTTATTTCTTAAGATGGATTCATAAGGAGTCATTTGAATACTTGGGTGAAAGTTATTCTTGTAAGAAGAATCTACTAGAGGAAGGTATTGATCCCAACCACCTTTAAAATCCATAGAAAAATGTATTATCATATCCTCTAGGGTTTTAATGGTTCTATTAGAATGAAAATATATCTATGTATGATAAATAGTATTGAAACTCAATTTTATATGCATATCCTACTAAATAATTCACTATAACTTTGAGGTAAACCTCAAATCCTGACTAGATACAATAGAATTTGGTACTCCATACAACCTTATCACATATTTAATGTATATTTTTTAAGGTTTATAAAGATAAAAATATTCTATGATAATAATTAATTATGTTGCATTAATAAGAGATAAACTATAACATAAATAACATTATAGACTTTGGATGTTTTGGGGAGTCTGATGAAAAAATAAATGGTGATATTTTCTCATTTCCATTATAGTATGAGTAATGGTTGTAACATCCTATTAGACTTATATATCTTAACCTCAACGTTTTGATATACTAATAATTGATATACATACTCTATAATATCTTGTTTCATGATGTCTCAACAAAAGTACTCTTTCATATCTCTTTACATATTCATAATTCCAGGATTGATAAAGAGTGGTGAACTATGATCTTTATCTAGCAGCCCATTCTTCAAATATTATATAGAAGAAACACATACACCATTTTTTAACCTTATCATTCAATCACAATAATGGTTGAATTTAGGAAAATCTATGGACTTCATCTATAGTTCCACATCTTCGTTCTATGCCTCTTTAATCCTCACTTTGATAGACGATTGAACACTCATTTGAAAAATATAGGATTCATCCTCTTCATTAAATATTTCCATATCCATCATTTTAAAATATAAAAACATTATATATTTTGTCGTCCTCATCATATATAATCTAGCATGATCCTTTAAACTTAGATTATCTTCCACCTTGTTCATTTTCTAAGGGTGGTAATATATTGAGATGTTATAATGTTTAATCAACTCCAACGATCTTCTCTAACACATATTCAGATATTATTGAGTGAATATATATATTAAAATTTTATGATCGATATATATATCAAACTTTTCTCTATAAATATAATTCCACCATACATTTAATGCAAAAATTATCACAAGTGTCTCCAAATCATGAGTTAGTTAATTTTTATCATGAACCTTTAATTGTCACAAGGCATAGTCTAATACCATATCTTTCTGCATGAGGTTGAATCCCAATACCTTCTTTGATGAATCACTATATATCACAAACCCTTCTCTATTTTATGGTAATATAAGCATAGGAATACTGACTAACCTTCTCTTCAGTTCTTTGAAATTTTCTTCACATTCAATAATCCAAAGGAACTTGGATTATTTCTATGTTAACATAGTGGGGAGATTAGATAGCCATGATAGATACTCCATAAAGTATTTATAATATACAACCAAACTAAGAAAACTATATATCTCAGTCATATTTTTTTTTTATTCCAACATTCAATAACTTCTGTCTTTGATGGATCCACTGATATACCATCACTTGAGACTATATAACCCAAAAATGAAAACTTTTATAGGCAATATTCATAATTGGTAAATTTTTCATACAATTTCTCCTTTCTTAGGGTCTTAAGTATAGTCCTCAAGTGATCTTCATGAAATTTCCTTCTCTTTTAATAGATAATAATATATTCTATAAATACTACCACAAAATAATAATGGTAATATCTAAAGAATCTATTCATTAAATCTATGAAGATAGTGGGGAATTAGTAAGACCAAATGGATTCACTATGAAGTAATAGTGTCTATAACTCATATGGAAGGTTGTCTTGGGTATATTATCCTTCTTGACCATCAATTGATGATATCTAGAATGAATTTCAAGCTAATAAAAGTATTGATATCCATGAATTTGATCAAAAAAGTCAACAATATAGGGAATAAGATACTTATTATTGATTGTGATCTTGTTAAGTTCTCAATAATAAATATAGAGTCACATTGATCCTTTTTTTATTCTCAATGAAAAGAATAGGTGCACCCCAAGGTGACACACTTGGACAAATGAATCCCTTATCAAGACTCTCATGGAGTTACTTATTCAATTCATGTAACCCAATTTGGTCCATTCTATATGGAGTCTTTGAAATATGTGTAGAGACATATATTAGTTCGACTGAAAACTCAAATTCACAAATTGGAGAAATACAAGGCAATTATTCTAGAAAAACATAAAAAAAACCTGTAAAATATTCTTATCTTCAATGTTTATTTTCTCCCAAACCATCCAGGATAAACACCACTTTTTAATAGAAATTGAGACCCATATAATGGATAAAATTTTCATCAAAAGTTCATATTTATCATTACACTAATATATGATCATAGTTTGGTTTCGAATATCAAACTTGAATTCTATTCCTCATTAATTGATGTGGTATTTATGTAAATGAATCCAATCAATTCCAAAGATAACATCAAATTAAATTAAGGGGAGAATAATGATATTTGTAGGAATAACATTCCCATAAAATTCAATCAGATAATAATCATAAAATTGATATGATATAATCCTACCATTTAGTATTTTTAATTATAATTCAACATCTAAACATTTTGGTAGTATTGTGATACCCTAAGAAAATTATTTAGATATAAAAGAGTGGGTAGATCCAGAATAAAATAAGATATTATTAGTTATAGATCGGATGATAAGTGTATCTTTCAAAACTTCATTATCATACCACACATCGACAATAAGGATCACATGATATTTCCCTTTATCTATGGGCATAAGATGTTTTTATATCAATCATCATCATTGACCTTCTTATTTGAGCACTGTCTAGCATAATACTGATACTCCTTACATGTGAAACACCGAAGTGTGGGTGGTGCATTCTGTGGTGATTTTCTTCCATCACTAGCTAACTTATTCCCATCACTTCATCATTTTATTTTCTGATGACCTTTATTTACACACTTAAATAATTTAATAGTACCCTTAATAAAATTTCCTCTTTTTCTCTTTACACACTTTCTGCATAATGGAAGGCTTATCATATTCCCCATGTGGTTATTATTATTATACTTTCCTTTGAATTCCATCTTTCTTTTCTTATTTGAACCATGAGATTTATGAGTAACTCCAATCTCTATTTCTAACTTGGTAGCATGTCAAAGGATTTATTCATAACTACTAAAGTAATTTATGGATAATTCCCTTCAAAGACTTCATTTTATGTCACTAAATAATCGATCAATCAAATTTTTTGGTTTAATGATAATACCACAAGCATACCTCATAATTCTAGTAAAATGTTCCTCGTACATACTAATAGATTAATCATACTTCTACCATTTCTTAGGGAACTCTTTCTCTATTTACATACAAAGAATAAAAGGAAGTTAATTATTGAAAAATATCTGTTAAAACTCATACTACCCCATAGAGTAAATTTCTTCCAATTGTCTCATGTTCTTTATGAGAGAAAATTATTTATCTACTTTACCATCCAAATGATAGATATCCAAAATGGTTTTTTCATGATTTGAACACTAGATAAGGGAAAATGTATTCTCAATAAAACTGATCCATTGATCAATAACTAGTGGATTAGAATACCCACTAAAAGAAGGTGGATGTTACCTCATTTAGTAAACAATATAATATTGTTCCCTCTATTGCTCATTTGGAAGTTCAACACAATTTATGGATTAATAATTTTTTGTAACCATAACAAAGGTTTTTTTTATTATATCTCACATAAAATTTGGTTTCTCAGGAGGAAAATCCTTGAATTTCTTGTCATTTTTATAATTAAAATATTTTCTTGGGGTTAAAACCATTTAATAAAACCAAAAATCATAGTGTGAGCAGCAATAATCATAGTAGGAAATAACATAGTCATGAAAATTCATTTATAGGATAGCTAAATCATGAAACATTATTTTTAATATATTAAACCTTAGGTTTAACCTATGATATCCATGTTCATCATATATTTAAGTCCTTTATAATGGTTCATAAAGAAAATTTGAATTATCTGAAGCATATCCCACAAGAGTGTCAAACCAGGTGCATAGTAAGGGTACACTGACCGTGCACTAGAATGATGGTATATATATACTTGAACAAATAATTTTGGGGTTATTATACCTATATTAATCTATTACAAAACTACATCCACTTATATAATCCATACTGGGGTGTTTTTCTAGAAAAATCACACTTCTTTCTGTATTATAACTTAGGATGTTATCTTATATATAAGATTATATTAAGGGTTCTATATAAATTTTTCTCATCCTAGTTTATAAAGGTAACTAAACCTTTCTTTTATATCAACTATAGTTACCCATATAATTCATATATAAATATCATATCTTATTACATTAATATTCAATACATAACATTATAATTCAATCAAGAACCATAAAGGTTTAGTATATTAGGAAACATGGATACATAAAAAACTAGTTTTTAATAAATCTACACCATATCCTATTTAGTTCTTCATAACTATCACCCTTAATAGACACATTATACTTAAAAAATTATTCATATCTTGTGGAAAATAAAACATAATAAAGGGTGTGATCAAATTCTAGATAGGGGAAAACAAGGGAGGTATCAATTATAATTTAAATATAACTTGAGCATAAAGGATATGATAACATGATATTGAACATTGAAAATATTACTATATATTTCTTATATCATAAACATGAGTAATGTAACAAATATTAGTAGTTTATAAGACATGAATCATAAAGAGATCAAAGAACATGATCCTTGGGAACATAAAATTGGTAGAAGATCATGTCGCAAAAAAGTCCTATAAAGTGTAGCATGATCATAATCATATAAATATTATCTCAATTCTACCCAAAAATACATTCATAACATGTTGGGCTTGGGATAACTACTATTGTACCTATTATAGGCTTGGGATAACCACTTGTGTACCCTCTTTTGAGCTTGGGATAAACTCTTGTATACCATTTGAGCTCATAAAATAATAATATTTTCCCAGTGTATTGGATTAATATATAATTTCAAGTATACCCATCAAATAATCATAAATTAATTCATATGTATTCCATGAGATCATAAAACCACTCACCATAACTTAACATGTGGAAAATAAAATTGGTTTCATCTATATTTCATTATCATAAGCATAAACCATCTAGAGAAATAATAAATATGATATCATTGGATCATATCCCTATTAAATAATTAGTAACATCATAGGATTTCATCTTAGATTTAAATTAATTTAAAATATCACTTGGAATATTTATTCATGAAAATTCCCATTTCATTTTTAAATCACATCTTTAAAATCTAAAAAAATTTAAAATATTATGGAAAAAATTTTATTTTAAAATAACCTTGTAAACTAATAAAGAAATATTCAAAACATTTACTTTTCATAATGGAGGGAAATTTTGTTCATGTCTTGTATATTAAAACAAATATTCCTTTTAAATATTTGGTAAAAGTAAAAAGTACAACATTCATAAAATAATAAGAACATTCCTTTTAAACTATTTAAAAAGAATTAATCATGGGTAAAAATAACTTTAAAAAATAATAGGAGAATAGTAAAACATTCTTGATACCATTTTTAGAATACATGGACATGGAATATAAAAGATTTTCAATCGAATAGAGAAATCAATTCATGTTTCCTTAAAAAAATCATTCAGTATCTTGAGTATTTAGAGTAAGGAAATTCCATTCATGTAGTGTAGAATAAAATAATGATTCCTTACACATTTTCAATAAAATTAAAAATTAACTCATTCAGAAAATGATAAGAATATTATATTTAGACCATTTAAAAAATGATGGGTAAAAACGAATTTAAAAAATAATAGGAGAATATTAAAACATTCTTGAAATGATTTTCATAAAACATGGATATAGAAGAAAAAATATTTTCAATCAGAGAGAGAAATAAATTCAGGTTTCCTTAAAAATGTTTTTTTGGTATCTTAAGTACTTAAAGTTAGGGAAATGAAAGGAAAAATGTATTATAAATAAAAAAACTAGAGTATAATAAAATTCATGAGATTATTGAGAGGTATTTCCTGAAATTTATTTATTGGAAACTTAATCATAAACTATCTTGATAAACAATGAGATTGTAACATAAATCCCTTGCCTCGAGTTTGACTTGATTTAGAAGAAATTTAACCCCATAAATAATATATTTTAATTTATTAAACTTATATATTAGAGTAATTTACATAATTATAATATAATATATGATCCAACTATAACTTTTCAACACCCATTTATTAATAACTTCTTATTAAAAACTTCATTTTCAGGTGTTAACTATTTAATTTTTTCATGAGAATTTTGGTTCAGTATTTCTGATCACTATATGTTGATAATGTTTCCATCATATCTATAATTTTAATCATGATATAAATATCATATATATTCACTCATAAAATATAGAGATATAAAAATGAATTATACTATTCATGGATACGGTAGGTTGCACGTAAGCATGAATATTGTTTTCACATTTCAATAAATGGAAATAAAGAAAGGTAACTAATAATTCACCTTTATAGAAAAATTATTATATAAAATTTATCACATATATTCATTATATCTATCCTTATTATCATCCATATAAATAAGAAATTAAAAACGAATCATATCGCTTCATGGAGGTGGCAGTCCATACATATGCATGAGCGATGCTAGCATTTTCCAACATATGGTAAGGTGAAAAGGAAGATATGATATTATAATTATATAATAAATTATTTCATAAATATTATATATTAAATTTAAACTCATCATAAAAACCATCCATGATATATATTCATGGAAAATTAATTGTATCGCTGCGTAGATGTGGTACTCCACACAGACACACAAATGATACTTTCACTTCCTATTTAATAGTAAAGAGGGTGGATAATTTTGAATTAATAATAATAATATCATTTAATTATATTAAAGATACTAAAGTTATTATTTTAGTATGAATACCATAGATTTATAAAATGTAAAAGAATAAGTAAATTAAAAGTGGTCGGGTAGGAAGGTTACCTCTTCTTTAGTAGGCCTCCATTAGATACCTTTATAAGGACCCTTGGAATGATCATTCAAGAATACCAAAACCTATAATTCATGTTAAAAATAGTTTTTTAGGGTTTTTAAACTATATGGCTCAAAGTGGTGTAAATAAAATATAAAAGGGGTTTCCTTTTATAAGGAAGGGAAAAGAAAAACTTGGAATTATAAAAAAGATTAAAATATAACTAATTCATTCTCAATAAAATGATTCAAAATGATAATAGATTAAAATAAAAATATTATAAGGTCTAAATATCATCATAAAATAAAATTTAGACCAGTTTTAGTGTCATTTTGAACATTACCTTTTGGTTGAACCCCTTGGTTAACCAAATTTAATCTTAATCATGGTAATGACTTGTTTAATATTAAAAGGGTTATAATTTTACTTATAAGGTAAAAAATGGATATTAGATAGCTAGGGGTGGAATATTTGACTATTTATTTATCATCCTACATGTCCTCTTTCAAAATTTTATGATTTTTAAATAATTAAAAAATATATTATTTAACATAAAATATCATTAAAGTTGTTTTGGACACTATTCATTTACTTTGACTTTAAAGAAATAAATATGGTAATATAATTAAAATATAAACCTTTAATACATCTATAACATGTTATATTTATCTAAAACACTCTTGTAACATAATAATTCACCTAAATTGTATTAATCTTAATATTTTAAAGTCATTTATTTTATTTTTCTATTTTTTGAATAATTTTTTTATCGACATTAAATTATCATTTAAAGAAATTTTTAAATAAAAAGAAAATTTAAATAAATTTCAATGATAAAAAATTAATTATTATTTCAAATAAATATTTATAACCAAAATTATCCTCTTTTCATCCTTATTTATTAATTTTAGAGATATTAAATTCAAGAGAGGGATATTTTGTATTCATTATTTTCTTAAATCAATTTAAAGATCATAATAAAATAAAAATGTAACCAATTGGACATATATTTGAGACTTGGATGGACATGACATAACTCCACTCATAAAATAGGATAAAATCAAGTGTTTGAATGAATTTGAAGTCTTGTCACATTATTTTTAACCATAATTAACCCATTTTTCCTTTACTGTGGTAACTTTTTTCTTACAATGGTTACTATTTATATTAAACAAAAATAAAAGGGATCTATTTAACAAATTTTAACCTCCTAATTCTAAATATGGAATCAATTTTTCAAGTTTCAATTTTTATAAAAAAAATGTTTTTTTAAGTATAAAATGTTTTTATACCAACATCCAAAATAAAATTGATTCTTATGACCTTGATTGGATTTTTAATAATATAAATTAACTAAATTTACTTTTAAATCAATTTAAAAATTAAACATTTTAAATGTTTGAAAAGTAAATACATTTTTCAATAAATATCAGTATTTTTTACTATTCATTAAAAAATCAATATTTTCATAAACTTCACAAAATTTCATTCTAAGATAATTGTAGAATCATTATTTCAAAAATTAATTTTATATATTCAAATAAACTTTCTAAAAGTGGAAAAAAATAATTATATTATTTTCTCACAAAAATCAATAAAACCCATTTTTTAGGAAAATTTATTTTTAAAGAACATAATGACTTTTCTAAAGAAAATGAGTACTTATTTATCATTATATTTTCTTTATATAAAACCATTATACATAAATTTTAAAATAGGGATATTTTTATTAACTCATCCAATTTAATGGTTAGTTTATAATGAAATGTTATATTACAGTCCATTTAGACTTGGGGTTGTGTGTATTGCATGTTATCATGGAAATTAATATTATTTAAAGATAAATATATCATAAAATCTTGATGTGTTACATCAGTGGCGTCATATTCTCATAATGTCTTCACAATCTGGACCTCCTTGGAGTTATCTCTCATTCATATTGGAGTCTTCAATATGTTCCCAGCCATGTGCTCATCAAACATGTAAGCCTTTTATGTAAGAAACATTAATCCAAAGTACCTTCTGATTTTACAGGATTACACTACCCCTAGCGCCAAAGTCACTACCATGAACTAGCTAATGCATGAGAGGTAATGGTAGAATATTCATTCTTTGATCAATCAAAATCCACTTAGTGAGATATGGAGAAAATAAGATCATCTTTACTAATTATTCATGGTTCATAAAACAAGTGTCTTTGACTATTGGGATTTATATACTATCATTTATCTAATCTTGGTGGCCTAATAATAGATTAAAATATTAGAAGGGGATATATACTCATGTAAAAGCATGAACCAATGATGGGAATCAATGGATCATTCCAACTAGGTTCTAAAGTGGAAAACTACAGAGGAGGCATAAATCTGGGATATGATAGCAATTTTTAAACTTCGAGATTAAATAAGGAAACAAAAATATAGAAATAATGAGATCACACCTATCATAGGTAGTAATAAATATTTATTCCTTTTAATAGATAAATCAATAACTTGTTACACTAATTAAAGTGGTGTATCCATTAGTTTATTTGAACATTTTAGATGGTCAGACATCCAATAATCTACCAATGCCTCTTGTTAGACATTAACTAATTTATAACCCTCATCCAGTTGATTCTTGTTGTATATTATTTAACTATTTTTTATTTATTCACTTTTTTTTCATAGGAATTATCAATCTTATGCCTGATAATCCATTTTCTAGAAGTTAAAGGTAGGCTTTAGCCTATATATATTCCTATTATTCCTTTGATCTTTGAAAATAATTATTTTTTTTCTTGAACATTTTTCAACCTTCTATTCTGTTCCAATCATTGATTTATAATAATTTATGAATACTAAGAGGATTTATATTATTAATAATTGAATATACTTGAACATTTAATTAATATGGATAGAGTCAAACATAATTTCCCAAATACTTGAGTTAAAAATGAAATATAAGGAAATCCATTATCCCTCAAACATGTTCCCTTTAATAGATATAGGCTAGATGAATATGGAATCATATATACCATGGTCATAAACCAAGGTTAATTCATGAGATAAAGGATTGTGAGTTTTTTATTTCTCTTGAGCATGCACACATAGATGTATGGAGGATGGAAGGATATAGTGTCCTATGTACCATAATAATAGGCTGATGTTAGATCTTTTATATATGAAATATGGTCTCCTCTTAGACATGTTCCCTTGGATGGGTATAGGAGGGAATATTATAGAAGAATATATACCATCACCTTATACTAGAGTTTTACAATTCATACACGGGGGATTAGTGACTTAGAATAATAAAAATCATAAAAGAGGTATTTGGAATAATGATTCCAATATTCAATAGGTATTGAGAACCTTAATAGTAGACCCTAATTATTTTTTCATGAGTGATTCAATAAAATATATAGAAGGAACATAAGTTTAATATATTTTTTCTTAGGTTGATGAACTTAGAGAGCATGGATTGAATTTCAAGAGGGTTATATGGTAGACCCCATAATATTTTTTCACCTTCTTTATCCCAAACATTTTCTTAAGACTCTGGTGGGGGAGGACTACTAGGGAGAAATTTGGATTTTCTCTAGAAACCTTTTGTATCTTTTCAACCATTAAATTTTTATGACTTTTCCCTTTTCAAATGATCAATTTTACCTATGTTATACAAGTTTCATTTATGGCTAGAAAATTCTGTATTTTTTTCTA
Source organism: Viscum album (assembly GCA_963277665.1). Taxonomy (NCBI): domain Eukaryota; kingdom Viridiplantae; phylum Streptophyta; class Magnoliopsida; order Santalales; family Viscaceae; genus Viscum; species Viscum album. The sequence goes on from OY728130.1 coordinate 274,098,075, forward strand.
GAATTCCCTTTGTGTATTTTTAACCTAGTGAGTACTATATCTATTATCTTTGGCCCTGATAAGTTTACGGTTTTGAAATCCAAACCAATGTAGGTAGTGTTTAAGGTAATAATTGATTGACTAAAAGGTGAGGCGATCTTTCTAGTGGAAAGGGATAGATATAACTGACATGAATGAGAAACCCAATGCCACTAACATTGACTGCCTCATAGGAAGGTACATCCATTATAGGGTCGTGATGATCATACAAAAGGTTACTAAGGTTTAAGGTTAGGTATCCTTGTCCAAAAGAATAAATCGAGGCTTTTTATTTGATATAGAGATAAAATCAACCCAATTTGAATAAATGAAAGTCTTTATTACTATTTACATCCTTGAAAATGTACACATAGTTTAACTTCATAGTTATTGTACTAAAGGTTGCGGATGTTTATATTCAGAAAATAATGACCAAAAAGAACTGGTGAGGAAAACTGTATATGAATAGTGGATCCCAATGAAGGTATGGACCATCTAATGGGTGGATGAATACAATTTAAGAATATATTTCCAAGACTAGTATTTCATGTGTTTTTGGGTCAAGTGAAAAGGACCAAAAAAGGATTAAGAGTTTTATGTCATATTATTTCTTTAAAAATGGGTATGATGCATGAATTTATAACATCATTGGAAATCAGAACCACTTGAATATCTATGTTATAGGATGAGTAACTCACAACTAAAAATATTTAAAATGAGGAATTATAGTAAGGAACATGTATTAAGGGGATAGTATTTGATAATATTCAAATAATAGGTTCCACTATAATGTTGTATGGGTGTGCAGATATTAGAGGAGCTTATACTTAGGGTGAAACATGCCTCTTTGTTGTAAGTTCCTAATATGGTGGCATAAATACCATTACCAATAAGTGGTGTCCCTTAAAAAATATGTTCTTGTTACTGATATCCATGAAAGTCTTTTAATGATTTAATTCGTTGAGGAATGTATAATATTTATGAAAAAAAGTATATTTAATAAGGGTTTAATCACCATAAAATTTATGTCATCATATTTTAAATACATTCTCGGTGTGAAGTAATATAACATGAAATTACTATAATATATACTAATGGGTGAATCCAAAAGGTGTGATCTAACTTTTTCCTTAACAATTTTGACCAACAATCACTCCTCGTCTTTTTCTATGTCCATATGATGGGTCCTATAAACTTGATTACATGTTAATTTATGATCCAAAATTTTCCAAATTAATTAAAGGATATGACTTAGCAAGAGGAGACCTAAATATTACATTGAGTAGCCTGTACATGTTTTCAACTTGAAAATCCTTTCATTTTTCATTCATTTGAAGTTTAAGGGTCATATAATTTGGACAACTAAGGGATGGAGTTTAAGTCCATAAAACTTTTACCACGTGTTGTTGGTGTTTAAGATCATACAACTTTTATCAAATGGTGATTTAATTTATTTAATTGGGGAAACAAAAAAACCTATGTGAATAAAGGGTCCAGTGATAGTATAGACTACCACATAGGGAGGTGTACACAGTTTAAGTTCATGATGCTCCAATGAGAAAATTGAGACAGATTATGTTGCAAAGGGAAGGTAAAGCAAGGTGTGAATAGAATGTCCCAATGATACTATAGAAAAACTTAGAATGGGATTCACTCAGTTTAAGGTTTTATTGTTTGTACCAACAAATAAAGAAGTTTACGGTTGTACAACTTTTACTAAAAGAAGAGATATCCTATATGGAAAATGACAAGGTAAACCCAAGATGAATGAAATAAAAATGTAAATATAGTCCACCTTAGAGTGGGGTTTGTTCAATATAAGGTCATAGTGCTCAAACCACTAATAGGCTCTGTGATATGTAAAATGATATGGAGATCAATTGGTAAGACCATCCCAATAACTTTGAATAGTGAAATGTAACAATTTTAATACTAACATGAGAGATCTAAATATATATTATGAGATGTAAAAATTATCTTGAGCTAAAAAACTAACAAAAATTTGAATGATGGATCTGAAGTAATGTTTTCAGGGTTTACAATGATCGGAGAACCATTTCCTTAGGAAAAAAATTATACTTGGATGGTAGTGTTTAATATGGTGGCATAAATATCATTACAAATAATAGGTGTAATTTGGAGAAAAATTTAATCATTATTGACAGACATGAAGGTTTTATAGAGATTTGAAACACTCAAGTCATGAAATGTTTTTTGTGAGAAGGGATATACAACAAGTTATTAGAACACTCCAATCTTGAACTAACCATAGTTATGATATTATGGGATGAATGGGAATAGATGTGGATGATGATTTGTGGTTAGGTTTTAATTATATAGTTCATATATTAACATGTATGATAAAATAATAGGAATCAAGCTGCACATAGTTTAAAAAAAATATGTGCCATCTTGGTATAAATTCTAGTGTTGAATGACCTAATGTGAATGAGGAAATAATACACTAGTAGGGGCTTAATGATGATTGAACTTTTGTAAGAGTCTAAATTATATGGTTCATATGTCACCACATATAGAAAAATAACAAGAATTAATTCATGTGTATTACTTTTGAAAGATATTCCTTGCATAGATCTTGATCATATGAATAGAAAGAGAACTTTTTATTTTGTAATGAGATTGAAACTAATATATTCTCTAAGAATTTTACCTAGGATATAAAATACAATCTCATGTCATGAGTGGAGTTCCTTACCTGAATATAGAATTATGAATTAGATCCCCATGTTAGACACCCCTATAAGGATATAATTCTAATATAGGGAATAGGACATATGTGATGAACCACTCTAAATAATATAAGGTCATATAAGATGGATCATATGCCATGTAGTTTTGTAGTATGTGGTAAGTAATTGGGTTCCATATATTTTAGGTTTATATGATTGTTCCACCTCTGAGGTGCCGCATTTACGGGCAGTACGGATATGGCACAATGAGGATCATTAACTGTGCCTTTTTTTAGGGATAGGATCTCATTTCTTTAACCATTCCTTTGTTTTGACCCATTTAGCATCATTATCCTTTAAAGGAGGTTGAATTAACCCTGTTGGGAACTGTTGGTCCCAACAGGTTATTGTGTGGGGGTAAAGCACTCATGAAATCGGTCCTTCTCAGATATAACTTCCTTGAATGGTCTATAACAGGTTTATTCGTGGATCCAATAATTCCCAAAGGCCCTGATATCCAAGATTCATGGACCTACTTTCCAAAGGCAGGAACTTGTTGGCTGAAAATTTGGCCAACAACACTTGAGGTCTCCATTGGTCGAGAGGATGGGAGGTCAGGCTCACCGCAAACTTCTAGGGGGGATTGTTGCATGTTCTGGGAATCTCTTATAGATATAAGTCATGTTCATATGTTTTTGAATCCTTGGTTCATTCCCAAAAAGTGTTTCCATGGGCTACCCTTGGTTTCCAAGATCTTCATGAGAATGCATATGTTTTATGCCATGGAGGTGATGCTGACTTTTCCATATTATAAGGTGCTCTAGAGTTTATCATCATCCAGGGGGGATGGAAGGTGACTTGATGTTGGGATTGGGCCTACAAAGAGGTATTTCTATGTATCCTTTGGAGAGGAATCAGAACCCACATAGTTCATATGTGTGGGGATTACACATGGAATCCGACCATTTGATAGACATGATTGGGTGGACCCTTTTGGGATGGGCACCCTTTTGAGCTTGGGCCTTCTAGTAGGCATCCTACGTATCCTGTTTTGATCAGGAATCGGAGTTCTCGTAGTTCATATTGTGTGGGGATTATGCATGGAACCTACCCATTTGAGGGGGGGAATGGCTTGGTGGACCCTTTCAGAATGGGAACCCTTTTGATCTTGGGCCTTATGGAAGGTGTCCTACGTATCTTGTTTTGATTAGGAATCAGAGTTCTCATATTTCAGATTGTGTGGTGATGCTGTAATCCTCACAAACCTTTAAGCCCATGTGAGTCATGCTTGGTGTGAAAAAACAAGAGGATTTCAAATATTCAACAATGCACATGCCTCTTCCCCTATTGGTGGGGAAGGGAGATCCCACGGCGGAAGAGGTTGGGGTGATAGTGCTTGAGGGCTCAAAGCAATGAAACTTTCCATGTGAAATAGCATAAAAGGTCATGTAGACCTGCTTCAGAAGATTGGGGACTTACCTCAGTGGGAGGGTCCTGAAATTTTATGTGAGTTATACTATAGTTTAAAGTCATATAGCTTGGATGACGAGTAACTAGAGGATAATCATGTTGGGATGTTCTGACATGCCTTGAGCATGAGAGGGAAGGAATGCGCAAACCAGGATTCTAGAGGATCTCGGATCAGGAGAAATGATATAAAGCATAGCATCCATTGAGGTGTACAGAGGTAGGAAATGAATCTCCTGAGGAAGAATTTGGATTTTTTTATGGTCGTTTTGTAGGCATCATATGCAGAGCCACCGGGGCATGATGTGAATTGTCAAGTAAAGGTGTCCTCGGGACACTGGCCTTCCATATCTGATGGTTGGGGATGTTTATGAAGATCCGAAATCACCCAATATACTATAGTTTAAATCCATATAGCTTGGACGATGGAATCAACGTTTAATGACATGTGGTTTGGAAGATTTGGGGGCTTTCAATTTAGGGTCATGCAATGAGGACCAATTGCTATAGAGACCATGATTAACTGGAGGAAAATCATGTGTAGATATTTGGACATGCCTCAAACATGAGAGGGATGGAACATGTAAACCATGATTATGGAGGATCCTAAATCAAGAGAAATGATATGAGGCATGGAATCCATTGAGGCGTACATAGGTAGGAGAGGACTCTCCTGAGGATGGATTTGACTTTGGATGATTGTCATCTTGTAGGAATCATATGCAGAGCCACCGGGGGATGATGTGAGTTGTCAAGAAAAGGTGTCCTCAGGACACTGGACTTCCATCTACAATGGTCGGGGATGTTTATGGAGATCCAAAATCAGCCAGCATACTATATTTTAAATTCATATATCTTGGACGAATACCATACAGTTTAATGTCATGTTGTCGGGACTAGTACCATACAGTTTAATGTCATGTGGTTAGGATGATAACTCATAGTTTAAGGTCATTGAGTTTGGACCATGGAGGGAAGCAACCATTATTAACTGAAATATAATCAGTCTGGGATGTTCTGACATGCCTAGAACATGAGAGGGAGATAATTTATAAACTTTGGATTTAGGGATTCTTGAATCGGGAGAAATGATATGGGGAATGGAATCTATTAAAGAATACAGAGGTAGGAAAGGACTCTCCTGAGGAGGAATTTTCCTTTTCTTGTAGCTGTCTAGTAGGATTCATATGTTGAGCCACCAAGGCAAGATGTTTATAGTCAAAAAAGGTGTTTGTAGGACACTGGCCTTATACTTTTGATGTCCATGGATGTTTATGAGGATCTGGAATCACCAGAGACTCCGAGTTTGATGGATGGAAAGGATGTGTTCGGGCATTTAAGAAACACTCAGGTTGTGATTTTCCATGGAGTTCTGGTTCATCTTGGCATAGGAGGCAGGTGAAAGGGATTCTCAGGAGGTTCATGAGGAATGTCTCTTCCCATGTTATTTAAGGGATGGATATTTGGGTGGCAGAAGGGCGCAATGGAAAATGTCGTCGACCTAGCTCGAAAAGTTCGTGTTGCGACTCTTCATTTTTCATTGGGGTCAGTGACGAAAGAAAAGGAACCGACCTGAAGGGCCGGTACTGCAGCTCATCACTGATCATGAGTCGAGGTGCGGGGGTGCAACCCCCTGCTGTATGGACTAATGGGCACAAACTGTTTTCCGCATAGACCCGACCATGTAGGAGCTGACAACATAGGAGTTGGCCACGTAGGAGCTGGCTGCTTATGAACTGGCCACTTAGGATGGTACGTCGAGGAGTTTTATGTGTATGATGATACATAGAGGAGCATTCCATGAACTATCTTCCACATAGGGGGTCTGCATACTATCTTCCACATATGGGTGTTTGTAAACCATTTTATTATAATTTTTTATTGGTTCGCTGGTTGGCTGTGGAGGGTATTCCAAATACAGTTTGTAGGGAGGACTTCTACAAACTTTTTTCTACATATGGTTCATGGTATGGATTCCACGAACTATTTTGGATGTGGTATGGAGTCCCACAAACTTTTTCGGGTGTGGTAGAAATTTCTCTCACACCCTATACATTCTTCATCCACTTTTCTCCCATCCTAGAGATCTCTCCCCTGCCTTCCTCCTTTTTCCTGATTCCCCTAGTTGTCCTTTTAGAGAGTTTTGGGGAATCTGTATCTGAAGTATGCGTGACACCTTCTCTAGTAGCCCATTGAGGAAATATGGCCCACAGATGTCTCATTTAACAGTGATTTTTTTGGGTTGTGGTTCGCCGCCAACTTCTCCTCATCCGCGAACCACATAATTCACATGGATGGTGTGTGGGACGTACTTCTGTCAGATTCTCAATAGAGAAAATGTTTCACGATGGCTCTAGTTAGTAGGTGGAAATTCACCACGAACCGCTTCTTTTAGTGTCCAACTCCTCGCAGGCCATCACGTCATAGGCCATACATGTACCGATGGTTTGCGATTTCTACCTTTCACAAACCTTTCCCGGTAATCGGTATACGGTCATGCAATATTCCTTTTCCAAATTTGATTTCTTTACATTTCTTCTCAAATTTGTTGTCCAATTTTCATACATCTTCCTTATTGAACATTTGGGAGTATTTACCTTCCCATTTCTAGATTTTCAATACCCTACAAATTCCCCCATGGGAATGGGGTCCGATCAGAATGAAACGGAGGCTATTCCGATGTAGAAGCAGTCCCGAATTTAATGGTAAGAAAATGCTCTATTTTTTTTCTGAGACAAGGGAATCAGTGAGCATAGTTAAACTATTTCTGGGGTTTTATGGAACACCTCACTAAATTTTGTGTCTTTTTCGTTATTACACTATTTTTTTCCAAAACCTGTTTAATACAGTCTTAGAAGACATAACTTGGCTTTTTCTTAGGCCTCCCTTTGTGGGTTTTCGACCTAAAAAGCATTACACATTTTCTAATGGATCAATGTTTTCCTTTTTTTTAAAAACCAATACTCAACTTTTTTTCAGAGGTGTCTATTTACATACCTTTCCTCTGGCATATATGGAATCTTCTTCTTTCTCTGGCAGTCCAGAGTCCTGCCAATAAAACTTATTACTAATGTTTTGGGTCGAACATCTTTAACTGAACTTAATGGGGGTAGGGACCTAACTCAGGACCATTAGTTGGGAATGTTCTAGTATCCTTCAGACATGGGTTAGGTATTTTTCTTGACCTTGGATTTGTGTATTCTATACATTCATGAGGATTAGGAGCCACTTTAGGCATACAGAGGTAAGAAATGACTCTCCTAGGGATGAATTATCCTTTGATTGATGGCCATTTTTGTGGGTGACGTATGCAGAACCATTGAGACATGATATTCATAGTTAATAAAAGGTGTCCGCAGGATATTGTCCTTCCATTCTTGATGGCCTGGTGGGATTTCCACATTTTGGATTTATCTTGATATTGGGAGCCACAATAGGTGGCTGGATTGAATAGTGTTTTCGGAGAGAATTAGGAACATTCAAATCAGCCTTGAGTGGGAAATCATTCCCACACATTTCTTACTTGTGTTAGGGAGATCTGGAAAGTGGTTAGTTCAGTTAAGACTCTTTTCTATGTCAGTGGAACTTGGGAAGAATGAGGTACATAAGCTGTCATCTAGGAGTTTTCTGAATCTTGAGAAGTGATAAGACATGAATGTCATTTGATCATAAGGTGGCTGGAAAGATCTCTCTTAGATACTAATTTTCATTTGATTGATCGATATTTTTGTGGGCGACGTATGCAGAGCCACCGAGGCATGACATGAATAGTCAAGCAAAGGTATCCCCAAGACACTAGCCTTCCGCCTCTGATGGCCTTTAAGGATTATGGAGATTGGGAACTTTCTGAATATAGTGTGTGACCTTCGACCAGGGGTGCCCCTAGTCATAAGAGGAGTCTTTTTAGATGAACTTCTTCACATAAACCCAAAAATGGGTTGGTAAACTCTTATTTTGCATGCGGATCAACTTCACGCATGCGGATAAGATATATTTGACAAAACTCAAAAGAGACAAAAGGTGAATCGGGCCCATATGTTCTGATATTTCCAATATGTGTGAAAGGGGGAAATGTAAACCAAGAATTTGAGGGCCCTTGAATCAGGAGGGGTGGAATGAGTCTTGGAAGCCATTGGGTTTACTAAGATAGGAGAGGACTCTCCTGAGGATGAATTTTCCATTGATTGACAGCCATTTTTGTGGTTGACGTATGCAGAGCCACTGGGGCATGGTATGCATAGTCAATAAAAGGTGTCAGTGGGACACTGGCCTTCCATCCGAGGTGGCCTTGGAGGGTTATTGGGATTCAAGATCACATAAAGCATGAAGTTTGGAATATGTAAGTGGTATACTATGACATATTGGGGACATTTGGGCTGTAATTTAGTTATACACTGGTGTCACTTACATAGATCTGACATGTACACAATGTGAGGTATTCGTTCTATCTTTGGGATACCCAGTCATTTAACATCACACGGACAAGACACAGGGATCCTCCTAGGGGAGGGAACCATGACATTCCTTTTAGGTTCGTGCTGCTATGACAAAATTCCTGGGTCATTTTTCCATAATGTCATGGTGGATCTCTTGATAATATCCCTAAGCTCATGTGAGCTATGCTTGGTGTGAGAAACAAGGGATCACAAGGGTTTCCTATCACCCTATAAGAATAGTAAATTCAACATTAGGGGGAACTTTTAGGATAAATCCATTGAATTTTAGTTTAACATCGTGTGGTGAGGACAATTT